>CM068481.1:14605000-15830000 GCA_034769265.1 Remorina albescens | reverse complement strand
GCAGAAAACAAATCTTTTTCTTTCACTTTACATGCAATTTTTTTCCACCCCTATAAAACAACCTCTGAAAGCAAGTAAATCCACACTCCACATTTTTATCACTTTTGTATTTAGATGTCAGGGTTGCCATTGTTAGATATATACATGCATACAACAACGGCAGCAAACACTTTAATGTAAGTAATGATGTTTTCGCTTGGATTTCTACACTTAATTCATCACACTGAGTGATTATTGAAGTGAATCAAAAGTTCTCAATTTACATTTTTCCATTGTCCATTGAGATATTACAGACTCAGTCTGTAACAGCACTTATGGCTGCATTTCACAGTCTAACACCTAATATCACTGTGGGAGGGTGAACACAACAGGAAATGAAAACGAAATACAATGATGTGGCTATAATACCACATCAAGATGATCAAACATTCTTGATGAAAACATCAAGAGGGACATAGTTCAAGTCTAAACTCAACTTGCATTGGGATCTTTCCTGTAGGCTACTCAACTGTATCCTGACTTGTATGGACACTGGATGCTCACAGATGCTCGTAGCTTACCATCACTAATTTCTCTTTACTGCAAAGCACTTCAAAGGAATCAGATTCCATAGAAATGCATATTCTATGTTCATTGTTTACAATGATCATGGGCTTCCAATCAGAAAAGCAGCTGTAAGCTGATGGCAACTCCAAGATTCTCACTGCATGCAGCAACAGATACATGTAGACTGCGCAGCATTATGGCATATGAGAAAATTCATTTTACTGTGTGAGGATCTTAAAGTGAGAAACAATTTGAGCAGTATGGAGATTTCTCTGCAGAAAACATTGACTCAGGGGAAGATATAAAAATGTGAAAAATGTCAAATTGCAAAATTTCAAGTATGATGAAGATTCATATCTTCCTTTTACTAAGTTTAATATTTAACATTTAAACTGTGTGCAGTGTCAGTAATTTGATTTAAATAGTGATCAGAAAGTTTAGCAATTAATATATGAATGCAAGGAAAAGAGCTTTAGAGCAACTGTAAAATAAAAACAGTACAGTTCATTTCTCTTGTGTGTTAATAAACTGAACACAAATCTTACTATTCAACAGGCAGATGATTTATATCAAACAAAGGTTTCTAGCAAGGGACCTTCTTTGTGGCTGAAACAGAGGGTGGTAAACAGAAAGCTCTATACCAACAACACAGCCTTTCTACAAGGTATTGAATAATGACTTAAGATGTCTCATTATTTTCGCCATGGGTGTTTATTTACCATTAAAATAGAATATTTACATAGAATTCAACGTGTAATATAAAGCGTTCACTTTACTTCACCTGTCTGTTATATAATTCTAATGTTGGTCCTATTTTCATGATTGTCCCTGAAACTCATAATGGCAAAATCCATCAAATAAACATATCACACCTTACAAATACACACACAGTTTTCTGTAATCATAATCATTGTGCTGAATCTTTAAATGAATTTCTACATTTATTGTGTTAGAGTTCATTTCCAAAGAAATTTGTATTTCCATGGTTCTGATGAAACAAGAAGATTACGAGAAAACAAGACAATATAAGAAATTTATTCCCCTCTGAAAAAAAAGCTTTGATCTGAGGCAGGGGTCCCCGACCCCTGGGCCGCAAAGAAAGAATAAAATTGTTTAAAATGATATGTTTTTTATTTTCAATAGTTTTGGGGGTATTTTATTATGAAAAATTGCCACATCCGCCCATGCCTCACTCCCGCACTTGACTCCCACGTAATTTCCATGCCTCATTAAGTTGGCAAGCTAATGCTCGCAAAAATGGCCCGCAAACAGAAGTCGCTGGAGTGTTTCTTTGATAACAGGAGAAGGAGCCAAGGAGGAGACACCAGAGGGGTCTCAGAGAGACAGTGAGAAAAGAAAGCTGCAATTCAAGGAAAACATCAAGAGACCTACTTCAATTACAGTTATATCACAACAGGTGATTCACACGCTCCATGCCCACTCTGTGTAATATGCGGTGACCGTCTAGCTAATGGCTCCCACTGATTGTGCATTATGGTGAGTAGATACTGGTGTGATAACCATTTAATAGTTATTAAAAGTGCATAAAATATGGTGTAGTGGTTACATTTACATTCCTCTTTCTTTTCTTTTTAAATTACAGTAAACTCCCACCTGGTCCACGGACAATTTCTCCGGCATGCAAGTGGGCTGCGACCCGAAGAAGGTTGGGGACCACTGATCTTATGTATTGGTGGTGCATTTGGGTGGCCAGCTGTTTGGTTAAATGGCTCATAACGCCAGCACCTTAACTGACTGCAAAGCAGGAGAGATATTTGTTTAAGAATCAAGTTCAAGTGGCCAAGTCAGAGACATGTTTCTGTGAAGTCCCTCAGGCTACAAATTTTGAGTGCGGCTTTTGCTAACAGAAATGTCAAGTAGGGGAACAAAAATCCATCTTGACATGACAACCCTACTGTGTGCTCCAGCAGTCTCAACACAGCATAACATCACTTAAAAATGCACTTGTCATACATCAACATATAAGAAGGAGCTTTCAGGGGACTCTGCCACTCAGCAAAGTGCCACGACCTTCCTGGCCAAGGTTAAAACAGCACTGTACTCTCAGAGATAACCCACTACTTGGGGACAGACAACACATTAGCATCAAACAGGATGGGTTGTGGACCAATCTGTAATTCTATCATGAAGAATAACACTGCAGTAGTGTCACATTTATGAGGATTTGGTAACATTTTTAATTATTTAAACAACATATTGCTTATATTGAACTGAGAGGGACAGAACCAATGACAGATCACCAAAAAGAGTGTCCTTTGGATGTCTAGTCACCCTATACTGGATAGAATTGATCAAATTCTGATCATAAAAATAGTCATTTCACTGGTTTTTTGGAGAAGTGTATCAAATTATATTTATTTCCTGTCTCTTAAATCGGTGCAGTCATGAATGCTTGTCACAAGCTTGATATCTTGATACCACAATCAATCCAATAATATTCTCTTACAAAATCAGCTAAATGCTTGAGAATGCTATCATTATTATTATTATTATTAACTTAACTTCTGCGTAACAAGTTGGTAAGTATCAGCTGCTGCTCTTCCATAAAATCAGACTAAAAGCAACAGAGAGAGGACCTTGACCAGATCTCGGAAACGTTTGCTTTGCTCTCAAATAAAAATGTATTTTCTCCTGATATATCTACCTAACCAAATATAACATAATTTTAGTTTCTGAATATTTGGAAGATTTTTGCCTTTTATTTTACTTTAATATTTTGGCGACATTGGGGCCATTGAAGTGAATGCATTCAGGCATATTGCTGAGTCTCCCAAAGGGTCTAGAAGGTGGTGAAACGTAGCTGCAGGAATTTATTGTAAGTGTGATGTCTTTTCTGTCTCTGATACTTCATTTCTTCTCAGCATATGCATTCATTCGGCACTCAACTCTTCATTAATTAAACGGGCACTTAAACCTGAGTTCTTCTAAGTGCGTACGCTTCAGTTGAAGCTTCACCTCCTTTCAGTGCACTCTACGTTCTATCAGCGCTATCACTCAGCTACTTTTGATTTCTCTTCATTTCTTTGATCTTTTTTTTTTTTTTTACTGCCTACAGTTTGTTACATTGAGACTGTCCAATTAAAAAAAGCTCAGTGTTGTAGGTTTTGTAACCCGTAACCCATCATTCTCTTTTATTGCTGGGTGACCTCTAACGGGCGAAGCAATTTACAGAGCAGCAGAGTTGCTGTTGGAGAGAGGTTGGGTTGGATGAAAGACCACGTCAACAAAACACGAGATGTTAACAAAGGAGACCTCACCATTCTTTCTTGTAACTAAGGCCATCCCACAACCATAACCACATTATTGTAACAATGATGAAGACGGGAAGGGCCTCTACTCCTGAGAAAATATTTATTTTAACTGACCAGCTTCCCCTAAACATAACCAGTTAGTTTTCTGTGTCTAAACCAAACCGTGGCCGTTCTACAATCATAGCAGCGTGTTTTGTTATAGCAGCCTTGACAACAATGGTCTGGTATGCCTGCCGTCACTCTGCTCATGTAGGTCGTATCAGGACAAACAACCTGAAAGGAGACTTGAGTTGGAAGAATCGATGGCTAATTTGGCTCTTTCTTCAGCCAGAACTTTTACAGGAATGTAGTTCATCACCTGTTTTTTTTTTGTTGTTGTTGTTGTTGTTTTTTTAATAGATGATCTTGCTGCAATCAGAGAGTGGCTTATTTATGGATATTTTTTCCCCTCAGAGCGATCATCGTAGTAATCACGCCCAAAGAAACTCGGGAGGTCCTCAGACCAGTCCTGCAGCCAAGTGCAGGTTTCTGCCAATGATTCCTGTGTTTGCAGTGACAACAGGTCAAAGTCATAGGTCACTCTTGTGAGCACTAACTCTGCTCCACTATAATGGAGTGTTGCTGGTTCACAGCCTTGGGATGAAAAAAAAAGAAACGATCTGCTGTAATGCGGGAAATGGGAGATCGGAGTCGGCGGTGACCTCAAGTCTGCCGCCAGAAATTATTGGCTAAATGCAGTTCCATTATTATCAATTCTACAGAACTCAGCAAGTTTCTCCAAATAAACTGCAAATTGACGCTGACAAAGTAATCTACTGTACTTTGGTTCACAACAAGGCTGCACCATTGATAAAAATGTCTGAGTAATGTACATCTCCCTGTCTCTCTCTCTCACACACACACACACACACACACACACACACACACACACACACACACACACACACACAATCCATGGTCAATCACTTTCTTGCACCGTCACAGTTCCTCAGATTTGGATACATTTCCTTTTAGGAAGTTTGCCGTGTTAAGGTTTTATCAGCTTTTCTATCCTCCCTTGCCTCAGCTTTCAAACAAAATCAATGTGATTGTAGACCTGTGTGATTCGCAAAGGGGTTTTTGGAAACATTTCTGAAAACCAAAGTCTGCTTCGAGCAAACGTCTCAGCACAGCTTTGGGATAGTCCCCTTGTTTCTTTGCTCATTAGTTCTGCAAGTAGCCAAATAGTATGCAGATGGGACTTCTGTTTGCTTTTACCTGGTATGGTGCCAAGAATGATTTCCACCTAAAGCTGTCTGTGATTCCTGAGCATGCCATACTTTAGGGGCTGAAAGGGAATTATTAACTGCTGTGTTTACATCCCGCCCCGCAAGCTAACTCCACAAGGTCATCAGACGGCTCATACTGATGCTGTTTTCATCACTGCCAGCGACTTCAACCAGTGCGATCTGCGGACTGTATTCCCCAAATATTATCAACACATGGACATTCCCACCCATGATAAGAACACACTGGACCTTGTTTACAGCAACATACGTGGTGCGTACAGGGCTGCACCCCGCCCCCACTTTGGACACTCAGACCACATCTCTTTGTTCCTATATCCGGCCTACAGACAAAGACTGAAAAAAACAAACCCTGTCACCAAACAGATTAAACTCTGGACACCTGAGACTGAGGGCACCCTGCAGGACTGTTTTGCTCGGACAGACTGGGATGTGTTTCAAACTGCAGCCACCCTGGAGGACACTTCTGTCAGCATACAGGACTATGCTGAGTATCTGACTGGGTACTTTAGCACGTGTGTTCACAACATTGTGCCTACCATACAAATCAAAAAGTTTCCCAACCAAGAGTCCTGGATAAACAGTCAAGTACGTGTTGTGGGAATTTTTTAGTCAGATGGCGTCCTGCATATTGTACTGCATGTTGAAGCACAAGTACTATGCTGTATCTTCACACTGGAAACATACACTGGTAGATTCTAAGAGGCTGCAACCCACAGCTGGAGCAGAGGCCTGCTGATGATAATTGGTAAGGGGAGTACCAATGACTGATAACTCACTGACTGACATGCACTCCAATCATTATGATGTGTTTTGAGAGAGTGGTGCTGGCCCACATTCAGAGCAGCATACTGCAGTACGCCTGTTGGACCAACAGGGCCACCTCGGACGCCATCGCTGCTGCCCTTCACTACTCCCTCTCCCACCTGGAAAATAAAGAGTCCCACATCAGGATACTTTTTGTTGACTACAGCTCCACCTTCAACACGGTCATCCCCCACAAACTGTCCACCCTAGGCCTGCACCACATCCTCTGTGACTGGCTCCTAGACTGTCTGACTGGCAGGCCCCAGTCTATCAGGATTGGCACCCCACAGGGATGTGTCCTCAGCCCCATCCTCTACACCCTGTTCACCCACGACTGTGTCGCCTCCCACAAGGACATCCTGAAGTTCGCAGACGAGACCGCAGTGATACGACACATCGCTAATGGGGACGAAGCGGCTTACAGGAGGGAGGTGGCCTAGTCTGATGTCATGGTGTCATGGGACAACAACCTCACCCTCAACACAGACATGACGAAGGAGATGATAGTGGACATGAGGAAGGAGAGGAGACCTCATCAGCCACTGTTCATCTGGGAGCTTGAAGTGGAGAGGGTGAGCAGCTTTAAGTACCTGGGCCTTCACATTACTGAGGACCTCACCTGGACACTGAACACCACAGTTGGTCAAGAAGGCCCAACAGCAGCTGCATTGTCGAGAGCATCTTGACCAGCTGCAGGAGCATGTGGTAGAGAATAGTGAGGACTGCTGAAAGCACCACCAGGACTCCACTGCCTTCTCTGCAGGGCATCTACCACTGCAGAGTCCACAGGAGAGCTGCTTCCATCCTCAAGGACCCCACCCATCCCCAGCCAGGACTGTTCACACTTCTGCCCTCAGGCCGGAGGTACAGCAGTGTGAAATGTACGACTAGCAGACTAAATAACAATTTCTTTCTCACTGCCATCAGACTCCTAACCAAGAATTAATAATTGCATCGACTACCTCATGTAACAGTCAGGCAACTGTTTACATTACATTTCGCACACTTCATTTGCACATGCCTTAATCTTGGCTGTTTCATTTTGCACACAGAGCTGATAGCTTATATGTCGGCTTGTTCTATTTATTTCTATTGTATCATATTTCTATTGCTGTTTTTGAGATTGTCTTATTTTTAATCTATTTATCTGTTTTCTATATATGTGCTCATTCATTGTGGACAGCAAAAAAGAATTTCATTGTACAGGGAAACGCGTCTCTTTACTGTACATATGACAATAAACACTTTGAATCTTTGAATCTTATTTCCCGCTAATAGCTTTGTATCAAAGCTGGCTTATAGTGAGTCATTTAATATTTACAAAACTGTGAGGGTGAGACAAAGAGAAGTGTCCCAAACCAACCTCATCGTACTGTCCCAGTCCACGTCCTCTGTCTGTACACAACTTCACTTTGCATTGAGTCATGGCATGTTCAACAGATCATGTTCAACGTGCATAAATGGCGGCAAGACCCACTCATAATAAAACACAACAGTAACACATATTAAGTGCATACAAATATTATGCCACTACCATTAACCCACTCCAACGCTGAGAAAAATCTCAAGATGGGATTTAATGAGAGGTTTATGCATGAACTCAGAAATGTATTCCTAACAATAAATACGCAGTATAATAATAAGATGCGATCACTTTATGTCAGTCCCATGTCTCCAATCAAATGAAGTGTCAGTCAGATCAACCAGGTTATTATTAGTGCCAATGGAGCTCCTCCCTTTAGCAGCCCTATTCAACTTTCCCCCATCTGAGATTTGCTTATTTACTACAGCTCATACACAACAGTGCATACCTGCCATTTCAAGACACAACGTCAGTTTATTTTATCATGGACTGTAACTGCAATACATTTAGACATCTACTTTGTCGTAAGTATCGGCACTCCTTTCCCTATCCTTCACCAGAGTTCAGCAGCTTTCACACTGAGGCATGACTGAGGCTGATATCATGCGATGGCGTATTAATAGCACGCACTCTTAGGGGCATTTAATGCGTCATGTCTACATATTTTAAGTTTTCCGAGCGTCATTCATTTGGTTAGGTTTAGGGTTAATATTCCTTCCATGGCTGCCTTTCTAAATCCCTCTATTTTTATAATTGCCTGAGTCGCACCTTTTTAAGTTAGTAGGAATGTTAATATCCAGCTTGCAAACAATTCCCAGCTCTCACACTTAAGCTTTTGATGTAATAGGTAAGTGAAATGGGACATATTTAGCGGGGAGGGTGTGGATGCAAACATACTGTCAATTCCTGAAACTGTCTGTCAGCTTGTTTTCTTTTTAGTTTATATCAAAATATATTTTGTATTCAGAAGGTAACGTACCACAACTCATTTGTGAGACAGTTTGGAGTAGAAAGTGTCCGAGTTCCTGTGTACACCAGCAAAGGTAGGCCAACTCTCAGAAGTATTCATCAGTGTACCTGGCCAAAGACACCCGCAGCATGTGCTCTGCCATCTGCTGTGTCCCACGGTTCCCTCCGACTAACTTTTTATGCATTCGCAGTTGAAGCCACACTCTGTCCTAATGAGATCATCGGTTCTAATACCAGTGAAGTTGCTTTTTCCTTGTCCCGTCATCTAATCAACAGACAACAGATGCAAAGCGCTCTTAATTTTAGTGGCTTGTTAGGAGCTGCTGGCCCTGAGATTGATAGTTCATATGTTTGTTTGTTTGTTTTCCTTGCAATTTTTCAATTCTTTCACATTTCTGGGTCAAGTTTTAGTCAGCAAAAACTGTAGATGATGTCAAGCTGAAATTTTACTCTAGGATTCATCAGAGCTTGTGCCCAACTATACAATATTCTCATTCTCCTTTTTGAGAGTGTCCTAACTAACTTGAATGGGAGTATCTGCCTGATTATTTTCTCACCACACCAGCTGTCTCCATTATCAATTTTATTTGCCAAGATTTGCAAAGATGTCTTTTGATCAACAATTTGGCCGCATACTGTATGCATATCATTCACGTAACTGTGACTGTCTTCAATCACATTGCTGTCTGGGGATTTATTCACCCTATTTCAGCAAGGACGCGCTTGTTTGAAGAACAGGTGAACCCACAAGAAGTTAAGTAGAACAAACAAAAAAAAAAAAGAAAAAGAAAAAAAGAGCAAATTAAAAAAAACAAAACAGTCAAGTGAGTACATATACTGTATGTATAAGTTGGGTATTTTCTGGATCCACGAGGATCACGTTTCCACGTGATATACTGCAAGGAGCTCATTATAGCTGACCTAAACAGACTAAGTTAGCTCACGTGTGTCAGTTTCTTGTCAATAATAAATCAAGAGGTTAGCCAGAGGTGGCTAAAACTTGCTGGCCTATCTACTGCTGATCATATTCCATTAATGTCGTATGCGTCCAGACATGCAAGTTACTTGATGTGCATAGACGGAACACACTGAAACCCTTGGCCCCCCGAGTGAGGGATAATCAGACCCTGATGAGAAAACAACCTGTAAAAAGTTACATTAAATCCCCAGGAAAGACAGTACATAAGAATGAAATAAAATGCAAATGAATATGACAATGGATCTTTAAGTCTGTCTTTCCTTTGCACTTTTAATAACCTCTCCAGAGGATTTTGTGTATAGAATAGCCAAGTTTCTCACTTAAGTTGGAGCTCGCATCAATCAGAATGGAATGACATTATTCCAATCACATTTTGGGTCATGTCAGAAGTCATAATGAAAGGCACGCTTGTGTTTTAAATAACTGGGGAACACTGATAGAGAGGAGCATACGTCCTTGGGTGAATGAGGACAGGTTCAAGAGGAAATGAAATCTCACCGACATAAAACAGTCCACAATAAAAGCAGCACAGCACAATTGTACGATGGTGTTCTTCATCCTCAGGAGAGTCGGTGTGAAGGGAAAAAAAGACAGGAATAAAGATGTTGGAACAATTTCATACACCTTGGAAATGTATTAGTTTTTTTTTTATTATTTATATTTTTTGTATTTATTTTTATCTGAATACGTCAAGGTATACCACTGCAACATGCCAAGTGGAAGGCTGCGTGTGTGGATAAAATAGCCAAGTCTCGACTCAATTGTATTGTGTTTCATATTGAAATATTTCTAAAAACTCTTTGAAGGAAAAAAACCAAATGCACAGCTGTCCTTTGTCACTGCGAAGGAACAATTTTTAAGGACCATTGAAGAAATTGTGGAGGAGAAATAGGTTTTTCTAGACAATATACTTACTTTTTATGCTGATCGTTCCCAATTCTGGGCTTCGCTGTGACATTTAAACATAGAGCCGTCTCTGAGGCGGCAGCTGATACTTGTCTGGGTTCAAAGACAAAAATTCTGGATGTGGAGATGACCATGCAAGTTAAAAGTGTTTGCAGTCCACTTGGGATGAATACATTTTTAGATGAATCGTTTCGAGTTTGAGAACTGATCAACAGTTTCAAGTAATTTCTTAAGATCCAAAAAGCAAATTTGCACAGATGTTTTTGGGCATCCAGCTCATCAAATAATTTGCTGCTTTTCCAAATAATTTAATGATAGTAAACTGACTATTTTTCCCAATCCTCTGAAATTTCACACACCAACAACAATTAAGAAAATACACAGCATGTGAATCAACAATGTTTTTCTTCTTGTTTTTCTTTTTCCTTTCAGTGCTATATTACATATTTCAATGGAGCAATCCTGCATGTAAAAATATACTTTATCTTTGTACAAACAGTTGCCATGAAGATAAATACACAGTCCAGGAGTACAATATGTTTGACCTCAAGGGTAATAGCTATGGAATATTCATGTGCTTCTGCAAGGTGCACCAATATCATTACAGCTAAGATTAATGTATGGATTTCCTTAACACCATGTGCAGCACATTTAGGAATGCCAGGGACAGCATAATAAGCATATGTAGCACCATGTCTGGCTTTGATATTTATTGAAAAGTATGTAAAGCCGAGTGCAGGCATGAGGAGACCAGCGTGGATATTTGATCCACATGGTCAGCATGCCAAGAAGCCCCTGAGAATAAGACCTGAACAGGCAAGCCACTCTTTTCAGCTTCACCTTGCTGAGTGGAGCATGGAAGAGGACCTGGTGGCTGTTTGGATACATGGAGAGACCTGAGAGCTGCTCTGATTATTACCTTTCACTCAGCATCTATAGTTTAATTTACCAACACCGGACATTATCAGTTCTGATAACTAAGTGTCCTCTAGTCGGCTTAGCCACAAGGAAGACGTGCTCCCCACGGCAGGCTGCTGCAACGCAAGGCAATGCACCGCATGAACTGAACCGTCCTCAGGAGCAATGTAAAGGCAAACATCCTCTCCAGTTGCACATCAGGTCTAGTCAGACATCAACAAGACAGCAGTGGCAGACATGTGGCTAAAAATAGATCCAACGACAGAAACGAGGCATCTGAGGGGCTGTATTTCATGATGGCTTGGTTTTGACAGGCAGATGAGGTGTTGGGGAAAAGTACCAGCTTTATGTTACCGCCAAAAGCACAAATTTGATTCCCATATCAATGAAGTAACACACATCGATCCTGAGGATTGTTTCCCGGAAATCTGTGACGATCTGTGGTCAGATAAAAAAAAAAAAGACACCCAAATGAAGTTATCTACTGGAAAGTGTAACAATTGTAACAGATAAAAAAATAAATAGAATTAGACAAGTTAGTCAGAAATCACGTAAAGAGAGATTTGCCAAAAATACAATTTTAAACACACAAAAACATAAGTGGTGGTTTGGTATTCTTCCTCCTTTCTTCAACTTCAATTTGAGGAAAAATTATATTTTGAGCCTGTGAGTTTAGAGAGGTGATGTCCACTGGATTAGTGGTATTTGATTGTAATAGATTCTCATGCTGTAAGATGTAACCTGCTGAAACTAGCCGAGGCTTCTATTTTTATAACAAATCCGGCACGTAGTACTGTAGATGTCTATTTGGATAGGAAAGAGAGAAAACTAGCATTGCCGCCTTTCAATTGTAAACAAACAGTCGATCGCAGTTTACATCCATGTCTGTTCACACTCACGTCATGAAAGCATTGATGCTTGACACAAACCTTCGCCTTGACAGCACAGAGGCTCTACACAATCACCAGTTTCATGGTGTGAACCGACCTTAGTGTCAGCAACTCAGTAATCCGACCTAGAACATTTTCACAGTTATGGTTGAACTATGTTAAAAAAAGGCGTTTTTTTCCGACCTTTGAACTTTTGGATATAAATTGTCATTAATTTTATCCCATTAGATATTTGTGTGAAAATCACAGTATAGAATCCAAGTGTGGGAGAGGTCACATTAATATTGGCCATGAATTGCTAGATTCTGATAAGTTCAAACTAAAAGTCAAAGCTGATTTTGTGTCTGATTTGAGGGGATTTTTTTAAGGCATTAACAACAATGGCTCACACAAACACAAAGTCAATATCAATCAATGCTTAGTAGAAATGTGTTTAATCCAGCTTCTTAAATTCTCAATAGCTCCAGGTTAGGGTTTAATTGGGCAGTTGTTGACAGGAAGTAATAGATCAAAATAACATCTACTCGATCTCTTGTTGACAACACAATTACACAATCTTTCACATTTCAAATAATTCTTAAACCATTAAACAGCTATTGCCAAACCGTCTCAGGAGAAAAACTCCAATCCATTTCCTTGATTGTCACAGTAGATTTGTCTAGAATGACTTTGACAAACATTAATTCTTCATGGCTGTGTTCACACCTCCTCTTCTCTAGAAACCTATGTGGCGATTGCTGCTTATCAGACAAATATGGCACATCATGCTTAAAGTATTTGGCCAAGCTTCAGTAAACCAGTGGCTCTGTTATGTGTTTTTGTCCCTTTTCTTAATGTATTCAGAAATGAGATTTTCTAGCAAAAGAACTAAGCTTTGTCGCCACCTGGTAAAACTAAAACTAGTGGAGAGTTTTCTGAAAATGTGTGATTAATGATTTCACATAATGTGCACTATAAAATAGCATGAAGTAAACAGCATTGCTATAAACTGCCCAACTGCCAACTAAAGTCCCTTCTGGTTTTTAAAACATGTAGGTTGTATTAAAATTTCAGCAACCAGAGTTATGAGCAACAGAAAGTTGGACATAAACCCTGCTGAAGGCCACAAACAAAATAAACATGAGGCTTGGGTCAGAGACAGGATTAGGGTTTAGAAATATTACCAGAAAGAACTTTTAGATGTTAAAAAAATGTACAGTAACCCTGAAGGCTCGACTCTCCCTCATTCCTGAACAAACTCCATCACATCAAAATTCACAGCTGAGGATATTTTCCTTTTGGGGAACTGCAGAAAAGCATTATTACATAAATTGTAAATTCCTCAGTGGTAGAATAAAATTACCTTTGTGAAAAACTTTGCACGACAAACACAGGCACTTTCCATGTCTACAATGTGAGCAAATGAAATGGCCTGTATGGGAATAAATATAGCATCCCTCACAGTGTTAGACAAAGTGGGTATACATGACACAAAACCTGACTGAAGAACAAACACTGAATGGATATAAAACAGAAGAATATTATTTGAATTTGCTTATCATGTATATCGCAGCCATCATGTATCAAGAGTTGCCTTGCAATAACTCAAAATAACAAGACAGTTTGCCCCTCCAAAGCTTTACAATGACTATAACATAGGACTACAATTAATGTTTATTTTCATTTCTGACTTATCTGCTGATTATTTTTCACTGTTGCACTGGCAGGAAAAAAAAACAAACTTGTAAATTGATTAATCATCCATCACTGTTTCAGCTCTAGCATAAAACCCTAAAAACTAGTTTTCATATTTGTCTGAAACATTATGCAGACAGTGCTCATGAAGAAACAAGCAAGAGTCAAATTTTTAAAATTTATTTTAAAAAAATGTTGCTGAACTAGGATTCAGTATTGAGAAGTTGATACCCTCACCTTTTCCCAACTAAGGCCCGAGAGCATTAAATTGATTAGGTGTATTGTACTTGTGACTCATCTGCATTCTGCTGAATCTCAGACTGCTTTATTCAGTGGAAAAGCAAATCACCTATCATTGATTTGAAGTGACACACAAAGGTTAAAAAAGGCTTTCAGAGTCGGGCTGTCCTGCCTCCAATGCTGCAACCCTGAGACTCTTGCAGGAACAAATGTTTCCTGCAGCTCACAGAGGGAACACCCGCGGAGAGAGGCCATCATGAGGCCATTTTGGAATTCATGAGCATGATTGATGACAGAGGGATGGAGGCAGCATTTGAGAAATCCTCTCTGCCACAGGAAAAAACGATGATTGTTTGGATTCTTCATCCCTGATAGTATCCCCCCTCTGCTTCTCAGTGGGATATTTTCACAATGAATTATATAGGAGAGTGAAGCCTTGAATGCTGGAGCAATATATACAAGCGCAAACAATAACAGCTGAAATCGAAAAGTCCAATTATCTGCAAACTCCATCAAAAATATTATGATGATAACAGGGTGAAATTTAAAAAGACACAAACACGCCATAAACGTGACAGAAACTGTGATCCCTCTCAGGGCTCCACTTCGAGATCTAGTTCCACACATGTGACTGACAGCAAGGTCACAATAATCTGACAATACATCACAGCGATACTGACGGAAGCTGAAGGGTCTAACAAAGTCACCTGGCCATCCCCTCTGAAGGCACTCCCATTTAGCCCTTTTTAATCCCTTCCATCCCATTACATGACAGCAGAGAACCTGTGCACATTACACGCCTCAGCTGAGATCATTTGCAACGTTGTGCAGGCGGGCCAAGGAACACATAAAATATCAGCAGCGTTATTTCAGTCCCATCTCCATCTCCCTGGCTGGGAGTAAACAGAGCTGGATGTCAAATGACCGCATGACAAAATATGACATGCTAGGAAGTCCCGTCGAATCCGGCAGTCTGCTGCATGAATCACTTTCCGTATCTTCTCACCGTGTCTTAGACTTTGTGCAATCCACTGAATGAAAACTGAGACAGTCAGAGCAAGACTAAATGCAGGTCTGATCTTTCACCAGAGCAATGAAGAGTGAGGAGGTTTTAGAATTAGATTTAGTTTTCACTTCAATTATTTTTTTTTTTAAATAAAGATATAAAGTCAAGTATGCTGTGGTCAGCGAGAAGCTCTGGTCTTCTTTTTTTTTTTTTATGTGTAAACACTCAAAAGACCTTTAGAGCAGTCTGAAAGTTTGGTCAGCTAAGTCTTATAGACTGACCGTACCGGCTGAACCTTAAGGCTTTTGGATTTCAACAACACTTCTGTCAATAACACACTGGTTTCACTGCTGTCATTCAACCTGACCTGGTTCCTTCTGTTTGACCAAACACAATGGAGAAAAAAATCTGTGATTTTAAGACTTCCAACCAAAAGCATTCTGTAGTTGTGGCTAAGCAGTGCACACCGTGCCCTGCTGTTATTTCTCTACGATAATAGGTTAATTCAACCATTACACATAATAGATTTGGCCTATACGTGTACAATGTGTTTATGCAGGCAACGTGAGTTTTCATCAATGTGAGAAAGAAATCTTTCATCTAATGTGATCAACATTAAACAGACGGCAATTAGAAACGGTGGTGTATATCAGCATCATATGTGTTTTCAAACTAATTTAATATGCAACACAGTCTCCAATGGCAACTGACATCAATATCAGGAGCATCAGGAGCATCAGGAGCATATCCATCTGTTGGAACAATTTGTTGTTAAAGGTTATCGGATAACATGGACTTAAAAGAATCCAACACCAAAGCGGCATTGTATGATATATAAAAAGAAGCAAAGACCCTGTATATATAGGTGGTCTACTGATGTGACGGCTGGCGTTATCCCCAAATCATCAGTGTGCTAATAGAGTGTGAAACGGATGGACACAAAGCTATAGGGGGAAGGTTCAAGGGCCACTCTAAACCAAGTCCCAAGGGGGCCAACTAATGTACAGGTACTGGAATATTAACTCCAAACTAATGTCATGACTGAACACGTTCCCCACCTGCCATATGGACGCTGTTAACCCCTTCAGTGCCACCTCCTCAACAGCTAATATTACAAACCTGGCAGTGTGTACACCCGTGGCCTCCGCAGACCCTTTAATAGAGCAGGACTCCTACTGCTACTTGAGTATTTAAGTGTACCTTAAATATTAAAGTACAATTTTCTGATTTATGCAAATATAAAGAAATAAACTGACCATTAGCTTAAAGGCAACCACTCCACTCAATAAACACGTCAATCAGAGCACCAAGAGTCAGATTATATAGATTACGTGTATATTTACTGCGGGGAAAAAAAACCTGAAGATGGTAGATCTCAATAACAAAGATATCTACAGTATTTCTGTTTCCACAGCAGACACTTTTTGATCAGCTCTTTCACTCAGCTTTCGAAAAAAGGCATTTCCACATTAACATGCTTTGGTGTAGCTCAAAATTGTTCGTATGACTAAAAGTGAATAAGTCAGAGGCCCAAAGGACATGCCCATCACTGTCTAAATGTGCTGAAGTGTTGAAAATACATTGTATCTCCAGCAGACATGTAAGGTTATGTCTCACTGGAAGGGCCAGATCAAAAGGCGTTTATTCAGGGTGACATCAATCGGAGATGAGAGAGATCTAATTTTTCCCACTCATTTGCGAGATTAGTTGTGATGTCAGCGACCTGGATCCAAAGGATTTAATCAGTTTGTTATTCAGCCCATCTCTGAACAGGTGTGCCCGCTGCTATCAAATATGCAGCCTTTTACTGTGCCAGATTTCCCACTTTAAAGAAGGACTTATGGGCCCAGGATCACAACAATGACAACCTGGAGAGCAAACTGAGCTGAGGTAATATAAAATTATAGCATGAAACAAAATGAAACACAAAAAGCACCCCGTAACGTGTCGTCATGATACTGGCTCACATTATGGGATATTTTCAACACTGCATGAGCATAGTGACTGTTGGTGCTGTGTGTTGCACCGTTTCTCATCGCAGCAGGCCTGTCACTTCACTGCTGCAGGCTGCAGGCTGCAGGACTCTGCCCCAGCTGTTGCTCACCTTCCTTTCAGGTCATTTATGATCCTTTTGCCGACCGGTTAAAAACTTTAATCAGTGCCTGACAGGTGCTTGGGGCGCAGTTTTGATGCAGTTTCAAGCCAATCCTGGCAATATTTATTTATTTATTTTAGCATAGTAAATAAGTTGCAGCTGGATGGTTCGAGGTGTTTAACTTTTCCACCCAAAACTAAACATTTAATGCAGATGTGGTGTTTAGCCACCGTTTTTTTTTTTTTTCTTCCTAGATGTATTTTTTCTTTTTTCTAATGATTGTGGAAGTGTCCTGAGCCACACCGGCAGATCTCCTGGAGTCCAACCTTACCTGGGATCTCCTGAAGGGGAACATGTGCGAAGCTGAAGCCTTTGGTGACACAAGCCTCCCTCACCTCGCTGCAGTTCCGCGCTTTAAAATCTGCCCTCGCTGCCACTGACAGCAAAGAAAAAGTGCAAATGATTGTCTGTAGTCTGAGCATGGTTCACTTCTGGGAAGATCCTCACACTTTAGACGCTCTCTGCAGTGGACTATATCCCGCCTGCCGGTATGTAACTCCTCTGCAGCAGGTCCAGCAGGTACTTAATGAGTGGGTGTCCGATGGTTGCAACTAAACTCTTAGTGCCAAGCAGCGCATTTCCCCGCAAAACAAAAAAACAAAACAAAACAAAACAAAAAAAAGCTTAAACGGGGCTCTGTTGTAGCAGGGAGAGGTTCAGATCCCCCCGGAGTCCGCGCAGAAGAGGACTGCGAGTGCGGAGGTGCCTCATGAATCCAGACGGCGCGTTTCCCGGCGTGTTGAAGCCAACTTCGCTGAACAGACGCAGCCCCTGGTCGGCGTGCCGGAGTGGAAATGCAGTGCGGAGGGGGACCGCTCCGAGTCCACATCAGATCCACCGGCAGGGGCGAAGCGGAGCGCAAATCAGGGACCGGAATCCAGCCTGATCCGCTCCGACAGGGGGCGGGGCTGAACGTCGGCCCCGCCCCCTGAACAGCTTCCAAATAAAAATGTAATAAGTCAATCAGGAAAAAAAAAAGAAAAAGAAAACAGCATAAAGGTGGGAATACAGGTGAAATGCAACGTGATTAAATATTCAGTGTTTCTATTTATTTTTGTGATTTTTTGAGTTAAGCTACACAGCGATGAGGTAACTGGAAAACAACTGCAAATGTACATGCATACATCTTCATTTCTGTATTCAGGATGCGCTCAGAAAATTTAAAATTCAATAACCTTAGGCTGTTTGGTCTGTAATGTAGTTTGGTGGTCTTCCAGTGACATATTGATTTTTGCAGGATTCAGAAAACATAAAGATTGAGAAAACACCAGAAGTGCAGTTTCCAATTGTATTAATCAGGGGATGCAAAGGATGTGACGAAGACCAGAAGGCAGGCTTCCATGGCTTTATTGATTTTGGACCAGCTTGATCTTTGGGTAGCTCAACAGTGGATTAACATGGCTGCCTTGGCTGTGCAAGAATTCCTATTGGTATGGAAAGCCACATCGTGAAAGGGGCTCTGAAGTGACATTGGCTTGCTTCAGTGGCGGATGTTGCCCTGGAAGATTTTGGATTAGATGTCATACAAATTTAGGGGAGAATGATTGGACGGGTTTGATTATTTTGTGGTAAAATAATCTTCATCATTCTTTAAGGAAGTCACTCTGGAAGACAGTCATTAGTCTATAAAAAATTAAGTATTATGTTCACATCGATTCAAGTTTCTATGTGTTTTCTGTAAAAAAAAAAAAAAGAAAGAAAGAAAGAAGAAGAAGAAGCAACAAAGCAAAACAGTTTTTAATCAGTGATCTGTAGAGTGTAAGTCAGTCTGACAGATCACTTCATAAATTGTGTTTTCTACTGACCAGGACATCCATCCATCTATCCATCCATCTTCTACCGCTTTCCTGTTTCCGGGTTGCGGGAGGTCCTGGAGCCAATCCCAGCCAACATTCCAGGCAAGGGGCGAGGTACACTCTGGATGGGTCACTAGTCCATCACAGGGCCAACACACAGAGACAGACAGAGACAAACAACCACTCACACTCACATTCAGACCTACGGACAATTTAGAGTCACCAGTTAACCTAGATGTCCTTGTCTTTGGACGGTGGGAGGAAACCCACGCAGACAGGGTTAGGGTAGAGAACATACAAACTCATGAAAACATGCCAACTCCACACAGAAAGGACCGAGGCCAGGACTCAAACCCACGACCTTCTTATTGTGGGGCAACAGGGCTAACCACTACGCCACCGTGCTGCCCACCCACTGACCACCTACTGACCAGGACATGTCATGGTTAATTAATACACCCAACTCTGAGACTCTGGGGACAGTTTTGTCGTAGTTAAAAATTCTGATGATAGTTTCATGAATGAATAGAATGAAACATGAATTTCCAGCAAAAAATTTCAACTGTCAAGTAGCCCATTGAAACTATATACCACTGCAGCAGTGTTTTTCATATGTGCATGTTGTGACATATGGATTCCCTTCAATAACTATATAAGTGCTACATGTTTGGTTTTTGGTTTTTTCATTTTTTTTTCACCAGTAAGATACTACAGCTCTCTTGTGACTCCCAGAGATTTCCAGACCAGCTAGAGAAGTGTGCTCTAAGTTTATGTTAAGCTCTCCTTCCAGCTGGTAATATCCAGTACTCCTCCAAAGGAAGGTGTAAAAAATAGTCACAAAGTCAAGAGCAGTTAAAAGGCAGGAGACGGATGGATGCACTTAAAATTGAATTTTATTATGATGGAAAAAACCGCAAGCCCTGTTTTGGAAAACAGCAAACGGTATGCAGCTATCAAGTTGACTAAACTATAACTTTGGAAACTGTCACACTGACATTTCAGAAGGCAAGAAGCAGAATTTGGATATAAATGAGCTGAGCTGTCACACAAACGGTACATGCAATGAACACATTATCGAGAGAAGGCTTGTGGGAGCAGCTCTCCAAATCTCTGCAACCGGGTGATATAACACAAGCAACCACAGATACAACCTAACTCTGAGCTAAAAAAGCTAGTTAATCATAACTTCCTGTTGGCTGCTGCCATTATATCTGAAATAAATAAATAAATAAATAAAATAAGTAGAAAAGCTAGAGTAGAGTACCTGAGCACCTGTTTCTTCTGAAACAGCCAGCCACGGGATCAGCACCCTGGAGAGCTCCACTTCCACCTGAATCACCATCTGATGTGGAAAGGTCGTTAGAAGATATGAAGATTCTCTGAGACAAACCACAGTTTCATTATACGTCAGGATGAGACCAACAACCTGAGAATTATTGTCTCACTGCTTTGGTCATCACCCAAACCCTTGTGTTCGTAGGTGGGGCTCGTTATCAAGATAGATCTGTGACTATCGTACCACGGTCCAACTTGTACCACTTGAGTTGAGACCACAGTTAAAAGGCCGCTAAGTTAAGTGTGAAGAAAAAAAAAGGCCCAGAGTGGAAAAAAAACAGACAAGGTCTTTCAAACTTTACTGCTTTTAGTTAGAAAATGAAAAGTCATATAGAGGATACTGATTGACTGTCACACCCAGATGACCTCATCTCTGTCCTGTATGACAACAGAAACAAGAAAGTGACTCAGTATTGGAATAAGAGTCAAAGTATTGTCCCTGGGTGGCATCCTAATGCACACCCCACATATGGGTGAGAAGATTCATATTTATTCCAAACACCAACCAAGGTGTCAGAGTTGGAGGCAGGGAGAGACCAAGAGCTGACGCCACGATCTAATGAAACCAGCATCATCTGCAAATAACAGACTGACTCAAAACTCGTGTTGTTTTTCAACACACTGACTGTGTCCATGAACATCATCAACAAAAAAAGAGTGTTAAGCCTTTGCCGGTAGAAGTTCAAGTTATATACGTGACAAAACATATCTATATTCCATGTGCTTGTTTACCTAAGCCACCACACGTATTGCTGTAATTCATTAATTATCTTGGTCAAAGTAAAAAACACTGTGTGTTGCTCCACAATCTGAAATTACTCGTGAATGTAAGGATCAAGCAGCGGAATAAATTTTCTTTCATACCTGTCTGGCATCAGCTTTTCTAGGGGGATTGTGCCTTGTCTCTATATTCCACAGGTACTGCTTCCAAATTGTGTCAACAATGACGAAACAATCGCTGTCACCCAAAATTTGATTAGCATTTTGTGTCATACATAAATGCTATTTAAATCAGTGGTTGTTAAAGCTGTGTGAAATAATGATAATGATAATTATGAGCATAAAAATAATAATGATAATTATGCTCAGTTTTTTATTTCATCTGAAGACAGCCTTTCCCCTGCCAGCCAGAAGGCCTAATAAATATGCTCTCAGGTCTGATTAAATAAAACACAAAACAGACAACTGACACACACCCTCTGTTGCTCTGGTGCCATGTTGAGTGTGGACCATTGTTGTTTGTTTTATCTGAGCGTAATCACATCTTTACAAGAAAATCTGCAGCAGGTGTCCCAGTTGCTTCCGTGTCTCAGTCTGTAGTCTGTATATGAAGTGAATCTACCATAGTTTCATTGTTTGTGTGAAAACCTGAGGTTTTTAATAGGCACATGCCAAGGAGACAAGACATATTGTTTCTGGTTTCGACTTTTAATGTAGCCACTGTCAATCACAAAGACCGTGTCCCTGGTGGACTAAGTCTATTCATATCTCAACTTGACGTATTAAAGAGTCCTGTAGTGGCAATCTTCTCTCTGACCATAACTACTGTTCTAGTCTGTGCACTGTCAGTAAGGGTGACATGAGATGGATCTTGTGAGGCAAAAACTTCATTAAAAAGTGCTTACTGTGAACAAAACAAACAAATAACAACAATTACATGATTTACTTACTTGGCACATTCCATCTTGCTCTGTAGACCGATGCGTTCTAACTGAGAGCTATTTTGTCAGAGTATAGTAGCAATAATATTAATGTAATGGAGCTTTTTATCAGTCCTTAAAATGGCTGCTACAGTCCCTCTATTTTCTTTGTTCTTCTTCCTGTTTGTAGTAGTTGCCATTGCTATATTCAAAAGACAAAGTTTGATTGATAGTCAGAAAGGATAAACCCGAGCGGGGCCAGTGGTCTTGTTTACATACAGATAATGATACACATTTCCAAATAAGAGTTTCTGTTCAGTATTAAATTTCATTTAATCTTCATGTCACAGTGCCACTTAACCAGATTATAATCTTTCACTACCTCCCTGACACTTTAGAACGGAACATATACAGAACATTTTTCAGAGAAACAGCTCAGTTTTGCAGCTGAAACCACAGACAGTGTGCTTATAGCTCAGCCAGACAAAAAATATCAATATTTGGTGATACTGTTTGTTTTTGATGTTATGTCTAATTCATAGTGTACTGCTGTATTGCTGTGTCCCTTTGTCTTTCTACAGTCATTCCGCCTTTTTGTTTTTTTGGGTTGTTTTTTTTTCGCACCGTTACACTGATAAAAAAATGCTGGCTTCTTTAATCATTTACTTTAGATATTGGTAATAACTTTTGCATGCCTGACAATTGCACAAGTTTGTTCCTGTCTACCAGGCATTTACCCATTCAGTCAGCTACCATTTTATTTTGGATTTTATTATGCAATCATTGCACCAATTTAAATGTCTTAATGTGATTTTTTTCAGTGAGGTGGGAAGGAAGGACATACCTGCTCATCTTCTTTCTGTGAAACGCTTTCTCATGTTTCTAAGAGGTGTCTTAACAGATCATCTGGAAAGGTAAATTTTTAGTAGAATTTAAGCAAAATGTACTTTTTAAAGAGTTCACCCCAACTTTTATAAAGTATCAAGTTCATCTTGATGATGAACTAAAAATATTTTATTTTTTATTTACGCTCCGAAGCACCTAAAGTGGAAGGAACTCTTCACAAACCATCCGACTTCAAACTGAGAGCCCTCAAACAGTCAGTTGCAAAGCCATTTTCTTTCAACTATATTATGCAGTGAACTTCTCTAAGTGCCGAACTACTTCACCCCTCACTGGGAGTATTTGAACACAGTATTTATGGGAAATAAGTGCATGTAAAAAGTTTCTTTGTTTATATGGTTTTTTTTCCCCTCTATCGCCCCCTTAGAAATTCTCCTAGCCTTCTGTTGCAATATATATATTTTTTTGTATTCAAAAATTGAAACCTTTCCTGAGAGAAATAGTCTGTATAAGTCTAGATACACAACCGCTGTGTCCTCATTCACATTTCTCTGAGATGTGGAAACACATGGTTTTGCATGAATAGTCTGGAGCTGTGGGAGACATAAAATTTCCTCCTGCACACTGAGCAGATGCTCAGAGGACGGTAACTCTTAATCCACTCCCAGGGAAATGAGCCCCTGTGTTTCATTAGAGTGGGGAGCTGAAGATCCATTGGGAGAAGAATAAACAAACACTGGCTTCTAAATTAGCAATGAAAATAATTAGGGTGTTCTTGAGCTGAAGGGGTTACCTAGTGACCAATCCGCTGACTGGATGCACCAACCCAAAGCCGCCACTCCAGGTGAGGTTCACTTGGTTTTTATTAAAAAGTTTTAAAGGCTTTTGTTAAATTGCTTTTGTAAGAACCTCCACCTGAGACCATTCCGACTTTGGTTGCGTGGACATTAAACTCTTGTTAGCAGAGTTTGCAAACTCCTCCACCACAGCAGGACGGCAGGTTCAGGTGGAAAATGTCAAAAAATTTAATCAATGCAAGTCATTTTTTTTTAAATTTACATTCTAACTCAGAAGGCATGAAATGAAGCATCGCATCATCACTCTTGATAAGACAGTTTTTTAATTGAATATCATACAAAGCAGAACTAGAAAAGGTAAAATTTTGGATCTTTTTACTGAGACTTTACAGAAATTTTGCTGCGTGATATAGATGGCAAAGTGAAACAAAGAAAATGCTCAAACGTGAAAACACTTTCACAGCAGATGAAGTTGAAATGCAGGAATATGTTTAGATTCAATTTACCATCTTCACAAGAAAATAGTTTTTCCCATTTTATGATTAATGATATCAATTTATCATATCCATATGCATTAATAGAGCACCTTTGGTTCCTAATTTCTTATCTCATTTAGGATTTTATAAATTCAAAAATTTGCTAGAGTGTACTGCACTGTACTCCAGATTTAAAGAATAAACAAGCATTTTCCGACACATCCAACCTGTGGCTCATTGCAGTAAAATGCAAAGTTAATCTAAAGTTAGTTTAGATGCTGGCAGGTTCGTCATTTCCCCTCTGACCTTCTCACAAGATTTAATTTGAGACCAAATGTTTTAAGCCCAAAGACAGATGCTTAGGCAAAAATGATGATTACAGGAATAGAGAGAAACAAATAGCCAAAAATTAAAGATTACAGCAAATTCAAAGACAGAAATAATGGGATTTAAAGAGCATAATGCTTACTTGGGATGAAATTGTAATATATGTACTTTTATTTCTACCACACGTAACAGGAGATTGAATATACACACATACTGGATATAAGCACACAACATGACGTGCACACAGCACATGTGATATCAGATTCAATATCAGACATCACCCAAATCAAAACAAGAAACTGGGATTAAATGAGTTGAAACTATAAATTAACTGCATATTTTACTGTGCAGACTCAAGCATGAGTAACAATCTGCTATTGAGCTCAACACCAACATGTGTATGACTACCAAAACGTACCAGTTAGATAATTTGATAATTTTAGACTCTTTCTTCATGATGGATGATCGTACAAAGATAAAACTAATCACTAAGAAACTCCCTCCTTACAAGTACACTGATTATGGCAGCCAGTCCATACTTTTACTTCTTTTTTTGGGCTTTGTGCTAATGTGAACCTTTAATATTGTCACAATTATGTAAGGAGTCCTAAAGCAAAAAAAGCCCGGCACCAAAAGAGCAAAGGAAATACTGTCAAGCATGAGGATGTTAGCTTTTCACACAGTCTGCTGATGCATATGAAAATCAGATGCCATGATTGATAGAAGGCGTCAGGTGTTACACTATCCCCAGTTACCGGTTGCCCTGCGCTAAATGAACAAACCATCTGAACCAGTTACAACCAAAACTCTAAGGATATCAGTTTTAATGAAGGTCTAACGTAATGCAGATCCATCCATCTTTTCGAAATATGTCATTACCTCCTCGACTGTGATCAAGCTGATCTCTAACAGTTTGTTCTCATCATATTCAAACACACATAATATTAGTATACTATGCATTTGTTATATAAAGACACACAAAACTTGGTATTTTTGGCATTTGTACACCACGTTACTGTCACACTCCTCATCAAACTAATTACCTGTTACATTTATGAATGCAACGCTCATAGATCCAGTACAAGGGCATATGTGGAAAAAAGATATGAGTGGGGGAAAAAAAAAGTTCTAGAAATCTGTGTGTCTCTTGACAGCATCAGTACTCGTTGTCTTCTTTTGGTTCACCAATGAAGTGCCTGTAAAGTATGGCCAGAGAGGTCCCACACATTCTCTGCCTGAGGCAAGGGAAAACAGAATATATTTTCATTACTCATTCTTCATCATCTGAGCAATTGTTCATTGCACTAGAAACAAACATGTCTGTAGGCCATGTCTTGGACTGACTGTGAGAAATGGATCCATTACATAATGAAGAATGATCAACAGTTACAGTATGCAAATACAGCAAACAACTAAACCCTTTTTCTTCATGATAAATCTGTCTGCCATGTTGAACTGTAACACAACCCTGTTCTGAAACACATGCACACAGAAATCAAGAAAACATCTTCATCTGTTTGACAGCAAATGCAAGCGCAAATAGACAAATACAACCAAACAGCCAAATGTGCTACAAAAAGCACAAAAACACAACTAGTGTTATTCTGGGTGACACAAAAAATTAATGCCATAATGATATTAATTATGAAATCAACTAATTGTGAGTAAAAATTTTACTAAACATGATGTGAACAGACAGGTTAATGATAAGCAAAAGACTATGGCTATAATAAGCCAAAGTTTTAATCATCACCACAGGCGAGTAAGTGACCATCATGTATTTGCAGTTCCTAGAAATATCTCCATTCTTATCTGTGCTATTTGAAGACTCTTCTCCACATTTGGTTGTGTTGTGTGCATTTTCAGCCCATTTGTCTATGTGGTTGTGTGTATTTAAATTGTGTGTTTTGTGAAATTGGCAATTCTTTTCGATTCTCGCCTATCAGGATGTTTTGTTTGCTTACATTTAGCCTTCTTTCATGCACTCTCCTCAGCTGCTGCTGGCCACCCGAATGTAATCCAATTCTCAAAAGTTCTCAGCGTTTGAAAAGAAACCCACAAATTTCACAACACTGTATCATTATCAATTTTTTATGTTGCAGAAAAGTAAAGCCCAAAACGCTTTCCTCCCTGAGGTAACGGCTGGAAATGAATTAGCATTCTGGTTAACAGTTTGATCTTAATGTTGACCACCGTGAGCAGAGGAATGCCACCTGACAGATCCTGCAGCGCCTGCAAAGGGTAAAGCAATAAAGACAAGCACATAAATACTAGCGTGATGTCATTAAACCTGTCCATTTGGATGATACATATTTAGTCTGATGGCCTTGGCAGTCCCAGTCGAGTCTGGACTCTTTCATGTTAATGGAGTTTAAGAGTTTTTGGTTCGATTCAAGTACCAATACTTAGCTGGCCATAATCAAGAACTGTGAATTATTTTGCTATGGATGTAGCAACTGTCAGACCATTGCCCGTGGAAACGCATCCATAACTAAATGTAATGATAACTTTTTAATTCTCCTCAATTACACCCTAATTATTTAGATGTGCTTCACATACTTGACTTGCTGTATTGTGCTTTGAATCACTGAGGCTGCAGAAAGACATAAGCATGTGTTTTAAAATTCAATTTTTAAAATAGCAAACAAACAAAAATCCATCAGTGAAGTCACCCATTCCTACAGTAAGTATTACATTAACCTTTTTTTTTTTTAAAAAACCTCCCATATTACTTCTCCCAATTTATGCTTCACTCCATTTCCTGGAATTGCATGTGAGTCAAATTTGTTTTCAACCAGCGGTGTGCTATTTCACATCTGCATTTGGATATTCATGGGGATTTTTTTCATTCCACTGATGTTCGGCAAGACAGATTTAATATGCAGCGCAATCCTTCAAGCTTTGTCCCTTTCCTCCTCCCAGGGCAGCTAATGCAGCATAATGAATCAGTGGCAGATACTCTTAGATAAAGTCTGTGGCAACGTCAATAGTATGGATCTAGGAAACTCTCATAAATGATCCAAAACATGTCATGTATTTGTGTACTACTGTGGCACTTGTTCTAAATGTCAGATGAATTTTCAAGGAACATATTGAGCTGACAAATTAGTTAATGCCATTTGTTCAGAGCAACTAAAGTGAATGTCACATAACATATAAAAAGTGATGGTTGTGTAACTCGTACATGAATGTCAAAATGATAAACACATCATAAACTCGATCGGCTTCGATGCAAGACGAGGTTTATCCTTCTATTATCATTCATACTCACAGCGCTAAGCAGTGTGTGTCTTAAAGGAAACATACACTCAAACTACACACGAAAGTTACATCTGTTTTGCTTTTTTTATTAGCTGTTGGCATTTCCCACAACAGCTATGTATCTGCACCCTCTTCCAGTAAACACATGGATGTGATGTAATCTGACTTTTCTTTTGACAAAGACTGAATTGGTTTTTAAAAAATTATGTTTGATGAAAGGGAAAAAGGGAACAAAATACTGAATTGGTTAAAAGTTATCACCCAAAACTTTGAAGGAGGCAGGTAATAATCTCTTTTCTGCCTCTTAGGTTTCATTCTTTTCTAAACGTCTAAGATCTGGCACCTCATTTTGTGCAGTCAACCCGGCTGAACTTGAAGCAATATTTGGTTGGTTACTCCGGTTATTCATTCAGCACAGCAGACTGACATTCATCAAGACTTTGCTGTCATGAACAAGAGCAGGACGGATCAATAGAACCCAATTAGAGACACAGTATCTCTCGGATCAAAGGCCCTCTACGATCTTAAGAATCTGACTACGAGACAATGCGTTAATACAGAACCCAGTTGTTCTAGTGACAGCAGTATCCCATCCTTTGACACTCTTCCAATACCCCTGCCAGAATACCAACAGCCTTTCATTGTTATAGCCCTTATGCAATCAATTTCAATCTAAGGCTAGCGGTCAATCACTCTCCAGTGGTGGACACAGAGCGCCTGCAGATGAGTGTGAGAGGAGATAAAGCTCCTGGAGTTCGACGCCACTTGACTGTCTGTGTTCTGTTGTGCTGGGCTGAACGGACTAAAGCATTGGGGGGTTCTAAACAACACAGCTGGGACAAACAAACTAAATCCCAACACTCCTTGGCTTCTCTCTGCTTTAATCCTTCAACAGCTCTGTATCTGCCAGGAACCATAATGATTTGGACTATTCACATGCCTGCATGTTCCAAAAATATATTGCAAGTCATATTACCTGTGGGAATCAGTAAGATACAACACACCTGATGGCTTATAAACACAGATAAGACAAGACAGATGGGTAGAGAGAAGGAGCGCCAAGATCCAAATTGTTTTGTCATGGATATGTTCAAGCGAGCCCACTGATAGCATGTGTTTCATTTATATTTTGGTATGCACACGCATGTGTGAGTGTATTATGGTTGGGGTTAAATCTGGATACAAAGATCCAATACACAAGGAGAAAAATCACTTCCCCTGTACTTGTATTTTACACTAAGTGATCCAACAATAAAGGTCAACTTCCCTTAGTCATTCTGGGTGCTTGAAACCGATGTTTGACTAGGAACAATACTTAAACCTCAGAGAGACTGCGTGACTCCTGAAACTGAAACTGAGCACATTATGTCGACTGTAATATGTAGTTTTTATTTTCAAGCGTGTTTGTGGTTTGACACTTTGGGTGGTGAAGACATTAGGTCAGTGGACCATTACTTTGTTTCAAGACCTGAAATATTTCAACATCTGTTAAATGCACTAACTTAAAAAAGGGTACCCACACAGCAAGTCCTACTGAAGCCAATGACTTTAACTCCCCCCCTCCATAGGTGTAGCTCTACTTTGTGTTTAGTTTGTTAGCATTATAAGATACCAAACTAAGATGTGAAGGTTCCAGCCGTTGAACATCAGCTTTTTAGCACCATCAGTGAGCGTATATTAGCTTCACAGTGCTGGTTAGCACTGAGCTCAGACTACCAGCTTCCTGCAAGCCCTTAAGTTTGCTTGTATGTCTAATTAAAATATGGGCTTCAGTATCATAGTACATTCAGTTTGTAGAGATACTTATATTTTAAGAATGACCGCTTAGGCACTGCACCAAACTGTCAGATAAACACAATTACGAGGAAACAGTTTCAGTGCACGTAAGCCAACTACGGATCTAATTAACTGTGTTTGGTGTTCCCAGTGTTTAGACCCCCGCCAGTGAAATTGTGTATAATTATGCTAATATATCTTCAACTGCAGACAATACATACCTACCATAAAGTTATGAAATAAAGTTTATTTGCCATACACTTTTGATTTAAAATTTTTTGGTCACTTTTCTGCCATCTTGTCTCAACATCCAAGTATCACTCCTGGGCCTATAATGTGTCGAGGTTGGGTGCAACAACATTTTGAAATTTTGTGCCACTGTTAGATAAGTAACTGGCCAAGAAGTTGGAGAGTAATTAAGTAACTTGAACATTTCTTTGTACCAGGTAAAATTGTGGTATCTGACACACCCTTAAAACAAATCAAAAGCTGTGAACAAATCCTAAGGGGTTGTGAATCTCCTTCTGATTAAAGGGAATTTCCATCAAGGAAGTGACACACTGTGAGAATCCAACACCACCATGCAAGGGTCCGGGCACCTTGGGGACCCCGAGTTTAATTTGCTTCAAGGCTAAAAGGCAGATAATAGAACTGATCTGACAGCCAGCCAATTCCCAGCTTCCCTCATCAGGAATACATTCAATTTCAAACATCAAACTACTTGAAAAGAAAATGAAAAACCCTTTGAATGACTGCATGTTAGATGTGAGTGAGAAAGGAATCCATGATAAATTTGACAAGTTTTGAAACATTATCAGTCTTCAAGTCCTAAGAATGTGTGCCACCAAACATTTTTAATCAGATAGTAAATGCTGGAAATATTTCTTTGTTTTTCTTGAAAAGGTGAACTTAAAATTCAAAAAATTGTCCAGGCCGGGTCAGTTAGCGATCAGATTTCTTGAAAAAAAAAAAAAAGTCCATAGTTTAACTGTACAATGTTCAGTGTCAGCACACCTCCAATATGAGGTCACAGCAACTCAATACAAACCAAGTGCAGAGTTCATGATTCTGACCTCATAACAAGCTGAGGCCAACAATAAGTGGAAAGTGGCAATGACAAAGTCCTTGCGACAGTGGTATGGTGTTCAAACTAAAAACACCACACAAATATTAAAGGCTGACATACAAACAAAGGCAAACACCATAACTCCTGAGGTTTGTGCCAATTTTGTTGGACCGTAGTTGTTGAACACTTGATCAGGAACACATGCTGATGAGGGCAAATTAAAATATTAAGGAAAGGAAGCTAAACCACTTGGTATCGCTTATTAAAAAAAAAAAGTCCAAAGCAATTCTTAGACATTCACACTCACTTGTAAATGGACCCAGCTGGCGGGAGAAAGGGCTGAATTGTTCCATACTGCATGTAAAATCAATGCAGGCCCAATCAAAGACGAAGAAATGATGTAACTCAAGGGCAAGAAGATAATGGAATTAAAAATATAAATGGTACATTAATCAGCTTCTATCTGTAGCCAAGATATTGCATCAGCAATCGACAGATTTCTGGCCCTTTATGGTTGCCTGTAATTGAAATAAATAAACCGGCTGGTAAAAAAAAGCTAATTAAAGAAGGTAATCAATGGATCAGAGCAGAGATCTAATGAAGAAGCCATGTACAACTAAATGAAAAAAATCTAATATCATGCTTGGTCATTGACAAAGGGAGGTTTGAAAGCATGATTATTAGCATTTATCACAGTATATTCTACAGGGCAGGAGGGCCAGACTGAGGTTATTTGAGTCATGTCTAAATTATGGCATAGAGGTGAGAGAATGTACGATCTGCAGCATAAAACCTGGTTTTGTGACCTGCTTTCTGCTTCTTCCTTGTGACTTTAGTGACTCACATGCAAGCACTGGCCATCAGAGCAGATGTATCATTTCATCGTTGGTGTTTGGTTGGGGGACAGCAGCCACTGAAAGGGAATATGTTTGGAGTTATTTAAAGTCCATAATATTTTTAACCTATTGAAAGAGATGATAAGCATGATTAATCACTTGGATATGAAGAATGACTTGAGAGATATATAATCCCATTTTTAAATCGTGGTAGCTTTTTAAATTTATTTTGGTATGTGTGTTCATGTTTTATGTTTGCCAGTCAACCACGTTGATAAAAAGTTTACTGAATACTCTGTAAAAACATTTCAAAACATTGTCAAAAATGAAAATAAGCGAATAGAAAACAAACCAAAAAAAAAAAAAAAAAAGACGGCATTCAAAATTAGTCTTTGCAAAGTCTACAAGTTATTTATTGACTTTACTTTAATGTCGATGCTGTCATTTACATTAAAAAAAACACACAGATCTTGCAGCTCATTTGCACACACCATTTCTTTCCTCTTTCATTCTTGCAGGCGCAATGTTTGATGAATTCATGGCATTGTGTGGAAGCACATGTTCACAATTAGACAGAAGCTGATGAATATCCTGTGATAATTAGACAGCATGCAGATTAAAAACACAAATACAACCCAAATGAAATTGTTTGCAACGAAACCTAAAAAAAAAAAAAAAAAAAAAAAAAAAAAAATCACTAGATGGTTATGGATGAAAATTTAGCGCTAGAATTTTTTTTAAGTAAAAAAAAAAAAGTGAGACAAGACTCATAAAGGAGATAATTAAAATGGAGAAGAACACTTAACTGAAAATGAAATTATTGAACCGTCCAAGTGAAATACTACATGTTACTGTGATCCAATCAGAATGGGATGACTGATCTCCCTAATGTTTCTCTTGTGGATCTTATTTGGCACTTTCAATTTCTTAAATTTTTTTTTTTTTATTATAGCTTGCCCATTTTAACATTGTAATGTGGATCATTTTAAAGTTCGAGAGAGAACAAGTACGCTGTCTTTAGCTGTAAAAGCATTTTAATTCCTTTAATTGATCCCCTGTGAATACTTACTAACTGGAATAAAAATGGAAACTGGATATAGTTAGAGCCAGACAGTTCAAGAACAGACAAGTGGAAAAATTAATGAATGAGAAGGGTCATTGTAATCTAACCGGCTGCTCAGTTTAGAATGAACTCCTTAAAGCCCTTTGAGGCCTTGGGGTGACCCAACAGCCTAGAATTATAAACCACTGCATTTGCACAACCAAAGCTAAAATTCATATCTCTGCCTTATTTTTCAAATTAACCAGGTTCCTCTGAGCCTTATGCTCCATTACAAAGAGATGATGTGAACTTGTTCCGTCCACACTCCACCACTGAGATGACACCGCCACAGCTCATTACTTCAAAGCCACTACTACTTGTACTTTGATGAGGTTAAGATCCTCATTTGTGGAAGGACAGATAGGACTCCTAAGAGATGTTCTAACCTTTGCATAGATTGCATAATTGTGTACAGCTCTTATAAGAAAAAGCTAAACGGACATTAAATTATGGTAATGTTGAATGAGCAACTATTAACTTCAAGGGAAAATCTCCTTTAATGGAATGAAATCTATTTGTTGTCTAATGAAAAACACAGTCACCCTAAAACAAAATGCTGTGGATGCATTTGAGGAGGTTTAGATGTGCCTGGAGTGCAATGTGCCCCCTAATTTATCAATAAACTTCTAAGCCTCTTGTTTTCAAGCAATCCCATACATTTCTATGGTCGGAATCCGTCTTCGATTTCCTCTCTTTACAAAGCAATCCAAACATCTTCACTGATGTGCAATTAAGGAGTGCTTCAATTGCAAAGATATATATATAAAAAAAGAGTGAGGGTTTTGGCATTGAAACAAGCAATGATAAACCTGTAGTCTTCAGAATCTCCGGCCGTCTCTCTGGTGGGCGATTCACTGAAGCCCTCTCAGAATTCAGTCTGGCAGCATCGCCAAGTTTCTTGTCAAAACTCTGTGAGTAAAGTAAATCCTGAGCACACTTTCTGAGAACTCTTTGGGTCACATTAGCAGAGAGACTAGCTCTTACATTTAGGACAAAGGGCATGTCACTGCCACAGTTGTGTGTGCGCCACAGGAGATCTTTCCAGTCTAGAATACATTCAGAGCTGCCTTGCAGCAATTTTGAAACATAATGGAACAGAGATCTTTGTGTAAAAGGAGATTTTAGTTTATTTCTGACAAATAGTACATCTTTAGCAGCACTCAGTGACGCATGTCATCCAGAATTAGCCCCAGCTGTCTCATTTGACATTGCCTACAGTAGTACGAGTGTTGAGCGTGATTTTCAGTCGAGTGGGGTCAGACCATCAATTTTCCCGACTGAAGTTGGTGACAGATAATTGCTTGCAGCTTTACGTTGTAAACTTTCAGAGGATGGAGCTGAAACATTATGCTAATTCAGACTGAATAATTAGGAGACAAAGTAATCTAATAGCAGCTCAGAGGGAAATCATTCTGTGATAGCAAATTATATGATTCATTGGCCATGTTGGGACTGCAAACGTATCTTTCCGCTGCTGGTGGTGCAGGAGGATTATTGAAAATATGCCACAGGATGGGCTACAAACACATCTCCTTTGTATCACATATCTTTGGACTGTGGGAAGAAATGGGAGAACCTGCTAGTGTGCAGGTAAGTAAGGGGAGAGTTCGAACCCAGAATGTACTTGCTCTGTGATGACAGTGCTGCAACCAATACATGACCACAAGACAACAACGAACTTTAAAAGATAAAGTATATGAAAGCAATTGTCAGTGATTGCCTTTTATAATATGGGATTTATACATTTCCACTTAGAAGCAGCTGAATTTGATCAACAGGTTTAAGACTAAAAACAGTTTCAGCAATGTTCAATTATCAAGAGTTGCCTAATTGCTACTGACAAACGGGCTGCGGTACTGAATCATTCTGTTTCTCACCCACACAGCCCACAACTGTACACAGGATGCAGTGTTACAAAACCTTCTATTGAGAAAATGTATCTATTAATGACACAATGCTAAGAGGCTTGTATCTTTCTCCTCTCTGTTGTTTTCCACAGAGAGAAATCAAACTGTCCTCTGCACTGTAGAAAAAACAAACAAACAAACAAAAAAACTCTCCCGTCCTTTTATGTGGATCTTTGTGAAACACTTTCTATGGTGTACAGGAAGGAAAGGGGAATTATCAGTCAATGAGATAATGTTATACTAATGACATAATAATCAGGGCAAGCAAGCATCCCTAATGCTCATGTGAGCGATTTACAAAAAAAAAAAATACATAGTGGGAACAATCTGTACACACTGACTGAAGCAGCCAATTGAGTGAAACCCGGACAATGTAGCACAAGGAATATATGTTTATTACCTCATATGATCTGCCTACACAACTCACCTCCAAATCCCTGTTGGCCGTGCTCACAGAGAGAGACACTGAAATAACTTAGCATTAACAGCTAAAATTCAAAATATAATTAAAAGGAACATTTGAGTTGGTCAGTTTAGATTCTCGTGTCTGTATTCACTGGATTCACACGATTATTATCAGTGACTAAAGAATATAAAAGATCTGATGCTTTCTTTTTTCTTTTCTTTTTTTTCTAAGAGGAAGACACATAGGGGGAGAATATATCATTTGAGAGCTATGAGTTATTCTCAGAAGTGGAAATAAAGCTTTTCCCCTCTTCAACTGAACATAATTCTGGAAGAGAAATGCTTTGAGTGAGATAAGGCTAAGCCAATGTTTCATGTTGCCATTACAAACATAAGTAAGTGAGCCAAAAGGACTTAGCTGCAATCTTTTTTCATCTTTTTCTGGTAAAAGAATAAAGACACGTGTCTTAAAAAAAAAGTAAATAAAAATAAAAGGTATTCTCTGCAAGAATGGCACTGAGTTTCATCAAACATTTTAATATTAATTGTTGGGCACAACTAATGTTCTCACTAAAGAGTAAGATAAACTGAGCCACAATGAGGATGTATGAACCTCTGTTGTTGTAACTGATAATTTGCTTTCAGCTCATTCTAAAAGCAGAAAATATGCCGCAGTGAATGTGCATCAAAAAAGTTGATGCTTCCGCTGTATAAATATGAGGAGATAGATGGTAGCCTTCATCTCATAGTAGCAATAGTTATCCTGGTATAAACACAATACCCCTAACCCCAAAACAACAATTTTCACAAACCAGTTTACTTTTACTTTTAATTTGGATCTTGATTTCAAACAAGTCTCTCTTTTTTTAGAAGAAAAGAAATTGGAAGGATTTACTTCTAGCTGTCACTTGATCCCCCATCTGCCATTCAGAAACCTTCAGAAAACATTTTCTCTATTTGTTCTGGAAACACCTTGCTTCCTGTTTTGTACTGCGCAGTAATCTACTAGATTTCAACCACAAAACTCACAAACAAACAAACAAACAAATGAACAACAACGACAACAAAAAAACCCCAAAACAAAACAGTAAACGTGCTGTGTGGCCAGTTTCTTGCAGTTAAAGGTCTACACATTGCAAATTTAAACTACTAACAGGCCTCCCTTTTGTACTGCTGAATTTCACAGTAACAGATATAGTCTGTGACCTTTGACCCACCAGCAGTGAGGCACCTTATTAAAGTAAATAGTATCTTCAAACAAGATAAAGATGATATATCCAACCAATAATCCTTATATAATTGGGTTCAACATTTGCCTGTGCCCAGTCAGGACAAAAAAAAATAATTTCCAAAATATTCATAAGAAGTCATATGATTATTTTTATTCTTGTTTTGCATAGCTAGAACTTATCAAAGACTCTGTTAACTGTTTGCAATGATCATGCAGTTTACTGTTCAATTGTGCCGACAGCAGGGCATTGTCACAGCATTCCAGCCATTACAGCTGTCGGTCTGCTTGTTTTCTTGGGTCAGCAGGTCTCATTGACCAAAGCTGGAACTCAGCAGACAGAAACAAAGGCATCTTAAGATAGCACCTGCACATTCAGGATAATCTGGGGATCTCTGCTCTGGTAATTAGCTACTGTGAAAGTGTGATAAGTAAACTGACTGAACTTGCACGTTAAATATTTAGAGCCCCAATTTACAGTCCAACAGGCATATTGGACTAATTAATTGCCTTAGAGGTAGATCTGTACTAAGTTTGAGCAGTTTGAAATAGAGTATTGTTACAAGAGTGTCACAGCTCCTTTCAGGAAAAGCTCAGTGGGTGGATTATGTGATTGTGAGAAACAAAGACAGAGAAGGGGGGGGGAATAACAATGATGCTGCCCTAACCTTAACCATACTGTCCCCAAAGCAGATGATGTTCCTCATTCAAACCAAAATAGCTCATTTTGATTCCTTACCTCAGTATGTCCTCTCAGAGGAGAGAAAAGGGTCCTTAACTGAAAAAAATCCAAAAGCCTGGCCTTCTTCTCAGCTCCCTCCAGCCACGTGACCTCTGCTATTTCCTTTTGTTCTGCCCCCTTAGGTCTTTAAGCCGTGCCTCAATCAGGTGGCTTAAACATTTACACCTATCTGAGTTGCAGTGAATTCTGGGAGGTGTAGTGTGTGTCATGGCAGCCATCTTGTCACATGACTGCCAATCAAGTACTTGGATGTAGCATCCATCTAGCACATACCACACTGCATAAATGCCATTGCCTGAGCAACTGTGAGTGTTTTGACAGGCTACTGGCTTGACCGATCCCCTGTGCGCTCAGATCTTATATCTGTCCCAGTCTGAGGTCTTGTATATTCTATAAACATGTACATGCACTAACATGAACCTGCTACTAGACCAAATAGCCCACCCTGCTGATATAGAAAATCGAGGTGTTCTAAGATCCCTGTTCATTATAAGATTAGTGGAAGAGTAGTGTTGTAGGACCACATTCCATGACTCAAACCAAAGGCTCAGATGGTACATTATGACTTGTTCACACAATATATTATTGATGTTGATAAAATGGATTCACTGCCATTCGCCCTCTGTGGTCTTCCTATAACCCAAACCCACAAGGTAGTAGCCAATTAGACTGCCACTCAGTATCTCTAAATCCATGGGAAAGATATTTTGCAGGAATTGATAGAGGAGGCAGCTGCTAAACTGGAGGTATACCCTGAACATTATTATTTAATGCGGTTGAAAAAGGACTTCTAATGCAGCACACAAGCACACATCCAGTAAAGCCTTCAGAGGCTACATACAATTATTATAACTCTCTAGTATAGAACCCTGATACTGCTTTAACATATACACTGCTAAATTCTATGCCATCACATTTTACTGAATGGCCCATTGGAAATGAGTCAAGCAGATGAAAAAATATTGGAAGGCTTTTTCAAGCTGAAGGGAACTTTGACTCCCCGAGGACAGGGCCTGAGAGACAGGTGACAGAGAGAGTTAGTGAAATGTAGGACACAGATCGGTAGCTGTGATGTAGTGTGGTTAAAGATATTTTATGTGATTTAGTGGCTGGGCACAGCAGTGTTCTGTCTCACATACATTGCCTTTAGGGCTCTGCACTTCATACTGGAGCGTTTCACAATCATTTCCAAACTGGCCTATATTTTACAAGGGCATTTTTGGGAAATGTCCCAACATGACTGGCAAGTGCTTTTATCACCCAAATTATTCTTTAGTGCTATAAGAGTAATGTTATTTTTTTTCTTGAATAAGAGTAGTGTGCATAAAACATAATATTTGTGGAATTAATAAAACATTTGCACATGTTCATATATAATATTACAATAGTTTGAATTCTGTGAACAGTATGTGCGATATGTAGTGCTGCTGTCACTGCTGTTACCCAAAATTGTGTATTATATCTTGTGAGAGATCTTCTAATTTGAAATCATATAAAGTCTGTACTGTGAAGAATTAGGAAGTAAGACTTGCTGATACTGTCATGATTAATGGATGGATCAAGGGATGGGTGCAGTATATAAAGTGGCTAAGAGATTGTTTTTCTCCTTTCAAATGGACGTTTTTTGAATTCTGTCCATGTCTTTCCTTACAAACCACAGTCAGCAAGTGTTCGTCCACAAAAGATTGTGATTAAGCTCCTTTTGAAAACTCCTGATCAACCTGTTCAGAAACTTAATAGTTTTTCATGGCTTATTCAAAAGTGCATCAGCATAAACTGACAGCTGCAGTGTGCCATATGCATACATAAAACTAGAGTTCATCCTCCGGTCGGGCACAATCCTGGAGACGGAGCCAAGGTTAACTCACAGAGGTCAGCTGAAGGAACAGACCCCCCATCGGAGCGAATGCCAGCTGCGAACTGCAGCCTCAGCAGCATGGCTGATACGGGTTTTTTTGTGTCTGTTAGCAGAATTAAACAATCCCCTGAGACATAACATCAACACACACAAGGTCCCATCTGAATATTCAATTAGCCTTACAAGTACAGACAGGAGCAAACAAGCAGGTTTCTCAAGGCTCAGTCACAGCTGAACTCTCTTATAAAAAAGATATCCATTAAATCGTGACCGTCGTGAGTGCCACATATTACTTCCCAGTTATGAGTGAAGGCAGTTGGGATTGCGTAATTACTATCAGGACAAGAGCCTGTGTTAAAAACTTGTGTTGATTAAGTGTCTGAGGCCATCTGCAGAGAAATGGGGGCCATCAAATTTTGATGAAACCAACAATAACCTCCAAGAAGAATTACACATGCCCATACACCCTCTTTTTCTGTATTCTTTGACAAATAAACAACAATAATTGCACCATGGATCCCAACTAATTTAAGCATGCACAAACGGACTTCCATCAGTCAGATCCTCAGGGAACCTGGCATATTGATTTTTTTTTTCTTTTATGTTTGATTTACGTTTGTTACTCTGTCAAAAGGGAAGCACAATGCACCAAATACTGGATTAACAGTCTCTTGTTGTGTCCTATATGATATCCATGGTACCGAGAGACAGTGGCGGCAATTACTGTTCACAATTAAAGTCAGTTTTGCATATGCCTAAACTGATGTATTAAAGGGCTAGAAAAATCATTTCCAACTGTGGAAGAGGAGAAAGAGAGGCTGAACTCTGAATACAGATTTGGGAGAAACAGGTCCATGAGATGAACAATATAATCAAGCAGAAAGGCAGAAAGCCCGACAGATCTTGTGAAGAGCCCTTTCGTGCTGAGAGGATTGTGTCTTAATTAGAGTACGCCTTTGCACAACTTGAGACAACTCGCATCTGCAAAGACGCTGGCATTCATTTCCCATGGCTACAGCTAATAGCTCGCCAACAGATTTTCTCTTTTCACCATCTCATAGCAAATGTAATATGATATGTCCCAAACAGCATGTTGAAATATTTAATATCCTGAGTGTGTTGATTTCAGCTGTTCAGCATAATTTACTTTTTTAATCAGGACTTGCTCTTGATTTTGACTCTTAAATGCTAACAATCCCATAAACCATTTATTAATCAATAATTTCACAATTCAGTGCACATTTATTGAAATGAATGAATTTAACTCTCTAAATAAATGAATTATTTTCATTAAAAACAGACTGACTCATAGTGGAGCTTTGAGCCAAATCCTGATATAAACGTAATGTGTTCACAGCGATAATGCTAACATGCTGACATTGACGGGGGTACATTACAGTTTTACATGTTCATCTTTGTTTTATTGCTTCATTGCCAACATTTGCTAATTACTGCTAGGCTGAGGCTAATGGGAATAATATTAGCTTGGCAATAAATCAACGTATTAAAAAACTGTAATTTCTCATTCAAACACACCAACATAAACCTTATGGTCTGCAATAAAGGAAAATTTGGGAGATCAACAAAGTCATTAGGATTCATCTTCTGGGACCCATAAATGCTTGTGTGGAATTTAATGGCAATCCACTAAAATATTTTAGCATGGAAAAAAGGACGTGGACAATCTGACAGAACTGAAGACAGGCCATTTTCTCCACATTCAGACCATACTGCAAGCATGTGAACTACTTTACTTTGAATGTGTGGATTCTATGTGTCCAGCATGAATAAGCTTTTAAACCTTTTTTTTTTTTCATTTATATTTTTTTAATTTGAAATGTGCCAAAATGCAGTATTAGCTGATCTCTGATAGTTTGGCCACATTATCAAAAGTAGAAAATATGAGGTGCCATCTACCTGACAACTCATAATCATCCAGCATTCTATGTCTAATAAAGGTATAAGATTTTCAAGGCATCAAAGTAAATAGAGGTTGCTAGAGCAATCAGCATGGGCCGACAAGCAGAAATGCATCTTTGAGTTCATGTCCTTTCTGGATGCTTCCCATTTATCATGTCTGTCAAGTAAAGGGGGCATGATAATGAAAGGTGAACACTCCAGTGAGTGGCTCTCTCCGCCACCCTACCATACAATGGCGAATAATGAAAACTCTGCTCAGTGGCCAGCTTGGCTGGATGTTAGATGTGTTTGCGTGCGTTTGCGTGTGTGCCGGCACATGACTGTGTGTAGAATGGCTTTGGATGGATGAAGGGATCAATTTAATATCTGTTAAACACACATTCTTTTGACAGTTGAATTTTGTTTTATGAGCAGCAGAAAAAGATCCTTCACACGTTTAGATATTTCAAAATAGACCTAGAATTCAACTGTGGGTGATAAAATTTGAAAAAGTTGTCATTTCACAAAGCATAAAATTCATGCTGACAACATCTTTTACACAATATGGGGTAGGTAGGTAGGAAATGCTCTAACTCGGTCACTTACCCTGAAATAGCCAGACACTCTATTCAGCATACAGATACTTCCCTCTGCTGACAGAAGGTGGAACTGTGGATTGTCCCAATTAAGGAACAATTCACATTAACATCAACAAAAAAAAAAAAACCAACAAACTATCCACACCACATAAAATCAAAGAGGGATTTGAGCTGCGCATCTCTCTCACTGATGTGGCTTACTATACAAAAGTACAGTACAACTTACAGTTGTATTGAAACTGTGTCCTGCTTTTAAAGTTGCCCACTTTGTTCTAAGGTATACAAAAGTTTTAAACATTCATTCACCTATAATTTAATTCTTTTGAAAAAAAATATTGATCGTCAGCAGTTCTTTATATTCTTTTGATGAAATCTTTCACCATGACCAAATAGAACTACTTTTGCAGAAATTGCTGGAAAAGATAATACTGGTTCCTATCAAAAGGTGTCAGAACACACAGTGAAACACTTTGTTGCATATGATGGTATCCAGCATCAGAACTGGGCCACAGAAAAACTGAAAAAAGGCCTGGTGTATGCATGCTGCTTACCTGGGAGAAGACACAGCACCAGGATGCAGTATTGGGAAATTGCCTTTTTCTCATAATAGTGTGCATTGGCAGCAATATGATGCTTAAGTAGGTTCTTCAGTGTTCTGGCATTTAATTGGATATTACTTAAGCACACTCCTTGAAAGCAACAGTATTCCCCAATGGCAGCTGTCTTTCAGCAGGACATGTGCTCTGTCACACTGCAAAAACAGTGAGAGGAACATGAGTTTGATGTGTTGACCTCCAAATTTCACAGATCACAATCCAGCATTTGTGGGATGTCCTAGACAAACTGGGCCATGGTGGCAAAAGGCCATCACAGTATTCAGGCTCATCAGTGTACATTCTTTACAGGAAATATCTGGTCAAAAAACAAGCAGCCTAGCCAAGTTAATCAGTGGAAATTTTTATTTTCAACACTGAATATTGATCAGTAACAGGAGGACAAAGTCTGTTTATACATTTTTGTGACATTGACAAAAAACACTTCTGTAGAAGTTCATCTTACAGTTAACCGTCAAACTTAAGAGGTGGCGTGATTTTAAGTCAGTTGAATTAACCTACATGTGGTATAGATAATAGCAAATCAGACAAGATGTGGAGGGCCAGCTGTTGCACCACAAGAAGGCTGTGGGTTCAGGTCCAGGGCCCTTCCTGTGTGGAGTTTGCATGTTCTCCCCCTGCTTGTGTGGGTTTCCTCCCACCATCCAAACACGTGCATGTTTAGGTTAATTAGCTACTCTAAAATGCGCGTAGGTCTGAATGTGAGTGGTTGATTGCTTCTGTATGTTGGCCCTGCATTGGACTGGAGACCTGTCCAGGGTGACCCTGCCCTTACCCAATGTGAGCTGGGATTGGCTCCAGCATCCCCCACGACCCGAAAACAGATGAGCGGTAGAGGATGAATGAATGAGACAGGATGTGGATGGTGACAAAGAGATGATAAAATATTAAAGGACATGTTTTGGAGAACTTGGCGCTGAACAATTCCCATGTCCTCAACAGGCCGGGACAAGTGCAATACCACATGAGTACAGAGCATTGCTACCTCTCCCAACCTGCACAGAAAGGGATCACCTTTGATAGATTCATTTCAGTTCTATGATCAGTTTTGCATGGATTTGCACAGCAGTACAGTGAAAAGCTGAAAGCAAACCAGCAAAACTAACCAGAGACCCATGTGCAGAAGCTGCCCTAGCACTTTTCCAAGAGACACATGTCTAGAAGTACTTTAAGTGCTCACACTGCAGTAGAATTTCATAAAACTACCTGCACTATAAGCACTTTAATACTACTGAAACCTGTCTTCACCTTTTTAATAGCTGTCGTGGAAACCATCCAGCAGAAAAAGAAAAAAAAAAAGGGTGGGTGGGGGGGGTCCCGATGAAAATGCAGGTCACCATCAGTTTTGCATAGATTTGCACAACTTATTTCTTCTTGCAGCGCAACTATGCAAAACTAACAGAGAATTGCTAAATTGAAAGTGTGTATATACAAACACACACAAACATAAATACAGAGCAGATGAGAGTCCCAGCACCTTATGCCAGAAGGAGCACTTAGGGCAGTAGGTGCTAGTCTACTTCACTATCTGCACTAGATGCACCTTAGCATAAGCACTAGACAAAGAAACACTTATTTGTGTCAATTTGCATGGCACCTCAAAAACACCAAGCTCGTTTTATAAGCGGGAACGTGCTCGAGACAGTTGCTTCGCTCAGAAACATCAGGGTGTCGAGCCTCACAGCAGGATAGAGAAAGTCCTGAGTGATGTGCATTTAGATTTGGTCTGTCCAGGACAAGCGCAAGATAGGTTGCCTCTGCAAATAAGCCAGCTCCTTTAGTCAACAGTATCAAAATAGTGCTGAAAGTGCCTTCACTGCAGTAGATTTTATTTAACTACCTGCACTGTAAGCACTTTGACACTAAAGTGACTCCAAACTGTTCACAGGGAGCATTTATTCACAGACAGAAGTGGTCTGCATTTAGATGCAAAAACGGATTTCCGAAGACGATACAGATGTGCACAGGGGTCTGCAAGCATAAAAGAGAAATGGTGTCAAGAAAATATCAACAATTTCAATCCAAGTGTAAAATCACTAAGCCTCATCATACCAGCTTGACTTTGAGTTTATCTGACATATTTTTCTTTTAAAAAAATTTCAAGTATCAAATAATTTTATATCACAGCAACTTGTCAATTAGTGCATTATCAAATCCCCCAATTCAATGACAGACATCACTTGTGGCCAGTTGCAGAGGTTTTTTTTACAATGTGATAGATTTCAACTTCTTAGACACGTGCTTTCTTCTCAAAGGCAGTTATATTTCCACGATTAAGGAGCACTTTTCTCTTCTAAACATTCAACTTTGACTCCTTTGTTTGTATACCCTTTTTACAGTTCCTCAAAACATTGCATTTCTCCAATCCCTATAAAAAGGGGTTGATTTAAAGCTGGCACTACAGAAATGTGAAGCACGCTTTAGGTGTTTCGGTTCTTTGGCATTTTGCACATTTATCTCCGTTACAAAGCACTGATATGCCGAGGGTTGGGGTATTGCCCAATAACCCGCCTAATTGATTAAGGCCGTGTATTTTAGTGTAGAAAAGGGTCCAGATCGCAAGCCAGAGAGCTATTTGCAGTTCAACACAGGTGCATTTATTAAAAAGATAGAGAGAGGGGGGGGTGAGAGGCTACCAGATGCCAAACTGTCTATAATAAAGTTGTATAGGAAACTGGAGACTAAAGCAGCACTGTTGAGGATACCAACACTTGCGCTCCAGTCACATTGCTTTACCCCTCCCCCACGCACTAACATGGCGCCCAGGAGTCTGCTTTTTGAGCGTCTAATACACGTACTGGGCAACACAACATGGTTATAACTAAAGTAGCGCCGTGTACCTGCACTTTACATACAAAAATGAAAAAATAAAAAATAAAAAAAATAAAAATTCAAGTGCAAGTGTGGGATCATTATGGGCAGGCGCACGATAAGAAATACTGCAAACTTATGACGGAATCCATCACACAACAGGCTAGTAGTACCCGTGGGCTCCATCAAAACACACCGAGGCAGGCATGTGTTAGCCAAACAGGCTAACGCGTGCATGCGGTGAGTGTGCGGTCCGCTCGCACACGGATTGTTATCCAATACATATTTATAAGAAATGACAACACATATGGTTGTGTCGAATCGCAGCACCTGGCAAGGTCGCTCAAAAGGCTCAGGGGAGACTGCAGGCTAACGTGAACGCTTCCCCCTCTCCGAATCAACGCTTTCTTATCTTTAGCCAATTTAGCTGCATCAGTGTAGCTTACTCTTACACGCTAGCGCGGATTAAATATCAGGTTGTGTTTCTCAGGAGAGGGGGGTTGGGGGTTGGGCTTATAGGTACCGACATTTCCACCTCCATGCAGATAATATAGCCCTGTCAAGACAATGTCAATAATGTAAGTTAACGATATCTACTCGTCGGTGTGTTAGCGTTAGCGGCTAACTCGGCAACTCGCGGGATAGCAAAGGCGCGCGGCCTGCAGGAGCCCCCCATGTGCTGCCGTGCTTTGTTCTGGAGGCACTTCCAACTCTACACCACGGCGCACCACATGAACGGGGAAACTTGTGTTTCTGCCAAAAATGTCGCCGACAACATGGGGCACTGGAGTCTACAACTTGCGGGCGACATCAAAGTGTGCAACGCGTATTTTTTTTTTTCCACGAGTGCGTCCCACTTCCCCGAAGGCAGCGAGTTGATGTTGCGAGCAGCAGGACGAGCTTTTCAAATCTCCCTCATTCTCCCACCATGGAGGAGAGGTCGCCACGCGCCTCTTACAACGTTGTTTTCAAATGCGGAAACTGACAGTTAAAAAACTTCATTTTTGTGTGTCCCCCCTCACTCACTCTCTCTCACACACACACACACACAGCGTAAACGTGAAAGTGTGGCTTCGGTGTGTCGTAAGCTCCCGATCATTTCACTTTCCTGACGTTTACCGCGTCTCCCGGACAAGGCTAACAACAGGTCTCCTGCCAAAATAGCATGCGCGTAATAAAGACACTAGCTTCTTCAAAAAAAATCCACCATCTTTCATTCACTTGTGCAGGGACTTACCGTTTACTCACACTGTTTCGGGGATATCTCGGAAAACTGGGAAAAGAAAAGAAAAAAAAGAAAAGAACTAAACAAATTGAATAACAGCGAAAGCAAATGATCCATCAAAGAAAAAAGAAAGACCTGAACCATGTGCTACTATTGTGATTTGCTACGAGTTTGGGAATCGTAGTAAGATTGCAAAAGTGGCGCGAGTAGAGTCCAGGTTTAACCATGTGGTGAATGAAGGGCGGCTCCCAGCCAGCGTAGCTAAACCCCAACTCCTTCATTAGCATAAATCAACTACTTCCTCTCCAAGTGCCGTTCTCAAATTTCACCAACTTGATGATAAACATGTAAGCATAAACCAAGAAATTTGTTTTTGTTTTTTTTTTCTTCTTCTTTTTTCCCCAAAACGTGTAAACAAATAGGCTGCAAAAAAGGACGCTCCTCAAATAAATACACGAAACAAATTGATCCTATCATTCTAGGGAGATGTTGCTCTCTTTGTTCAGTTTATTAAATGCTGAAATCTGCTTGATTCAATTATATAAAAGAAAAAAAATCTAGTCAATGATTTTCAGTTCTTATAAAATGTACAGTAATTGTATTTGTTTATTGGCTACACACATTTCAAGGTTGTAGTATTGGTGAACTGAAATTAACTCTTTATTCTAAAAAATGAAGCAACAACAATGTTATTAAATGATACTCAGATGCCTCATAAATTAAATAAAAAAGATGGTTTTCTCTGTCTGATTTGAAACAGTCAATTCTAATGATTAGATGGTAATGAATTGATGACTTAGTGTCTTATTTGCTATCTAATGCTGAAAAGTTTTTGTTACTGATGGAATATTAAGTCACAGCCATGTTGAAAATGCAAGCCATTCGCCTTCTTGAAAAACTTCAATAGCCAAAAACTTCTTTCTGTTGCCAACATTTCTAGGTATAGGCACATTAAATTTAGGCACATTAACTAAATTTAATAGAAACTTATCATAAGAGCACTATGATACAAATAATTTAATAATTGATTGAATAAGATTTATATGTATCCTGTTTATAATAATTGAGTTCAGTTTTTGTTAATGATTTATGTTTTAATAGTACACACATTCGAAATACTTACACTCTTTGTAAATGTATATCTTCAGTACGATTACATAATATGAGTTTGGGCCATGCAGTTGGCAAAACATGTCCTCCAATGATAAAACATCAAACTAAATTATGAATGCAGTGCATATTAACCGTGACAGACAAAGTTACATTAAATGTTACATTAAACCCACAAATTATGCTCTTGTTGAAGGCCACACATTTTGTATTTTGTGATTTTTTTAAATTATTTAAAAAGTGAAGCTCTACGTTCATACAGTGTGAAACTTGATTCCAGTCAATATCTTGAAAGGGCACTGATGTTAGCAATGACATTGATAACACAAATTGCTCCCAACATGTTTTAAAGTATCAGCTGTACAGGCCCCTCCCAATGAAAGAGCTTGAGGAGAGCAGAAATCCGGGGAATTGTCTTATGACTATTGGTCAGTCTAGATCACCTTTAACCCCTAGATTCAGTCATGTGTGAAGTCACACAATGGAGGCACAGGCTCTGAAATCACCCTTCTGGTCTCAAAGATGTAAAGTATTACAAAGAGTGCTACCACTGAAACATATAAACTATTATTTTTCAATGTAGATGTAGTGTGTAAATTACATAGTGACTAGAGAATTTAAAAGAAACAGTAAAAAGTCTGTTTGTGACATACTGTCATAAAATCTGTGACATACTGTTGCAGTTCATTTCACTATAATTTGAAGATCAAAACAAAGTTAATTTTGTTAATTTTTTGTCCACCTTGGTACCTTCTGTAGGCACAGGAATTAAATTTGATATATTGAGAAAATTGACATTGAAAAAGATTACCTAAATTAATCAATTGTGTGATGATTACATCCACAATTTAGATTTATATATTTTTATATCAACAAGTACTTGGTATTTTAAAGCCCAAAGATTTACAGAATGTGATTGGTTCACTTGGAAAGAAACTGCTGTTAACTCCAAACAATGAGGTGCATATCTTGCAATAAAGTATACAAACTGTATTTCAAAGTTGTCCAAACTACTGCTAAAATTAGTTAGGTCTAAAAAATATAAACAGAGTACAAAATAAAGTGGGCCATGTCAAATCTGAAAAATTGTAATTATAAAGTTTAGCTAAGTGTTTTGATCCCAATGTTTCTCACTTGGACTGAAAATAATAACAAAAATTTATTCTCACATATTGGTTTAAAACATGCAGTGATACAGTTAGCAGCCATGTGTTGGTTTCTAGTGCTGTTGGAAAAAGTTGATAGAATTTTTATCAGCGTAAACATACACAAGATAAATAATGTTTTCGTTTTTTTTTCCTGGAAAAAATAAATAGGTGGGTTTAATATGCTGCAATCAATAGTGTTGTTTCAGTCTTAAAACTTTATAATTAACTTAGAAATACGGTGAATAAATTTCAAAAGTAGAAAACCAGAACTCCATATGTCCTATGTCATAGATTCTGAAATAGATTCAGATGTATTATGATCTGATTTAGTAATTTGATTCTTGTAGAAATTACTTAACATTTTAGCCACAACAGCTTTGTAATTTAAACCAGGTGTGAAACCAGTCACGGCTAAAGGCCATTTTCAAAACAAATGCATTGACTTATCATGACAGGAAAAGCACAGGTGGTGCTAACTTCTAGCTATTACAGTGTGACAGGGAATAAAACTACCATGAACGAAACTAGAATCCTGAGAATGAAATGAGATTAAAATTGAACTTGACTATTACTTCTAGCTGTGTTGTGATACGCTTAGGGTTGGAAATTAATGTCAAGCAAGGCCATTCATGACTCACTGACCTAATAGATCATTATTGTAAAGACATGTTTTGAGCTTTATGTCTCCCCTGAAGTGCTCACTTTCCATACTAACTCAGTTTCAATTCTTTGTAAAGAAGAAGGAGAAGAAGAAGAAAAAAGATTCACTTTAAAACCTTTGCCTAAAACTCATTTAGGTATGTTTAAATAATAATTGTTGACATAGAAAAAATTAAAAATAAATAGATATTTTGGTAATTTAAATTACAATTCTTAGATGAAATGTTCAAACATTCACAACACAACTTCAGAAAAAAGGCAAAAAAAAAGGTAAATTAGAATAAGAAAAACAAGTAGTGCACAAATTATTTGCTCACTCTTTTATTCTTAAAGGTATGTTTTCTTGACATATAGTGTTCAGTCAGAAATTTTATTTCAATTTTTAACCGGTTACATACTGATACTGATGTGGTAATATATTGGTATACTTAAGCTTTTCTTTCTTTTTGAAAAATTTTTTTTTGACAAATAAAACTTAAACAGAATTTATACATTTCTAAAACTTACGCCCCAAATTTAATTTTTGAGATTCAATAGCAGTTAATATCATTAAAAGTGGCTGATAAAACTTTCTAAAGTTGTTAAAACATTTATTTTGGAATAAGGCAATAAAAGAGAAAAAAATGAGTTTGACTCTACAGTTAGCTATATAAGGGACAAAAATGATCAAATCGAGAAAATGTTGATAAGCTACGATATATGATATGATGTTACTTAAAATTTGTTGCATTGTTGTGCTTTTTATTCGTTTCCTTTTTTCGGTCGACATTTGAAGCCACCCGGCTTCCGTAGGTCACATTCTGTTCAGTAATGACCCCTCCCCACGGAAGCTATATCAATCTGCCACTTAAAAAAATAAAAGTCCGGAACCATAAAGTAAAGTCATTCATTATAAATACTAATTATTACCATATATTATATAAGCTATTTAAAAAAAGGCAGTATGAGTTGACCTGTTTTTAATTGATTAATTGTTAAATTACACAGCAAAAAATGGCTATATGTTTTATTGTGAAAGGCTAAGCTGTTCACCTTCCGGCGTGATTTTAGTATATTAACTGATTTAACACTTCCTGATCCTTTTACCCTCATGGGGTATTTTCGCGTTCACGTCGCCAATACAGTTAATATTAAGAGGCAGTGCTAATGTCAGAGACCTGAAGGTGAGATGAAAGTTATATTGTTATCACTAATACTGTTATTATTTAAATGTAAGAGTGTGCAGGTTAAAGGACGTGCAGTCTGTCGCCTTCTCGGACTTATTAAGAAGGAGCAACATGACAAGTTAGGCAATGAATGGAGTCCATTAGCAACCATACATAAAATCATTCTTTTATAGGAAAGGACTATAAGGTCATTCCTCTAATGCTGAGCAGAAATTGTATACATTAATCAGGACTGAAGGGCCAAAACACTACAGTCAGGCTTTGCTCAGCGCTTCATGTCATATGTTTGACCAGGATGTCTTTATTCAAAGTTTTGATCCTTTGATCGTGTTGTCCTTATTCACTTAACAACGTGTATTCTGGGTTTTAGGCAGACAGTGTTGTACACAGAGATGAATCTGAGCAGCAATGCTGAGTTGAATGTTCAAGTTTTCTGTAGAAATGTGTGCTTCATAAAACATAAGTTTCACCATCACTAATTTCACATTCACATGTTGTTGGAGACAGTTACAATGAAGTTTTGTGGAATAGGTGTATAAAGCACATAAATATTAGATAATGTGAAAACTTGCATTTACCCAGATTTGGTTATCTTAAACAGAATATCTTCCTCAATGACCAATATTTAAGTGAAAGTTATCTTTAGATTAAAATGCCCAAAAGAATCTCTTTTAACTTTGATACAGTCCATGTTTGAGAGACTTAATACTCTCATTTTGGTGTAAGACCTTGTTAAAATCATGGCTTTTGTCTCTTTAAACAGACAGATACACAGATAGATGGCTGCCTGGGTGCTACGTCGACCGGCCTTTAGGCTACACTGCCTCCAAGCCTTAAGAAGGGATTTTACCCACACTCAGAACATCCATCACCCCACAGAGGATGAGACCGATGAGCAGGAGGGAAAGAACGGAGCATTTCAACCCCATGAGGCCTCTCTCCAAGGAGGCTACAGGCTGCATTACACCCCATCTTTATATCATCACTCGGCGGGTAACTCTGCAAGATCCCGGAGCCAGACGGACAATGAGGAGGATGAGCTGTCTCTCTCCACTTTGGCACCCACCTTCCGGCAACAAAGCAATCGCTACAGTGTGAGTAGCTCAAGACACCTTTCCAGCTCGAAAAACACACTTCTAGACTTGGCTCTCAGCAAAGATCCCAAAACTGAGATGCCATCAGCGTCACAGTTTCACAGACAACCCGTACCGCCAGATATCAAAGTAGATACTCGTGCCTTCCACAAATGCAGGCCCGAGTATGCATCCATGACCCTTGACCTCACCCAGCAGTCCCACACAATAGAATGGGAAGAAGCCCTGCACCTGCTCCAAAAAGTGGGTGTTCTAAGAGGCAGCATGAAGCCATCTGATGTGTCTCAGTTTCTCGTGGAACTCAGCTGCTTACATGCAGACAAGATGTCGTTAGTGAGGAATAACCAATACTTCATCATGCTCCTGCGGTATTCTGTGGAAAACCTGCGCCTCTTTACTGATCTGCAGCTGCTGGAAGTGCTGCAGGCATTTGTATGGCTGGATATTCCTTCCACCCACACCCTCCTTGGGCTGTATGAGACTGAACTCAGCTGCCGGGCCAAGCAGATGACTTTTCACCAGTTGCTGTTCGCTGCTGATTTGTGGCGCTGTATTGGGAGGCAGGTCCCCCAGTTCTTGCAGCACCTTTATGACTCAGTCCATCTGTATCTGGGCAAGATGGGGATCCCTGAACTAGTCCAGCTGTTGTATATAATGGGAGAAGGTAGGCAGTGCCCAAAAGACTTGATCCGCCCTGTACAGCAGCTTCTAATGAGCCATTTACATCAATTGAAACCGGAGGAGATTGGCATCATATGCTTGGGGCTCTTTAAATCCCAAACCTCAATATCTGAGAGTGCAGTGACTCATATTGTTGATAAGGCACACTCTAATGTGAGGGATATGAGTGACTTTGCCATTGTGAATGTGATGAAATTCTTGCGTTACAGCTACCTGTACCACAGAGAGTGGATGGAGGCCATGACACATGAAATTCCCAGACGAGCCCCAAAGATGGGTGTTCAGGGACTGATGCATGTGGCACTTACCTGCTCTGCACTTCATTATCGTAATGATGACATCCTTATTGCTGTCGCTGAAAGAGTTCCTTCACTGGTGCCATACTGCAGGAGTAAAGACTCCAGCAAACTACTTTGGGCCTTTGGTAGTTTACAGTTTCTCCCTGGTCAGAGTCCAAGCTTCTATCCAAGTCTTGCAGAAGGTCTGAGACAAAGGAAAGCTGAATTCCAACGATACCCAGAGCATTTGCTCAGTGGTCTTCTAGGCCTGGCCTTCGTCTCTCAGTTCCCAGAGGACCTACTTGCACTAGCTTTGAGCCCTGACTTTGTAAAATTAGCACTGAAATCAACACAGCTAGATCTGAAAAAAGACTTATACACTCTGGATGGAACCGTGGCTCTAGAGTCGCCTCAGTGGACTGGCCCACGCTTAAGCTGTGAACTAAGGAAGGAGATTGCTGACCTGCTGTGGAAGTTTGCTCAATCAGATGTGTGCCAAAAACCTGAGGTTCAGGAGGCAGAATCTGCTCTGCAAGATCTGCTTGGGGGAGAGAAATTTGTATGTAAGAGAATGATTCTGCCTCACACTCGCTCCATTGATCTGGAAGTACATTTTGACTCCACTGGGCAGCCGATACCTGTCAATCCAGAATCCCACACAGCCACATTATCTGCTCCTGAGAGGGATTCACACAAATTTAAGTCAAACCGATGTTTTGGTAGAATAAATAAAGGACTAGCTATAACTGATGAACTTTTAGCGCAACTAATAAACACTAAAAGCACCAAAGGACCTTTAACCCAAGCCCCCAAGTATACAATGCTTCGCAGAGTAGAACCTGATGAAGGAAGACTGCTTGACACAGGGATCCATCTCACAGATGACATTATAGAAACTCTTACCAAAACTGGTAGCCAAGGCAATACTCCAAGAGATGCCAAGGGCACAGTCAAGCTTGCAATCCAAGTCTCCAACAGGAACCACTACTGCTGCCATTCACAGCAATTATTGGGTATGCATACCATGAAGAGAAGGCAGTTGAAGTTGGCGGGGTACAGGGTTGTAGAGCTCACCTATCATGAATGGTTCCCGATGTTGAGGAAAAGCAGGACTGAAAAGCTGACATACCTGCATTGCAAAGTCTTTGATAGTCTTTAAGGATTGTCTGATCTCCAAGAGCTAAAAGAAAATCCAGGAACCTTCTGCAAACTATGTAGGCACTTAATCATCTGCGCAGTGTTTATTTTGATTCCTGATAAGAAGGTCAACAGGTAATCTCCACCTACTGATGTTTTTTTTACCATGTATGGGATTTTGTTAAACTCTGACTTTACGAAGTATTTTTATGGGCATAATGTAAATAAAAAAATATTTAACCCAGATCGTGAGAGCAGTGTTTTTTCTTTCAAAAAAGGCTTTATTCAATAGCATTTATGTCCTCTTAGAGGTCAGTGCGCCTCTTTCAAGTATAATCAGTACGCTGCCCTGCTTTGTACATCAAAGTCACTTAAGTGTTTAACTGATGTGAAGTTTGAATGATGTATTGTGATTTTTAATAAGCGTGAAATCTGTTATATAATTTGACAAAGGGAGGATTAAAATTATCAACCACAAAAAGCCAAACAAAAAAACAAAATGAAACATAATTTCACTGCTGCACCTCTTCTAAAATAGAGTTTGTCTGTCACAAAGGTCAGATAGACTTCAGTGTCTTCTTGCAAAGCTTTACAGGAAAAACTAAAAATCCTCTTTGAACTGATGCAAACAGCTTTTGTTCCGCAAGTACCTTTTTTTTTTTTTTTTTTTTTTTTTCTTTATTTTAAACTCTTAGCTAAAACCGACAAAGGTGGGTCACACATTTTGAACATCTTTTATTTAACTAGTTGAAAAAAAAGGAATTCCACAAGCCTGGGATGTTTTTAAATAGCAGCTTTATTTCACAGATAAGCTGTGATATCCTTTAAAACTGTCCCTGTCCCTATGTAATGGTATTTAACAAATCATCAGTAAAATAGCAGATGTGCCCCCGAGTGTTTTTGTGACATCTGATGCAAAATGTTTTATGTGCCTGTATAGTGAAACTGTGGGAGTATACCAGATGACTGAATCGACTACATTTTTTGAATGCATTCACAAAGGGAGAGATCACCTTTTTGGACAGATGTAAACCTCCGTTAACTGAGATGTGACACTTGAATGTAATATGATTCATTTTATCAAATAAAATGTGCTGTAGCAAAAAGACTGAAGAAAAAATTATGGAACTTTTGTTGTCGCAGAGTGGTCAAATGCACGTTATATTAGTTTCTTATGAAATTTAATCAGCTAATTTATTGTCTCGTTACGATGTTCTGAGCGTGTTAATTACTAAAAACTGTGAATGCAAAGCAATTCAACAGCTCAAAGTCGAGATGCCTCGCCAATGTCGATGAATGCTTTTTAATTAGGCTTTCGAATGCACAACAATTAACCAAATTTGAAATGAGGAAAATAATATTTATGCAAAGGAGCTGCTTCTCTTTTGTTAAATTATCATATTATGTTTTAGCTTAATCACTGAAGGGAAAGTTTGGATGTGACCTTGGGGTTAAGGACTCTCTGGGGAGGGTACAGGTGTGTTGTGTTTCCCCAAAAATGGTCCTCACAATCCTGCTCCTTCTTTCCCGTGTGACCCAGAAACTGGTTGTGTTGGTGCTTTCATCTCATCAGCTGCCGTCAAACTGCAGGAAAGACAAACAGCTCCAAGGACCCCTGCAAGCAAGCACTGATCAACGGAAAGACAAAAAAAAAAAAAGGTATTTAATGACACTATCTTTAATGTCTAGACTACATTCTGGTGTGCAAAGACAAGGTTCTTCAAAGCCAAATGCCATGTTACTGCTGAAAAACACCAAATTTCCCGAAGTCTAGTTGACTTAAATTCTGATTAGTCCAAGCAATAGAACATTTATGCAAATGCAAATTTTGCAAATCTACACATGTGATAAGGTAAAACCCAAACTTGCCACACAAATTTCTGTTGCTCATTTAGATGATACAAAATCTTTTTATTCGGCTTAAGCTTTAGATTGGAAAAAAAAATTATTAAGGGAAGAAAAAAAAAAGCTGAGTGGGAGTGAAGACATTCATTCACCAGTACAGCTGTCAGAAAAGCGTGGGAGTGCCTAATGATCCCCAGGAGGAGCTTAAGGAAGCTACAGGAGGAAGTGTAGTTAAGGCTGACTTAGATGAGTGAACCAATGCTGCTCTGTGCTAAAATGGTACCAGCAGAGGGCACTCTGCACCAGGAAACCACATCATGTCTGAATGACTGATGAATTCATACAGTTCCAGTATGACATTACAGAATATTTCCATAAGAAGTTAATATAAATGCAGGCTATACATCCCTGTGATCACAATAGAAAGCAGTTTTTAAACGGCCTGTGTAAAGGAAAATTAATTTCACGTCAGTTTAATATTTAACAATAATGGATTTGCTACAAAAGGGGAAGAAACACGTCTGGGGATAACAGGTGTATTTTTATAGGTGGAAATGTGTTGATAAATACTACTCCTTCTCCTCACAGATCTGAATAACTCTGGAAATAAAATCATAGTTTGCCACTTTCAAGTCAGTGCTATGCCTGCAGCTACAAATTTCACACTTCTGAGTGTGCAGGAAGCATGCTTTTGAAGTTCAGATGATTCACTTTCTCATTTAGCACCATTTTCTTTGGATTCAAAAGTCACTGGATTCAAACTCATTGGATCGGCAAATAAATCCCTTATTCACATTGGGAGAACACGTTACCTTGCTTGCTAATGTGTCAGCTCTATTATGTTTTCAGGTTGATGCTAACAAGGGCAAACATGTTTAGGGAATAGGGGCTGCCTGCCACGGAGCACTAGTTTATTTGAGCGCGTGGAGTAATGGGAATGATTATCGGCTCAGATGGAATCATAATGCTGTTGTTATATTGGAGTCTCTATAATCTGCCAGGCAGGTGCTAAACGTTCCTGTACTTGCTCATGTCTCACAGATGATAGAACATTTATTCAGTTATTAACTGGCTAAGAACAAGGAAAGAGAATAATCATTAGGCTTGGATATCTTTTTTTTTTTTTTTCCCCAAATGTGACCAGTGTTACACCGGTTAATAGAAGAGGCTCTGGCAGAGTGAATGCTCTCTCAGTAATCCCTGTCTTATTTGCATTTCAATTCTTTTGCTTTTCTCAGGCAGGAAGTTAATCCAGCAGAGTCTGAATGTAGCCTAAACCTGCATCTACGTTTCTTAAATTATCTCAACACAGAGATACTACTGTCTGTATGCCATAATTCATTACTTTAGCTTATTGCATGTAACAGACAAATCAAAAAAATGTCACATATTCTTTAAGCACTGATGCAACACCCTTACTACAACTTGTCACTGAAAAAAAAAAAAAAAAAATCCACTTCATATACTTCTGGGACTTGGATCCCTGACAGTCACAAGTGAAGAAAACAGGTACGGATTAGCTGCACATATGCAAGTGATGTTCTCTAGAGAGGCTACGACAAATGATCCGCATCACAAATTTACAGCCTGATGTTAGTAACTTCTGCCAATGTCCTGAAGGTTTCTTTATCACTCCCTCTCAGTGCCACTTCCTTTTTGACCCCTTCAGTAGCACTCAATAAAGTGTCTGGATCCCTGCCTTTAAAATTCCAAACACACACACACTGCTAAACCAACTGCTGCAGCTACACGACTGATAAGGAGTGTTTGCATTCAGCACTTGTTTTTCAGTCTATTCATAGACCTTTATTAACTTAACCAGGTTCATGATTGGCTTGGTTTCTCATTTATCAGAGGATGGACCTGTTCACCTATAAAACTGTGGGCTTGGCTGGATTTCAATTATTAATATTGCATTTTTTATGTATTTTATTAAAAAAAACAAGGATGATGTGGAATATGTCCTTCAAACCAGGAACACTGATATTCTTTTACATCCTTTGACTTGGCAGCAGCAGGGAGATTGACGAGGGATGGAATCCATCCAAACTATCAATTTGCACACAGTGACATTAGCAAGTGGCCAATGAAAAGATCTACAACAAAGAGGCACTTTAATGAGGGAAGGTTGAACATAAGTACAATAATAATAATATGGAATCTGGCATATCAGTTAAAAAATTCATAAGAAATAAATACTTGCAAGAGAAAAATTCCAGCAATTAAAGCATGTGCTATAGTAATTAAATTCCCCTCAACTGGACTCTTTTTAGCAATTTTGTAAACAATGAATTTATATGGGGGGGGGGCAGTTCTGTGTTTTCAAGCTAATCAACATTATGTGTCCTCTCTGTGTGAAAAGTTCAAGATGACACTTGTGCAAACAGCTTTGTGTTGCAAAACAGCACTGCTGTCCTCTTAACCTCTGCGTTTGGTCCCACGTACCATACAGTACCAGCTCAGTGCAAGACTGATGTGTGTACAGAACAGTCACTGTAATACAGGTCCATTATGGGATATGCTTGGAGGTCACCCCATGATGACAACCCATACTTAGGCATATGAATTCCAGTTGGCATATCAAGAGCATGTTGAGGTCAGTTTTGTAACTGTCCAATAATATTCTATGAAGTTATAATATTATATTTCTTATATCAAATCCCATTAATTAGACTATATGGATGGATTTTTTTTTTCAGCCAAATCTCTTCTGTACACTGTAATTGCTTTGGCATAGTTGTTTCATTGTCACTAATGGGGTTCCCACTGCTGCAGGATTCAAATCAACCAAGCAGGAAATTTGCACGAAATGGTGGATGTCCATTTTGGAGGAAATTCTGGAACACAATAACTGGTGTCAGATGACATTCCCCCCCCTCCCCCTTTATTAAAATGACAATCCAGGCTACAGCTGGTTTCGATGATTGTATAATTACTAATTTGAAACTCGAATCGGACACATTTCAGGTTACAGGATGCTTCTGCAGGATGGGTGAATATGAGCTGCAGATGCATATGTAAGAACAGGAGTTGCAGTTTTAATCAATGATAATATCAATAATATTCTAATGTTGGACACATTTACCAGAATCCCAGGGCAAAAATAGCTTATATAAAAACATGGAGCTTGCAAGGTTTCCAACGTTTTGTGTGATCGTTGAAGAGGACTGGGTCATTGCCTCAGAGCTACATATGGCACGGTGATCCTTTAAACATGCCGATGACCTAATTAAACAGCATACTGATTAACAATTTATTAGCAATTCTGTATACCCTGACAAGGATCTGTTTTCAACTTTGGCAAGATAATATGATGGGAAAACAAAATTATTAAAGAAAATTGTTTCTTCAAAAAAATATTAACAAGATTGGGTTTACATATTCAGGCAATTTTAATTTTAATGAATATTTTTTCTTCCTGCTAGTTAATCTCCAAATAATGTTTGACTTACTTCAACCATAAACTTAATTGATATTTGAATGTAATACTGTTTTAGAGGGAATAGTGCTGCGATATGCTGTATCCAATCCAAATCTTCACATGTGCTCACATATAAACACAACATACAAAAGATGTACCATAAAATGTTGAAATGTTAATGTACCCAAGAAAGGAATTTGTGCTCTTTCCTCATCTGACTCATATTAATCTTGTTTTTTTGGTGTATATGAAAGCAAAATAATTAACTCCCAGATTTATCATTACTCACTGCAATAATGACTATATTTGATGTTGACAGTTGAGTTTTAGACTTTATGATGTGATTTTTCTAGTTGACAAAACGACTATGTATTTATTTGTCATGCTTGATTGTAATTTTTTGTGGTATCATGTGGAGCAGCAGAAATATCACAAAGAGTTGATGTAGTGATTGCAACATCAGGAAATGGAGCAAACATCCAAACATGAAAATTTAATCCTCCATCCCTTTGATGCTTTGCTATAAAACCGGTTTCTTTATTCTATATTCTCAGCTTCACCTCTTTGGTATAGATTTTTATTTTATAGTAGAATAGAATTACCAAATGCAGTGAAAGCATTATAGAAATTTGCTGTATTACATAAATGTCTATTATGTAGGTAATTTCCTTTAATCTAAATGTATCACAGAGTGATGAAAACTGCTTTATAGTGCCAAAAAAAACCCAACTTCTTGCTTAATAGGACTTCACATGTGAGTCTGTAAATAGACTTCAGTTATCCCAGTAGACAAATGTAAAGCGATGTGTCAACAACTGTGTGATGATTAATTGCATTATCTCAGACATTCAGCGATCAGATATTGAGATGTGAAGGGGGAGTAGTTACAGAGGCAGACAAGTTGCACACATATGTCTGAAAACACTACACCCACTGCTGTTTGCATGAGTGAATTCTCTCTGTACCATATTATATCATGCAGATGCATGCTGATGTTGACAGGCCAACATTGGTTGATGAAAGAGCTGGAGAAATTTAAAATCTTTCCAATGTTAGAACTTCTATTTATAAATCATTGATGAATTTTACAGTACATTCACATTGCTTTGACACTGCAAAACATTGTGCCCTGCTGCACATTAATGCAGGACATTTCCATTTCATGACCATGGCAGCGGTGGGGGAGTTACGATGGAAATTGTGATGATGTATTGCAACATCCGTGTTATTCCTTCGTGGAATCAACCCAGTTAAATCAAACTGGAAAATTGGACATCCTTTCACACACTCACCTTATGGAAAATAAGGACCAATGGTCGTTTTGGTTGAGTAGCTTGCGAGGAGGGTATTTTCCTCAACTGTAATAGGTGCTGTCAGACCGAAAGGAATGTTTAAAATTGGTGTACAGTCCTCAAAAGGTCAGAGTGGACAGAAAATAAGAAGATCTACTGAAAGGGAAACGATAAATGTCAGGGAACAACAACACGTACAGCAGGGAAACTGCACATCCAAAGGGAAGACTGAAAAATAAGAGCTATTTTAAGTTGTCCAGAAATGCCAAGTGTATAAGAAACTGAGATTCCAGAGTTGTTTTGCAGTGCATGGGTGTATTCTTTTACATTCCCAGAAATAATAAATGAATGAATGAATGAATGACACTCTGTGAGAATGAAGGACATTTTTTGTTTTGTTTTGTTTTGTTCCCTCACTGTACTGTGTATGAAGACTAACCAAATGCAGGTTTCCACAGCTGCTGTCAAGCCCACATATTTAATGGATCTGACAATGATGGAAACCCAAAGTGGTTGACCTCATTCTTGAAAAATGATGCATTATGGCACTTTCTGATCAGAGGGAGTTCTTAATAATTTCGGTCTTTGTGGCTTAATGCTTATCAACATATCCTGCTGCTGATTAGACTCTATTCATACTTTAATCCAGACAACTTAATTATACAGAACATGTCAGACTTCCAAGGACGCTCTTATTCTGAGTGTGGTAAATCCAAGTGTGAATATTTAATGTTGCCAACTTCCTGTGCCATAGAAATTCAGTCTCCTGGGAAGAAGGGGAGGGCATATAGGGTAACTAAATGTCTTTTATATATATATGCATGAACAAAATTTCATTTCCAGAGATTAATAATCAGAACAACATTGTGTACAGCCCCATAATGTAAAGCAAAAAGAAGTATTGTTAGCGTAACATATTTAGGTCAATTACATCATCTGCAATAAGTAACAGTAAATAAGGAAGGTCCATAAACAAAAGCTGGCACTGCCATCTGCAGTCATCACAGCAGGTGGTGTTGTGTGAGCAAGAGCTTACGTTGATATTGCAGCTGTCCTAATAATAAAATTGTAGTGTGATAACATACAAAAAGTGGTACAAGTTGCTATAGCAACCTGCCTTTTTTTCTACTTGACTATTTTCCTGTGTGTGGATGTTGCTTTGATCTAGTAGCCAGTGGCTAGGTGAGGAGTTTAACTGTGTTATAACCAGTGGGAGAATTTGCCCTATGGGGAAAAAAGAAGCCATCAAATTTGAAATCAACACTCAGATTAAAGAGGATGAGATCTGATGTAATGTGCTCACATGAGTTTATGATATTCTCAGGAATTGGTTGCCATGTTCTAATAGTTTGGGCTCTTTTCTTACATGACATCTAACAGGACACAGAACCAAAAAAGAGAATTTGGATGGAAAATATTCTTTCAATATGCATGTAAAACCCCACACAAACTCAGGTATTTTCAAATATGCAGGATATGTGATGAATTATTAACAGGCATTGTGAAATCTAAAATAGTCTCTTTGAATAATTTATCTTAGAGTCTTATGAATTTCGTATTGTAAAGCAATGTGGAAATTGAATTTTGACCACATTTTAAAGGTGCTTTGAATTAATTTCAACATTACTTTGAATGTATTCCAATTAGTTTGTAATGCAAAAGAGCTACGTTTAATATCATCATGTAACACGGCTGCACGGCGGCATAGTGGTTAGTGCTGCTGCTGCCCCACAACAAGAGGGTTGCAGGTTCGTTTACTGGGCCTGGGGCCTTTCTGTGGGTTTCCTCCCACCGTGCATGTTTAGGTAGACTGGTTGATTGGCTCTAAATTGACTGTGTGTGAGTGTGAGTGGTTGCTCGTCTCTGTCTCTGCCCTGTGATGGACTGGCGACATGTCCAGGGTGTACGCCACCATCGTCCAGTGTGAGCGGGGATTGGCTCCAGCACCCCCCGTGACCTGGAAACAGATAAGCGGTAACAGAATGAATGAATAAAACACCTCTGAGAAAATTTTTCTCATGCTCGGTGAACTCAGCTGCAGCAGGTGGCTTTGGCGTCAAAAAGTAGACAAGCATATCAGTTTTCATGCTTTCCAGAGAGATGCTCATTTACTTTGCACCTGAGTCTGCCACCAGAAGAATATACTTTATGCCCACAGTTCATATTCACATAAAAAATACAATTGCATGCATCTTGTTTTTTTTTTCCTTTTGACACATAATTTTTTGTGCCATTTTGTGCACAGACACACACACCCACAAAAAAAAAAAATTATTAGGAAGGGATTTCATTTTCCCTATAGGCACGAATGAACATGGTGCTGTGTTAAGTGATCTGTACTCAGTGTGTCAGACTTACAGTCACCTGAGCTGCTGGAGCTGATGCCAGAGTGGCAGATACAGCTGTGTTCAGGATTCATCAGGGATTGAAATGTGTTCTGAATATTTTTACTGCTAAAGTCATCTATATTTGTGATACTGCACCAGAGCTTGGCCTTATTTTTAATTCAAAGAATGCAGGATAAAAAAAAATAGGGTGTGCTAAATATTACACTTACCATCCCCTAGACAGACAGTAGATTTTACTCCAGCCTTTGATGTAGACGCTAATATGTAAGAGTGAATACAATGTACACAATTTAATCATTTCAATTTGTCCACATACAAATTTCAAGCAGTTATTAATACATATTAACTTTCTAATATTTTTTTCAACATATATAAACATCTTATTAAATATTCACTAGATTGTCTTGCTTGTGTCAGCTTTATGGGTGTTCATTTTCATGTAGTCCAGGAAGATTCACTGTGACACGACTGTTAGCAGGCAACTAAAATAAGGTTTAATCCTAGGACACAGTGTAGGAGAATTCCAAATTGCTAAGGGCACATGCAAGCCACTATTTGTTGATTTTTTTATGATGTTTTGTCATCTTTCAAACGCTCTTAAGGCATACGTTTTTTGTTTACAGGAAAATGAAACAACCCTTGTCAAATGTGCTGAAGTCTAGTGGTTGACTCACCAATTTTGACACGTCTTTAGGGAGATCTCAAAAACCTTGGCAGTCAACCAACAATAGCCTGTCAATTACCTCGTCAGCTGAGAACAGAAGCTGTGTCATACATAAATTTCGATGAGCTTCGTCAGCTAACACTCGCAGAGCTCTGACAGAGTCGTCTCAGTCCTTTAGCTTGTTAGGAGTTTGTCTAGCTGCACGATACTTGAGTAACTTGAAAGAACTGTTTTGATGCACTTGCCACCAGTGTATAGTACACAGCCATCAGCTAATAACGCTTCCCAGAGCGCTTAATGAGGGAAGATGTGAATGGTCAAATGCAGTTAATGCTGAGGCATTGGCTTACTGCTCTTTGATGTGCCTCTTTTTGAATATTAATGATATTCATAACCTATTTGCTACTTCATTTTATGGAAATTCCAGATGGCCTTGTTACCGTGATGCATTCATAGAGGATACGAAGATGCTGTTGGCACAGCAACAATATAATTAATAGGAGAGTGTGTGCATAAACTTCTTAATAAGGCCCAACAATTTTGCTTTGCCGCGGTATTCACACTTGTTCTGGATGTCTGAACAATTGGGGAAATGAATGTCAAAGTCCCAGTCTCATTATATTAAAACAAAAAAAAAGGTCAGAGTGAAGACATTTGTCTGAAAGCTTGTATATGGCAGTCCTCCCTGGGGTTCAGAAGATGGTTACCCAACACCCCCACCTTGCCATCTGTCTGGATCCATTGTAGCTTGCTGTAAATCCCACAAGCATACTCAAAGCAAAGAGAGACAGAAACACAGGAAAGTGCTTTTAGGAACAGTACACCCTGAACCTGTCACGAGAGTTGATGACATTAGAGTCCTGTTGTGCCTTGAACTATACACTGCTTAAAAAGTTATCCTCAAGTTTAAATGTAAAGTAATATTGTCTGACCAGCTGTGAACCAACAGAGAGGAAGGCTTTTCTTTTATCTTCTGTGGACGATGCTGCAGAGGCAGCATAAATATCTCTCTTGAGTGTCCTATAATGCACTGATACATAGGATGACCAATAAAACTGCTGCTGCACTTTCTTTTTATGGCTGTGCCTATGTTACTCTATAATTCTTGCCAAGTGAAGTGAAGTAAGAATGGCTTCTGAACAGCAACTCATGAATATAAAAAAGGCTAAAAAGGATAACCAGCAGGTTATTTCTTTATGAGAGGCCCTCAACAATGATTTAAATAGACAATAGCCTGTGACCAACATGTCAGGGTTTATGCTGCTTTTTTAAAAAAAAACTGCATCCTGTGCTGTTAGCTGTTTGTTAGCGAACCAGTTGCCAGCAGTGTGCGTGATGATTAGGGTCACGGTAGGTTTTGTTGCCACTCCAAGCATTTATTCTACTGCAGTGTCCTTGAGCAAGATACCGACTCCTTATCAGTTCAGTAGGAGTCACATCATTTATGTGGCGCTTTGCTGGGGTGAATATATTTCATTTCAGAAAGGATAAGCAAATGTGTATTGCTTCCACTTATAGTTTCTAAATAGGGTTTAACTGTATTTACCTGTTCCAGCAATACAACATGATCAAACTGCATTTACACATACGTTGCAAAAACAATGTATATGTAAATAATGTTGCTGAAATAAAAGAAATTGAAGATGAAGAGTTTCAGTTTGTCACACCAAAGGTGCACTGCACTCAGGAGCCATTTAACTTTTGCACACACTTCTACATGAACTGTACCTTTGAGCACAATAGTTAGATAAGCGGCCTTGGTGCCAGCTGGTATTTGCTGCTGTATGCTTCACCCCTCTTAGAGGTTTATGATTTCAGTCCATTATTATGCAAATACACAGCACTGCAGTCAAAGTTATTTCCCTCCTTCAACTCCAACTTCATTAATGTCAATGTAGCAAAATAAGATATTTCAATTGATAATCTTTACAGTCATAAACCAATAAAGTGGATAGTCTTGGATCCATATTATATATATTTATAATTTATTTGTTGCTCAGAAACATTTCACTAAATGTGGTGTTCCCCTGGAATCAATCCTATGCTCATATTTAATTGACATGTTGACTTTGTGTCACTCCTAATGTAATTATATGGATAACACACAATGACTTATTTCCCTGAGCCACTTTAGAATGGCATCAAAATGAATGTCAATAAAGTGTATTGTAATTTTTTTTTTTTTTTTTTGACAGTTCAATATTAACAAGATCACAATCATTGTTATTGGGGCAAAAACTAATGGACAAGAAACTATCACGGTCTCCAGAGAGCATCACACAGCTGGAGATCTCGGAGTGATCCTGGATGCGGTCGTAGAGGCACATAAACGACATAAAACGGGATTTTTTAATTGAATTATTGCATGGGTAAAAAGCTTTTCATCCCAGAAGGACGTTCAAAAACTCATCCATGCTTTCGTTTCCACTTGGCAAGACTACAGCAGTGCACTGCTCACAGGAATATCCTAAAAGCATCTTCATTGTCTGTAGCTACCCCTGAAAGCAGCTGTCATAGTTTTAAATGTAGAAGAAAGAAACACAAAAATATAACCTGATGCCATTCAGAAATTTTGTAAATCTTATCATAATAGAAAATCTCAATGCTTGATTTTAAGCCCGTAGATGGTTTGACATCTCAGTATTTCTCAGACTTGCTTGTTAAATATGAACATTTGAACATTAGGGCCCAAATGGTTAGCTGCCTCCCTCCAGTTGTCAGGGTGGTTTTACTAGATTGCCAGAAGAAGGCTTTGTGCAACAGTGCAGCAGAAGCTGCATTTTAATTCAGGCTGCCACAGTACATGAGCAATATGTAATAGTCTACTCATACATCACAGCACTCGTTTCAACAGCTTCACAGTGAAGTCAGATTTATCTTGTGTGAAATTATGGAATTATGAGACTTCCAAGACAAAATGTATGAAACAATACAATATATGACTTGCCCGTTCTTCTTCCACCTGTAAAGGTTTAGTAATGTAGACAGGGCTTTGAATATAAATGTATAATGTTTTGTTCAATTTCTATTGCTTCTGTGGAAAATCCTGCTTCTTGCAACTGTCTCTTGTCTTGAGTATGCCGTTATTGTTCAGGCAGGGTTGCCTTTTCACTGCGAGATTTGTGTCTCTCCCATTTTCTCAATTGAATGAGGAAACACAAACGGGGCCCTTTCAGGTCACATCTTCTTCAAATCAGACAGACACATTGCTGTTGTAGATCATGCTGGTGTGCTGTGCTTCTAAATAAATCCCCCATGAGGCCACGTTTTGATGTAAAGACATATTTTATAATGTATTCACATATATGGTACATTGCCCAGCTGGACCTGTTTGTTTTCACTATAAATTACAGGCCAACTAGCATGCTTTTATGGTCACACTTCAGGCCAAGATACAGAGAAGGATGTGCCCTTGATGTGCTGAATGATAAAAAGAGAATGGGTCCTGGGCATGGAGAGAGGTTAACGCGAGATGAGCGATTCTGCAGGGCACCATGAGCTGCACAGTAAACTTGTTACTGAAGGAAGGAAAACAGGATACTCAGAATTGGGGAATATTAGTAATTTCGTCTGGATGCAGTCAGGAAAGATATTGATATAATACATATGCCAACAGTCATTATACCATTATAATACAGTGCACTCCCAACCTATGAAAGCCTCTTATAAACATTAATTCACCGTATTTACACAATGCCATTTTATTCTTACTTTTCGCCAAAGCTTTTCTCTTTGCTTGATGTGAAATATCATTCTTATGTTTAGTATAAAGTGCTAAATGGGAGGATGAAGAAGGATTTTGTCATTCTTTCTCAGGTTGGCAGTCCTAAGCCTGGATAAGCCCTCATAAATATTAGTGTCTCTCACACATACTGTTTCCAGTTGTAGCAGATATTCTGGCAAAGTTTAGCATGTCCCTATTCCTAATCCCCCTCTCTAGGTTTGTAAATACCATTCCCTCTAAGCAGCATGTCATTTCTCTTTATATTAATCTAAAACACTATTATACATTATTTACTAGCACGCTGGACACAGCTAAATGCCAGTTTATGTTTAAGTTGTAATCCATCAATTATTGCTGAGGAGCTTTTATTTGCTTGAGAGTTTTGTGAAGGTTTCTGAAACAAAAATGTTGAGAGATGAAAAGAGTGGATAAAGGTATTTCCACGTTTGTCGGCCGTCCTTGAGGGAAGCATGAATACACTCTGAGTCAATAATTTACGCACCCAGACACACACATTCAAACGTTCATACACATAAAGTGAGAGAGGGAGAAACTGCAGAGCTGCATAGAGAAACAGAGGACTGGAAAAAGCTTCGGGGACAAAAACATAGTCTCAGACCAGCGACTGGAAGCCATACATATGTCGCCAGATGTGAGATTCTATTTTACTCTCCACTATAAAAGAGACATATCGGGGGCGGGGGGGTGCTTGAGTCAGTGGTATATTTCTAATGTGTCTGCTTGCCTGATGTAAGCAGATAGCAAAGGCTTTTCCTTTTGGTCAATGCTTACAGTCATATACCATCTTCACACTGCCTGACGCATCTCTTCAAGCTTACATAATGCAGATCTGCCCTAATTTTCCTCTGCTTCGCTTTCACAACGCACAGCAACAAAACATCATCAATCTGAGTCAAAGGTCATGCAGAGGGTTTAGGTGAAATATATTTCTTTCAGTCGTTGATATGCGCTCTGTGACATGACGTGATCTCATCTGTACATATCTGTCAAAAAGCAGAGTGGCAAATTAGTTCATACTTTTTGTAACCATTTTACCTCTTGCTCTAAAATTGTTTTTCTGTGTCAGGTAATTGGATGTTTCCATGGATACTCTGTTTCCTAAAAGCATTGTCAGCTAAGAATATGATTCCTCTGTAAGTGTTTGCTTGCACATGCATCCAGATGTGTCCGTTTTGCACATTTACTCTAATTTTAGATGCTATTATTCGAGCTTTAAATGTAACACAGTTAGCACAAGAAACCCAAGAAACCCCTTTGTTGCTGTGAGCAACTCGAGATCAAACATTTTGAATTCAAGCTTGTACAAGAAACTCAAATGTGGTATATGAACATTTTGTGATACAGCCCTCGGCGTCTTCTGCTGCTGCTATTTGTGCAGCAGTTTGAACACTTTGGGCATTGGATGATTATTTCATTTATACATGAGAGAATTGATCATTTAAGTTCTTTGTCGAAATGTCTTTGGGTGATACTGAGCTAAGCTGGGGCAAAGCTATGGCATCCTGAAGTGCGAACTATGCCATCTCAGTGTGAATTATGTAGCACAGCCTTCCCTGTTATTCCCCATTTGCCTAATTGAAACCATCACAATGAGCATTTTAATTTGATATTGTAATTTCAGTAATCTTGTTTAAAAAATGCCAATGGTGTTTTGTGTAACTTTCTCAAATTTGCCCTCCATGTGCACTGTGATATTTATGCACGCCACAATAAGGGTAAAGGGAAGACAGAAACAAGGGTATATCAAATGAATGCATATCTTTTATTCATCAGCTAACAACTAAAGAAACAGCACACTGTAGATATATTCACCGCACATATTCCTAGTTGGACTGTGTTTCTGCAATACAAGACCAGGTTTTTCGCTTTTTAGAGATGTTGCAAGTTTGCATGGAAATGCTGATGAAGTGTTCTATTTACAAATTAGAGGCTGACAAAGAAAATCACTGTTTCATATGAAAACCAAACAAACGAAAGCAAACATAACAGGAGTACAAATAAGACACTGCGTGGACCGCTTCTCTGCAAATTAATTATTTGCACATATACACAGAACAGTTGCATTTTGATTATTTTTGGATTATCAGTATTTGTAGTCTCACATGTGCCAGCAAAAAAAAAAAAAAAATCTGCATTTGGTCATTGATTATTAAAAAAATGAACAAGAAAAGACATCACTAAAAACTGCTTTAATATACAGTGAAGACTGTGTTAAAGTTAACTTTGAGACATTCTTACTTAAGTAAAATGTTAAAATTGATCTTCGTATGATTTTCCTCTGAAATGCACAGGCAAACAACATAATGTGCCCTGAACTGATGTATGTGCTATTTACTCATGTTACATTAGTTTGGTCATACAAAATCTACCAGAAATAGATAGATATGAACATTAAAAAAAAAAGGTTGCTTGTAGAATCACCTAAATGCCAGTTACTTTAAAAGAAATAAAAAAATATTTTGTGTGTATGCCATTGCATGTTTGTAGGATTATAGTGCCCCAGCACAAAAGTTATCCAAAAAAAAAAAAAGAAAAGAAAAAAATCCAACAGGTAACATTTTTCAGGGTACAAACCCACGCAGGTTTACATCATGCATCACTGTGTAGATTTTCATTTCATTATTTGTTCTGAGAACAAACAGAGACAGGTCACGTGACAAAAGAATCACAAAATGACTCTGAACATGTGAACGGCAACAGACTAAGACAGTATCTTTGATAAACAACATGACTAATGCTCGATGACATGCTGACAGGGTCCAGATACACCATGCCCTTTAATTAGCTGAGTTAAGATGACAGGTTCAGTACACTATACTGCATATGATGTGAATTTACTCTGTGTATTAAAACTCTCAGGAAAAGTCACATTTCTTGGCTTACACTATTGACCCAGAAATTTGTTAGACTGCATTATTACTGGATGATGTGCTTACTTTTCTTTAGAGCATAGAACATTTGCATGCATAAAGATGACTCCATCCGTTCGGCTGCTGCATTCATTTGTTGTGCTTTTCAGTCTAATAGCTAAAGCTCTTAAACCCTCTTCACACATGTGTAACAGTAAACATCAATTCCTCCTTAAACAGAGAGAAACAGAGACTGCTATTTAAGTCACAATTTCATTCAACCCTGCACCAAAAAGACAAGACGAACAATATCAAGTGTGACACGGTGCTTTGCATTGTAATGCAGTAGGAACAAATCCGCTCAGTATTCCCATGAAAACACATGTAATTAAATTTATCTGAAGCTGATGAGCTGTGGGAATTTTGATTGTCTAAGTGTAATCTATATCGATGCATAGTGCAACATTTTTAACATGTATTATTTTTACGTATGCATTTATCAAACCTACTTCTATGGCTATATGCACGTTACCTTATTGTGCATTTCAGAAAGTGACATCATTGTTGACCTGTATGAGTCAATAGTGCATTTTGTTCAAAAAGGAAAAAAAAGAGAGAAAAGAACAACAACAAAAAAGAAAAAACAACTCAATACCCATATGTTTGTATAAAAATATGCAGTCATTTAAAATGGTCCCAAGGTCCTTATAAAATTTTAATGACTTTCTTGATTGTAGATATACTCAGATGTATTGTAACTAGAAGACTATTGTAGATGTGTTCAGGCATATGATAAAGAGAAGAGGTTGTAAAAGTGTGTTTTCAGAGTTTGCATATGTTATCAGCTGATTTCTGAAGAGCTCTGGTCGTGGTGCAAATGAAGATGCGCACCAAGTGTGTTTGCATTTGTACACATTCGTGACAAAATGTTACACACCAACAGTTAAAGCTAATTCTTTCTGTTACAATACATCTGGATGCAGTTGAGATTATACTACCTTTTGGATACAACATTTCTTAGTAGGCTTACAATAATTTAATGTTCAACTCAGCACAAGTGCAAAATGTGTCCATAATCCATGACTGCAGTTGGTTTGGAGATGGCATGTAAAGGAACACTGCTGATTTTCATAGTCGGTCTGTTCTGTATATTTTTAGGATACATTAATGATTCTCGTTCAAGTCTGCAAACACCAGAACCACAGATACACTGACTCTGTAATCTGTGATATGAGATATTACATTAAAATTTGTTTTATGATTTCAGCCTTTTAATATTACCATCCCAGAGCTGTGTACCCTGGAGGACTGGCTACCTCTCCGAATGGCTCCATATTTCACTGAGGCACAATATCTTCACAACTGTGCAGGCGATGTGACTTTCATCTACACCTACACGCAGGTGAGCCTTACTTGCTGAATAAATTAGATTTAGTCTCCTGTATGAGTTTCATTTTGAATACATTTGAAAAGACAGAGCTGGAAGTCATACATACACAAAAACCCTGGTTTATTTTGGGTTAAAAACATATCGTCCACACGCTTCATTGACACTCATGCAATGCAGCTAATTTGAGAGTAAAAGCTTGGTCTCAAATTGTTGTCAGTGAAACAGCTCTGGGATGTATTTTATTATGGGTTGAGTCATAAGAGCCTTGAATCTGCGGTCGCTCACTTGTATTTACAAATCTTGACCAGACTGTTCATCACCACAGGGATATAGTGTTAAGTAATACTTTGAAATGAGTAGCATCCCCCTTTATTACTCATTTATGTTCAGCATGATTCTCAGAAATGCTTACTGATTGAGAAATTACATTAAACATGTTCCTGATTAAAATAGATATATTGCACCAATGCATCCACCCTGACCATGAAGGGCCAGGTTTCTTAAAACTGTGTAAATGTGGTTCGTTTTTCAAGGACCTCGAGATAATCAGGATCAATGTGAAGCTTTGCTTTAAGTTCCCAATACTCACTCCTGTTGGGCTCCACATAGACAGTACTTGGTGCTGTACAATAGAGTATTGTCTGTTGTATTCTCTCTGGGTGCACGTATTGATGCCTTGCATCGAAGTCTGAGGTATACTGACTTGATGAGTGCGCTGTATGTCTGCATGGTAACGTATTGCTGTAGCGTGTGTGCTTGTCAGTCTCATGTAAGTCTCTGTAGTAACATGGATCATCTTGATGAGGGGTGGAGGGCTTGTTAAGTGGCTCTGGGGTAGTGGCACTGTATTCAGAGCTTATTACATTACTGACTGCCTCTTCGTCTGAGTTACCCAGAAAGGCCCCACTCAACTCATCAAAGTCTCTAAATCCATCCACTGATTTGCTGTCTGTTGGAGTGTGAGCTGTAGTTCTGATCGTGGAGTCTGTGGGAGGTGGGATGTACTCATATACATGCCCAGCCGATGTCCGGACTTTAGGGATCGATCCCTTTTTGTAAAGGCCATATTCCATGTTGAGGGAGCTAATGCAAGCGTTCATGGAGTTATTCTGCTCATTTTGGCTCTTTTGACGTCTCTTTTTCATTGCCACGAATAATCCTGCAGCCACAAACACAGATAAAATGAAGAGGAGCAGGAGGGCAAGGATCATCACTGATAAAGGAATGGCGCTATAGTGCATGTCAGAGTCCAAGGAAGTTTCTATGGTGATAGTGCTACCAGGAAAAGATTCTTCAGAGGGCGGGATCATGGAGGCAAGTATATCAGAGTTATTAGGGCAGAAATTAGCTGTCTTAATGTATCTCATATCCTCCCCAGCTAGTCTCTTGGGCGAGCCGCAGATGACATTGTTTACAACTGTGCCGGTGCTAAGCCGCTCCAGCCACATCTTTAGCTCCAGTATGCTACAAGAGCAATCCCAAGGATTCTCAAACAAATCAACTTGCACCAGCGCTGTAAGCTGATCCAGCACGCCGCTGATTGGCAGATATCGCAGATGGTTGTTGCGAAGATTTAATCTGGCTAATGTCAAGCCATTAAACGTCCCCACTGGTAAAGTTTTCAAAAGGTTATTGTTAAGAAACAGAAGCTGGAGTTTGGGGACATGCTGAAAGGTATCATGAGAAACGTCCTTAATGACGTTGTATTCTAAATACAAGAACTGTAGGCTCTCCAGTCCATAAAACATGTCAGATATGAGATGGTCTATCAAATTCCCGTTAAGGTAAAGTCTTCTCAGATGTGTCAAATCACCAAACGCTCTGTCATGAATGCGTGCTATTCGATTGTTACCAAGATGAAGCAAATCTAATCCAGTTGCCTCAACAAAATCTGACCGGTGGACCACAGGGATGTAATTGCCAGTGAGATACATCTTTTTTGGGTTGTAGGGTTTGGGATTTAAATCAGAGATATGCTCAATCTTTCGCTCCTGGCAATTCACATTCAGGCCGAGGTCCGAAATTTGAAGATTACAGGTGCAGGTAGTCGGGCAATCTAAAGGCACGGGGGATTTGGTCTGAAAAGAAATAATTTGGCCATAATTTTGTGGTTTATTTGATGGGACACGAGCAGTGGGTCTGGATTTTAATTTGCCTGACTGTCGAGGTGCCTTGGTGGGTCTTGATGAGGACCGCGCAATCCCAGATGAGGTGAAGGAGGCTGTAACTAGAGCTGGTGTGGTCCTGTAGTATGCATCACTGCTCAAATGTGGCAGGGGTGGCATCTCATATTCAGCAATGGCTCTCCTCGGGCACAACTCCTGTTTTGAAACCTCATCAAGATCTCTCCCATGAAGCCGAAACGGGAACTCGCAAACAACATCGCCGACTAACGCTGTGTATGATATGCTCTCTAGCCAGGTTTTGAGAGCAATGAGCTCGCAGGAGCAGTTCCACGGGTTCTCCTCCAGCTGTAACTCCACAACGCTGTTCATGTGCTCCAGAAGACCTGAGTAGGGAAGCACTTTGAGCTGATTCCCCCTTAAGTCCAAATGAGTCAGTGGCACATACTGGAAAATGTTCACAGGCAGGGTAGATATTAAGTTGTCATTCAGAATCAGGACCTCCAGATTGCGAAGTCTGCTGAAGGCATTTGGCGCCACATGAGTGATATAATTATAATCAATCTGTAGATACTCCAGACTCTCAAGGCCAAAGAAAAACTCTTCCTTCAAGGCGTCGATTTTGTTATTGTTGAGATGTAACCTCTTTAATCCCCGAAGTCCATTGAAAGCTCCCGCTGCAACCTCAGATATGTCATTGTTTCCCAGATGTAGTATGGTAAGTCCATTGTACTCAACAAAATCGTTGGCAGACAGCTTTTTCAGTAGATTCCCTGTGAGCAGCAGATGATACTGGGAGAAGTACACCGGGCTTATGTCTAAGAGACTTACAATTCCTCTGTTTTCACAGCCCACAGTCAGTATCCCCTCTCTCTCCTCACAGGCACACAGTCTTTGACATATTTCTCCATAACTGCCAAACATCTCAGCGGTGCACACAGATGTTGCACTCAGCAAAACACACGAAATCCAAAGATGCATTTTCCTGCAAATGACAGCCGAGCTCACAGTCCTGCTACTAGGAATCCTCAATGTCATCTAGAAATAGAAGACATACACAGCAATGTAAAAACAAACAAACAAACAACAAAAAACATCAGAGAGCAACTTCCACCGCAGTCTAGTCTGCATGAGAAAAAGTCAAAGCTTCATTTTGCTGTTACCCAGAGGGAACTTCTGGCTGTGTGGCAGCTGATTTAAAATGCTTCTAATAAAAGTCGAGCGAGCAATGTAAATAACAACTACAACGATAGAAAATCAAGGTCAAAGCGAGACATAAGACACAAAACAATGGTCTGGATCCGCCGTGAGGGAAAGCCATAACGAGTTTCTGCTCGAGAAGACGTAAAATACAATTACATACCGGCTTTGAATTGAAATCTATATAAAGAACAGAAGATTGCCAGAAATTCTGCATCACAGTGCACGCCTTGTTAGACACGAGGCGGCTTGCATAATTTGCGTGTTGTTGTTGTTGTTGTTTTTTTTAAATCCTGCTAGACGTACATACCTCACGCACATTGATGAAGATATTGGCCTGGTTTGGTGTTTCGGCGCATCTTTTTTTTTTTTGTCTTATCTTTTTTAATCTGACGAAAAACCAAAACGGGATCTCATTCTCCGGGAGCGCGTCCGTCGTCTCTAACGCACTTGAGAGGAAGAAAGAAACGCTGATCAACCATAACTGCCAAATGCTTCTTTTAGCACGCTGTGCCGGAGGAGACAAAGCTCTGCCCGGTCACAAAGTTGCTTACTCTCTCTCTCTCTCCTCTCTCCCCCTCTGGACGAACACGCACGCTCATGCTCACTTGGTGGTCGAGAGGATGTCAAGTCATTTCATGCACAAACAGTCAGCTCACTGGAGCATCATGGTGAGATACATTCCCCCAAAAGATGTTGACCTACCTACGGAAAAGATGCAACCCCCCCCCCCCAAAAAAAACAAACCCCAAAAACATCCATAATTTACCGGGCAAGGCGCGTCCCTGAGCTAGTTAAACCGCTTATCATGTTATTCACGCTAAAAACAAAACGTTACATCAGCTCTTCCTAATCTGTCAATCCTCTAACAGCAGGTATCTGGGGAGTGGGAGGTATGTGGTCTAAAAACACTGATGTTACTCACTTTTACTGAAACTGGGTCTTTCCTGTTTATTTACATACCGGCTGCTTATTTGTTTATTTATAGACCCCACCTGGGATGGAGGCTTCTCTGTTGAGAGGGTAACTTCTGTCAGAGGGTGTTGGTTTATGGCTCATTCAGAATATATTGTCAATATCCAAGTTACAGAAAAGAGAAAATCCCTCCTGTGAGCTGTCATGCTGATCCAACCTCACCTCATCAGCAGCACTAAAGTACTAATATGTATATGACTTGCAGAAACCCACCAGTAATGATGTCATCCGTTTCATGACAGTAGCACATGACTGTGACTTTGGTAGGCTCTTTATTGATCAACCCCTACAGTGGCGGCAGAGCTTGAAGACTGAAATTTAACGGCTAGTGTTGAAATGGTGCATTGTTTGATTGCTGTGTTTTACCAACTGAACAGTTTGCTATGAGTCACACTGGCTGTGACTGTAACTTATTGCTCTATACTGAGTGTGTTCTTACCTTTTTTTAACGAAGAACAAACACCTCTGGCGTCAGTTCTCACAGGGGCTTAATAAGAGTAAATTATTCAGCTCTATCCTTTTTAATTCATCTGATGTAGCCTCTGAAATGGTGCAAACATGTTGCATACCAAATGCCATGTCAGTTTCGCGATAGCGGGAGAGGTGAAAATGAAAACCTGTCATGCCCTTCTCAACCTGATGTGATGGTGTTCATGTAGAAACATGCCAAGAATTGTCGTCTATCGCTGTGTCCTCATGGAGCTATATCCATCATCCTCTTCACTTGGCTCTTGCTTACAGGGGAGGAGAGCAGGCACATCAGGGACACTGCCTGTGGCTCATATTAAAGAGTACGAGGCTGCATCCAGCCTGCGTGCAATTCATTTGTGTTTTTCTCTGCCTTCATTTGTATTGCATATTGGGCTACACCCTCAGCATCTGATAAACCCCATAATTACATCACTATTTCTGTATACATTAGCATTAATGTTTGTTGCAGTATGATTTGCAAAACATGCAGATGGCTGTATCATCATGCACTAAACAGCTGTCATCCCCAACAACTCAAAAAGGTTTTTTTTTTTTTTTTGGTAGCTGATTATATTTAGGATAAAATTTGGTGAATTTTGTTTGTTTACTTTTGCTCTCTATACTTTGACATGTATGTGTACGCTTGCTGATGATATGCAGAGAGAACAGGGATAGACAGGCTGTGTATGATACAAGCCCCATTTAATGTCTCTCCAAGTCTTCCATAACACTGAACATAATCATCACCCATTGGGAACAGAAGAAAGCACTCTCCAAACACATGCACGCACACACTCGTATGTGTGCGTGCCTTTTGTGTGCACACATGCGCACAAAAGGCAGCATCATTGCAAATGACAGCAAGAAAATGATGACATCTCACAATTATGTACTCCAAGGTCAGAAGTACACAAATGGAGTTGGAGCCATGCCACAGAGGATGATGGGTAGCACCTCTGATATATGTTCCTTACAGATGGTGCATTGCACTTTGTCATCTGTCCCCAGCTGGGGTGTACAGGAACAATGGGCATCCCAGTGAACTGCTCAGCCATTGTCTGGCATCAACATTACCGTCAGGGCTCTCTAAAGCCTCGGTTGTATCAGCAGTGATGTTGCATACTACAGCACCAAGCTTTTTAGGATTATTATGTCAGTGTGTTATGCAAAGGTTTTTTGTTTTTTTTTGTCGCTCATATTGTTTGAGTTTGAGTCTACATGGACAACAGACAACGTTAGGACCTTTTGCCCTTTTAATACTTGGGCTCCGCTTTATAAAACAGTCCAAGATATAGTGCCCGTCACTTGAGTCAGATACCAATAAAATGCCTCCTGTTCCTTCTGGTAATTTAAAAACATGGTCATTTGGAAGAAAAGAGAATAAAGGAAAACAATGAGCAGCAAGTGTATTTTATAGATAAACAGAAGTGAAGATATGGTAGCTCACTGGATGGTCAAAACTAAAAATGTATCAAATCAAATCATATTCTGCACAACCTATTAAGTAATGGTGAAATATATTTCACAGTTGCTATTATGATACCACACAGCAGGGTCTCAGGAAGCAAAACTTAAATGTTTTGGAAGAATTATCTGGGTTATGCTCTCAAAATGATCACCAATGCTGAGATACAGCAACATTGTTTTGGAGTTGGAAGCGTAAGTCTTACAGGTGATTGTAAGACTTACGCTTACAATACGCTTACAGTTCATCGCAGTCTGTCATCTAAAATAGCGCTCATATATTCACAAATAGCCTACATGTGACCGTAAGTAAGAAAGCAAAAGAAAGCACTAATCTTTTTACTGTCATTTCCTGCAGTCGTAGCTTGCTCAGCTGTCCTTCAAACCCTGTGTAGAAGCTTTAGAATAAACCTGTGACATCAGTGGGGAGAAGCTCCTTCAGTGAAAGTGACAATGAACTGTTAGCTGCAAGGGCAAAACTGGGCAGGACACAGAAAATGGGGCTGACAGGCTGCATGATGGACTGGATAATTCCTGAAAACACAGCCTCTTTCATGTCAGGGACAAAGAGGACCTGCTCTGGGTCGAAAAAAATCAAAAGGAGAACCATCAGGGAACAGTAAAAAAAAAAGAAACAGTTTCAAGAGGTAGACTGATGACAGAATGCAAGGGAAGAATGTGATCGAGTTTTTCGGTGCATGAAAAACATCTCTGGATACAAGAAATGCAACAGCAGGCAGTCTGAGAACATGCCCCCTGAGGTATATCTAAGGGCAGGGTGGGGGTGAAGAAAATTCTGGCCACATCATCAGCCATCATAGATGGCGCCTCTCATCCTTCTCATGGATCCCTAATTGTACAGGGAAGCTCCTTAAATTGCACGGCTCCCTAAATAACAGCACTTTATCACGTAACTTCTGTAATCAGCACCATTCTCAGCAGACCATATTAATCCTCAGACAATAAGACATCATTCTACATAATAGAGATTTTTGAACTATTAATATCCACTAATACAGTCATCTGACATGTCTGTTCAAATGTATATGCTGCTGCTCTGATTTCATTCATTCATTATTTTTGACATAACAGAGCCTGGCATCTATGAAGAATTCCCCCACATTTCTTTTTTTTCTCATATATCTGCACTCACAATAATATAACCTTTTTCTTTTTCATTTTACACACTATGATCCTACATAAGGTCACTTTGTATGTGACCGTATGTAAGCTAGTATTTAATGTCCATATAATAGCCAGAATGGCTGCTCTCTTTGTCATGGTTGTTTTGAATGGCATCAAGGCCCCCCGTCTCCACCCCCCCTTCCTCCATCTACTCTACCCTGTGTGACAACACCAAATTGAATACTGTCTTACCTCATCTGCCTTGACACATGACATATCCCCTAACATCACAAACCTGGCACATTGGACTGATATTAGACTGGACTTCTAGGCTTATTCCATTTGACCTTCATTGGACTTCCTGTTATTTATTTTTTTTTTAATGACTAACAATTTTGTAGAAGCGGCTCCTACAGCACCCTCAGCCACTGGGGGGCATCAGGTGGTGGTCGAGATTGGTGATGGTCATCTTGTGAATTTCTTTTTAAGTGTTCAAAATCTTTAAGGGGTGTTCAAGCTGTTGCTATTGCAAAACCACCAAGGTCCTTAAGATATTAATGTAGTGTTAGCAATGATTGACTTTCTTGTTTATGTTTCGTATAAATCCTTCTTTTATATATATTTTCATTTTGTCTCATTTCAAAAACTTTCATGGAATTGATAAATTCTTTGACATTTTTTTCCTATGTTATCTTCTTAGACTACCCTGCTGCTGTAACGCTTTGATTTATCCCATCCCAAGATTTTTTTTTTATTTCATAGCAATCACAGCTTCGCCCGACAAGATCATAATATTTATTATCAAGCGTGGATCTCTTGATACTCATCTCTTTGGATGCCTATTTAAGCTTTCGGAGACATTTTGCGGTGAAGTCTGGTATCTGTTTGTGCTGTGGGAGATAATGCTGTGATTGAAACTTGTGCATAGTAAAATGAAGGTGAAAAGAGCTCTTCCACATTGTGTTTGACTTAAAGCAAATGTTCCCTTACAGTCTATGAACCTCTGTGTGGGTGCTCTCAGGCTCATAACATTGAAAAAAATCTTACTCTGTGTTTTAACAGGCTGTTGTGGCACCACCTGTTGGTTGATTTTTACAAAAGCAATTTACGAAGAGTCAATCAGCCAGCCAGCCATACTGCATGCTGCATACAGGGTGGGCAGGGAAATGGATCCAATCCCAGGACAACAGGAATGTATGTGAGCATGAAACACCCATTCACGCTTACTTACATACCTCTGTGTATTTAAAGCTACCACTGACTCCAACCTGTGTGTCTTTGGACTGTGGGTGGAAGCTGGAGTACCAGTGAGAAAAATATAACCTCCACTGAGGTTCAAACCCAGAACTTTCCCTGCAGTGACCACTGCACCACTGATCTTCACCGCAGCCATCCAGGTTATATTTACCCAAGATGGTGAGATAGGCTTTATAGAGAAACTCAGGGATGTTTCACCTCTCGACCATGAGGATTCCTCAGATCTGAAGATTAGTTCTGAAGAAATACAACAGACTCTGTAATCACAGACTAAGGGAAGATGAAAGACAAAGTTTGTACCGAGGAGTAACTGCTGGTTAATGATGTTAGCATCCATGTTTATCAGCACAATGAAAGTTGCCGGCTCAGGTTTCCTCACATCCTTTCCTATAAGGGACAAGAGCGCTGTACAACAAGGGTAAAGGTACATGTTAGATAAGACAATTTTCTTTTTTAAATTTCTAATACATTGATAACTTACTAACTTATTCATTATGTTTTTCATTCATGACATGGGCATAGCACCGAGCTGTGAAGAGTCTATGCTATTATTTCTTAGTCTTAATGGGTTAGGGTTAGGGTAAAGAACATTTGTCATCATTATGTTTTTTAAAGCATACTTTATTTTGAAGCAAGAATATAAACTGAGAGAGTAAAAACTGAATCTTTTCACATCCTTCACCTTGTTCACAGTTCTGTTAAGAAAACAAGACAAAGGCGTATTGACAAAGCGAGCCCTATTTTTTCCTCTCCAGGATTTTCCTTCATTGATTTTTTTCTTCTTGTTATTTCATCAGTCTTATATTTATATTCTTGCTATTGCTCTCCTAATTTCAATTACATAGTTGGGTGCTCAACTTTTAGCAACCTTAAGTAGACAGAGCAACCAGAAGCAGAAAAAAAAGGCATGTCGTTTTACCTCACACCTCAAGGTGTCACTGCAGACTTAGGAAATGAAATCGTTTACCTCCCGTCTTCTTTGTTATTCCTTGCTATCATTAGGATGTATGCACATGTACTAATTATACAGCTGAAACAAAAATTATGATCCATTTTGTCAATAATAGCCATGAAAATAATTCATTATGCAGGGACATGATCCAAAAACTGCCCCGTGATTAAATACATAGTGCAATCTTGACACTATTACCTGCAGCCAAGGGTGATGTAGCACTTTTTGTTTGAATTGAATGGACTAACTGCATGAGCTGCACCGTGAATATTTTGTTAAGAGTGGATACTCTTAACAAAATATTCACGGTGACCCTGCAGCAGAGGTTGGGGAAAAACATTTCCCCTTAATTTCATAATGAATTCTGTACATATCGTTTCGTTCTGCCGTGCAAATTTCGAAGACAAACACTAAGAAACATAAAGAGAGGTTAATTTGGTTTTTGCAGAGAAAACACGACACGCATTTGTTGGCATTTAAGTATTTTAGGAACACTACGACGAGGAGCATAAAATAATGTTGCCTCACTTGACTGAAAAATTAATATCCACAACACCTTAAGACACCACTCTGAACTGTTACAAAGTCTGTGGAAATCAAAAGGCTGTCTGAGAGCACAGCTATTTACTCCCTTCACAGCTCCTGCTCGGGGCTGATGGGAGCAAGATAAAGTCTTGACATGTTCACTAAGGTCAATTGCTGTGTGGTGTCTGTGTGTACCCAGATACCAGGAAGGCTTCCTACCCTCTTAATTAAATACTGCATTCACCTTATCTCAGTTCCTCATGCCCACAACATTCTCCTGCAAACTAAAGACATCTTTTCTTTGGCTGACAGATCAAATGCTAATGAATAAACAAACAAGGAAAAAAATTCATAATTCCCGCTCTAGAAGGAACAAATGGGCTGTAGCTCCCTGTAGACTGCCAAAACCACACAGCTAATCTGATATAGGAAGATCTCCACGAGGCTTTATCTTTGACTCGGTTGGTTCAAGAGCCGAGGTAATTACCTTGGTCAGAGAGGTCGTTGTGGAACATCATGGAAAACTAACTGTGTGGGGAGGCGAACTTACTCACATTTAACCAGGGCAGAACAAGGACATACTTACGGCCACAAGGGCATGTGAAGGGAGAATGTGACGTATCAGCTGGATGATTGTGTGAGGCCAGTCGGTATTGTGTCACGTAATTACAGTCCACTGCACGTGCAACAACCAAAGTGTGACAGTTTTCTCACTTTTGTCTTTGAGATAATTGATTTGAAATTAAAGTATGGTTAACACGGAGCTACTTTGATCGCCAAGTGCTGTTACTTTGTATACTTTTCCCCACAGAAACAGTTTATTGCAGAATTCCCTGTGGGGAGGCGACAAACAGTGGATTGTAAAAATGTGGCAACAGAGTACTTGAGCTTTATTTAGCTGTGTGCTTCTAATTCATGAGGGGATTGGGTGCAACACTGATTGTTCACAACCACAACATAAAAAAGATGGAAGCCTCTATCATGTTGCCACGGTAACACACATTGTGTCTTTAATGACAGCCTCTGCTCACATCTCTTTAGTGATCATTTGCAGCCACGATAGTATCCCACTTACGCCGCATTGATTCTCTGTGTTAGATAAGTTACAGGATTTCACATGTATTACTCCTTCAATATGTTCTTTTTTTTCTATGGGGAGACATTTTGTGTCACTCATTTATTTTCACAACTCACTCCTAATTTGTGCATTTGCATGCAGGTTGTGCCATGCTGTGCCACGCTGACAGTGTGTCGCTGTGTATTTAAGGGTGTGTGTGTGTGTGTGTGTGTGCGCGCGCCTCTGTATGCATGTATCAACATGTGTTGCTGTTGCTCCGTGTTGTGTCCTTGTTCCGCACCAGTGATGATCGTTCGGCTGGCCATCACCTCTCTCCCTGTTCCCATGTGAATTTAGTTATAAGGCAGGGAAGAGCGCCTGACCGAGGCAACATAAGCAGCATGAGTATTTCTATCACGTTTATCACACCATCCAAACAGTTATGGAGTTGCTTTCATTTTCAGCTCATATTTGTAAAGCCTTAGGCAGTAACCCAAAGTAATACCTGGTGGCAGGCAGGACTCAGATAGTTGTACATCACTGACGTATTAATGTCTCTGCTCAATTTTGTAAAATGTTATTCCTCCTAATAGACCAGGCTTCTAGCTGCCATTCATAATCAATATTTCATCTGGATATGCATAGAAATGGGAACATATGCCTGGATCCTCATTTTGCCTGAATTCTTTGTATAACATAACAGCCTGCACTGCATACTTAATTGAAAATTCAAAGGATGAGGGGATAATAACTTGCTTCTGTGTCTGCTTGCACGTGTGAATATGTGAGAATCTGCGGCCAGTAATGCAAATCAAGGTCTTCCTAAAATAGCAACAAATTTTCCTTTTATCACATTATTACCACTTTAAGTCATTTAGAAATTGGTAGTGAACAGCCCACATGAAGGCTCAGTCTGTTCATCTCAGCACTGGGCTCTATGGACTTTATTTGTGGCCACCGAGAGGCATCTGTGTGTTTGTGTGGTCTCTTAAAAACCCCCCTCAGTTAGCAACAAAGGTGTTATGAGGATGAAATAGGCATACATTACTAGTTCAGAGATAATCTTTGAAAGTTTAATTTGGCCTCAGTGCACCCTTCCTTTTTTTTCCGAAGAAGAAGGTTTGTGTCTCATTTAAGCTCCTAGAAATTACACACTCAATGCTTTTTCTTCCTTAAAACAATATTCTTTAGGGGTTTATTTTGACCTGTTGGAATTTCAAAGAGAGAATATTCAAGCTGTGGGCTACCTCACAGGACCCCTGATACTTAAAAGGACCATGTATTCACATATTTTGGGGATTGTTTTGGGGCCTTGGATTTTTACAAAGACTTCAAAGTATAATGGGATAATTATTGCACTTACCACCAGAGGGAAAAAGAAAAGGAGAAAGGGAAACTGACACTGAAACAGAGAGAGAGAGAGGGGCTAAGAGGGAGAAACCAAGTAATGAGAGTTCAATATAGACAATAAATCTAATAATGTGCAAATTGAATGGAAATATGTTCCATGGGAACATCAAATCTGTGATTATTATAATCAACTTTGATGTTGTGCTTTTTTTTTTTTTGCTCTTTATTTCATGAACATTTTTGTATTGTTAAGGTTTGAAATTGCCGCTTTTGTCTTTCAGCACAGAGGGCTCAGGTAACACACACACACACACACACACGCTAAGAAGCTGGTGCAAGCATGGCTGATAGCAGCATGCTCACGCTGATTAAATTGCAATCGATTTCTGCAAAATGTCAGGAAACGCTAGGGTCCAGTGCCATTTAATGTGCGTCAGATGAGAGCTGAAGGTAAGGGTATGTGTTATCACTCATATGTCACAGAATGTGGAGAATGACAGAGGGGTGCCAGGGGTTTAATTGGCGTTAACACTTGTAGTGGAGAGCGCAGGCTGAGCCTCCTAGGGAATGGACAGTCAATGCAAGTCAGGGGAAGTACTGAAAAGGCTTTGAAGATAAGCAGTTAGATTTACTTACTGCAATGGATTTGGGGGTGGAGGGATATTTTTTATAAAGCCTCACACCGGTCTATAGAGTGACAGGAGGCATGAAATTCAAAAGAAATAAAACTGAAAACAATAACTTGAGTACACATAGATCAGAATCAGTCAACACCAGGGCTCTCTTGCGCAAAAGAAATCCTTAGCAGATAAAAAGTGATTTTGTTGACTAATAAAACAGAGCCTATGATCAATATCGCTGCAAATTGCTTTTGTTGGATAAGAGACCACCAGAACTGAATAAATATAATCATGCAAAATAGCCTCTCTAGATCAATTCGTTACCTAGAACCTGCTCACACGTGACTGTTATTGCAGCGACAGCGACAGAGACTAGCCCACAGGCTGCTATAAAAAAAAATGAAGAGCAAAAAAAGCACAACAACAACAAACTCTATATAATTGGCTTAAAAAAATCTGTATGGCAACAACCTTAAATACTAATTAGCTCAATAATTGATCAGGAAGGGACAGCCAGCCCTGGTCAACCTGCCCATTTTGAGGTTTCAAAGACACAAGAAGATTATTCTTTTGAATTACCTAAAAGGTTTTTGCAGGAGGAAAGCCATTAATCAAAAGCAGGTTTTGGCCATGGGAAATAGTTCCATTGAAAATACCTACAGTCCTCTCATGTCAGCGTGGAGATTTCTAGCAAAGCCATAAAGCCCGATGTCATGAGTGACTGGCCCCGCTCCAAACCCATTAATGATGTGATGATTGAACTCTCATGCACAGAATAACCTAAGACACTCAAAATGTCACGTCAGGTTCGTCAGCAAAGATTGTTCTGACATACCAAGGTCACATGCTGGAGATGTGGTCTCAATGTTGCTTGTTAACTTTTTGAGCAATAAAGCTTGTATACACTGAGGAGGTTTTTTTTTTTTTTTTGGGCAAATGATAGACAGCAGCTGTACACACTTCCCACACACTGGGACCTTTAATCATTTTAGTCACACTTAATAATTTTCCAAGCACATAAAGTAAAACCTGACTGACTCTGTATGTTGGCCACATTAGCCTCTGTCAAACAGAATAACTCTGACACATTTAAGACCTGCACTGAAATACTCACTTCTAAACATCATAAATCTCGCTCACAGGTTTTTTTAAGGGATTTCCACAGTTGCTTGAATTTCCAAATGATAAGTTACCCCGCAAAGCTGTGTTCCATTTATGTGAAAAACACTTGCTTTTTAGATGCTGTTGTCCTTTGAATTGGCTATGGAGTCGGATCTGCATAATTCCCACATGAACTGAGACAGATAAATTAAGCAGAATTCAGTCAGAAGCTGTCTCTCAAACAACAGATAATTCATTCTCCTTTGTTTCTTGTTTTTCTTTTTCTCCACAAGGGGCTGGAAATGCAAACATCCAGCATGATGAGTGGGCTAATTCATCACAAAACAATCCAGAAGAACATCTGATGGTAGTGATGCATATTATAGTCTATGAGAATTACTTAATTACTGTGGCGGTATGGTTGTTTTATATAAAGTGGTGACGCTAAAATAATATAATATCTTACACTTTTTGATGCGGTGGCATGATGAGTGAAGTGCTGTGGGTGAATGAGAGGTTGAACTGGATTTTTTGAGCATTAATTACCATTTTTTAGCGAGTTGTGCGACCACACTCTCTGATTGGTGCCAACATTATTCAGATCCTTTAAAAGCTCATTTGTATCCATGACTTTAGATTATTATTATTATTATTTTTTACTTTAAATTCTCTACACTTCTGCCCTGTAAAGTTTGCCAGAAGATGCATTTCTGTTATATTAGTTTTCTTCCAATGAAATAGCCAATTACCATCTGCACTGTGGTTCTGCTTCCCTTCAGTTCTTGGCCCAGGGAGGGTGAGGACAGCTACAAGTTTCATGTCTCAGCATGTTAACTACCAATGCCAGGAGCAGTTGTGCCGGCATAATAATTGCTATTTTATTTTAGTGCTAAAAAGATAAATAGATCAAATCCTCTATAACAAACAAAAGACTAAATTTAGCATAGTATTGTCTGCAGGAAAAAAAACTAAACCCACCAGTTATTATAGTACAGCTTTTCTGAAAGGCTATAAAAGCTCAGCGTTAGAGAGCACAGTGTGCAACTGAGGCCAGGAGAACAAAGGCTATCTCAGAAAAAGAGGTGAAACTTTTGCACTACATGCAAAAGTGCCTTAAGATAAAGTTCTTGAAGTAGTTGTCAGATGCCTCCACTGGTGTCAATAGTAAAACTCCCATATGAAGTCCTTCACTGCTCACTTTTATTTCCCTCAACCTGAAAAAGAAAAACCAAAAAACAAACAAAAAAAACAAACAACCCCTTCAGTGTCCTGAAAGGAAGGAGATATTGCTGTCCCCACATGTACTTTCTAAAGGCAATATTCTAAAGATGGCTCTCGACTCAGGTGTCAGCTCAAACCACTTCATTATATGCCAAGTTTTCTTTTAGCTGGAATATTACAGCACTCAGCGTGTCTCTGCCCAACTTCTGATTTGTCAGCTCAGCTTCATGTTTTCTTGACCTCATGACATGTCAAAGAGTGGTGCTAATGGAAAAAAAAAGGCAAAAACGCAACAATATTCAGATATAGCTCTAATCTACATTCTCAAGATGAGGAAGGAAAATGTGACAGAAAGTCCTCATTGGTGGGGGGTGACGAGAACCCACGCAATCACTCCACCCTCTGGTGCAAGAAGTAAATCCCCAGAGGAAACTCCTCATAAACATTCAATTTGTTCAAGGCAGCTCAAAATGTGTTCAGTTTTTCATTTATTGTACCTTTGGTGCATATCCAGTAGAGCACTGTGATAGCATGTCGACCAATCAAATAACCTGGAAGCAGGTTCGCTGCTTTTGCCATGGCTGCTGTAATTTCCACCTCTCTGACAGGCCATCCATTTACATTTAATTGGGGAAAAATTCAACATTAAATGAATTGTATATTAATTTCACTTGATTAGTGTTTAATCAATGACTTGATATGTTTGCCAGGATCAGCGGGAACGTTCACAGAGCTGATGGACTGTGGGGTTTTATGTGTCATTCTGGATGGTTACATTTCATATCCCTCACTGAAAAGAAATAGAAAATAAGGGATCAAGGGTATGTAAATGCTCCCTCACCTCTTCTAAGCCAGAATCCAACTCCATTTTGGCTGCTATTTTCATTCACACATTAAGTTTCTCAGGAAAGCAGAGAGTGACAAGAAAAACATTTGGCTTCACATCCCTGCAAGAATTTGGTGATGAGAGTTCACACATTTTTTTAGTGAAGCTTTTGATAGATGTTTTTGTAAACTGTAAAAAAAAAAAAAAAAAGAGTTACATTTGAGAGATATTTAGCTAATGACCATTCCTGCGATATTCAGTTTTCTGGGTCAGATGCTGCGCCCTTGCATGCAGGCAGGCCATGATGAGAATTGAAAGGAAAGTGGATTGGACAGGAGGTATTGCATCAGTCTAATGGTCTAATGTGGAGTCTGCATTGCCAGTTAAAATCATGCAGGTTTGAAAAGGAGATGCAGCTCACTATGTCTTTTTTATTTTTTATTTTTTAATTCTTTTTGGGTGGGTGGGGGCGGGGGGGCTTTATTCAGCCTTTAAGTAAACAGTAAACAGACCCTCAGATGATTTGATTTTGAATGTTTGACAGCATAATTACTCCACAGAAGGTTTATTTGCGAAAACTTAATTGACGAAGGTTTCATTTTAACTGTGACAAATTCTGGGAGGAGAGCAGCCAGATGGGCAAGAAACACAACTGTCAGAGCTGCACGTCACTGTAGTCGCAGCTCCAGGGGTCAATATTGCAAACAGTGTTTCCACTCCAAAATAAACAGTTTTGATCCAAGTACTCCCCCTGCTCCAAACATTTACTTAACCAAATTTACTTCTAGTTACTGCCTGAAAAGACAAAGTAGGCATTTGCCCGGTAAAGTGTGTATGCTGTTAAAAAAAAAAGTGGCCAGATGACTGATGACTTTGCGTTTGATATGTCGTCAGTTGCTTAGTTCTTTGACTGTGTTTTATTGCTTTCAAACAGGGTTCACACAGAAAAATTCAATATTCTGGGCAACGTCGAGACCCTTTTAACCTCTAATCAGCATGACTGTAGCAATATGCAGGCATTGAGGCTCCTGGTTCTAATTATGGACTATTATTATCTTTGTGGAATGTACACAGAGGTCAGTGAATCTTGGCAAATTGACCCTTACAATTCTTCTTTGGTCTGAGCTCTGGATGATGGTCTTTCTGGGGGTGGCGGGGAGAAAAAAGGAGCAACAAAGAAGCAGGAAGTGGCGAAACCAAATGCATGTTTATCTTTCTTTCCTGTATCAATTACACTATCGACATGTGCTCAGCTGATCTTAAATGGTATAATAAAGACATAAATAAGCAGAAATCACTAATTATTGCCCACTAATACACACTTCCAGCAGCATGGCGGCTCATGTAAATGTGTGGGGTTTTTTTTTTTTTTTAAATTATAGTGATGATGAACAGAGAAGAGATGAAGATGAATTGAAAAGAGAGATATAATTGCGCTGCATGGAATTAGATTTAAACCATGCAAGAGCTGAAAATGGATGATTTCCCAGGGGGTTGTGCTAATCCACTCAAGTGCCATGGCACCTTGTCATGCACCTCTTTAAACAAATCATATTTTTATCCTGGCGTAAGGTCACACTATTTACATGCATTCATACTGCTGCCAAAATTATTAGATTTGGCATCACTTTTGAAAAATATCATAGACTATAAATAATCTGTGCTCGTGGAACAATGGCTCTGTAAGACATCTGTGTCAAATCTGTTGATCTCACAAATTTCATTGTAGTCGATGAATATGTCTTGTCAGAGCCCATCGTCGAGTGAGCACCACTCATCAATATTTGTACATAAATTCAAGTTTATTGTGTGTGTAATGACTCAATAGGTTCCACATTATCACAAGCGCCACAGAAACGTGATCCACTGCAACAGCATTGGATGCTCTTTATCTGTTCCGAGAAACTGATGGATGAGCTGTCAGTAGCATGAAGAATCCCATTCTTGATTGAGTTACTCTGTCAGAGTGCGAATTGACTATAACTGTCCTAGAATACTTCATATAGACAAATTCTCTCATTATGGGGTTAAGAGGCTTGGCTTGCTGTGGTATTTACCCGCCTTGCACGGCTTTATGGTTAACCTACTTTCACTCATTCTAAGAGGGAGGGGGAAGCTGGCAGCTGCTTTTCATATTTTTATGCCAGTGGACTGATATATCTTGCGGGTGAAACACCATGATAGGGGGATAAGGATAATTTCTTAAATGCCTCATTTATGATGACAGTGCCTCTCATTTGAGAAGGGTATCAAAGTTGCATAAAAAGAGCTTAACCTATGTACCCTAACCAGAGTATGGCTAATAGCCAGGCTATCTGTGTATGAAAGCCATGCATGTGTTCAAGATCATCTCCATTTTTCTCCTTTTTTTGTTTCCGAACCAGAGAACCTAAAAACCCTGTTGCTGTTGGATCGCTTTGCTGATTTAAAACCAATAGATGACCCAGAAAAATAAAACTTTAGTCGCAGTGCGACATGTTAAATTTTTGATTGACTTAGCTGTGCAGTGTGACGAGAAGACTGCGACTTACTCATTCCCAGCTATCAATCTACTGTAACCTCTGAGCAATACGCTGCATTGACTGTAGCACATCAGTAGAATGGGAAAAAATTCATATTTAGCATGTTTAGCAGACGGACAATGAAGAAATCGAAATAAACAAATTACTGCATGTATTGCACAGCAAACAGGAAGTATTTTAGGGAAATGATGAAGACTCAGGGGTCATTTATGTTTCATTTTAACTGGAAGGCTTGAAAATTTAACAGCATAGCTCATATATCTGCATTTACATCTCCATTATGCCAGTTTCACATAAGAGGAGACATGTCTGAGAGAGGTGATGCATGCAGGTGAACTTTCCTCATTGTTATTGGTGCACTCAGTGATGTTACCGCAATTCTATGTTTTAATAATAACAAAGGGGAAAATGAGGTAGGCGGGGTTGGGGGTGGGGTGATTTTTCAACACTGGTCTGTACACCCCCACGCAGTCCTTAGGTGAGCTTTAATCAACGAAAATAAGATGAAAAACCTGTGCAGTTGGAGTATTGTTGTATGAGGGCTTTTATGGCAGAATAACTTCAGCATAATTCCAAATTTTTCCACTTTCTGTTTCAATTTTTATATATATATTTTTTGACTCCTCAGCTGGATTTTTTTTAAAGTATTTGTGACACGCTGTTATTTTGGGGAGAAATGACTTTCAAATCAAGGGGCGCTTTTTAGTGCACAAAGGAGAGGCTTCACACATCCACAAGTGCATCAACACAATCATGAGTAGCACTCACAAAATAAACAAATGTGCACTGTGACATTGTAGATCACCTATCGCTGAGCTGTTTCAGAGCTCTGCAGCGAGAATTGGCGAGTGACTCGATGTGGATAAAAATCAGCATCTTCTTGTAGCATGTACTGATCCAAAATATGTTTGTAGTTAATATGTAAATGCATGAAAAACAAATCAAAAAAAGAAAAACTTGCACTGAAACTACTTTCCAAGTTGAGCCAACTCTCTGACTGTGGAGCCAACTAAATCAGATTACATGTTAATGAGAGTGCTCCTCTTTTATAGTTAGAAACGCTGCACACAGAGGCCTTGAGAGATCCTTACTGTTACAGTCACAGTTTTGAGTGGCTGAACAGTGTGGAGGCCTGCTGTGTCTGAGAAGCCCAATTAAATGTCATGCCTGCATGACACTTAATCGGGCTATCCTGTTCAATGTCTATCACTTTAATCAGATAGACAGGTTTTGCTCTGCTCCAAACTGTGCATTGATTCAATAAACTGTCCATCGCTCTCAAAAGCCTGGGCATGCTTCCATACAACATCTTGCTCTGTCTAGTGCCTCCTTTTCTTCCTGTCTTTTACCTTTAAATTTCCCATCTTATTTGTGATGGCAGACAAAGCACTTAAAGAGTAAAGCTCTTTAGACTCGGGACTTTGGAGGATATGACAGAGCACATTAGCTTTTCCACTTTATGCAGATATTGGCCCACTTTGTCACTCAAAAGGCATGTGGAGGACTATTTTTTGCTCAATTCAAAGTAAAGAAAGTGTGTCATGACCTAGTAACACGTAGTGAAAACCTGTGTGAAGTCCTGCCGGATCGTTCCCCTTATGCTATATCTTTTCTTGGCGTTAAACATTAATCGTGATTGACAGATTGGTAGGCATTTGAACTCCTCCCAGAGGAGAGCCGCAGGAGTTTTAAAAAAGCAGTCAAACAGAAATGGTTGTGTATTGTGGAATTTTCTGTCAGTTGGGGGTCAATAAAAGGGGGTGCTAATTCCTGTAAGTCTGAATGAAAACTAAATGCATTCTGCTGTGTCTTAATTCTTAAACAACTGGGGCAGAACAATGTATAAAGGACAGCATTTTGCAAAAACCTCTCAGAGTACCTTGTCAAGTCTATCTGCAGGGAAATACATTATTAAGTGCAGTTTTTCCAAAACATTCGTATTGATACAGTTTTGCTTTGGATCCAAATGAAATAATCATAAATGAATTGTCAAAGCCAATTGGCTTTGACTTGCACAATCATCTCCCTTGACCGGTGTTCTCTAAGTTCTGTCTGTACAACAGCCCAAAGTTTCTACATGAAGAACACTGTGGCTTTTGTGAGCATACATCTGCACACAAGGATACCATAAGGAGAGTGAGTATGTTATAGTTCAGCAGCCCTGAGTAACACAATGCTCAATATTTCTCTTGGATTTCTTTGGAAAACCCACAAGGTCAAGTGAGATTTTATATTTTTGTAATGCTGATGTTTTTCTTTTCATCACAATTAGATGAAGAATTTATGTCCAAGCAGCTCCAGCTATAGAGCAGCTGATAATATATTTTGAGTAAAATATAACAGCAGACACAATAGACATTTTATGAAATCCACTTATATGGGTTGTACATGCAAAGCTAATGCTAGCTTGGATCTTAATAACGGCTTGACAACAAGTGACACACAGCCTTTTAGTGTGTTTTAAAGGTGCTTGCTATCGGTTTTTAGACGATGCCAGAGTAGCTGTTCTCCATTTTTCCCATCTTTGCGCTAAGACAATGCGCAAAAGGTAAGATTGGTATTGATCTCCTCATCTTGCTTAAAATGAAAAAAAAATCACATTTCAAATTGTGTGCAACTATTCTTTTAATCCTGATAAATGACAGCAAAACAACCATCATTAGCTTGTGCCGTGTCAAGAATTTTGTCACTCAGTGTGACAAAAAGTAACAAGGCAAAAATTCACAACAGCGATTTTCTGTCACACTTTTAACAATTCAAACAATTCTCTCATTAAAATTAACTGCATGGGTTGAATGGATAAATGTTGAATTTGTTATTTAATAGCATGCTTGCATTTTAAAAAGTAAAGACCCCTTGTTAACAATAAATCACATTTAAATGACCTAACTGGCTACAGTTTGATTGATATGCAAGTTTGTTTTCCACATTATTAAAAACACACACACACACACACACACACACACACAAACACAACAACAACAACAACAACAACAAAAAAACAAAAACATGCAAATGAATCCAGAAGCAGTATTTTAATATTTTCTCCCTGAAAGCATTCACGCTGCGTTCATTGACGTCTTCTGGGTGCAATGAAAACTACACTCTCAGAATTGTTTGTGTTGTGCTCGCTGTTGTTTTCCCACCAACAGTTTTCAGCCAAGTGAAACCATCTCCCATAGCATTGAGTGAAGGTGGAAGACAAGCTCTTAATCGGCTGTGTTATTGAATTATTGAATTAAAAGCTTAAGTACTCAGGGTGAGCATGTCAATTTTTCACAACTGAATGGTACACTGCTCATTCCATTTTCATCTGAATAGATCATTTGTGTACGTAAAATGTAGAAGAATGGAGGTATTACACAGATCAGTTTCATTGTCTGTAATTCCCTTTCAGTATGACTGTAATCATTCTGAGAGACAAGTCATATTCATCCACCACTGCATGCTAGTCCCTAATCTGCATTCAGCACTCCCCGCCATCCACCACAACATAGCCCTTTTTTTCTTTTGACAAGTAGCAGCATTGTGCATTGTGTTAATTAAGAAAGTGTTTGCATCAAAGCAAATTATGTGTAACTGTGGCGAAAATGGCAAGTTAAACCTGTTGTTAATCCGTCAGTAATGGTGTTAAAGAAATTGGAGGAGCAAGTGCCGCAGCAAACGGTTCAACCCCTCTCTACTTGACATTCTGCTCACCTGTCTTCATCCCCCATGTTCTCAGAACCCAGGGACTGATACAGATAAAATGATGTGATGTTTCTGTCTGTATTTCAATGGGATGAGTTGCTGTGACCCACGCAATCTCCCTCTCAAAGAGTATTTCAACTTATGCAGATGAGCTCATCAGAGCTGCCTGCTGAGATGAGACATCTAGGTCTGGAATTGTGTCAATACCAGCACCAAAACAAATGCAAATCATAATCTAAATTAATGTGTTTTCCCTGAGGAGAAACTGAGTCGTACTTATAGTCAGCCCTCAGTAGATGACAGGATTCTGTTATCCAGAGCTCGTGAAAAACAAGGCATTCTCAAACTGCTCACCGAGCCAGGGTACAAAAGTCAGCGTCTCCAGATGGAGAAACTTAACTGAGTAAAAAGTAAAAGGAGCCTTTTGTGTGATTGTTTTACAGATGAAAAAATATTTCCACATTACTAGGAGTCCTAAATTTAGCAATCTGTCTTGGTAAACATGCATCCATGTTGATATTTAATGGCTCTATATAGAATATGATGAGCAGACTTAGTGCATATATTTCATTAATAGTAAATGTTTCCATCCATATCTTTCCTGGAATAAATGAGCAGCAAACAGGTAATGGTGGGAAAGAAATGAGCCAGCAGATGGGTTTCTGAGGTTTAGTTTCTTGTATTATGATTGTGGACCACGGCTTCGTCACTGTACTTCCCTTTCTGTATGCAATTCAACAGTAAACAGTGTACAATGAATAGAACCCAGAAATGCAGAGTTGCAGATGTGCTGTGGTAAACCTAATGAAGAAAAAGATCACAAGATAAACATTTTGTGACACGACTATGACAGCTATGACATTTCAGATGATACTGATAGAACTTCGAAATCTTTTCAGTGATGCTTTCATTTGTGAATAATTCTCTATATTTAAAATACACACACACACACACACACATATATGTAAAGACATTTACTTGAGATAACCTTTAATGCACTATTTGTTCAATCCTTTGCTGCTGCAATGACCCACTTACCCCACAGGGATGATTAAAATTTCATTTTATCTAATCAAAGAATTTGTAGTAAAATGCCTTTGCTTGTAACTGCTAGTTGGAGCTGAATATTAAGTTTTTTTCAGTTTTCTTTAAATTCGTGTCAAGACATTTGTCAGACACATTCATATTTAAATAAAGCCACAATCACAAGAGGACATTAACTGGCAGCAGCTCTGAGGAATTGGAGAGCAGGAGAGCGGAAGCATGAGCAGGGATTCAGTCTTGACCTTACGATGCATACTTACAGTACAATGTAAGCATTGAGCAGACGGAGTCAACTGATCTTCTGTTGGGTGCACTAATACACAGTGCCTGTTTTTATTGGAGCTTTTAAAAATAAATAGCTGTGCAAAATGTTGATTATGATTTTCATTTTTTAAGTTCTTTTAACTAAGATCTAGTCTACTGCTAGATAGGATGTGCTGGTATACAGTGAAGAGCTGAAGTTGGCACATTTGAGAATTGATTTTTGTCATTAACACATTTAAGCACCTCGTAGACATATATACACGTCTTCCACATAAAAAAACAAACAAACAAACAAAAAAAAAGAAAAAAAAAAAGAAAAAAAGAAAACACTACAGCTTCAGAAGTTGTCACCAGTCAAAAATAACTGCCTTCCATGCACACAGTGTATAGAAATTTAATAAAATACACAACAAGTACAGTAGCCCACATTCACGTGTAAGCTCAGCTTATTTTCACACAAACGCAGAGGACGACAATAAAATTACAAATACATTCTTAAAAAATTCTTTTTATAGGAACTTCAAATGGTTTTATGAAAAGGGACATTCCCTGTTGCACCACCATTAACAGTTCATAAGACACTTCACTTTTGTATTTAACGTCACTGATATGTATTTCAGTTTCCTGTGATATTCAAAGAGATGTTCCTTATACACTAAATGGAGACAGAAAGCTTCACCGTACAAAAGCAGACAGGACTCAATAGCTTAACAGTAGCAATTTGTTCAATAGCCTCACAAAATTGGAGCTGGAAATGTGTAAAATACAGACATCTAAATTGACAGGTACAGTACACCATGAAAACACTTGAAGTCAGGTAAGCATTGATATTTTTTCCCCCCCAAAACCTTCACAGCAGTCAAAGACACACGTTTCACCGAAACACAACAAGTCACAAACTCAAAAAACATACAAAGCAGATGATTTTTGGTTATACAATGCATGTCTGAACACTTGTGTAGATCAAAAAGCGAACAAAAAAAAAAAAAAATGGACAAACATAAAAGTGAACGAACAAACAAGAAAAAAAAAAATCACTTCTTGCTCAATAATCTGTGATATCATCATCTCTCCCGTGACAGATGAGAGGGAGCAGGATCAGCTGGGCTGTCAGTTACCAGAGTCTCGCGGGTCGAGGGCATAATCGAGGGCATAATCTGACCCCCCGCACTCTTGGCTGATGACAGAGCTGTGAATGAGACCACTTGACAGGGACTTAGGCCTGAGCTCACAGGTCAGATAGGAGGTCTCCTCCAATTCGGTGTGCAGTGGAGAGCACTGGCCATCTGGAGGGCCATAGGCACTGCTGTCTGAACCCCCCTCCCTCTCTTCTTTGGACTCATGGCTGGCCAAGTCCAGGGGCATACTACTCTTGCTGGGACTACCGGAAACGGACGGACCCTCCTGTAGCGGTGGGCTTAGTGCACGCTGCGATTTTAAGTAAGGTTTGACATTGGCCACGAGGATTGTACTGTCCCGCTGTTCTTTTCCAAACGTGCTGAGGGTTTTTCTGTTGCTGCAGCTGATGGTGCCATAAATCTCTGTCTCTACCATGGCATCCATTCCCACAGGGATGAAAAGGTTGGTGCGATTATCGGCGCTGTCTGCTTGGCTTCCTACCCGTAACTTTGGCATCCAGCATCTGTCAGAATGTCCCAGTGCACGGCATTCATCTGTGCAGTGGACTGATTTGTCTTGCTCTGCAAAAACAGTTAAACATTTGTTATTGGACCCTACTGGGGCAGGAATAAACAACCCAGAAGAAAATGTGGATGACATTTTGAAGGATGAGCAGCAACAATAAGACAGTGCAAACAAAACCAAAATCCAGTAGTATTCACGAAATCCTAAACTAAACTAAATAAAACATATCTCTTAATAAAAGTTATTCAGCATTATTTAATATTCATCACAGGACAAAATAAGACCCCGCAGCCTGGGTCAATACATCAGAGACTCAGGTTTAGTAATGTAAAGCACAACCCATCTTGAAATAACTCACAAACCTAATGATACTACATAATGTCAAACAATGACATTATTTATTCTTTTCTTTTTTTTTTTTTCGCTGGTCAGTGTCAGAAATGACTCAAGCCACTGACGAGGCATCTTCCAGATGCTATGCTCAACAGCATGTGTGGGTGTTTCCTTGAAAATATCATCCGGCGCAAAGTAGGTGATGTGCTTTGGAGTTCAAATTTCATCTACAGTAATTGTAAAATTTCCCTCAGCAGCTGTAATCGCCATTTCTGCTCAGACAGTGGTGAGAAATTTATGTACTTTGAGTGTTTTCAGTGAGCTTATTCTTTGGACTCATGATTTCCATTTCTAATTGGAAAAGTGGTTGAAGACCAGTCAATATCAGTGAGAAGAAACATCCAAGTGAAACTGGATTTTTGAATTGCTATTACATTAGCAGCACAAACATTCATTAGTTTGACCTGCAATAATTTTCCTAATTACTTTGAGAGACTCTGGGTGCATAATCAACAGTTCATTTGCATTTCCTGCCATTTTTCATTTCACTTTCTGTTGGTGAACGGAACTTCGTGACCTGTCCTTGCCACAGGAGCACCTCAGTGATTTGCAGAAAAAGTCTGATCACATAAAAGGCATATGAAAAGAATTTGAACACAACTTGGTTTGATAATAGTAGAATAGTGTACCAGCAGTATAATTTGACACAAAGAATACACACACACACACACCACCTTCCCTTCTTGACCTATATGGGTGACTGAAGCGGGTCTTGATTAGACCATGACTTAAGTAGGTTCAGACAAATACCACAAAATTGTACAATCGGTATGTGTGACTGTGTATTAGTGTCAGTAGTTTAAAAAATGTCTTTATGGTTCTACCTTCACGCTCTCTTTTACCTTTTATAGCGCATCTGACCCTGGACGGTGCAAAGGAGCAACTCAGAGAATGAACCAATTTCCTTTATGTTATTATGTATGAGGTGTCAGTTTTTTATTTTTTGTTGCCTCCATACTTTACTATCACAATTGATGCATTGAGCTATTTTGTGTGTAGAGGTATGAAGCACAAATGTCTGACGTGTCTTTGTAAATTGGTAGAAAATGATACTTTTCCTTCATTTGCTATACATGAAAACAAAACGGCAATTTCATTTGTAAAAGTAGAAATTTAATCTCAAGTTTTTCTGTTCACTGATTTAACTTTAATACATTTGTTTTCTCTGCTCTGATTGGCATCCCTTTGATTAGATATGCATACGAGTTGAAATAATAATCACTGCTTTGGTTGCTTATTTTTGGTTCATCTAAGTATGAAAAATGAATGGATGAACATGTTATGTGCACACTAAGTCAAACACACATCTGTAACATTCCTCCCCTCATTTAGATTTCGCTCGCCAGAAGTAGATTATGAGAGAAAATATCAAAGTTCTTACATCTAGTTGCAGTTGGACACCTACATTTCACATGTTTTCTTATCACCCCCCGATATGGAAATCAAATACAACCAAAGCTTCCTTTTTATCTAAGAATAATCATAATATTTCATCCAATCACAACCTGTGACTTGGGGTTAGGGTTAGCTCTCATAACTTTCGCTTAATAAATAAGGCTTCTCTAGCTTTCTTTCATGCCTCTCTTCAATATCAAAGACCACAAGCAAGTGGCTAACTGTGAATGAGGCACTTGATCTCATTGTGAACTCTGGCTCTGGTGAGAATGGAGCCTGGAACAAAGGGACGCTCCACATGATGGGGCTCTTTCTTAGCAGAGATGGGGAGATCCAACAGCCCCTTTCTCCTGTATACCGACCTTGGCCAGCCTGCAGGAGGGGACATCACAAACCCAAAGAGGAGGTTCAATCACAAAACATAAAATAAATAAAAAATAGATGAAGAAGAAACTGTCTCTGCAATACAACTCCCAATAGATGTGAACACTAGTACACGTATAATCCAAGCTCATTCACAAGTCCGTGAGTCCTACGCAAACTACACCCACACATTCACTTGTTGCCACAGAACAGAATAGATCAGTTAATGATGCTGCGACTGGACCGTGATTTAACAAACTGATTAGGACTTCATTTGAATGTACTAGAGAATCTGTAAAGAATGTTTCATTTCCATAATGATGTTAAAAGAAAGACTAATTTACTAAAAAAAAAAAAAAAAAAAAAAAAAAAAAGGAAACGTGTTACAGGTCATTCTGTGTTTTTATGTGAACAATGAAATCTTCTTCCATAAAACAGTAATGGCTGTCATTTTATGTCATGTGAGCTCCCTTAATTGCAAATGGAGCTGTCACTTCTTGTCGTAATGCTCCTTTTTGTTCACACAGATGTTCGTCTTCTGCAGCTGTATCCAGCTGGATGAAAAAACTATCCACCTTATTTACTTGGTATAAACAATCATCAGATGAAAACAAATGTTGTTTGTCTCCCAACAGAATCAGTTCGCTCTTCTTTTCCAATCACCGACACAGCTGATGTTAATTTTATGTAACATTTAGAAAGTTTTAATTTGATGCATACCATTTTTTAAAGCAGCTTACAATGATGATGGTAATTTTTTTAAATGAAAGAGCAAAAATTTCAACTGCATGAGGCAGATAAATAATGCATTTCAGTAAACAGCTTAAAAATTGTCACTGCTGATTACTGTAGGGTATTTAGGTCAATTTTGGAATCAATGATTATAGAAAATCACACCTGTTTATGCATCTTAATGGGAAATTGACTCAAGTTTATTATTGTATATTAACTAGATAGTGCAGCGTTGTTCGTATTCATCCTTGTAGCAATGTTTTTGTCCTGCATCTTCGCCTATCTGGTCTGCTGTGAAAATTAAATTTTAATGTCAATGAAACATTTATCTGAGCCAATAAAGGAAATGAAAGCGATAAATCTCTCATATGTAGTTGGCATGATAATAGTTTGATGTTTTAAAACAAGTTACAGCACAACAATTAGTAAAACTGGATCTACTGTTCTTTCTAAAAAGTTATGTTTACCGGTGAGGCACTAGCAGATGAACAGAGAGGGAAGACGTCTAAGCAGAAAAAGTGAAGTCTGTTCTTTAATAATTGATCAGTTTTAAGTTAGAGCTGCATCAAACTGTAACTACAGTTTTCCACACAAGACTTTTACTCGAGGATTTTCAGGCTGCGTACCGTGATCTTTTTTTCCCCTGTCACGTTATGTGAACTTATACACGATTGTATTCTTTGCTTAAACTTTCTTTGTTCTGTCTTTGTCACAGCCAAGATCAAGAGAGAATGTTTCTTTTAGTTCAAAATGCATTCTACTTCAAAAAAAAAGGGGGGGGGACTAAATGATGTCTTTGATTTGGCAAAACTGCGACACAGGTTCTGCATATCACAAGTGCTCCAATCTGAAGCATCCACAGCACAGATCACAGTCTGCACCCGGTCTACTTGTGGTTCTCTCTCTCTTCAAGCGCCACAGAGAAAAGTATTTTTGTGGCACCAATACATCAGGCCAGAACAATAAGCATAAGCGAAGAGAAGCAGGGAGATGCTGAATTCATTTCCATGGTGCCGCTCACTGCTGCAGAGGCGCTAGCAGATGATGCTGATGCAAAGGGATGTATATGCTTATAAGATTCTGCAACAACGGAGTGAGGATTTTTTTTTTTTTTTGCTGTATGTGCTATTGCAGCTTACTTTGTTAGCACGCACAGCAGGATAGTGTCTGCATGTTTACATAAAATGTAAATCTTATTGCTGTGGTGCTTTAAAGCCCCCTATTTAGTATTTATTAGCGGTCTGTAAACACTCACTAAATGGTTTACAACACAGCAGATAAAGGCACATGTGAATAACAGCAAACTTCTAATATGAATTGTTCATTATAAATAACTGTCACTTATTATCTCCGTACAGCCTCCACTTATGGGTTCCAACAAAAAAACAAAAACACGTATATCTGCTTACAACTACGTGTGAGCCTTAGATGTTGATTAAATCTTTATGAGTAGGGGACCTTCAAGAAAAGTGTTGCCGTCAATGCTTGCAAGTGATAAAGATTTGAAGTATTTTTCTTGTTATAATCACACCTTCAGGGCCAGACAATCTATGGCTTAACTATTAACTGCAAGCACTATATCATGTAAAAATAAGTATTTTACACTTTGCTTGGTAGATTAATAATCTACATTATTTCTGACAAAAATGTTGAGGGAAGAGTTGGAAGAAAAATAATGATGCTTTCATCTAATGTGCCTGCCATTGGCTTTCCATTTCTATTTCCCATTTCATCAGTTAATACAATTTTTTTTTTTTTTTAAATAACAGCTTTAAAATGACAGACTCATATAATGGCTTGAAGCAGTGGAGTCCACTGCACTTACATCGTGACACGATCGAATCATGACAAAGTGTCAATGCAGCTATGATTTTATGTCTGCCTGGGAATGGAACCATACAATGCTCAAAAACAAAGAAAGCGACTGCCCATTATAAATAGAATCAGAGAAAGCCTAGCAACATACCCACTGTGCATCTGGTGTCTGTGAGAGTGCATAAATATTCAGAGTGCATGATAGTTGAAGCTGCACAGGTGCATATATTACCTGTATCAAAGCAGCCAGGAAACTAGAGGGATGGTAAAGGTAAAGACATAAAAGCAATACTACTTAACCCGCAAGCTTTAGTGTTGGTGCATTTGGAACTAATAAATCTGTTGTCTCCATTTTAAATAATAGCTCTGTCTTGCCAAAATCTACAAAACAGTGGCTTTGTTGTACAATAAATGAACTGGTATTTGTGTATGATGGGAGGAGTGCGTGGGTTGGAGGGTGAAGTTTTTGTGTGATCAGGTCTAAGGTATGATGCATAATGTAGCTCTTCCATCTTGTAGCTCAGCAGACAGTGACACCATTAAATGTCCAACTGGCCAACCCCAGAAGAGAGAACACCATTTAATCTAGCAATTATCTTTGCTCTTTAACAAAAATTCTCACATACAGGAAAAGCATTTGCAAAAACTCATTAATATTAATAGCAGCGCCTCACTTCTTTGCATTTCTCTACTCCTCTTATCTTAGAAATGCAGTTCTATAAATTAACTGACACTCCTGTCTGGTAAGCGGAAGTGCTGCACATGTAAATATTCAGTCTCGTATGTACAAAACATGCTTTGCAATATCTCTGCACGTGATTGGCCTCAGAACTTGGACTGAATCAGACTCAGAAATGCGGTGCGAAAATTTTTTTTTTTTATAAAATTGTGATTGAATTTACACCTCCCATGGAGTCACGTTTGGTCTGCCATAATCCCTACTGACACAAATACATACAACACAGACACACACAAGCACTCTCACACATACACAAATGTGAGATAGATGGGGTGGCGTGGGGTGGGGGGGGTTCACACATTTCTCTGGAAGCCAAGTGTTTCCATTTCTGCCCTCCTGAGCAAACCACACAGTGCAAAAACACACAGTTCATAGCAATGTAAATGGTGTGGAAACCGCTGCTGCATAAGGATCTGATGACCACCGCCATTCTCTTCCCATGCTCACAAAAGGAAATGAGAAACATCACTTCTTCACTCAAGTCCCCCCCATTATCTTTTATCTCACCAGTGAGAGTCGCTCTCATATTTTCTGTTAATCTCCACAATGCTTAAATGTATCAATTCCCACTCAAGTCAACCAAGGTTGCAACAGACTGACAATCATTTCGGGATCCTTTCAGATTTGTGAAATAACACTTAACTTTTCTATATTCTGTTGTAAAGTAAAGCTCTTTCCAAAACAGTGCAGCCATGGCAAACGATATTGACTGAGAAAATCTTCTCAAGGGAAAGGTGGAAACACTCAGTCTTGTTGCACTGCAAGTGTCTATCATGCTCTCTCGTCTCTGTCGTGTTGCTCAAGACATGCGTGCGCCGAAGCTGTGTTCCAAGTCATGACATGACCAAAAAAAGGTACAGACAGAGGCACACTTGCATATGAGTTTGTTTGACGGCTAAATCAAACACAAGATGTTTGAACATTTTACCCTCAGCCAATGGACTCTTTAATCCTTTTGAAGTGCCATCTACCGTCTACTCTGGTGCCTTCGTGTCATCTTTGCAACACAGCTCAAGCTGTATGCAATGTAAAGCTGTACGGAGCAACACTACCTGCATCTAATAACAGCCTGGCTTTAGCTCTTCCATCTTAAATGTTAAATGTCTCCGGTGACTGCTCCCGGGTGCTGGTGGACTTACGTTTAAACACAGTGCGAGCTGCGCACATATTCTCAGTGCATATAGTATAATTAATGTCTGGTACAAGAGTCAGTTAGGCATCTTCCAGATGTCAGTAACAGAGTGCGTCCACTCACCCTGCTCAAAAGGCTGGCCATTAACTGCTGTTGCTTTCATCTTGAGGGCCTCCCTGGCAGACGTGTCGCAGTGTGAGCCTTTATTAGTATCCTGGTCACTATCAGCCTGGTCACTATCACCATGGCCACTGTCTCGGAGGCTTGCTCGTTCTGCATCCTTAAATGTTGAGCTGCAGCAGAATGGAAGGAGGGGTAAGAAAAAAAACAAAACATTGCCATTTCCTCTTTGTAAATGTTCCTGTTTGATTGCCATAGTCAACTACCTTGATATGAAGATGAAGAAACTAAATGCACTGGTTAGGAAGCCTTTGGGTAGACCGCTTACCTTTGAACAAATGGTTGCCTGCTGCCAGCGTAATTGGACTCGGAGGGAAAATTTTCTGTCTAGAAGGGAGAGAAAAATATTTTTGCATTGATCACGTTAAAATTTCATGCAATTTTCAACAATGGCTTAATAACATGAGGTTCAGACAGGAAAAGATACATTTTTGCTGGTTTTCAGAGTCTTCTATTTTTCCTGATGGATTCTGAAAGATGTCAATGACAAGAAGAGAGCACCTGCCAGTGGTGACGACACGATAAGAGCACATCTCCATTGTGACCATATGTGCCTCCTTGGCAAGGCAATGGAGCGAAGCATTAGCCACTGTCATCGGCATCCCATTTTTTTCTTCCTATCTTGAGAATAATGTGTTTGTGTTGATCACACCCACGTACCCTAGTGACTGGCGACGGTGCCAGGCCTTGTCATCTGTGTTATCATCTCCAAATGAGACTGTCTGTGAGACTGTCCTAGATATTTACATCGTTTACAACAGATAATTCGGGTGCACTACACAGCAGTACAAGCCCATGCTGTCAAATTAGCATGTTAGCTGGCTCACGTGTTCAACCCTGCCATCTCTACAAGGCGAGGCTACACCCTATTAATGGCCTTATCGTGCCAACTTTGGATGCGGATGGGTAGATCTGGCCCATATTTGTGGGGAGCGAAAAATGTGATTGTAAGGTTATGCTGTGTGCATCTCGCTGCCTGGTGCACATTGGTTCAGTAATGTGATCGGACAAGCTGCTCAAACACCTGTCCAGTCCCACATTTCAGGCAGGGTTTTGTTTTCACTCTATAGCAGTGGATCTGGCAGGGTCACAGCAGCCTTGTTCAAGACTCACACTGTTTGCATGTCTAACTGAGAGGACTTTCTGATTATGCAGACCACCTGTACCATTTTGCAAGAGAGGACTTGCAATGCAGTCGTTATGAGAGGAAAAAGAAACACAGAGAGCAAGAAACAAGAGAAGTAAAAAGAAAAGAGAATTGCCATTTTCAACACATGAATAATATATTTTTGACACCAAGTGCCCATATCATACTTTATATAGAATGATGCTTCATTTATGTTGTGTCAGGGGAAGAGGGAAAAAAAGAATAGATAATAATATTGTCTGCTCACAGTGACAGAGTTTTTCTTTTTCAGTCGATTACTTTTCTTTTGTCAGATTTGTGTGGTAAAGCAGCGAGTGCAGATAAGCGAGAATAAAGGGCAGATAAAGAATACGGTGCAGCATCCCCCTTACCTGTATCACTGACATCCTATTCGCTGGAGTGTCTGTGCTAAGCCCGGCAAAGCTGGAGTGGCAACCTGCCCTTGGGACTGTCAGGCTGTTTGGAGTGGTTTTCAGGTACATGACTTCTGACCTGGGCAGCGTGAGCGGCAGCGGACTCTGGTAGTCAAAACATATTGGCGAAGTGATGAGAGAGGGGCTGCTCACCACGTTCATCCGGCTTGCGGAATCTCTCTCCTCCATCTCACTCTGCACCAGCATGATGTCACTCTTGTTGATCCTTTTCTTTTTGCCCTTCCCCACTGGAGGATTGGAGTACTCAGCCATGCGGCAGTTATAATTCCCAGACTCCTTATCTTGATGTTTGGACTTGACAGCGATGGCGGTCATGACTGCTAAGAGCATGACAGAGATAATGCAGAGGGTAACTATGAGGGGCAGGGATACATCCCAGTGCTGCTGTTCACCGCTTGTGCTGGATCCCCCACCTGGCGCTGTGTCTGTGTTCGCCCTAATGATCAGCTTAGCCACGGCAGATAAGGGGGGCTTGCCATGGTCAGTTACCTTCACCACCAGCTCAACCACTGGGGCAACCTCTTCCCAAAGTGCGTGGGCAGTTCGGACCTCTCCTCCCACCGGATCCATCTCAAACAGGTGGTCTTCATTTCCCTCTGTGATCTCGTAGGTCAAGTGGCCGCTTTCTCCGTGATCATGGTCCACCGCTTTCACCGTAGCCACGATGTATCCGATACCTACATTTCTAGGCACTGGGATTTCAGCTGTATCATTCTGGAGGAGGGGTAGAATAATAACTGGCAGATTGTCATTGACGTCGAGAACGTTGACCCTGACTGTGGAGGTGCTCTCCATGTGAGGAGATCCTCCATCTTTAGCCTGAACCTTGAACTCAAAGGATTTTGTTTGTTCGTAATTGAAAGAGCGCGAGGCATATATGGCTCCATTGGTGGGATTAACGGACACGTAGGTGTAGACAGAAACATCACCGATATGTGATGGCAGGATGGAGTAAGATACCGTTCCATTTCGACCCACGTCCGGATCGTGGGCCAGAACGGAGCCCAGGAACTCCCCTGGGATGTTGTTCTCAGGCACCTGTAGCAGATACATAGTCTTTGTAAAGCGTGGCGCGTTGTCATTCTCATCCAAGATTTTCACAGTAAACGACTTAGTGTAGTTCAAGGAGGGGATCCCATTGTCTCTTGCCACTATTGTTACATTGTATTCGTCTTTCATTTCCCTGTCCAGAGGTCTGTCAGTGAGCAGCGTGTAAAAATTATCATTGTTTTCCTGCAGTCTGAAGGGTACATTTCCCAGCACCCGGCACTGAAGTTGACCATTACGACCTGAATCTTTATCTGTCACTCTCACCAGCGCTATGACAGATTCTGGAGGTGCTGCCTCACTGATTGCTCCCTGCCGGACAGAAACAAAACTTATTATTGGCGAGTTATCATTTTTGTCAAGAACTTTCACAGTAATTTTACAGTGGCCTGGTATCGGGTTGGGCCCCAGGTCCTTAGCCTGAACATCAAACTCTATGATTGGATTCTCCTCATAGTCGATTTCTCCCTGGATCTTAATGATGCCCGTGTTGGGGTCAATGGAGAACAAATCTTGGATTCTCTCTGATGCATATCCAGTGAAGGAATAGACAACCTGTCCGTTGCTTCCCTCATCTTGGTCAGTGGCATTCAAATCTATGAGTACTTTTCCAAGAGGCGTATTCTCAGGAATCTCAATGACATAGGAGGATTTTTCAAAAACTGGGCTATTGTCATTGGAATCAGTCACTCTGACATTGATCTGCATGGACCCCGATCTCGGATACTCCCCACCATCAATTGCTGTGAGGAGCAGGGTGTGATGACTCTGATCCTCTCTATCCAGAGGTCTCTGAACCACCAGCTCTGGATATATAGTCCCATCGCCCCTCACTTTTAAATCCAAAGAAAAGGTATTGTAATCATCTCTGGTGACCTGATAGGTCTTTATCCCATTTTCCCCAGAATCTGAGTCATGTGCAATTGTCAGGGGGAAGCGTGTGCCAGCTGCTGCGTTTTCTGATATATCAATATTCACATGATCTGAGGGGAAACTGGGCGAGTTGTCATTTATGTCCTGTATATCAATCTTGATCATGCATATTTCCTTGTCGTTGGCGAACACCTCCATGGAGAGCTGGCACTTTGGGTTGCGCCTGCATAACGTCTCCCTGTCAATCCTTTGTTTGGTGAAGATTAGTCCACTCTCCGGGTCAACATCCACCAGATGTGGTGCAGAATTCTCCAGCACCCTGAAGTTGGATTTTTTCCCCCTCTCCATGGTCCCATATCCGGCATCTTTCGCTATATTGCCTATAACAGTGCCGGGTCCTTGCTCCTCCGGGACAGAATAATTGAGATTTTTCAATGTCAGGGCTTTAACCCACAGCAGAAAGAAAATGGGTACAGAGAGACGCATCCCTTCAACTGGATCTGCGGTGGTGGCAGACAAGAAAAAAATAAAATAAAATAATAACAATGAAAAAAATAAATCCTCGTTGACTTTCAACCTGTTGATTACGGCAAACCTAGAGGACTAAAACCCCAAACCAGGCGAGTGGCTGACGCCGATCCCACAGTAATAGTGTATGAAATCGATTTGGGAACGGTTATCTCCTTCCGATCGGGGGTCTTTTCTTTTTGAACCTCTTTCACATGCCATTCAGCCTGGATGAACTCTTTCTGTAAACAAAGATGACCGCCCGACGACACACAATGCATGAATAAAAGATCAAATTCAACATAGTGAACGGGAAAAAAAAGATGCTTTGTTTTTCCTCACAAGAGGAGGGGGTTAGAGGAGGTTGGGGTGGGTGGTGGAAGGGGGGGGTGCTTAATGAATAATCGATGACTATAAAGTATTAATATTCCCCACTGCATCCAAGGTTAAAGGGTTTGAATCTCTGTGGTGAAGGTTAGACCGTAGCTTCCAAAAGCGCATTGCCCTCATGCGACATGGACACCCAGGCTACAGCAAACACTGACATGCCCGTTCAGAAATGCAGCATTGCCCGATCTTACACATTCACAATGCATTTACTTTTTCTTTTTTTTCCCCTCCTTCCTGTGCGGCACACTGTTGCATATCGGCTTCTGCTGGCGTAGCACACAACAGGCTGCCCATGACACAAAGTGGATTAAAAAGCAAGGATATAAAGCTCGTCAGTCCAGTCCAACCTTTTTTTTTTTTTTTAATGTTGTTGTTGTTGTTGTTGTTGTGTGTGTGTGTCTGTGTGTCCCCACGTCATTCAAGAGCATCTGTGGCACGGCTGCTGCGACTTTTTTTTGCCCGAAGACTGTCCTATAATCAGTCCAATAATCCCATAATCCAGTCCAATTGGACCCAGAGCTCTTCTTGCATCCTTCATTCGGACAATGCTCATCTGCACTGCCCCCGCAAAAAATACCAACAACCAAAAAAACCCCCTCAAAAAAAAAAAAAAAAAAACCGTTCCCAAGCCAAGAAGAAAAAGGGGGTGGTTAAAAAGAGGTGCTGGGAGATTTCAGATAATCAAAATGAATCGCTTTCCTTTGCGCTCAGTTCTCTCTCCCCGCGTCAACTGTTGAAACCCGCTCCCTGCACAACACTGAGATCTGACCGGAATCCACTCGACGCCTTCCTTACGGCAGCAGACTCCGTTCTGTTCGCTGTTGCATTTAACATAGTTTCTGATCGTCTTCCAGCAAATGAGTGAACAGTGACAGATCTTTGCCTTGGGGGAGATTTCTCCAATAGGTCTGGCAAGATCGCATGAAGAAGGGCTGTTCTAGTGCTACGTGATTCATTTACTGATGTGCGCGCACAAGAGTAGCAGCATCAGAGGGAAAGGGGGGGGGAGAGAAACGTGGCTGGAGAGGATGTTGCTCCTAATACATGTGGATGTGAAGCAGGGATTATGAATAGATCGATGAAATGTGTTTGGCATGGATGGAGTAAAAGAGCAGACAAGTGGTCATTCTGTGGAGAAGTGGATCAGATTGGGGGGGGGGGGGGGGGGATTAAAGGTGGCTAAATGTTTCAAGAATAACCGAGTGTTCTGCTCTCAGTATCAATGGAGCCCTTCGGATATTCAGAACTGCAGATTCTTATCAATAATGAAAACAACACCACCTGTCTTCTGTGTTGTAGCTCGTTATCATTTAGTTTTGAGAAAGCCACAAGATAAAGGAAAAAGAAAGACTGTGGGAGTCCCTGATGATCTCTGCAAAGGACATAAGAGAATTGCTTATTCTTCTTAAAAAAAATAAATAAATAAAGAGGGGGAGAGGAAAACAGGCTTATTTCACAGCTCAAATATCACAGCTGTTGATATAACCTGCCTTCTGTAGCTTTTCACACTTTCTTTCGATAGCTTACTCACGTGGACTGCATATCTCATATTGAAAAGATGCGCTGACATTAGATTTTGCTCCCCACTTCAACAACATTTTGGCATTTGCATTTTATACTCACACTTGACCGCCTCTCAGTAAGGCAGGGAAGCTCCTTGTGGTGATGCTGGCTAACACCCTGAGAGAGTTAACTGAGAGGAAGCCGGGTCAACATTAGGCCATGATCATTGTGGCCTAGTTCCTCATTTAATTCCATGTTGCTCAGGATCTAAATCAACCTTGAGATGTCCCCGAGTTCATTCCCATTGTCTGCAACATGGCTCTTTCCCTCCTCTGGGGAGCATCAACTTTGCCTGGCCAGGGCGCAGCCTGCATAAATTGGCCATTTCTGCAGGTAAGAGATAACGACAACAAAGGGAAACTAATTATCATTCAGTCTATGTTAAAACCTCAGGAAAGGACTGCTATTGACAATTGTGTCTGTATTGTCACAGTCATAGCATTTAATATGATCTGAACTCTGAATAAGAGGGTGGTTCACATCCATAATAAATAGGCCACATCCTAATGTGCGGCTTTGGCAGCCTTGTTTTTTGTGCAAACTGACGACTTTGTCTTGGATAACTTTCACTAATGAGGCCACAGCACCTGCCCTTGGATGAACTGCGATTTCTGCCGCTTTGTTGGCAGTAAAAACACACAGATGCATCAGTTGCTTCATGACGAATTGATTTTTACTTGAAAGCACATTATTCCGTTGGCGTAAAATCATACCTGTTGTAATTCCACAGAGGTTGAAATGACGAACAGTAGCTATGCTCATTTAAGCAGACCCACAATATCTTGACATCTCTTTCATGTGATTCACTTACCACTCTGCGCAAGCAAGATTAGAAGTGAGATTAAGTTGTTTATCATTCTGTTATGCGCCCGTTTCTGGTTGCACCACACCTCAAGCAGCACACTGGAATACTGATGGTGTTGAGTGGCAATGATGACTGAATTCTTCCGCAGAGTAGATGCACGAGAGCGTCTGCATAAGATGCTGTGCAGACATGTTAATTACGTAGATTAAAAATATGTACACCAGGGTCAATAAACAGTTTTATAGTCATTCATGAATGTGATCCTCATTAGTTACAGAGAAGTTATTGTAAAGAACAATAACTTCGGCTTGTCAAAGTAAGCACAGATAAGTCACCTGATAAATATTAATCCCAATATTACAACCACCACCAGAGTAAATCAATATTTTCATACAGTTTCTTCAAGCTTACAATTCTGTGTGTTCCGCCCATTAATACACATGCATGCACACACAGCTTTTGGTATAAAGCCATACAGAGAGTTCCAGTTTTATGTGTCATGGTTGTGAGAAATTTACCCTTGGAGCCGCAGCAGTACAATGGAGGTAAATGCAATTTCAGTTTGGCTGCTTGGAGAACTGAAGAAAACACATTTGATAAACTCATCAGCAACATTTTTTATTTTCAGAAACTGTTTTCCAGTTACTGTTAAAAAAAATTTCAGAGAACGTCTTGTCCCCACTTTTTATTTGGGATTATTTCAGCAGTAGAAAGTAGTTCAGATGGAAACTGGCCATGGAGGCCTGTGAATTATGGAAACCATCCAGGATACTTTTTTTTTTTTTTTTGGAAAAACTTGCTGTTACACATTTTTAAAACTTTGACAACTGAAAAACTATTTGTTTTCATTGTGTGTGTCATGCTGTCAGAGTGTCAACAGAATGGGACATTTTTGAAAATGCTGCAGATAAAACTGACACCATCTGCATGACTCATTAGGGAACTGACCAGTAGTGTGTTTTATCTCATTTAGCCAGTATTTGTGATTTTTGTGAAATTGTGTTTTCTTTTTTTTTCCAAGAAAAAATTATTGGTGTTATTTCCTATTTTGTCAACACATTTAAACAAGACTAAAGCCAATAATGAATTGATTTGATGAATAGGTATTTTTGTATCAACAACATACTCTGAGCCTTGACAGACACTGATGGCTAAACGTTGCTACACTAATTGTAGAGCCTTGATCCTAGCTCGTTCTCCTGGAATAACTGTGTCTATTATGCAATTATCTTCGGAAGTCTGGATTATGATCAGAAATGTTAATCGTGGCCTCATCCACCTCCTACCACGTCTACCAACCAGCTTCCTCTGGGTTTGGATGGGGTGAATGTTGGCCAATGGAAATTCAGGTTTTCATCTTGTCTGCAGTTAAAGTTAGGTTTAGGCAACAAAAGAGCAACAAAAAATGTTAAGCTTGTGGAAAAATGTTGCTTTTGGGTAACTGTAAATGCGAATTGCGATTTTGAACGTTGCATACAGGCATCATTTCCAGCAGAAAGGTTTGCCGCTTTAACAATCACTGATATATCAAATGTATCTATCAACAGGTAAAAAATAGCCCTGAACAAATATCCTAGTTCGTCTTGTTTGTGGAATATTTAACAAAAACTATAGTTCCTAGATGCATTAGGAGCTAACTCCCAACCCCCTAAAGCAGGTTAACTACAGATTTTATTTGTTACACTTTTATACAGTATGTGTGGCGAAATTCGGAGCAGCATACTCTTGAGGCTGTGCTAAAAAAAGGCAGAAAAAAAAAACAGCAGAGTGTAGAAAAAGGAAGTAGAGAAAACATTTACACAAATTATGCACATATGTAATATTGAATAAAAACAAAAGTGTATACTAACTAATATGAATAATATATTAATATATACTCTAGTATAACCGGATCCTACATGTTGCTGTGGGATAAAAATTATTTGGTGTTTTATGCAGTATGATCGGCCCTTTGCCTTCTACTACTGTTTACCACTAAGGCATTTCTCTGTGATGAGAATTATCTTTATGTGGATCTTTCACATCCTCCTTACACTTTTACAGGTAGAGCTGCAAGACAGATTGCGGATTTAAAAAAAAAAAGGAGTTTCTGACATCTCAGAAGGCTTCTTATCATGTTACATGTTGAAATAAACTATTTTTACTAGACAACAGCTGCGATTGTGCATGCAAATGCAAAATGTATGCGAAATTTACCCGTGCCATGCTTTCACTGGTGCATGTATTAAAGAGTTGATGTTTTCGAATTTGATTTATTGAGAAACTCTCTGGTATCCCAGGAGCTAAGACGACCCTCTGCCAAATTCTAAAAACTGAAAGTCCAACTTGAAAGCATTTTGGATTCTTTATAGGATCCAGTGGAGTTTCGGTTGGTGGTCGGTAAAATGGGTTTAATAAATTCTGAACCTAATCTGCATTTTGAGGGGATGGAGCTAAGTGTGTGACTGTCTGCTGAGAATGTGCTTTTTAAAGGGTTTATGCAAATATGCACCTAAAAACTCACAAATTACCTGCTCATCAATCAGTCTGGAAAACAACCGTGTAATACACTGCTCTGATCCAAACACAAAATACATTAGGATTGTAAAACTAACGGGTACTTGCTGGAGCAGAATTCACATGCAATTCACATCAAACATTTGAGACTGGAATCATGAATATAATTACGGGGAACAAGGAAACAAACCACATAACCTGTCATGCATTAACAATCACCTGAGTTTCTGTGCAGACAAGAAGTAACAGGAAAAGTGTGACCATATAAGGGGTCCAGACTACATGATATCATATATGATAAGTTACTAGCTGCTTTTATACAAACCAACATGTAAGTGGGTGAAATATGTTAAAGAATTATTTTTGAGGATGCAAAGTAATGGTTTCATGTCCTAGTTGCTGGTTTTATCTGTTGTTTGACAACAGCACAATTTACATCCTTTGTCACTTGGTGGATCTTTATGTAAGACTGGCAAGCACAATACTAAAACCCAATCAGCAAATAAATAAAACACACGCACATTATAAACATTTCAGCTAATCCAAGCTACTTACCATTTAATCAACTAAGTTTTAATAAGGATTCTGGAATTTGGATTACAAATTAGTCATGTAATTGTAAATAGCCTGAGCTAAGAGTTGAGTCTTGCAGTCGTAAGGAAGAATCATACCCCTCCTGCAGATACATTGATTATTCATCTCAGTAATGACCTCGTGTCCAAACTTGTTAGACTTCAGAACTCTAAAACTTACTGTGTAGCTTCACAGGCTCCAGTAGCAATTTTCTGTTGAGATTTCACAAGCTTACAACACGTTTCCAAAGACTGAAAGCCAGTTTGTCTTTGCTGATAATAGGAATATTGTGTCATATTTTTAAATCAGAAATTTTGATTCAAGCTTTGAATCTTTGAACATTTTTTTCTGTCTCACAAGCTTCTTATAACATCAGAGCATCTGGCCACAGTCACATTCCAAAAATCATTCAGCACCTTCACATTAGTGCCTTCTCAGCCTAAAGATAGCATCCACTCTTCGGTGGCAAACTGGGATGTTGTATGATATCCCATGTAACAACTGTGGAGACCGTTACATTGGCAAAATGACCTGAAGACCGACAGAAAAGCATAAACAGACAACGCTGGTTGTCGGCGAACTCCAGACCAAAACTAGTCACAGGTTACACAAGTTCAAAGGTCACCCATTAAACGGCCTGAGAAAGCTCAAAAAGACCACAACTATCCTAATTCAAAGCACCTCCTGGATCAAAACATCGCTTATCATAAATATGCTCTCAAGTGTAACACTGCGATGACGATGAGAAGTTACTGATCTCTGTTAATTTTGCCACCTTCTTTAATGAACCTAGAAAAGAAATGATTGGTCGTACTCTCAAGCCCAGGCATTGTGAATGAAGTAATAATCGTGGAATAAAGACTGTTATATAAACCATTAAAGCTCACTCAATGAGACAGTGTCTCTCGTGTGTTTAATTTCTACACAAACAGTTACATAGCGTAACTGTTCCTTCATAAATTTGCCCAGCATTTCTTTAGTAGCATCACTTTTGGCAAGCTCAATGAAAAAGTAGCCAAGAAGAAGTTATAGCACGTTATTCCCCACAAATCTAAATCCACAAACAGTCAACTGTGCGATTTTGTTTGTTCAGAGATTATAAGGTTGCAGGCGTAGATGTATATTTTTGGACATATTTATATCTTCATGATGAGCTATCTCAATTTCCTCCTGGCTTCAGCTGTGTCCTTGGCACAATTACGACTATAACTCGGAAAGAAAGCCAATTCTCCAAAAAGTTCAAGTATTCCTTGAACAAACACTTATGTGTTTGTATCACAGACCTTTGAGAGTGCACAAATTCAGAATAAACCTCACAAATCATTTTTTAAAATCTATTTTTATTTGTGTTTGAATTGTACCACAAAGGATTTATGCGTTATAAAGATAAATATAACATGTGTGCCACTTTATTTTTGGGGCCTCTGTCTAAATTTCACTGAGCCGTATCTAGTGCACAGTCTCACGAAAGTTGTGCCAGATGTCTAGTCTCACTCTCAGCTCAAGTGTCCCACATACAGTGTGAAAGAATTGCTGGTTACACTGCTCTTAGGACTGGCAGAGAAGCAGCAGGTTAGAAAAAAACACCTCCCAGGAGAAATGATTCAGGGTATTGGAGAACCGGAGAGGCGAATAAAGTGAATGCAATTTCAAAGGGGAAATAATGGAGGTCATGGCGTTTGATGTTCCTGTGCTGGCCACGAAAATAACTTAGTTGATGATGGAATCAATCACACTTCTGTGGCATTGAATGTTAATGAAGTTATGTTTAGTTGTTTTTTATGCATTTTTAATAACGGTGTTAAGATCAAATCTAGTCATCCATTACGCCAAAGAGAGTGAAGTGTAGATGTCTGCAGCGTGCCGTCTGATAACAGTTGATTGAAGCAATAACATCTGAAATGTGACGGCTGCTGTTTTTTTTTCCCTTCATTTATTTATATATTTGCCTTTTGCGTGTTCCTGTTTTGTGTTTCTTTTGTGATGACTGAACGCAAGGTCAAAGTAGAGTTTATCCTCTGATATCACCTGCCAGTCCAGACAATAGAAATGCTCACTCAAGGTGACATTACTTTGGTGTCTGTACACAGCATGCCACTACAGCATTAGTTTCCTGTGAGGTAAAATTTACAACTTATACTCTGACAGGAGGAGCAAACATCTTTAAAAATGACCCAGGCTGTGATCTTGTGCTGTAAACAAAAAGAAAACCTGCCTCAGTCTCTATGATCCTTGACAATCCTGTAGAAAACAACAAACATAGCTTTTTTTTTTTCATTTTTATAGTCTGTATTACACATTAGTCTGAAGTCCTTAAAAAAGGGTTTTTATAACCGAGCAGAATGAATATATTACAGTATTTGTGATGTTGACTAAATTTCTGTCATCTGTGTCGGTTTTGTGGAAGGTGAGAGCTTTTCAGCGAGCAGCCCTTACATAATCAGATGGAAACAATGATAACAGGTGGTTACAATAGCGGAGTGATTTTGGAGAGCTCACAAAATTTCCTTATTATGCGTACAGTGGCACTCCATCACAGGGCGGAAAAGTTATTTAGTATGCAACGGATCAATCACCATACTCAAAAAGTTATTTAAATTAACTTCTCAGGCAGATTTCTATCCCTATTGAGGAAAGGGACTATCAGAAAATTAAAAAGAACATAACGGTCGTCTGTGTGTAATTGAAATTGAACAAAACTGAGCAAAGCATCAGCCATGCAAACATTCCAAGATGTTCACCAACAGCCTGTCATGTCTTTTCCCTTTTTTCTTTTTTTGTCTTTGGGTGTTTTTCTTTTCACAAACTCAAACCATGAGGACATTTTCTCACATACAGGACTCATAATTTTTTTCCTCTGACAACACATTCAGCCTTTCCACCGACAATCAGACCAACGGTGTGTAGTGATTGTGTCTTATAGCATGCCACAGATCCAGCAGCTGTCCCCCAGCCCTGACAGTAAAATTAGGTTTTCCGGGGTAACGGTGTCTTATGGTGCTTAATAAGAACCGAGGGTAACACCTCTGCACCGAATGTGTCTCAGACGCAATTTTTTAAAATTAGTCTAAAGTGATCGTTTGATTTTCACTAAATAAAAATAGGCCAGTCGCCATGCAGTGCATGTCTAATTGCAGATGAAGCATCAAATTAAAATGTCAGGGACTAGTCGGAGAAACAGTGGCTACAGAGCTCTTGTGTTTGAATTTATGTTCGTGATTATGCCATTTTCAAGGAAGGTGTAATCTGTGCAGCAGTATTACCAGAGCAAGACCATGTTATAAGTTTCGACAATGCTCAGTCATGCTAATGTCGGGAAGGAAGGAAAACAGCATGCCACCTAGTGGGATGTGAATAACCCATATATCTCAGCGCCAATTAGTATTAGGCCGGGCTGTAAAGTGACAGGAAACTAATTCATAAATACTGTAGCAACATGAACGAGGGAAGCCATCCACAGAAGAAAAATAAACTGTCAATCCTACACAGATATAGAATGACAACCAAGCCCTTCCAATTATTTCAAGGTTAACTGTGTAACATCTAATAACTTCAGGGAACTGGAGAAACAGAACATTGTTAGCTAATTACATAAGCGAGTCATTTAGACTGATTGATGGAACATATTATTCAGTGCTCACTTTCTCTCTTTGGCTAATTTTCTCCATATAACGGCGAGCAGCATAAAGGCTCTTTTTCCTTTGGCAGCCTGCACTGACACAATGAGACACTCCTCCTGCTCAGCAGTAAACCACAATCAACTGGTGAACAACTGGCAGAGATTTATCATCATCAGCTCAGGACTAAAGCTCCACAAGTGAGCTGACACACTCAGCAGATAGACAACGGCAGGCGAGGCCACTGCTGTTTAAGACAGAGGTTGTCAGGTGAAGAAGCTGCAGCGACTCCTTGTGTACCTTTATTTCGTGATAAAGAAATTAATATCCCCATGCCATGCTCGTCAGCCAGACAGGATGAGGCATTCCTGTTTTTTCTTTTTTTTTAAACCGGTTTATGTAGGCACCATATTACAAAGAGGCTTAGAGGAGGATCATTTATGTTTATTGTTATTTTTTTTCCCTGTCTCCGCTGTCACCGAGGTAACATTAAGAATATTCTCTTAAGTCATGCATGCTTTCATATTTGTTATTTATAAAGATGCATAATAACAGCTCATCCTATGCAAGCCCAATCAGGATTTGAGCTTTTGTGCTACAATATTGCAAATATGCTCAGTAGGATGGTGTGTAAGTTGTTCCCGAGTGCTTTGATGGGATCGTGAATATGGTTTAGAATACAGGGGGAAGAAAGGAGAATATTAATTTCTCTCTCTGTAGTCTGTGTGGGTTGGGCATTTGGGTCTGTGTAAGATAAAGATAAAAGAGCAGAGTATGGGATTTATGGCGTTGAATTGCTTGTAGATGTGCTTCAGCTGAAAATGAGCACTTGATGGTCTGATTGCTGGAGCCCATCAAAGTGCTCTTATATTTTTGTTTGTTCACCAGACTCAAATGAAACATACTCTTTACACTCCAGATGATGCCTCCCTCGACTGAGGAGAAGTTTTGCAAACAGGACAATGCGACTGCCTGGCGAACCTGTTGCAGAATGCACTGAGGCCACAGAAAGAAGCAACACTGAATGGAAAGGCGCTGATACATTGATCCTGCATTATGTGAAACTGCTTTTTAACACCAGACTCCTTTGATAGAGCTCCATTAAAAACAGCTTTATTATGGCATGGCAGGAGCTCATGAATTATGTATCCCTGCTTTAGGAGAGAATCATTTAAAAGTTATGAATGAACCAGTCTAAAAGCAATAAACTGAATATGCTATTTAGTTTGTCGAACCAAACTGTTCAGGTCATATCTTTGGTAACTTAATGTATATTCAACTGTGGCCAAAATTATGCTTAAGATGCCTGTACTTGTTTATTTATTTGATAAAATTTTTTCTGTGTCTGCCTAGCATAATGTTTCCCCCTAGTGGCATGAGAACCAAAATAGAAGCAGCGTTTAGTGCTGCCATAGGCTGCATACAGTACGGTGTCTACTGATTTATGTGGCTCTTATATTTTTTCAAAATAACAGTTTTGGGTCTATGAATATTTACTCTGTCCATATGAATCTACGATCGCTCTGCAGTTTGAACAATATTCTGCACAGAAACAAACTTGAATAAATAATAGATTTAAGGGGGCATTCAGGAGATGTATAGTGTAACTTTGAACAAACCTGGTTTCCATTTTAGTTATTATGAGCAAAACATCAATGAAAAACTACCAGTCCTCTTCTGACCGGAACATTTACAAAGTGAGAAAAGATCCTGCAATAATAATGTAAGAACAGTAATGATTGATGGCTATGAGACCTCTGCTTCATCTGCAGCATTTCCTTTGAAAACCATTGGAATAGTTTTTTTTTTGTTGTTGTTGTTGTTGTTTTTTTTAATCTCTGATGTTAGCATCTTCCTACTTCTCTTTCTATTTCATTATGGCCAACAGCTCAAATATGAAAGAAATTGCGTGTACCGTTTTAAAGCAATAAATAGATCAGAAATATATGAATAAAAGAAAATAATCACATTGTAAATCGTATATGATGTTTAGAGAGAAAGAAATACAGCATTTCTGTTGTTATGTTTATTTAAATCATATCTGTAACGTTGCACAGGTTTGTTGCTCAAAGGTTTGCTGTTTTCTTCGCAGAGGAAATAAGGACTTGTATCATATTCAGAGTTGTTTACTTTTGCTTTGTGCCTTACACTTTTTCATCTGTTTATAGCTAAAACTGCGGACAGAAATGTCACTGCAAACTGCGTAGTTTAGCTGTACTTTGCACTTTTGAGAATAGTTCACATCACAGTGTATTGCAATAGCAACATATTTTAGTTCTTGTGGAAAAGATACTGCAATATGGCAAGATCAGCCTCAATAAGAAGGTTTCAGTGTCAGAACAGTTTAGAAAGACTTAGAGATGAGTTTTATCCCCACAATAACTGCCTAACAGATAACTACAATGATTATACGGCAAAGACAGCAAGTTATATGCCCCCCCCCGAATGTGATAATTGAAGTATAAAGACACTACAGCAGGTATACCTGAAGAAGGCATCGCCCTGGGGCGGCACACTGAGGCTCTCATAGTGGGCGGCTTAGTGGTTGCGATCCAAACCCCGGACCCACATTCCCACTTGAACATCTTTGTAGATACTTTTCCAGCCATAACCATATGGCCCATTTTGGCATGGAGAGAGAACGATGCTTTCAGATCAGATTAGCGTGTGGAGACTTGAATATTTTCCAAATAAATGAAGTGGGCAAGAAGACAGAAGAAAGTATGCCCCGAATGGGTGACTTTTAGATTAAAACGATGGTTCCATATTTTTGGAAATATACCTAAGTGAGTAGGCGTATTTTCCAAAATGACGCGATTTATTTGAATTACTGCAGAAAGTTCAACTGGTCTGGAGAATGATTGATTGAAGAAAAGTTTCAGAACCAAACTCCAACCTTCTGTTGGTTATTTTTCTCTCATTGTCACAGAAAACTAAAGAACAAATCCAGGCGTCTAACAGTGGATTGATTCTCTCCATTTTCTGCTGAAATCGTTGTCTTTCCTTTCCACACATCTCATGTAAAGTATGCTAAAGTACCACATATCAGTATGGCAGTGAACTTGGGCGGACAACCTGTAAATGATGCAAACGGCATCTTAATGGCAAATGAAGATAGATTCTTGAAAAACTGTCAAGTGGAAAACAAATCTGTGTGTGTTTTCTTTTTCTTCTTTGTCTTTTCTTGTGTATTGCTTTGTTTTTTCCCGCATCAGCCTCACAATTCAAAGTCTCCAAAAGTCAATATCTACACTTGGCATTTGAGACAAAGATGAAGATGAGGTCCAAGTGGTACAAAACACTGTGTTGTGGGATGAGCTTGAAGTGGCAAATGCTATCGATTCAGAAAAATTCCATCTTTTCCGTGCTAGGTACAATGGGGAAATGTGCCCCAAAGTTGAGATGCTAAGAGGCCATAAAAACATAATCACAGTCATCCAGTTAGCCATTTATCACAAATAAAGCTAACACCAACAGGTACGGGGGATAGAAATGATGTGTGCTGTTCTGACTCATTTGTCAGCGGACTGCTGAGGAGCTGAAAACTGACTCTAAAACACTCGTTTATATTACCTGGGGAGATTTCAAATGTGCTATGAAAGCTGCTGCAGGACATTAATGTAAAGTCCATTTGGATATGAACGAGCGCAGTGTCTATCAGCAATGGCTTTTCAAACAGACACAGTGGCTGGGCAAATGAATATACCTTGCGGCACAAATTGTCAGGTCATTGCACAACTATTTGACCTACAAGGAGCATATAAAGCCATAATGAATGCAGCTATATTGTATTGATTGATAAATGTATTTTCCCCATGTGTACAATTGGCTATCTGTCAGACAAGTGCACATCACTGGGGGCACTAATATGACCTTCTTTCTTATTGCTTGCCTTTTGTACTGCGTGCCCTTGTATCCTGGGTAGACTTGCTGCCGAAAATAAAGTTAATAAATTTGTATTTTACAAACAGCATGGACTTTGCAGAAACAGAAGTATTAAATAAAGCTAGTGGTCAGGTCAGAGTAAATATAGAAGTCGCTTTGAAAGTCATCGTCTGTTCCTGGGGCATATTGTGGCAATGTGTGAGGGCTCACTGTTTCAAGCTTCATAGTTATCTAATCCGCTCTATTTCCTCTTTTATCACAGCTATCAAAAAGCACAAAAGCAGGTATTTATGCTTATTCAAATGAGTGCAGTTCTTAGCCCCCTTTTCTGGAGATAAAGAGAAATAGTAATTAAAAAAAAAAAGAAAAAGAAAAATCCCAATAATGGTTCATGCTGCCATTAGCTTCCACTGATGGCTCTTCCTTGGCAGCAGATTTGGAAAGTATTTATTTTCTCTTCAGGACTGGCCCTCAGATGACTATTATGTAATCTGTAACAGCCCTTTACTCTCGTCTCATTTACTCGCACACATCACAGGCTCATTTGAAGTGACCTTAAATATAATGAGGATAGCATCCTGTGACAAACTTATACATGGGCTGATGAAAACCGGCAGATATTGAATGTTGTTGAAAACACACATTTTCTGTTAATTTTTCAGTCGCTCAGCCTGAGAGCAAATTCTAATATGTTGATGAGAGGCAAGGTTGAAGCAGCCCTCTACATTTGAAGTTGTTGATGAAAATCCCTGCACTTCCCCATAGACACCCTCCCATGACTGAGGAATGTATTTGATTGATTTTTTTCTTGCATAATTTATCCATACACTTTCCGGTTTTCTTGCAACTGTGTGTACTGGATTTACTTTCATCCCATCCTGTTGATGCTCTATTTCGGGAGTTTGTAGGCAAAAACATGTGTTTTAGGACTGAAAATAGCACAAATGCTGTATAATTTGCATCCCACTACAAAATGCAAAGATGAGGAACCGATAACCAGTTGCTAGGCTCATCAATATCTTGTCGATTAATCACTTTGCACTTGCCCCAGATAGTCGTGGTTAAATCCAATAATAAAGTTTTACCAATGTGAGAGTAGAGCCAGGCAGGCGAGTTTCACATCAATGTCAGAGGACTCACTGGAAGGTTTACTTTGTGTATATTTTGTCCTTTTTTCTGGGCTGAGGCAGAGGGATTTATAGAGAAAAAGTTGTACATTTTGCCCGCTAATAGCAACAAGCAACATAATATGTGTTGTGTTGTGTACAGTAATGTAAATTATGCAGAAGACCTGAAGCTGGTGTGACAGGAGCCAACGTGATTTTGTAGAAATAATGGTTTATACTTTATTTTCCACTTGAGCATCAGCTCCACTCTCTCATTTACATGCAGGAAACTCAACGGAGCAACCAGAGCCTTCAAAGCCAGTCTCCCAGGTAACGGTGCAGTTTGAGATTTTACATCTGATCATCACTGACTGGAGTCTTGATCATGTAGACAAGAACTGGGTGAGGAGTTCTACAAGTTTACACATTCATCCAGGGATTTCTACTGGCAAGGGACTAGCAGTTCACTTTCAAATATTATGTTTTTCAATTAAAATAACAAATCATGTTATTTCAATTTATTAGCCAACTCGGCTGAATAAATGACATTTTTTATTATTTCAATCACTTTTATTGGAAAAGGTAACACAAGCGCACAGCATAACGTAACTCAAATCTTGTAACATGAATAAAAATACTCTACTTAACAAAAGGTATATATACACCTGACAATCAAATGGCGAGAGTCAGTTTTACAAATATTTTCATCTTCCAGGAACATCTTATTTAGCTCCGTTCAACATATTTTAAAAGATAGTTGCTACCTCCGATGCCGTCACCACGGTGACAAAATTTGGACTGTGCTTTTGGATTTCAGCGATTCCGACGGCAGGGTCAAGCTGCTGCTGAGGAAAGTATGAAGGGAGGGTCCCAGTCCTGGAGAAGGCCTGCATGTTACTCCTTGACTTGGGCTGATTTGTACCGTAAGCAGAATGCTTCCAGGACTGGGGAAAGCCGTGGGGGTTGTTGAACAGTGGTGCTGGGGAGAAGCCTATACTGTACCCGTTGTCTCTGGGGTCTCCGAAACTCTGTGATGGTATTACACAGTAGGTGTCTTGGCATTCCCCAGATAAGCTGTTGGCAGTGCTGGATGAACCTGAGATGATGATGAAAATTGATAAAAAAAAATAAAAATATAAATAAAAAAGGATGAGAAATTGTTGGTGCAGACATTACATTCCCACCATTCATCATTGATGTCATCCTTGTGAATATTTATGTTTTATTCAGTGCTTTGTGATGTCAACACTTAAAAAATTCACAGTGCAGAACTTACTTTTGAATGTCGGTTGGAAGGTGCTGAAGTTCTTCTTTCCTCCATCACCACTGACATCAGAGTCACTGTCATTGAAGTCGCTGTCCCCTTTGCCACTGTCCTTCACGCTCAGCTGGTCAGTGTTGCCGATGCCACTGCAAATACAAAGAGCAGATACAGTATGAGCCACTACTGCACCACATCGGCTTGATTATTGATGGTTTTTTTGGGGTTTTTTTTTTTTTTTACATGGAAGGCCTGTCTGTCTCTTTGCTACCACAGGAGTGCCACAAGCAGCAAATGGTATGCATGGTGCATGTTAACTACCCTCTCTGTTGACTGAGCTTTGCCTGTGAATAAAACACATCCTGTTTGAGAACATAAATTACATTTAGTTGTCTTACCTCACTTGTAAGCAGTATTTGTCACCTTGCCACACAGACGTTGGTTGGAAATGCTTGGAGGGCAGGAACATCTAAGAGAACAAACAAAAATGACAGCAAAGAGCTTAGTTTTCCATTTTTGGCACAAAGATCAAGGCAGCGTTTTTGGAACATCATGTGCATATGAAAACAAAAGATGAAAGAATATTCCTGTAGTTGACTCACCTTTGACTCCGACTCCCCGCTCCTTTGCTCGTACAAGCAGGAGTCCTCCAGTGATGAGGAGGTCCTCTCGTGGTAGAAGTCCCGTTGACCGGTGTAAATGTTTGGTTCTGTAGAGCCAAGGGTTGGCATGGGCCTGCTGTCAAACAGGCTGTGACACACTTCCCTCTTTGCACCATGGCCTCTCCCCCCACGGCTGAGTTTGCATGTGACAACAACAACCACTATTGCAATCAGCAACAATGCGCAACCCCCGCTGAGCATAATAATGATAATTAGTGAGCCATCCAAACCGACGCCTTCTTCATCACCACTTGACCGCAACACAATGATGACTTGGTCTTCAGAGGGCGCCGTGTCTGAGACAACAAACCTAATAGTGGCAGTGCTAGAGAGTGGGGACCTGCCTTTGTCACTCACAGCTATTTTAATTTCCAGCACATCTCCTATATCAGCTGTCAGCCATTGTTTCAAAGCAATCTCTCCGGTGTCTTGGTTCATTGTAAAAAGCTTTGACTCGCCTTGTACGATTTGGTAGGAGAGCTCACCATTCATCCCGTCGTCCCCATCTTCAGCTGATACACGAAGAGCGAGGTAGCCGGCGGGCACATTGAAAGGCAGGGGGATATCAGCAGAATCATTCAGCAGGCTGGGGAAGGTGATGTAGGGATAGTTGTCATTCTGATCCACCACTCTAATCCTGATTGTTGATGTGCTTGAAAGCGGGGGGGAACCTCTGTCTTCTGCTTGAATTACCAGTTCAATCTGCTGAAGAGTCTCATAGTCAAATGACCTTAAAGTAAACAAAGAACCTGAGGTTGCATCTACAGAAACATAAGTAGATACTGGAGATCCTCCTGCCACCTCTGAGTCTATGAGTTTGTACGACACCTTGGCATTCTTTCCCACATCAGGATCGCGGGCAACGACGGTGGTAACATATGAACCTGGAATATTGTTTTCCAGGACAGAAACTTCATAAAGTGACTTACTGAAGAGTGGGGGGTTGTCATTCTCATCGGTCACTCGGATGGTGTACTGCCTGACGGTTTTAAAGGGCGGGCTCCCAAGATCTTCTGCAACCACAGTCAGGTTATAGTCTGGGATCTTCTCTCTGTCCAAAGTGGTGGTAGTCACGATCATGAAGGTGTCCCCATATGCCTGCTGCAGGGTGAAATGCTCGTGCCCGAGCAGGCTGATGTGCACGTACCCGTTGGAGCCAGAGTCTCTGTCCGAGGTGCTGATCAGAGCCACGAAGCTCTCCGCGGCTGCAGCCTCGGTGATGTAGGCGACTCCATCGCTGCTGGAGGTCATCGGTTTGATGCCGATCTCGGGGGCGTTGTCGTTCACGTCCACCACGTCTATGACCACTTTGCAGCTGGATGGGACAGAGTTGGCACCCAGATCAGAGGCTTTGATGGTCAGCTCGTACGACCTCCTCTTCTCGAAATCGACCCGCGCCTTCAAGGTCACGTCACCGGAGTAGGGGTCGACGTGGAAGAGGCGCACAGCCTCAGGTGGCAGCCCATCAGCGAACCCGTACATCACCTCCCCGTTGGCGCCGTCGTCCGGGTCGAAAGCGTGAACTTTTAAAACTCGGTGACCCACCGGAGAGTCTTCATTCAGCTCCACTTTCAGAGAGCTGTGCTCAAATGTCGGGCTGTTGTCATTAAAATCCAGCACTTTGATGTTCACAGTCATTGACCCGGACTTTGCGGGTAACCCCCCATCGGTTGCGGTGACCTGGATTGTGTAGCAGTCCTCCACCTCCCTGTCCAGTTCCCTCACCAGCACCAGCTCAGCAAACTTCATCCCATCATCCCTGTCGCGCACTTCAATGGCAAAGTGGCTGGAGGGAGAGATGTTGTAGTTCTGAATGTAGTTCTCACCCACATCCTGGTCCAGGGCGATCTGTAGCGGGAACCTGGAGTCCAGAGGAACATTTTCTACGATCTCCAGATGCGTCTCGTTGCGCGGAAAATGAGGAGAGTGGTCGTTGATGTCTTTCACCTCGATCTCGACGTGGATGAGCTGAAACTTCTCTCTGGAGAAGGCCACAATGTCAAAGGCGATGAAGCAGCGTGGGGACCTGGGGCAGAGCTGCTCCCGATCAATTGTTTCTGCTACGCTCAGGAGTCCGTCGATCTCCCTCATTTGAATCACAGAGGAGTTGTTTTCTTGCATGAAGCGGAAAGAAGTGTCGGGGTCATCGGCGGGATCAATCTTTAAATCTTGGGATAAATTGCCAATCTCCGTCCCCGGTGCATCCTCTTCATAGGTGAAATACTTTGTAGTTGTACACTCAGCAGTGTATAAAAATAAAACAAGCACAATGCACAAGCCAACTCCTGCAACCTTGCTAAATCCCATGTTGAACGGTTATAAAATAATAATAAAATAAAAGAGCTGCCCAGACAAGTCATAAATGACCAAACCAATTTGTGCTATGTCAGGTCTAATCAACACTGTTCAACTCTGACTTTGCTCAGGGACTATAAGCCCCGACATATGCAAATTGCCTGCCCCCCTCGACCAATGGCCTTCTAGTGGCAAAGCCAAAAGGAAGACGTTTGGCTCTATGGAAAACTTTTGGGGTGCAAATGGTTGATTAGATAAACTGATTGTGTGGGTTTTAATCAGTCAGATAAGAGTGGTGCTTGAATAAATCTGCAGACAGATATTAATTAACTAATCACTTAGAGGACTGAATTTAATAGGACTATCTGCCTGCTGAAAGCCTGGAAGCTTGATGGTGTGAGTTAGTCAGCCAGTTCGGGGAAATTATGAAGAGCCTGGGTGAGAAGAGCTAAATAATACAAGAGGGAAAATCCACATTGATGAAATAATAACTAGTGAGAATTGGTTTGAGTTTGAGACAGACAGGATTATTAAATAGTATAGGTTCCTAATGTAGCCTGCTTTGTTTTTCTCTCCTTTTGCCCTTTTTAAACTGAGTGAAAATAGTAATGGGTTGAGTCGTAAGATATTTGAAGCACCAAAACCACGTGGAAGTATTTATTTACCATGTCCGTGAATGTTCTCATTCATCCGGGTTATAGTTATCCAAGGAAAATTTGTATGATATAAACATTCTGTATTTAATATTTTATTCAGGCTAAAGTACATAAATAAAATCAATAATTCAAATTTACAGCCTTCAGAGAGGTTTACAATAAACATGATCTGTTGTATCATTGAAGTTTCATAGCATGAGTTGCATTTCATTGTCATAGTTGGTCAAATTCAAACTAAATTTGAAGCATTTCATTGCTGGCGGGTGTTTTAATCATGCATCACATTTTAGAAAATCCTATTTCCCATGTTAAATCTTACTATGGAAAGTACAGCTGTCAGATCATTTTAAAAAGGGCAATGATAGCCTCTGAAATGTGGTGGCGATGCACAAAAAAAAAAAAAAAAAAGGAAAGGAGCTAAAACTACTCTTAAGTGGTTATGTTAATGTGTGAATTTACTCTCTGTCACTAAATAAAAGCATAAAAGAGGAAAAGACAAGAGAGGAAATTGAAGAAAAGAGGTAAAAAGAGGGTGACGGTGGGATTGTTTGGTATATGCACTTATTTAATGTAATCACACCGGGCTCAATCAGACATCAGCCTTAAAAATACAAATCAGGCTTGAATCCCCCAAAAATATGTACGTTGATGGAACTTTTTCACCTCCTACTCATAGCTCTTTATGTTAATATTTCCCACAAATTATCAGCAGAATTGGCTCTGTCCATGGAGCAGTCAGTGACACTGTCTCATCCCTTCAAATGGCGGAGGAGGAATTTCAATGTAAAGCGTACTTAAGAAAAACCCACAAAGCCAGTGTCATTTGATTAGTGTTGTGTTTTAGACACCCACAATGCTAATTACGCGGAGAACATCTCTGTGGTGTCGTGTTAGAGGAGGAAAAAAAAAGTGTCTTGTATAATCAGGAACCATTGGTATTGTATTAAGCACTCAATTGCCAATTGCACTTAACAAGCCCTTTTCAACAATAGTTTGAAAATAGGAGCCTGTAGGAGGTCAGAAGAATAAATAAAGAGTCTGAAAGAAGAGAAAAGTACAGTGAATTATCTCCCCTCCCTCCTCACACACACACAAACAGACACACACACAGCAACAGCTCCCATAGTGATAACAAAAGAGCATGACTCAAGCAGACCTTTGTCAACCATATGGGTGATTAGCCTCTGCTGATTAAAAGGCGTCTGCGGCCCTTCAAAGAGCTCTTGACACCTCACCAAAGTTTGGGTTAAATTTGTCTGAGCTTCCTCAAAGAGCACATCCAGGAATGTGTCAAAAGCCACACAACAAAGGGCCATATCTGAAACACGTGTGATGCTGTGCAGTGAGAGGTGATAAGGAACTCTGTGCTGCCATAGTAACTGTTACAGCAGAACAGTTTTGGTTATGTATCAAATGTGACAACTGGTCCTCTCTTCACGTAAAATTATTTTCCATTATTGATTTATTTTTTGCAACAACGCGGGACAGCGTGAGCAAAAACAGAATCAAACTGTTCAAACACTTGGTTGCAGGGTTGGCCAATTTGTAATGTATGCAATTAAAAGGCTGCAGTATTTACACGTTGCATTTGGAACGTGCTTCGGTCAGATTACATCACAGCAGAAGGAACTGGTGGGAATTTGTGGCCAAATCCCAAAAGGCACCAACTCAACAGGTGGTTTTCCTTTTCCCCAAATGCTCAAGCTACAAATTATTATATCAAATTGCACATTCGGTCGTTCACTAGGGCAGACCAATGGAAAAGTTTCTGCAGCATCACTTCATCCTTTGTGGTGCTCAACGTGGGGGGAGAAATTATCTGCTGTTGAATTACATGCAAAATTGACATATCACCTTTATCTCTGACAATCTACTCCTTTTCTTGGTTATGTTTGTTCACTCACTATTGCTGCTTTCAGCCTGAACAAAAAACAATATCATGCTGAACATATGAACGCCAAGCCAGAGGGGGATCAAATATAAGATACTTTTCTGCCATTACTAGACGCACAAAGCCTTCAGCACAATAGTCTCATGCTGGCTGGGTGTTGAAATCCAGGATTTTATGGGTGTGAGGAGTCAGAAGGTAATGCGGAATTATTAGCCAAATTAGTTGTTTGCCTCTAAGAGGATTAAGCTTTAATCTTATCAAACGTCTCACGCACTTACCACTTTGTCTTGCAACGGTTTCAAGGTAACAACAGAGCAGCTGTAGATGAAAATATTTCTGTCTAAAATAAAAGTGCAGACATAATGATAAAACTGGCAGCTGTGCAGGTAATGATAAGTGGTTGGTTTACTATTTTACTCATGCAACCAAGGCTGTGTCTGAGTTAACTACCTAAATATAAAACATCACCTAATCTTGTCCAAAGTATTTTTCTAATCAATGCATAGCTACAAGGTCACCAGAGGTCCATCCGCAACAAAGCCAAGCTAACACAGGAGTGATACTTGTTTGTCACTTAAGTCAGGTGATTAATGCAGATCACGGCTTGATTAAGACGTGTGTGGTGACAGTAAGAGCATTACAGCAGATTAATGGCTTTGGCCATCTGTTCTCTTACTGAGATGATTTTAATTAATGGTAAGAATATTGTTAATCTTGGCCTGGCAGTCAACATCACAGTAATCACAATGTTGGTCAGAAATCAGTCTGATGTCAGTCCGCCTTTGAGATCATTTGAGGGCCATTTGAAGGTTGTGTTTTCTCCACCTCACATGCTGCCAGGTAGGAAGGCAGGAAAAGCATTTGCTGACACTGGGAGCAGTAATCCCAGCATATGCCACTGGGAACAAATGTCTCAAAGGCCCACCTTTTGGAACATAGCCACCATGTCAGCCAGTGCTCAGTTATTGTCAGCCAGTGTTTTTAATTCATTTTTTTTCCAAGCTCCCACATATAGCAAAAAAAATAAAATAAAATACTTCCAAGAATTCTATTTTTATATGTTTATTGTTTTGTATTCTGTATGTCGAATTTTGTCAATCTCACTGAGGCGACTGTGGGGATTTTGTCAAAATACACACAATATTTATAGCAATCAATAGGTGAGCTGAATTCATTTTATGCCAGACTTCTGGTTGGACTGAATTTATTCTCTCATTACCTGCCAGAACTCTAGAGCGGAGCCATAACAGTGATGTTGACCAAATACGAAATGGACACATAGTCTGGAATATGAACGTGCAACGAAAGACAGAGTTAAAAACACAAATCCGTTTTATTTACATTGTTTCAGCTGAAGTTCATCACAACACCACAGACGGTTGCAGTGTGTGCTGCACTATTGAATTAAATATCTTTTGTGATATGCAAATATGGCAACTTGCAGGTGGTTTTTAAGTGTTGAGTGCGTGTGCTATTGTTTATTGAAGAAATGCACTAAACCTGGATTTTTCAGTTTCCATTTGTAAATACATTTGCTGTCAAAGTCTGAAAAACTGTTATTTTATGTCAAACAATACTCAGAGAATTCAAATGTAAATATGGCACAACTTATACCAGCATGTATCTCTCTCATGATCTAATAATGCTAATGCTAGTACTTAAATAGATTCTTTAGCTAACAATGCACTAATGGAGACAGATAAATTTGTATCCATGACTCAGAATACAAATTTAGCACATTTAGAAAGACTTGGCATTTTTCTTTTGATGAGGCTGAAAACACGTGCCGTCATTTCCAGGCCAGGCTCTTATCAGTTTCCTCATCTCACTTTAACCTTGGGTGCTCTAATAAACTGGGGGTATACATGTCGCAGCTCTGGCCGTGAGGGTCATGTGGAGGGTTTAATCTGGGCCATTTGGGCTGTCTGAAAGGCAGATAAAACAAGATTATCCTGTGCTTGGTGCTAGCCCTCGGTGTAGACGAGAGGGTGGAAGCATGTGAGCAGCAGCTGTGGAGGTGCCAAATAGTCAGACTGACTGGTGGTCTCTGTTGCTTTTGGCACCTCCTGCGGCATTACAGGCACAGATACCCCCCCCTCCCAACTACAGCTCATCCTCACAGCTTTCCAAATGATTACAACTGGCCAAATGTTTAACATACTGTCCCTAATCGCACTTAACATTCAGTCACAATATGTTCCTAAATAGCTTTTAGGGCCATATAAATCACATAGGTACTTGCAGCCTTGATGTTATTAGGCCTAATTGTCTTTTCTTCCTGTTGCTTTTTTCTCTTTAGCTCTGTTGCTAATGCATTTAGATAATTTCAGGAAGGATGAAATCCCCTTTGCTGCTGAATGTAGGACATGTGAGGAGAAACTTAAAAAGATATATTTGTAAAACAAAGAACCATTATGGAAATAAATGCATAACATAAGAAAATCATAAAAATGCCTCTCTATTTTATGATAAATTAATTAGCCTATTAGGGCCAAGCATGAATAATACAGGGTTTCCCTGTAATTAGATCTCAGTGGACTCCACATGTTTAAAACAAATCCAGAACATTAATATGGATACCATGTAAACATGTATCTAGGATTTCTTCATGTTGGCCACAAAAGGCTGAGTCTATTAAGAAATTTGGAAAGACAGATTTTGTTGTTTAAATCTCCTAAAAGCCAAGGCAGATCAAAAGAGGCATTAGTATTCAGAGACAAATCATGTTTGGCTTAGGTTCCTCTACCCCGACTCAACTCCAACCATTCCCCACTGTGTAACTAATGCTTGCTGCCTGAGAACGATTGGGACAACAGTTGCAAGCTGCACTTCATTATGCATACACATCTTTTGAAAAAGCTTTGACCATATGTACAAACAGGTATGCTCCCGCTGCATTGAATATTTGTGATTATGACTTAAGCAGTGACCGAAAAAAAACAAACAAACAAACCAAAAAAAAAAAAAAAAAAATCCTATCTCACCTCCTCTGACAAAATGCCTGCCAAAGACTTGTGATGAAAAACAAAGTGAAGCAGGTTTTCAAAACAGAGGCCAGTCGTCTCAAAATGGGGAATCGACCTTAAAGGTTTGGATCAAAACCAGGGATGAGAGTGCCATCTACAGGTTGAAATTTTGCCATTTTAACATCAGATAACTTGCAAGTGTGTGCAGCTTTCCACAGACAGACACAGACCCTCAGGTCCCTCACTAATAAAGGATCAATCAATATTTGAAGTACTGTTTTGAGGAAACATGTAATTCTGACGAGGTTAATTAGAGCAGTGACTCTCGACCTGAAAAAAGTCTAAACATCCAAATTCTGATGGAAATCCGCTTTCCTCCCCTCACCATGGAGTTTGGACTTGGTGCATGGCTTATAGTCTCTGTTGTTAAAGGATCCACTATACTAATTATGGGGACTACTCTGCGTTTCATGCTTCATATTGCATTTCACTGCCTGAAGCTGCAAAGATGAAGGCCCCTGAAAGATCAGCAGGCCTGCACATTAACCTACGGTGATATTTGGCCTGTGATGATTGCAGACGCATATTTGATTTGACATATCCCCATTTGACTTTCACTTTGATTTTGGTTTTCCACGTCACTGCTGAACTGGTCACTGTAGATACTAGACTACCGAAAATCTTCCGTGCATTTGCAGCGAGGATGTTTAATCCATATTCCCATGGCTTCTTGGCTGTTTCTAAATCAGGTGAAGTAAATAGAAATTTGTTTGGGAGTGCAGGCTGTGAATAAATTTGATTCTCTCTAGGACGATTATATTATTCAAAGCAGGGAAGATTAAGTATAGCCTCCTTGTGAGTGAGTGTGTGTGTGTGTGTGTGCGCGCCTACAAATATAAAATGTGTGTATTTATGTGTGGCACCGTGTGTGATAGTGCATGTGTATGTCAATGCTAATTTGTGCCTTTTCAAGGACCAGGTCTCTCTCTCCTCCTCCTACCTCTTTGAATATATTTCACATCTCCATATTGCCATGCTAGAATGTCGCCTCCTTGAAGCAATTTCCTCTCAGCCATTATCTGATGGGTAAGAACTGCTTCCCATTGGCAGGTGTAGATGACACTTGGGCTGGGCAGGAGCTGGCTGTTAAACGTAAGACTGGCTCCTTACCAAGCTCCAGTCTGCCTGGTCCTGACAGCCCCACAGGGCTGGCCATTGGGGGTGGACTGTTGGGCCAACTGGCCACTCAGGGGTGTAATCACTCCCTCTGACATATTTGGCACATGATAACCACTTGCTCCTCAGCAGAAAAAGCCCGCGCGAGTTGCCTTGCTTAATCCTGTTAGGCCAGGAGATGGCAACATTGAGGTGGGAGATACAAATTCGAGACACTTCAACTCTGTAATGGTTTATGTCATATAAACAGTTAAAGAAAGCAAATAAAAATTAAAGAGTCATAACGATTTATAGCACCCGTATGAAATAATCCAGCCAAATAAAACCTAACAGTAAAGGATCTCCTCTAAACGGTCCTCTATCTTCTTGCATTACACTCGATTTTGTTCACAGGGAGAACTAAAAGCAACATAATGTAAAATGTCAGACAATAAAAGCTCAAAATATGGCTCACAAATTACAACAAGAGCAATATGTGAATAAACATATAGGCTTCAGGGCCGTTTAAGATCCAGTGATATAGCTCATAGCCTTCATCAGTTAAGATATTACATTTGATTTCATGATATTTTCCAGTTAATGGGCACACGTTGTGTATACTGTGTATGAAACGTGCCATTTTTATTAGTATACACAAAGAGAGGAGGTTGATAATTCTTCATAGAGACCACGTCTTCCTCGACTTGCAAGAGTTTACAATTAGGAATGCAAAATTACAACAAAGGCACTGAGGAGGATATCTGCAGTCCATGTTGTGTGTGTGTGTGTGTGTGTCTGTGTCTGTGTCTGTGCACGTGCACGCGCAATTGTGAGCAGAGAGATAGATTTATGTTGAGGGGCATCAGCTTAGAGGATGTTTTGTTTCCCTACTGTGAGCTGAGTGCAGAGGGGAGTTAAGGGATTCCAATCTGGTCGTCGAGTCCTGCGGTGCGAGGAATGTTTGGAGTGTGCTTGGTGATAGCGGACTCCATTACGGGGCTGAGTCTCAGGGTAGCCTGCAATTGTGCTGGCAAGCAAGGAGGTTAATCAGATCCCAGCTCCATTATGAATGCTTGCTATTTCTAAAGGGCTCTATGAATAGAATACAGTAAGCTCTCATAAAAATGAATCTGGGCTTGATGCTTTTACAGAACAAGGCCTGATAACAAATAGTGTTGGTGTACATTTGAGGAGATTTGCATCCTCCAGAGCAAAACCAAATGAGTGTTTTATGGAGGCTAGTTATTAATTATCTGAGATTAAGAAATTCTCTTTCCGGCTCCACAGCCATGTTTCCCATGTCGGCTTTGTTTTCTTTAAAGGGCAGATTAGCCTAATTGATTTTTTGAGCATTAAATTAATTTCATATTGCCAGTCAATGACATCTGCTTGCACAAATTGGTTGTTGTGTTGTCAGGCCCTTCTTGTTACACAAGCACATATTGGTGAACATTCTTTTTAGGGACACTTTTCCTTCAGCCGAAGACTGTTCGTACTTTTCATTAGTGATCATGTGCATTTGAGGAGCATCCTCTAGTTCATCGGATATCTTTGTTATTCTGATGGTAACTTGTGTCGGTATTACGAAGCTAACAAGGACTCATGGAAGAAGTTGGGTGGGGGTAATTTGATATGGTTGTGCTTTTGGAGTTGTGTGAGCCAAACGCAACAAAAGCATCAGTGAAGTGCTGGCAAGTAATTGATCTACTGACATGGCTCTACTCACATATTTGGCTGTAAATCTTTTAGATTAGGAGCCTTATGAATGGTGCTGCTTGTCCGATGGTCCTGGAGATTTATGACTCTATACCTGATATCCTGTAGGAACCCTCTCAGGGTCCAAACCACAGATGATCACAATGGATGATTGTTTTTACCACTTTATTAATTTGTTTTTCAGCCCCATTTCTCATGTCCACTGCTGTGTTCTTTTCTTTTTCATTTATTGGGTGAAGCACTTTGAAATACAATTTTGAAAAGAGCACTATACACAAAAAGGCATTATAAAAGCTACAATCACATAATGCTGTTCATATTTACCATGAATCACAAGCCGACTCATGATTGAGCATGTCTGACTAGAAAAGTGAATGAATAAGACACGGCTGAGGGAATAATATAAACAGGAAATTCAGTAGTCTGCCATCAAGCCTACATACACTAACTGTGATTTAGAGAGCAATAAAAGTGTGCCTAATAGGACAGTTCACATTTCCCACAATTTGTAGAAAATCTAATTTCTCTGTGAAGGCACAGAGGCTTAAATTCAACTAAGCTTTGCAGAACAACACAACACTTATAGGGGAGGAAAAGTGTTAACAGCCTAGACAGCCCTGTTCTCTGAAAAGAGGTATTTAACTAGTGAAGATGAAGTGAGATGGAAAATCTCATTTCCATAACGGAACGGGGAAAACAGTCTGTCAGGAAGTGTTTCTTTTTTTTTCCCTGTTGAATTGTCAGAGCAATCGTGGTCGAGCTACAGCCAGGGCAGCAAACTAAAGAGGAGGATGAGGAGGGGGGCATGTGATGAGAAGGGGGCATGGGTGGGATGGAGCGGGGGTATGGGGCTGAAATTCAAGCCCCTTTTCCCAAAACATGTAGAAATGAACTTGAACAATCTCATGCTTGCATACATACACACAGACACACACAAGGGCATGCACACACAGCAGTAGATACACATAGATGCAGGGATGCACAAACAGTGCTTAGTCTCAGAGGAGCAGACAGTGAGCACATTATGCAAACAGAGGCTTTGTGTATATGGTGCCGAACGTGCCTGTGTGTTGGAGAGAAAAATTAGACTGATTAAAAATCAGGATAGAAATCACAAACTGTTAGATGAATCTCCTAGGGGCTAATTAGCATGTTGCATTCGGAGCCAGAAACACACTGTTTGACAAATCTGAAAATGTAGGTATATTCACTTTTCTGTTTTTCTGAAATCCATTTCGAATGTCGGACATGCTTACATTTGAAAGCAAACCAGTGCTGCATGGGAGCATTAGGAATGTGCTCTCTGTATTTCACCCGGATCCCCCCCTTTCTTTTCTTCCATATAATCAATTCTTTGCCATAGCAAAGCTGAGTGTATAATGCAGTGCTCCTGTGTACCTTTGAGGTGTGAGAGGTATGAGACATAGAAGTTACTACAACATGGACTGAAGCAGAGGGTGTGTGCAAAAAGCAAGGCGGTCAGTCAGACTGCAATGAATGAGATCAACTTTCATGTTGAAAGCCCAGGTAACACTGGAATACATGAACTCTGTAAACTGAGCTCTGAAAATATTAGTTCAAGCAAGAGAACAATAACCAGCACGACTAGATTCTGTTCACCTTATAAAAAACCTGGCGAGTCCCCCGCTCTTCAATCTATCGTTTATAAACCTAAATCTTTTTTATGCACCTACTATCAGCGCGGTCATCCAGCCCATATGAATATATTCAATGACACACACAGGCAGCGAACAGAAGGAGATCTGCTTTATGCTTTGAGTACGGGCACATTTCCACTTTAATATTTAAACTGTCTTTCTTCAGACTGAAGCTTTCAGTCTACTACTCAGTGAGACTTGTAAATTCCTCCTTCGAGTCCTCTTGTTAACCGAACAATAGGTTGAATGGCCGTGACATAACAATTAATTGCACAGACGTATTAAGTGCAGACGAGAGCAGCTATCAACTTCTATAAATAACACTTTTAAAAGTGTTTCAATTATTGAGTATTTTGGACTATAAATGGAATATGTGCATTTTTGAATTCATCATATTGTGTTTGTTCATTCTAGTTATGCTGCAGAATAAACTGTGTAGATTTAAATCCAATGAATCTGTCCGATACTCAAGAGATTGGTCTTGATGTATGAAAATATAAAAACATAATGTTATAACTCTCCTATTCTTCACTGTGGGTTGTGTTTGGGTTGTGTTTCTCCAGAAATCCGATGTTTGCCGTGAGTGAGTTCATCGGTTACTGTGAGCTTGTGTTTTTGGTGAAGGCTGTTTGGCCAGCAGGGCACACAACGAGCTTTCCCAAAGAGCCACGAGCAATCCAGCAGGCCTGCCCAGCGCACCTTTGCCTAATTAACCTTTGTGTGTCTAAATTTGTGTATGTGAGCTGTTGTAGCTGCGCTGAGCCAGAATCACAAGGCAGTAGCCAGCTACACAAGGCTCCTATAATGAAATGTTAAAAAACTTAACCTCACAAAAGGAGCATTTAGTTAAAACAACTCAGTCAGCTGGGGAAGACATTAAACAGTAGTAGTAAACAGTAACAGTAAACAGGAGGCATTATGCAGAGTGGCTTTAATAACCTTCCATCCAACACAATCATTCACCACCAAATGCACCAATTTAAATCGTCCGCCGACTGTTGCAAGCTGTTTTACTGATTAGAATAAATCTGCGGGTTCTTCAAGAGAAGGGGGCTTGAATAAGAGGAGACAGACGCTGACAGGAGGTGTAGCACTACAATCGAACCACTCCACCCACCGAAGCACCACACACTCCCTCTGTATACACGCCATGTGCCACACATTAATGTAAAATGTCCCCAATACACCCGCAGTCTGCCACCAGGAAAGCCAACACAAGATGCAGCCTTTAAAATATTAAAAACCCACCGTGCTAAAAAAAAAACAATCAAGCAGATAATAATCTGTGCTTGACTGGAAATAAAAGACACTGACAGTTAGACGGGACTACAGCATAAAAGTGAATTATTTCACATGCCCTCTGGCTTGTACATACTGCCTGTTTCACAGATACTCATCCAGCCTGGGCAGCTACAGGTCTGCAGTCTCCACAAATCACTACACAAGAACCAAAACAATAAACCCGCTAATGCTTCATATTAGGTAACTGACATATTCACATGTAAGCCATGACAGTGCCCTACAACATCATCTGTAGATCATCAAAAATTGAGGAACACAACTGCAGATATATGTTCCTCAATTTTTTCTAACAAAAGTAACTTAATAGTTTCGAACAAGTCAAGAAAATTCAACAACGCAGGGCGAGGGTCCATTAAACAATCTGTTAAGCGCTGTAATTGCCTTCAAGGAAATTCACAGGCCTGTGTTCTCTATCAAAACTTTTCATTTCACATTCATGCAACATCCTGCAGCATTTATCTTCTCACAGTGAGCATCCTTCACCTTTCTTTCAAAAACCTTTGGGAAGGCAAGCCAAATCTGTCTGCGTGAGTAGAATCACTTAAGTTCAGAAAAAATAAGTGGGGTTATTCTGCTTTTCTTATGTTTCCAGACCAAAGCCACGACCCAAGTGATAAACGCTGCTGTTACTGTGGCCAAAATCTAGATACAGTCTTTTTCCTCTGCACAATATTCTTCAATTTTGGACCAAAAACTATGAAAAACACATGAGCCACACTGTTATATGGATGACATGTTCCTTCATCATATTGAACACAGACTATCATTAATTTGGAGTCAATCTGACAGTCAGGCTCTGTTGGTGCCATGAATATTTACCAGTACTCTGCAGTCGGGGATTAAAATGCTTTCCAACAAATTGTTATACCAACACCAATTTGAATAAAGTTTTAGGATATCGTACAGCTTTACTAACTATATACAATACTTGTTGATCAGATTAACCAAACAATAATCAGCTTTATTCATTAGGCATTTAAAGCACCCTTAAAGTGCCAGATGATCCTTTCGGTTTACGTTTTGCTTTGTTGAAATTCTCAAAGCAGATTTCTCCACTGTTGTTATACCTGTAGACTAGACCTGTCACAGCCTGTCACCATGAAACTCAAGCAGAGAACTATCTTGTCAGCCCAAATCATTTTTTCTGATGCTCCCTCATGTTCAGTGTCTCTCTCTTGGAAGCATGTTTCCATGCAAACTGCTGTGCACAGCTAGATACCACGGAGCCTGCGTGGCTCTGTTGGGCTTTGTGGACATTCTGTCAGACGTAATGTGCTGAATCAATCTAACAATCCAGACATCCAAAATGAATGAATCCTGAGATTTTGAGGATAAAAGTGCTGATCATCCTAATTACTAAGCAGGTTTATAGAGTACCCAGACCATGCTGGAGGAATTGTTGTATAAACTCCTATCAGGCTGCCCTCTGACGTTTTCCCTCGTAGCATTTTAGAGAGCACGCAAATCTCCTCAACACCACAAGACATTTCAAATAAATTCTTCATTGGCCTGTCAAAATTCCTTTCCTCTCCCTTCAACACCAGCAAGAGACTACCGTGATCTACTATGAAATGGCCTCATTGTGCAGGGCATCAAGGATTCTACGGCTCCATCTCCGGGTGTGCTCTGAACTGTGAATTTCAGATTCAGACAGCCTAAGGCCCAAGGCCATGAGCCGCTAGCGCTGCTGAAGCACTCTGTTGCTTCACAAATCTGAAATTGGCTGACATGTTTAAGTTTGCTGTACCTTTGCTTGATCTTTGTGTGATTGCTCCGCAGAAACCACGCAAAAGCCAAGACCTACATCTGTCAGGGCAATGACAATTCCCCCTTCTTTAATTTTAGTCTGCATATCCAGAACTGCCATGTAGACACATTTTGATGAGATTTATGGTGTATAGGCAAAGGCGGTCGGACACATCAGCAGGTAACAGAGTAATCTGAGAGAGGATATTTGACAGATAGTTTCTCCCTCTCTCGGTACCCCATGGTTCTCTAATCCCATTATATCTTACCAATAATGTCACTCGTGCTCTTTCGGTGTTTAACAGATTCTTTCACAGTTTTCCTGAACCCAGGACACAGCCGAGACAGCCTGAGCCCATAAAATCTTTAAAGACTCCTCTAGCAGGTCACAAAAAATCAGCCGTGCAGAGACAGGATGTGCAGAAGGTGTATAACAGAAAGTCACGGTGACCATTTGGAGTCCGTGTCAAGTTGACCGCTATTGGCTTGCTTTTGCAGAATTTGAGCTGATGAGGTAACATTCTACCGTTTGCACGGCAAATAAAAGAAGACACAACCTGAGAAATACTGACAGAAATTAAGGGCTTTTAGTTTCTCTTCACTGCTTTTCCGTTGAATCAAGCTTTGTCAGCCGAATTGTTTGTATTCAAGCTCAGAGTTAAGTCGGTCACAGTGTGAAGAAATGTAGATCACACCAACTGAGAGATGGAAAGAAGAAGAAAAAAAAAAAGAAAAATCCACATTTTGAGGCTCCTCAAAAATCCTCCAGTTAATTTTTCATGGCGGTACCTTTTAAGAGACATGTCAGTTTGATTTAATGTTCAGCTGACAGTTATTGGTTTTTGGTGTTTACCTCTTATCACTTCAGAAAACTGGGGAGGCCAATTTATACTCTGGATGCACATAACGCAGCATCAAAAATTAAGATCTTGACGCCTTGGAAACATTATAAAAGCTTTCTATAATGCCGCTCTATGTGTAATTGGTTATGCTCTCTGTGTGCACGCGCGCGTGTGTGTGTGTTACAAGGATGGCAGGCACTTTAAAATGTATCAGTATTTTCTCTATTCTGTGTTTAGACTGACACAGCACGGAGCCATTTCTAATGCCCCTCTTTTTCTTCCTGAAGTCTCATCTGCAGCGCTTCACTCACTCACTCACTCACTCACTCACTCACTCACTCAGTGGACCACAGACACTTTGCATCTGAATGATGGTAGTGACGCCTTGATGTTGTTTTTAAACTCCCATCAGAGATGCATTGAATTTGCTTTTTTCAGGGTTGGAGTTTTACACAATAAACAATCAAGCCGCAATAAGTGTTCATTGACACAAACGCTGGCACTTTTTGATAAAGAAAAATCTTTTATGAGGAGGCTTTACGGTGAAGAAATTGTCTCAAGTGCTTTAAAGGATTTGAAGTAGAAGAGGGGAGGATTGATGTTTGCGCTGCAAGCCCCTGAGTAGAACTGGCCCAGGGTCTAATCAGAGACCAACAACGCACACAGCCATAGGATTTTCTCTCCCTATTCAGGGGCTGATAGATGAGTCTCTCTTTGTATTTCAGCCGTGTACTTTCTTAAATCTGAAAAGCCAATTCATCTTGGGCAAATGCAAGAGGGGGAGGGAGTCAAAGAAAAACTTGAAAATTCATTCTTTTTCACTCCTTCGCTGACACTCAGGTGTCATTCACAAGCCCTGTAAGCACTTCATCTCTCCTTCATTAATTGTCTTGGTGCTTCACCCATATCAAGTGCCTTGACTACAACCGCAGCTGAAGAAATAGAGACCCCCCCCACCCCCGCGACAATGTTCTCTATGTTGATACGTTCACTGTGGATAAGGAACAGTCTGCAAAGACTGTTTCAGTGAGGAAAGAAAACACAACGAAAAGGGGGGAAATGTGTTTCTGTTTCCTGATGGACTGGATTAATCTTTGCTTTTCAGGTACACTGCTTTTCTGACATTCAGGCAAAGTAGTTTATCTATGCTTCCTTCAAACAGAATTCAAGCATTTAGTGAGCCAGACAAATAACCAGTGTAATAAATCATCCCTTTTTTTGTAGAAGGGCATGAGAGAGGTTGTTGCGTGGACAGGCTGTTTGGAGTTAAGGCACTTTCATTACACACATGTCAACAACCTGTACAAAGTTTAATGGTAGTGAACTCAGAATTTTTTACACTTCCAGCGACAAAATGAAAGCCTATTTTTTTTTTCAGCCAGAAACACAATATAACCGGAGTATTTATTTATTTTTTAAAACCCCACAGTGTCTCTCTGTGCCCATGTGTTGAGAGAGAAACGGTGTCATGTTCAATTAGCAAATTCTCACAGTGAATGCGGACACCTTGTTGACACATCCATTCCACATGAGCTATTGCTGATTCCTTTGAATGCAATTTACATAATTGCGGCTCATCCAGTCCTGTGAAGCACATGCCTCAAACACCATGTTGCTCGCAGCAAAACAGCACGAGGAGAAACAGCCATATTAATGCTCGTGGCAAGAAAACATTAAATGTTGAAGCTGTTTCCTCCATCTGCATTGTATGAGACATGGTGGTCTCGCTGCATTACAGATATGACCCCCAACCCCCCTTTCACACTCTCACACACACACAACACTGTCTGCGCTTAAAACATACACACACAAAGAGAGAAAATCTTTCCGCCTGAGAAAGATGACCTAAATTTCAACAATGCTTAACACTTACTCTTATTTATTTAAGTTGATCCTCCTATGCAAAATGGTAGTACACCAACAGTACACCACCTCATTCCAAAAATACAGATTCACATTTGCATGCTCAATATTGCAAAACAAGTCTCACTGGCGGTGAGTATGCAGGCTCAGAGGTAACATTCAAAATCAAACAACACCCAATTTCCCAAAAGAACGATGACACATGACAGTTTGAATTGCCAGTACATATTGTCAGAGGGCTCTTCCAAAGTTCCCTGCGTTGAATTTCCCTCTGAATCTTGCCTTGCTCATCTAATATCTTTGTTTATATCTGCTATGGGACATGCCGGGTGAGACACCTTGAACACTGGGATACAGCTCTCAGTCCAAACATAAAGAGAGAAATTAAATATTCATCCATCTTATTGTCTCCAAACTCCAGGAGAAGAATCAATGAAGCATAACACTGGCTTCTTTCTGAGTTTAAGAGTTCTGATGGGGTTTGAGAGCCCCATGTGACATCAGAGGCTTTACCCTCACATATGAAAACACCAGAGTTTTATTTTGATGTTTGAATTAATCATCTGAGAGCATCTTCAGAACAAAAAGATCTGATGTTGCCTGTGGGATCAGCGGCCATCTGAGATTTCACAGCCTGTATTTAAAAGCATGTTTTGAAGAATATATTTCAATAGTCCATAATAAGATAAGACAATCCAGAGAGCTTCTAATATTGTCTATAAAACTTGGCCAAGCATTTTTTTCTCTCCCTCATATGCCACAGAGTTTTAATGTCTTGATTTATCCCTTTAATGATTCAATTTGCCATCAAAGACAACGCAAAAAAAATACAGTAAGAGATTGTTTAAACACAACTTCTTGTGAAGGTTAAACGCCTGTGAAGTGTGTCACCTCTGGCAATACAATGGGGCAACTATGCAGACCAGGTCAACATATGTAGACACCAAAGAACAAAGGACATAGTTAAATAAGAGGGGCCTGTGAACCCATTACTATGTTATCTCAGATGGAAAAGAAATCCTTTGAGCCCCAGCTGTAAATAACAAAGACCAATTTACTCTGTCTTTGCTAATGTGTATATTAACATATCAAAAAGGCTTTCATTATCAAATGTCTTGATATTTTATTGTGAACATGCTAGTTTGCCATTTAAGGAAATGTGTTTAATGTCTTTATATATCAGAGAATTAGATGTTAAGATTGACACCGCTCTCATTTCCAGAGAAATTTCCAAATTTCCTATTTCTCATTTCCATCCATTATATGTGAAGTTACTGACAGCTCACCACGTGTTTGGCTCAGCATTAAGACTGGAAACATGAGAAAACAGCTATCCTGGTTTCTCATTGCTTCCAAAGTTAAAAGTAATTGGTTTAATCTTGACCAAAACCCAGGTGTAGAAATGACTAACTGTTGTTTCAGGAGGTAACATCTCAGACTAAATCCAAGCATTTGGATTGTCACATAGATTACATAAGCAAGACATAGTGCGTTATCTGGCGAGCCTTAGAGGTGCATGTTCACAGATTTGGTTTTCCAGATTGTTTCCCCCTGTTTCTAGTCTTTGTCTTAAACTAAACTAACCAGCTGCTTGGAGCAGCTCTTACAGTATTTACACACAGACGTGAACATGGTATCTTTTTCCCCCAATCTCCTGACAAGAGACTGGCTATAAGAGCAGTAATAGCTTTTGATGTATCAAAAGATCCCCTCACTAAAATGGAACTCAAATGTCATATAATGTCAAGGTGAACATGAGCAGAATAACTGACGGGAAACGCAGAGAGTTGGAGGGAAAAAGGAGACACACAGACAGACAGGGGCCAGACTGGCATCTCAAGAATTGTTTAAGGCAAGTGAGCCCCCGCTGGAGGAATATTCAGACGAGCTGAGCTCCACCACGCTGTGATTTCTAATCTTTGTAAAAGAATGTGAGGCTAAGTGCCTTCCACAAATGCAGACAATCATGGCATTTCTTCAGGCACATTATGGACCAAAGTGATTAGAGAACTTAAAATGCAAAGGCATCGCTTGAAACTGAATGCATTTACAATCCCATTAAATATGGAATTGTGTCTGTGGGCCAACAGTAAATTCAAAATATCTTTCCCTGCAACCGCTTCATTTTTTTTTTTCTTTTCTCATACATTTTCTGTTTGGCACTTACTTCCTGCACTCTTTTGCTGAATCTGTTTGAGACTGTGAATAATTTGCCTATAACTTTAATGGAAATAGCTACACTTGACACAATCATAATTGCAAAACTGCTACATCACAGTTTTCCATCAGGATCGTAAAGACATCTGTTTATGACTTATGATTGTGACAGGTGGTTGCTTTCACTGTAAATTAGAAACAGCACTATGAATTGCCACAAAGATGTGAAATTAAAGATTTTTATGAATGTAGCTTGAATTCAGAGTCTGCAGTGTAGTCTACCTCCATATTATAATATATGAGGTTTTTTCTTTGTTTGGGAAAATATAAAATTCTGCTCTCTGTATTATTATCACCTCTAACTGTATAATTCTATATGGCATTTGGAAACTCTGACAGGTCATAATGAACAAAATTTAATCATTGCAACGTCATTCACTATTATTTTTGGATAATCAAACAACACAATTACACGTATTATGTAAATGAAGTCACCACAAACTGTGGAATTTGCACAGCACAATGAAAAAACAACCATCTGGTAAATAACCTTTCTCAGCTATAAACAACCATTTACTTGCTTCTCATAAATTCACAACTCCTCCACGCCCCAGTTCAGACTAATGCGGTTTTGGGGTATAGTAATCCATCAATCCCAACGGCCATTTGACCTGGTTTAATGTAATCCAAAGAGAATTGTCCACGCTGAATCTATGAACGGTTTTGTTCTCATTAGAGTACAAATCAGTCTGTACACAACATGGCTCTAAATTGAGCTGCGGGAAGAAACACCTGTTTGGCAAACTGTTTAATATATCATCCCCAATGGTGTGAACTAATTACTTTGCTGTATTTACAGTACAGTATAATAACATTTTTCATCTTTAAACTGTGATACTCTCACTTATTTGTTTTGATCTTGTAAAATGTGTCATATTGTTATATAACACTCAAGGTCCTCATATATACCCGACTAACTTTGAGGACAGTGTGACTTTTCCTCTAGTGCCACCATGAGCCCCAACAACTATAAGTTCAGTCCAGCTCTTGACAAAGGGTCATGCTGTTAAGTTTATTTATGTCTTCTATTTTAATATATATGCATTTGTATGTTTTTCTGCTCTGACCTAACCTTGTTCTACTCCATTTTAGATTTGCCTGCCTACTGATTTCTATTACAACCCTCACCTGTTATTACAGTTCATGACTGTCCCTCTAAGCATTAATAGTTAAAACTTTGCTGAGCCTTTAACTTTCCTTCTTCCACGATCATTTAAGAATTTGCTATACGTAAAGCTTCAACCATTCTCACCTTCATCTATGCTTTGTGTTCAGGACAAATTTGCCCCATGAACGAGGTGATATAGTAAATATTATACATGCTAACCATCAGCGTTGAGACTGTATACTGATTTGATCTTTTACCTCAAAATAAATTTGTTTTGAGCAGAAGTAAACGACCAGTCTTTCGGGCAATAGTGTGGCATTTAGCAACAGGCGATAAACACGTCGATGTCATATGATAGCAATGCAATGTTGGTTTGGCAAACAAGTTATAGCAAACCTTTGCCTGCACACATCCTCCTTTCACAGCAACGTGGTCAACAATGTTCAGCGGTGCTGCAAACTGCCTTCCATGTGGTCCTAGACAGGCAGCGTGTTGTACTGTGCTCTTCATGTTTTGCCCGCTGAGGAATGGTGTCAAGTTGTATCTGGAAATGAGATTGAACCAAAACATTACAGTCCTTAAGTACCAAAATAATTTTTCAAAATAATTTTAAAAATGCCAAAACGCTCAGTAAATTCAGAGTTAGTTGATAATTGTCTGGGAAAATGTTGCTGCTAGCTATTAACGTCTTTTGATTTTGCACAGATTTGTTTGATCTACCATCATAATAAAAAATTCAAAACTGTTTTCACTCCATATACAGCAATTATTCTCTCTAAAATCCCCTTAACTGTACAGTTAGTGCTTCCATGTTTAGCCTCGTAACAGCTGCTCAAACTTAGGACAACTTTAGAAATTCAAAGAAAAAAAAACCCATTTATGTGTAAAATAAGTGAATATATTTACAGTAACCTGATTGTTTTATAGGCTAAAGAGTAATTATTGTTCATAAATGCAAGAAATTAATTTCAGGTGACAACAGATTAAATTCCATGGAAGTGTGCATGAATGTATTGTACATTCCCCCTGTTTTTAGTGCTTAGACTACACTGAAAGATATGAAGTTGCTGAACTCCAGTTTATAGTATTCTTCACAGTCCTTTGTGGATATTTACAAAATATTATTCAAACATAATTGAATCCCAATTATGGCAACCCCCGTTTTAAGATACAGCCACTTTCTGTCAAAGCTTACGTCTCATTTGGAAATTAGTACAGTCAAATCGCCCACCTACCTTTGTTGTTTCAGCCAGCCTCCACTCTGTCCGTCTGTCTCTGTGGATTTATTCACTATGGTTCAGATCATTGTTGGTATAGTTAGAATTGATGCCCCAGTTGTTGTTAGCACTCACAACACAGCACACTGTGGACTAATGAATTCTAGAGAGTAAAGTAGACACAAGCTGTCATCTTCAACAACTCTCCTACACCCCCCAATATCCTAGATGGAGAAGTTAAGTCAATATTATGAGGTTAATTGTATTAACACTTAAAGACAAACACGGGGTCACTACATGGCCGGAAGTATATAGAAACCAAAACATATGTGAACAACTACGTATTTCATCATTCAATACTTGTTGAAAAAGACGAGTTTAAAACCTTTGGCACTCACGCTCTGTCATCTTCGGGGAAGGCTATCCACAGGACTGTGGATCTGGTCTGCAGAGATTTTTGAGATTGGGTAGTGATGTTAGGTGATAAGGTCCGTCTCGCAGTCAGTGTAATCCCAAAGGTGGGTTAAGAGGAGGTCTCCTTATAAAATTTCCCATCAGACTGAAAAACCTCTTTTCATGAACCTCAGTTTGTGCATTGCCACATTATAAAAGGAGAGCCCCTCGTCCGAACTGTTGCGTGAATTATTGTTTCATTATTTTGCCTATATTATTGTCTAAAATATCTTTTTGTGCTAAGGCAGTGAGAGCATTCCTAAATGGGACTAAGGAATTTCACCTAAACTATTAGAAATAACCCCACACCACAAACTACTGGCCATACAAAGGATTCATTTGAATTAATAGGTGCAGACAATAAATGGCTTGTTCGATATCACAGAGAATTGAGCATAAGTTGAATTTTACATGATTTGACGTTGATACCAGTGGAGAATTGTACTTTTGTACTGGGGATTATTCTCCAAACCCAGCAGTTAAACATGTATCCTATTAGTACTCAATAAATATGCTTCCCATAAATCAAGAGAGGAGATAGAGTTGGTCTAAACTCTAATTTGTCTTAAATTTGAGCATTTTCTCAAAGAAACCCTTGAATAAATCTTTCTATTTGTGGTGTCTAATTGGGGTGTTGGGATTAGACAAAACAATAGCCCAGAAAAAAAAAAAAAAATCCAACCAAACAAAGAAAATTGCCGTATTGTTATATCAAGATATCGATCTGTCATCAGTCCTCCTTTGGGAGTCTGTGGAAGATAATTAAGATGCTCTTAAATGAGCTGAGCACTCAACAAAACCAGAAACATCTGAGATGCCCTTGTGTGTGTATGCACACGCACACACTAGACAATGAACAATCAAAAGAGGGGGAAACAGGCTTTTGCTGTATAAAACCACCACTCTGTAATGGCTGTAGTAAGACGATAAACAGTGCAGGGACTATCTTCAAGCAGTGCCACATCACTCTGCCCTTCTTTTTCTATTCTGCAACTTTCTCCAGTCTGCAGAGTCAAAACAGCCTTAGAGATTTTTTTTTTTTTCCATAAGGAGGGTATTTTTAATTCCAAAGCGAGGGATTGGTCACACTTGGTCTCATTAGCATGAGGAGCCGTATAAACCCCGCCACGGCAGAATTTGGAGCCGTGTTGAAGGCGAGGCAACAAGCGTATCTGACTGGCTGCGCGCAAGGAGCGAACTTTCACTTTCTGCACATTTCAGTTGATAAAGGCGGGAGCTGCATGGAGAGCTGAACTGGTCCCATCTGCTCAGCGCGCACATTGAGGCTGCCTGCCGAGGGAGAAATTACCACCAAGATGATGCGGGGCAAATTCATAACTTATTGGTACCAGCTGATTTATATATCCTCCATCTATCATTTTTTATTTGCCTCAGTGGCTCATTCGGAAGGAAATACTATACGATATCAGACCAAGGAGGAGGACGCACCAGGAACAGTCATCGGAAACCTTGCCAAGGACATGTCCTTGAGTCTGTCTCGTTCCTCCAAGAGCAATTTTAGGATGATGAAACAATTCAATGATTCATTCATCATGGTGAGAGAAAGCGACGGGGAACTGGCTGTCGGGGAGCGAATTGACAGGGAAAGAATCTGCAGACACACTCCACAGTGTCTCATTACTTTTGACGTGGTGAATTTCTCCAAAGATCGCTACAAATTGATTCACGTCGAGGTGGAGGTAAAGGACACTAATGACAACTCTCCGGAGTTTCCAAACAAGGAATCTGTGGTGGAGATCTCGGAGAACGCAGCGGCGGGGTCCCGCATCCCGCTGGACCCGGCTGTGGACGCCGATGTCGGGTCAAACTACATCCAAAGCTACCAGATTTCTGTCAACAGTCATTTCACCATTGATGTGCTCCAGAGAGCGGATGGGGTTAAATATGCGGAATTGGTGCTAATGAAAGAGCTAGACAGGGAGACTCAGTCATCATACACTGTGGAGCTGGTCGCCACAGATGGAGGGAACCCGCACAGATCGGGGTCAACCAAAATAACTATCAAAGTCACTGACTTTAATGACAATAGTCCCGTTTTTGACCAGAATAGTTTCTCAGTCAGTTTGCCCGAGGACGCCCTGACTGGCACTGTCATCCTGGACTTGAACGCAGTTGATGCAGACGAGGGTTCAAACGGGGAGGTCGTCTACGGGTTCGGAAAGCAGGTTTCTCATGAGATCAGAGAACTTTTCCAAGTGGATAACAAATCGGGCCGCCTGACGCTCAGGAGCCCGGTGGATTTCGAGGACAAAAGCACCTACGAGCTAGATGTGCAGGCGACCGACCTGGGACCTAACCCGACTCCCGCCGTGTGCAAAATCATTATTCACGTCACCGACGTCAATGACAATGCCCCAGAAATCAGCATCACCCCGATGACCTCCATCAGCACCGGCGTCGCCTACATCAGCGAGGCGGCAGACAAGGACAGTCTGGTAGCGCTCATCAGCACCATGGACAGAGACTCGGGTGAGAACAGCCAGGTCCACTGCACGCTGTTCGGACACGACCACTTCAAACTACGGCAAGCGTACGAGGACAGCTACATGATAGTCACAGCAGCAGCCTTAGACAGGGAGAGGATTAGTGAGTATAACTTGACAGTCATGGCTGAGGATTTTGGTTCACCCCCGCTGAGAAGGATCACTCAGTACACCATTAGACTCAGCGACGAGAACGACAACGCCCCTCACTTCACTCAGGCTGTGTATGAAGTTTCAGTGGTGGAGAACAACGCCCCGGGGGCTTACATCACCACAGCCGAGGCCAGCGACGCAGATTTAGACAACAATGGCAAAATCACTTACAGACTAGTGGACTCTGTTATCATGGGCTCCCCCATGAACACCTTTGTGTCGCTTAATTCTGTGTCTGGGTCCATATATGCATTAAGAAGTTTTAATTATGAGGTAATGAAACACCTAGACATACACATCCAAGCCAGTGATGGGGGGTCACCACAGCTGCAGAGCACAGCTGTCATCAGACTGAAAATAGTCGATCAGAATGACAACCAACCATCTATCATAGAGCCACCTCTTTACAAAGGATCTGCCGAGGTTTTACTGCCCAAAGATGCACCTGCAGGTTATGTGGTAACCCAGATAAAGGCCACAGATGCTGACGAAGGCATGAATGCACAGCTGTCCTACAAAATCACCGAGGGGGGACACCTGGGTTTCTCCATCAACAAAGAAACAGGGAAGGTGCACGTGAGCCGACAGCTGACATACGATCTCACAGACAATGTCAAAGTCACAGTGTCAGTAAGCGACCACGGATCGCCTGCGCTCACCTCTACAGCCATTATACACTTAAGTTTTATTGAGGGAACTCTCCCCAGCTTGCCTTCCTTCAGTCAAAATGGCAGTGAGGAGCTCTTTGAATGGGACATGTCCATAGCCATAATCATTGTGCTGGCAGGGAGCTGCTCTCTCCTCCTGCTGGCAATCATTCTCATCACAACCATTTGCAGCCGCCGGAAAAAAGAGACAAAGGAGAGAGGCTGTGATGAAAAAGACGACATACCAAATGTGGAGAAAGTGGAAAGTGGTCATATTGATTCAGTGATTGCCAACCACAAAGGGAACATCTTTGATGCCCATCCATTTCCAGAGAAGTCTCAGTTGGCCAGCAGCAACACAGCAGAGGCAGGCACCGAGGATGGCTCACAGACAGTAGGTATCTTTGAGCCAGACAGCAGAGCGATGGAAGGTAAATTAAAGGTAAGCTGTTTTCAAGTTTGTCACATGCTGACTATGCTGTTGACTTTTGCATTTTGACTCAAGATTTGCTGCAACTTTTTGTCTTTGCAGGGTTATTCTACACTCCCAGGATATGGGAAAGAGACTGTCAGACCTATAACGATATGGAAGGGCAATTCATTCACAACTATCTCAGCAAGAGACCCCCACATAAGTGGCAAGGACAGTGGGAAGGGAGACAGTGACTTCAATGACAGTGATTCGGACATAAGTGGAGATGTACACAAAAAAGAGTCACCACCAATCAACAGTGAGTGTCACAAAAGCACAATAAAAATAATGTTATCAGAGATTCAAGGGGAGTCGAAGGAGAGTATATAAAGATGAAATCCATGCAGTGTTTTGAGTTCACTAATTTTGCTTCCTACAGTAATTTATATCTGATTGTAGAACAAAATTGAAGCTACATACCCAACAGATTGAATGTCGTAACAACGAACCGTTTTGCAGTCCACTGGATGCATTATGATTGATTTAACCTGGTCTCAAATGGGAGTTTTCATATTACATCCTGACAGCACTGCTGTTTTCCGCAGGTCTCTGGGCTTGTACAAGTGAATGCAAAGTGTTGGGACACTCTGACCGATGCTGGAGCCCTTCAGCTACAAGGCCCAACATGAGCCTGGCCTGTGGACCGCATCTGTCAATGTTCTCCAAGACAGCATCTCTTCCTCGGGACACCAGGAGGGAAAACTACTACCCAGCTCACGTAACCAAAACCAACGGCCTCCAAAGCGTATACGAACAGGTTCAACACCAGGAACTTGATTATATTCTTGTTGGTCCACCGACACCAGCCAGAATACAGGAAACAGATGAGCTATCAATTCCTGAATATACAAACTCTTAAATGAGTCAACATACACTCATCCAAAAGGATTTCATCTTTATACTGTAAAGTACTTTTATCTCAATTGACTTTGTTGGATTGTTGCAGTGTTTTGTAGTATGTCACGTGTCTTTTGGCTCATATAAGACTGTTCATTGTATCATGTGCAATATGCAAGATTTTGTACATTAATAATATATTTTTCATAATGATTCAGTGTAAAGAAAAAAAATTTATTATGAATTTTCAGGAGCATGTGTTATTATTTAAAAGGGCATGACCGATGGACATTTCAGCTGAAAGGGGCTTTTCTGCTGTGGAAAACAATCAGTATTGAAGGATTACCATGTTTGTGGTAGATTTTGTCACATTGTTGCACAAATAAACAGCTAAAATCATATTGTTTTGCTGTTGAGCGACAGTTTAAACATCCAGCCAGCTGGGCTTAAAGGATTCAAATGCAATCTTATTGACAGTGTCCAACCTATTGTCTTGAGGGAATATTCATAAAACACACAGAATAACCTCAATTAGCCAGCTGAATGCATTTCATTTGTCTTAAAGGCTTATGTGCCACAATAAATCAAATGGTCCTCCACGGCTAAATTGATAGCAAGCTTAAGCCAATGTCATATTCTTTTCATGCTACACAATGTGGTTACTGTGCGAGCCTCAGTTTGCTACATTTCTGATCAACTGCTCTCACAATTACATATTTTCGAAGGTCAAAGAATCTCCTTAACTTTCCTGATTGCCTCCCAGCTTACCAATTATCCAAAAAATGTGGTTCAGTCTGTTTCCAAGCAACGGCACGGCACATTTGAATCTCCCTTCTTTCTGCTTCTCTTTTTTATAAGTTATCACAAGGACCGAGCACAACCTTGACCACAAAACTACAGTACCTTCCCCACATTGTCAAAGCAGGAAATTCACTACTGAGCAAAGTTTATTTCTGTGTTTCTCTGTGATAGTGCATGCTGTTGCAAGTGTTCTCTATTTAGCATCTTGTAGGAATATGAAGACCAAATAAGACCTATGTGCTGGACTGCTCTGCATTCTTGCTTTCACCTGTAACCAGCAGTGGTTCAGGAAGGAAATCCTTCATTCCATCCTTCAGTTTAGTCATAAAAAGCATTGTGTATTTGTAACTGTACTTCTGTGCAACTGCTCAAACTTATGGCTATTCTCTTCCAAGCAGTGCATTGCTGTTCATAACTCATGATGGCAGCCAATCTCTGATGAGCTCTGAGCGTCTTCAAGAGTCTTGTTTTATTTTAGAACCACAGGATGGCCACCTTGCCTCGGGCAACCTGGGCCCACAGGTAACATTGAGATGAAGAATTTAGCCAAAAGAATTTATATCAACTGTACGTCATTCACACTCAAATGCCAATTTGCCTTTTGGTGGATACTCTGATTCAGCAGAGCGAGGCAGCAGTACCAGAGAAGGAATTATAGTGGATATCATGAAAGAGACTATGGAAAAAGTCCAAAGTGTCACTCATGGATACGGCTGTTTTGAACACAGCGCACCTCTGGTAAGACAGCCTTAATACATTTTTGATTTGAAATTTAAATGACATGTTAATAAAGCCTTAGACTCTTTAAAACATTTATATTGTTGCTCAGCGTGTGTCATCTCTTGTTTTGCCCACTCTAAACCTTTAAGGGACAAAGCACACCTACCGCTTCTACAATCAGCCGCCTCCTGAGATTTGGAGCAGTGGTTCTTATTGTCGGCGCTGTGTTAATGCTGTGTGCGTCCATGGCAGCTCTCTATCTGTGGAAAGTGAATGATAAAAATGTAAGTGTGAACAGAGGAAACACACACAAAGATTGGCAAAAAAAAAAAAAAAAAATCATGAGGGTCTCATGAGATTTTCATGATAAGTTTTTGTGTTAATGACCGAGATGCCTCATAAGAAACTGTCTTCAACTTTGTCTACAATGCATATGTTGATTCATCCTGTAACTCTACTTCATCATATGAGAAAGATTGCTGTTTATATATGTCCTAATGAGCTCACCTACAGGGCAAACAGCCCCATCAAGGTATACAATCGCATCCCCTGTGGAACTTCGTGAAATTTTCTGTGTGCTCATACGATGCAGGCTTTCTGAAAGACTAGAAAGAACAAAAACAATGTGCAGGGGAAAAGTAGAAGTAGCATAAGGCTTGTTATTTTCTTCTATGTTTGACTTCTTTTGTTTTTGCCACCGTCTGTTTTACATAACTTGACTAATCAGTCATTTTAACTTCCCACTTTTGCTGCCAGGTTTATAATGTTCGGTACAGTATGAACATCAATGGGGAGGTGAGGGAGGGCTCTGTGGAAATTGATTCTGACAACAACCTGGAGAGATTTAAAACTGGGAGTGGAGCTGAGGAAGCTGTGGAGATTCATGACTTTCAAATTGTGAGTGAGTCTGTCCTTGTTCTCTCTTCCTGAGGTAGTTTAGCTCAGAATTTTTTTTTCTTCTTCTTCTTCTTTTTTTTCTGTGTGTTTAACAAAGTAGCAGAGCTATGAGTGTAAACATGGCATCTCTGTGATTTGGTGCAGGGAATAACCGGAATCCGCTTCTTTGGAGGAGACAAGTGTTATATAAAATCCCAAATCAAAGCCAACCTTCCACATATGGGAGCGCACAACAAAGAGTCGCTGATGTTTGACCTGGTATATGCACAACGCTTGAAGCAGAACGTTGCAAATTGCAGAGAGGCAAAAAAATTGACAATGTTAAAAGGAAGCAGAAGACATACTGATATTCTCTGCTGCTTTTTTTATATTTCAGTCATTAAAGGACACAACCTTTTTGTTTCTTGCCAGACAGATGAATTAACGCCAGTGAGGTTTGATGAGGAGGTCCTCATATGGGTCGCAGGAGAACAACCTCTGAAGGACACCAGTTTTCTGAGCGACAAAATTCTGAGTCTTTGCGGGAAACTGCCCATTTACTGGCTCCAACCCTCCTACTCCAAAGGTTACTTTTTTCCTCATCTCATTAATTCATTCCATCCCACAGATTCAAAGAGAACTACCCAGTTTTGACACTGAACAGTCTATTCCGTGTGTCTTCACAGTTCGGTCAAATCTTGGTAGTGTTTGTCCTGCTTTTAACTGACATACTTGTAAAATCTACAGTCTTGCCTGAGAAGTTGGTTGAACATCTTGAACATACACGACATTTGGAGTCATACACCAAATAAGGCTCCAGTCTTGGATTAAAAAAGAATGATGTTGAAATATGCAAGACTTCCTGATATCACTGCTGCTAATTCAATTATTCAGAACATCTGAGACAGACCCAGCTATGTAGGATTGCGCTCTGAGGACACGTATGGTGTCTTGTGGATGTTGACCCAATACTCTCGCCCCACGCGGCTGCTGTAACAGATGGGGAAAGGAGAAAGAGAGACACAGAGCGAGCCAAGCGGCAGTTTAACATGGAGGAGTTGGAGGCAGCTGCCGAGGAGAGAGACCCAGCGAGTCGCACAGAGGACGACACTCCCAGAACTGTGGAAGAAGAGGAGGGGGCGCAGTCATCTGCAGGATCAGCATACAATCCTGAAAACCCCTATCATGTGAGTAGCAACCTCAACAACAACACTGCACATGATAAACAGGATTCCAGAGCTGGTGAACATTTGATTAACTATCAGGAGGCACAAACTGAGGCCTCAAGCAACCCTCAAAGTAACATTACCAAGTGAAGTTTCTCTGTTTTGTCAACAGTTTTTCAGATGACTACATAACTCCATCCTTTAGATGCCAGCCTGGTTAAAAATGCATTGTCAAAGAAATAGAGGTGCACGGTGCGAAATGAGCACTAACCTGGGTTTATTCCGTCTGTCGGCTGTGGGCGCTTTATACTGCTGCTGCTGCTGCTGGGGAGGTGTCGTATTAGTAGCTAATAATTACAGGTCACCGGGGGTAACAGCCGTCATTCCAGTTTGATGAACTTATAAACTTAAGTGAAAATTCCCACTGGTCATAAAAATTCATGTTGCCTAAGAGAACTGGAGTCACGTGTTTGGGAGGATGAGAAGTTTTCGAAAGCATTAGAATTGCAAATGGGTGGAAGTTTAAATGTATTTATACAAGCACACATACATCTATATATATATTAAGACTGCCCTTCAAAAGTAATATTGTTTCGAAACTGCAGCGCAGCGGAGGAGCCAGAGAGGAAGATGCCATGACCTTTGACACCATGTTAGACCACCAGGGGATCTGCTGCTCCGAATGCCAACGCAGCTACACTCACTGTCAGAGGATCTGCGAGCCTCTGCGCGGCTACTGGCCTTGGCCTTACAACTACAGAGGATGCCAGGTAGCTTGCCGAGTCATTATGCCCTGTCGCTGGTGGGTGGCGCGCATTTTAGGCGTTGTCTAAGTAAACGCGTTACATTTGTGAGGGAACACAGCTTTTATGTTTCCTCCAAAGACCCCCCCCCCCCCGCCTAAAAAAGGTCTCTAAAATCTCAGCTTCTGTTCAGATCTGCGTACAGATATTTATTTTCTGACTTTGACTATAAATAGTCAGAGCAACACCTGTTAACATGAAATGTAAATTTTGATGATCTGTGCTATAATATCTATGCTAATTGGCAGACTATTTACAATCTGACATAAGTGTTAGATATAAACAGTTGCTTTCTCTTTGTGGGCATATACTGAGTTTTTCACATCCAGTAGGACTGGAGTATAGAAATGCCATATTGCTATTTTCAGCACCAGACTCACAGATGAACACATACATTTTTGCATCATGTAAAACCAAAGCTTAATGCACTATACTGTGTTTAATGGAGGGTATGGGACTGAATCCAAAGGCTGAGCAGATCGTGTACCTTTTCTGACTGAATAGGCTTCAATAAATTCTAATTACAGTATATGCTGGCTTTGATGCAGCCAGGGTTTTGTTTTTGTGTGTGCGTGTGTCACATGTTGTTTCCATGGTTCCACCGGGTGCTTTTCTGATGAAACTGAAGTGACAGCAATGGTTGCCATAACTTCCATTCACAGCTCCGAAGCAGTTTGAGGGCAATGCAATTTGTGAAAATTGACATCTGCATTGATGTGATGTAATGTGAGATGAGTGTCATGGCAATGATGGAAAATATTTCCATAAATGTGACATTTTCATTAAATAATTCAATGTTTTGTTTTTTTCTTATGCAAAGAGGAGGAGTGTCGAATCTAAGCTACCAAATAATATGATCCAGAGACAGGCTTTTTTATATTGTTGCACAGATGTTTCTGGGACTTGTGGTGTAGGGCATACTGAAAACCTCAAAATCAAAAGAAATCAGATTACAATCTCCAAAGCCATATGCCAACTTTCTAAATAACTGAAAGGAGCCATGTTGCGATCAAGACGATTTCACAGAGGGTGATCCAGGCACATCAAATTACAACAGATGTGAAATTGCACCGTGTCTGCCACTAAAACCACATTGAAACTCTGAAACAGGGAGAGGAAACAACACAAAGAGATGCTTGTCTCTTTGCTTGGAGATCTTTCCTGGTTTTCATGGGGGTAGAGGTGCTTATCACATCTGCAGTGCTGATAAGACGGCCTCTGTGCTTCCGTAGGCTATATAATATTAATCCCTCTCCCACGTCTGCAGATGCACTTAAAGGAAGGTGACAAGCATGACATATCCAGGACCTCCTGATGGCTCATGCTCTGGAGTGCAGCCACTAAAAGAGCCCCAAGTACCCTCAAGTGATGTAAATTTGCAGGGGGAGTCCAATTTCCATCACAGCGCTGTCACTGCCATGGTCATTAAACTAAATCATCCCGCTGTGTGTCACACAGCTCCCATTTTAAAGTCCCCTCAATAATGGAGTTATACTTGGACTGCAGATTGTAGCACAACAGTGAATGTCTGACCTGACAGCGACAGTAAGAGTTTCTTGCGCATTTTTTCATCTTTAGAGATCACAGAGAGACAGTGTGCATGGGCATAAGGGATACCTTGAAATAATGTATTATTTTAGATATACTCTGGTATCTTAGCTGCAACAGCTGCAGTTCAACAGGATGATCTCTAAAGTGAGCAACTGCTGCAGGAATTTAAATATGATGTGCTTTGTGCCTGTTGCTGTTGGCGCTTTCCTTGGGTTTCACTTAGAATATATTGATACAGCAGCACAAGACAAAGAGCTCTAAGTCTACGCCAGACAAAAGGAGATGAGAAACACAAAGCAAAACAAAAAAAAAACAAAACAAAAAACATCACCACAAGCACAGCTCAAAATGGCATTTAAACCGAGAAAAAATACATAGCTCTCTACAACAGCAGTTTTGTATCCCGAGGCCTTGTTTCTAAAAAACGTGTTTCCTTTTACCATTCCTCTCCGAAGAAGAGAAATGTGCCCCAGTAGAAAGTAGTAGAAAAGACTAATGTGTTGGAGAGCAGCGTCGGTGTGTGAGACAGTGGTGCCTTTTTGTTTGTCTCCCCTCTGGAGCCAAGCTTACCCTGGGAGCCCTGCAGGCCAGGGAACAAACAGAGCTTTGTGAACGCTGACCCACTGTTCCCAGCAGCCAGACTGCAAACCTCCACTCCTGTGCTAATAGGAAACCACAGATGAGAAGTCCTCAGCAGGGGGAGCTTTCTCGCATCCACCTGTGCTTTCATCATTGCCCATCAAAACAAGCATAGGCCGGCAGGGTGCTGCCGTGCTCCGGTGACCGCTGAATCAAAAGCTTTTTCACCAACATCCTCTTTGCAAAAACACTTTAGAGAAATACATTTGGGATACCATAGCTGGTGATTTATTTGGTGGCAGGGATTGGAGCTAATCAAGCCCATGCACTCACTAGAGCTCCTAAATACGTCAATAGCTTGTCATAAATTTGCCTGTAGTTGCCCAAGAGGCATTACAAGTGTGAATAGAAGTGTGAAGTGAACCACTCTAGTAAACGTGTCCTACATTTGATTGCATGTTTTCCATTACATCCAGACATGAATGAAATAAACAGTAGTGACAGTCCATTTTGCACCTTAACCAGAACACAGAAACCCTTTTAGGCTAGCTCATTATGCTTTTCTGCAAGAAAGCACTGCAATATGTTTATACATGCTGGCATTGGGAAAAACCTGTAGCCCGACTGTTTTTGCACTGGCAGCAGCAGCAACCCAAGCACGGAATATTTGTCTTTTCTTTTTCTCCTGAATGGTCAGAAATAACATGGCTGGACGAAAAAGGGAGGGGGGGGGAGAAGGGGCTGAGTTGGTGGGGGTGGGTGGTACATGGCTTAAATGCTTCTTAATCCCATGGTTGAGTGACCACTTGCAGCTCTGCCCAGTAGTCTGACTCTGTCTGCCATTTGCAGGTCTCTCTGAAGTTTCTTTGCCATTGGCTAGAGTGTGCGCTTCTCTCCCTCTCTGTTTTTTGCTGTCTCTCACTCTCTCTCTCTCTCTCTCTCTCTCTCTCTCTCTCTCTCTCTCATGCTCCTATTTAGTATGCAAGCTCCCAAATGGCTATTAATTAAATGCCTGCTGAAATTGTATGAAGACCTCTGTCTTGTTTATTTCACTGAGCTGAAACTGTAAATATTATAGACCTGCTGCATTCAGTGAATTACACTACTTCAATGGAATGAAACGCTATAGCAATTTTCCTGGATGACTCAATTAATCTGCACGCACTGCAGGTTTTTTTTTTCCTGTGTGTGTGTGTGTGTGCGTGTATTGCTCTTGGTTGCATGGTGTCCTTGCTGCACTCAGATAGAAAACCTGCTGTGTGGTGTTGGTCTAAATTGGACACAGAGCTGGAATTCGCACCATTGTCTTAAGACACAATATGTGACGGCAGTGGAGGCATCCACTCTGCAGTGGATGTCAAGCGTTCCTCACAAGAGGTGGGCAGTTATCTATACAACACAGCAGACATAGGCTCTCCGAGAGACGCTGTGTGACAAATAAACAAACAAACAAACAAACAAACAAACAAAAAAAAAAACATACCTCACCCACATCACCAGTTTATTTACCCCTTCAGTGGAAATTTAAATTGAAAAGCCACGCCAATGGGATCAATATTAAAAAGATTTCCCTTCAAAATATGGCATTTGTCAAAATGTTAGTTATCCCAGGATGTACCCCAGAAGGTGCACATCCTCCGGTGGTGAGGAGCTATAGATAGCTCAAAGCAGAATCAAATCAAGACTTCGCATCTACAAACTGTAAAAAAAAAAAAAAAAAAAAAAAAATCAGCTCCTCCACAAAGCAATGTCAAGAGGCATGCCACATGAAAGCAGAAGTTGTCCAAAGAGAAGCAGAAAGTACTGACAAAGTTTATGAAGAAAAAAGTAAATGTGTTTTTAATCCTCAGCAGCACATGCAACAATGAGGGAGCCTGAGTGCTTAGATATGCCACCCCGGGGGCAGGCTCTATACTTAAGGCTTACAACAGCCTCATTATCTCCCTCAACTCACATCAGATCCTAGCAGCAGTTTGTCACAGGCAGGCTCCTCTCTGCCAGTAGGCATCAGACCAATCCTCCTGCAACACTACTGTACATAATTGCCATATGGACAGCATTTTGAGCCAGAGTGAAGACTAAAAAGCCCTCCAGATAGATTCCCCAGATAACTAAATGAATATTTTATCTCATTTCCATCTAATTTGCACCACATTATTATACGGAACTGAAATTTTTAATTAATTGATAGAACAGATCAAACACAGGTTTACACTTTGATTTTCGGGAGCTGTTATTTTGATAATTTGCATGACTTTTTTCGCATGCCAAGCTTTTTAATCTCCCAGAATTTCAGCATCTCTATATAGAAACAGTATAATGAAACATACAGCAAATTAATAAATGTCGCCACACATGAAATGCTTGTCTAGGTTGCATGAGCAGTTCCAGAGAGAAGTCCTTTTACCTGCCACCCCACTGATTAATTAATTTCACACTATTTAATTAAATCCATAGTCTGGGGAGTCTGGGCAGCACCCCAGGGAGCCCTATCTGAGCCTTGTGTGTACAGAGATTACTGGAGAAAGGTTTCAGACACCCGCTTTCTTGCTGATGTTGACACTGACGTCACCCTCCTCTGGATACCCGAGCACGACTGTGTCAATGTCATCAGGCAGTTGTGAGCTTTTAGTGCCGGGGACATGATAGCACACCACCATTTGCTGATTATCTGCTGGCATTTACATGAACAAAGGACACTGTCATTTGACAGCGTTAGACACAAATTAGTATTAGACGGAAGTGACTGATGGCGCCTGTTACTATGCAGAGCATAAACCTTTGCATTTACATACAGGGAGCTAACTATAAAAATATTAATTAAATTCAATTGGCTATAGCATAAATGAGTGAAGTGAGCTACGATATCCTGTCCAACACTGTTGTAGGCTACAACAGTCAAAGCTTCAGAGACAAACAGACGCTGTCTCTCTTATGTCAGAAGTGAGAGGTGCACAATTGCCAGGCACGGCAGGCAATTTGACTGTTTGAGCTGGGGAGTGTGCATTTTACTTTCTCTGTTCTCCTGAAACATATTTTTGGCATCTCTAATTACAAAACAAACACCTTCTGAGCCAGATTCAGACTCAAATGTGCCTTTACAGTACAGTACAAGCGCCAAATAAGATGGCATTTACATATATTTGTCACTGCGGACTGCCGTATTTGCAAACATGGGAATTTAAATAGGATTATATATTTTTCTTGCCCCTTGATCTGCCATAACAGCAAATCTCAACCTGATCCTAGCTGTCATTCTCCTCCTTCTAGTGTTTATACATTAAGGAAAGCAAATATAATTGATTAGGTACATGAAGGTGGCAGACTGCTGCTCTGATTTGATGTGATGTGTAACCAGCGTTTCCTTACTCTATTTGATGTGTTATTAGAAGACTACAACACAGAGGCAATAATATAACTGCTATATCTATATAGATGGTTAAAATTCAAATTTAAATGTCAGATTGGAAGAAAAATATGTCAATAGTGTAAAATAAGCCTTTTTTTTTCATGTGCAGATACTGTACACGGCCCAGTGAAACCTGAACATCATATAATCCTTTACTGGGGACTTCAATTAGCTTCAGTAAATGTTTTTAAGCCATTTCTTTATTCGGCTTTCCTCTAAGCATGGCAAACATCACAATTATAGACACACTTTTATTCAAACAAACTACCCGAGAGTTTACAAACCGTCGAGAGTGGTGTTCCTGACTTGAAGTTAACTTTTAATAGGCATACCAGCACACAACATCAAGGAAGTTTTGTCGACTGATATACAGCATTAGCTGAAAGAACAGTGCCGTATTTGTGCTCGCCTTGTCCTGTGACAAGAAGACCTATCAGGTGCTCACCCCCCCCCCCCCCCCCTCCCCCTCCACTCTTACCTCCCCTCCTCTCCTCCCATTCCTCTCTCTCCCCCTGACCTCATTCTGTCATCTTCGTTTTCCTTCTTCCCCACTCTCAGGTCTTTTATAAAGTGTCTCCATGCATTACACATTTAACAATGCATTAAAAATAGGCCACCATCAATCAGTCATTCAGTGGCGGAGACAGAATCTACTTGTGGCACCAATTTTGTATGTTTCTCATGGTTCAAGAACGAAAGGAACACCATAAACTCCTGGGCAGCTGTGTATGGGAAAACTTAACAGAGATGAAAACACACATTTATGTGCTAATAATACACTGTACCTCAAAAGAACCCACCGCAATCATTTTGAATTCCCACTTGCTTTATTTCCTGCGGCACAGTTCTCTTTGCAGAATCCAGAAACAGAATCAAAATAATATATATACATGCAGGCGGTAAGCTGTGACAAGATTCCTGTTGATGGATGCCAGTTTAACATCGAGCCCAAAACAGTGATTTGAGAACTGTGATGCATGATACAGGATAGGTACTAGGTAAAATCTGATGTAATGGTTGGGAGTGAGTCAAGCCCTGGGGGAAAATAGTCTGAACACTGTGACTCCAGGTTGCTCATGCCAAAGCAGATGTTGAACTGACGACAGCAGTACAAAAGACAGCGTTGCACATTATTCACGAGGTAAGATTTATATTATTAGGACGGCACGTCAAGGTTGCCCGGCTACAAATGGAGGTGCTTTTGGCATACTACTACCCTATGTACATTTAATAAAGCAATACTGAAGAACCCGCAAAGTATTTTCACAGTACCACGTGAGTTTTGAGTTTTGTTAACACAGTAAAGAGTTCTCCCGCTCAGGCAGAGGTGTGGAAGTCTGCCTGTGAGCTTTGATGTTGCTGCTCTGCTCTGAGGCTTGATCCTGCATTCTGGATTTTGAAACAGACTGCACTTCGTCATGGGTAACAGCTTGAAGAGGTAGACACCAACAGCACAAACATGCCTGAAGGACCGCACACACATTTGGTCAGCATGCAGAAACACATTTACCAACAGCTTCACATGGAGAAAAGACCTCATTAGTCAATATATTTATGTGTGGCATATTCATAGAATAATGGAGATAGAAGCCAGCCTTGCTTATGTTGTATAAATAATGATCCGTTGTATAAAAATGTAATTATTTCAGAGACAGCATAAAAGAAAACTGTTTCCCTTTGCAGCAATATGTCGGAAGCAATCTCAGATTTATCTTTTAAATGAAGCAGTAGGGACGTCTTAAAGGAAAGAGTATATGATTTTATCCATAAATATTTTACAAAGAGCATTATTGCAGAAGAACAGTATCTTTATGGCACACTGCGGTACACAAAAACCTGATGATAGTCAAAAGAAATCAAAGGCTGCTTTAGATTTCTTCTTCTGAGTTAGTAACACAATGAAGGCTTTTAAATTTCTTCCTTTGAAAGTTGCCTTGAAGCGATGTTTTTTTTCTCCCTCATAACACATCACTCTGATTCACTGACAGACTGTCTGGTACATTGCCAATTGGGTGGGTTTTTTTTTTTTTCTTCCTGCCAGTGTTTTTCCAGACCATTTTCACTTATTACCCCCTCAGGTCGCTCGGTCCAGTCTAGCCATTTTACAGACATGACTCCATATGTCCTTAATGAAATATGATAGCTGATCCAATGCGGATCCCCTCCCCCTCCCCCTCCCCCTCCCCCCAAAACCACCACCTGCACCTGCTTTGTCAAGAATTGAATAGTGTCATGCAGGTACAACTATATGAGGCTGACAGTAAAACTTACCTTAAAACACCTCTTGAATCTTTTGCTGACTATGTACAATGCGATTGGGTTGATGCAGGAGTTGAGTGACGCCATGGTGATGCCAAAATAGTCCAGGACAAGAAAGGCACTGAAAAAGGAGCATGAAAGTGACGTAAATCAAACCAAAGAACCCAGGGAAATAATAGAGTGATAAACAATTGAGAGAAATGTGTGTGGGATGGGAGGGGGAGGAGTTGGGGGTGTTACTCAATTCTTAATACATACCTTAGGAGGTGACACCTATTAGGATCTCTTTGATCATATATGGTGGCCTTCAAAATTCTGCTCAGGTACAGAGGCAGCCAACAAAGTGCAAACACAATCACCAGGCAGAAGACAGTTTTTGCTACTTCTCGTCTCTTTGGGGGGGAGGAGGAGGAAATACAACTGAAATTAAAATGTATATTAATATTAATTGAAATCGAGAAATATATTTAAAAGTAATTAATGACCTGCTTGGTGTGTTCACTTATTGTGGTCCCTTTCAGCATCTTCCTGGTCATGAGGGTGTAGAAGACGATGGTCCAAGCCAGTGGCATGCAGAAGTAGAAGCCAAAGAGCCACCAGTCCTTCACTGATTTATAGAACTGTTGATTAAACATGACAGAAGCCCAGAGTCAGTCAGCGCCACAGAGACACGACGATCAATGTGAGCTATGTGAGGGCGTGCATGAAGGAATATTTAAGATGGTTATAAATATTACCCTTGTAATGTGTTGTGTATATATATATATATATATATATATACACATATATAATATAGTGCAATCAAGCACATGTTGATCTCACACTTCATCCTGTTGCTACATTACCTGCATGAATAGGGTAGTTTGCATGGGATGAAGCAGACATATTCTCAGATGCTTCTCTTTATAGTTCATTGTTATCATATCAAAGCCGACAACTTCAGGCAATGCCAGCAGGATAGAAATAACCCATATCAGAGTTATTTCGATTGCTGTCCAAGCTGCAACCCCGCTGCCTTTGATTCGATTCCGAGATACCACAGCTCGATATCTGTAAAATCAGTGAGAAACTGCTATGACTCTTTGTTCGTAACCATGGTATATTTTTCAGCTAAAGAGCATTTAGAAGGATAATTCCATAAACAAATCTGTCTCCTTGATGAAATAACAGATAGCAGCCAGCAAATACTATTTTTGGTGCAGAAGGCAGGCTGCTTATCTCTTTACCTGTCAACACTCAAAGCGCATAGGCTCAACACAGTAATTCCAACAGAGGTTTTCTGTATGAAGGGAACAAGTTTGCACAGCAGTAAGCCAAATGGCCAATCTTCTGCTATGAGCTGAAACAAACAAACAAACAAACAAAAAGGGACACTTTCTGCATAAAAAAAAACTATGCCTTCAATCAATTGAAGCTGAAATTACAGTTTAAAAATGTGCATAAAATGCAGAGAATCAGGAGGAAGGTGGGAGACTGCTCACCATGAGGTAAATAACTCACCCTGTATGTGCTGATTGGAATGTCTATCACAATGTGAATTAGATCGCCCAGAGCAAGACTCGCAATGAGGATGTTGGGTTCGCTTCTCATGCATTTGTTCTGATATATGATTTTCAGTAGGGCTGAATTCCCCACTATTCCAGTGACAAAGACAAGCAGAGAGACCACCGTGTTGATGTATTTGAAGGTGTTTCTGACTCCAGCTGATTCCAAGCACATAGGAGGGTGTGGTGATTTTGGCTCTGCTACTTGGAGTGGATGGATTGAGCTGTTGGATTTCTGTTTTTCCAGTATTAAAAAGCTGGGGGAGGCTATTTCAGAGAGTTCAGTAACAGCGAGCGGGTCTGAATGTTGAGCACTGGCCTCTCCTCTGATGAGAACATTTGCCAAACAAAGAGCAAGAGCCACGGTCCACATTGTTGTTTTTCTTTTCCTTTACCAACACTAGACTGAAAAATAAGTTGCAAATTAGCACAGCGCCTCAGCTTCGAGATTTACAGTGCAAATGTGAAAATGATGTAATTAGGAGATTTTGGTTAATCACAATACAAAATGAAACAGTACTGATATTAGAATGATAGTTAATTATGCTATCTTACCTTGAGGTGTACACATACAAACTCTGCATGAAAGGAATCTCTTTAATAATTGCAAGATAACGTAGGTCGAACACAAAAGACACGCTTTGTTGCTGTGGCTATTGTATAAAAGTTAGAACCCAGCAGACAAAATCTGGGCTTTATAGACTAAGGTAGTGCTGTCAGCATTAGTCATCGATCTGTCAGTAGTGACTGTAATTACTTCCCTTGATGCATCACCCTGTATTAAAGGCTGGCATTGAAGAGCATTGTCTGTAGAGTGAGATCATTGTATAGGTGTCAATAGGGATATTATGTGACGGTTGTTTTCGCCCTCTTTAATGAAAAACTTGGGCATTTTCTTCAACACAAAGACTCCATTCAAAATCTAAATGTTACAATATTTCTATTTTATTGAAGTGAGAGATATTTTTTTGCTTCCAGCCACCAAGCTGGGGAACTAGAAAAATGTCCTCAATAAGTATACGACATTTTGGATGTGCAGGAGAAGGAGTAATATTACAGCTTTCTCACTTGTACAGTCAGATCAAATTGTTGGGAAATTATGCTTTGGACCCGAAAACAAACAAACAAACAAAAAAAACAACCCAAAAACAAACAAACTTGGAGGAATAGTTCCTAAAATGATAAAGCAGGAGTTAAACTGCCTCAGATTTCACTTCTTTGATCCATATAGCTGCTCTTTTATTGCTTTTAGACTAGCAACAAATGATCAACAGGCTGAATTTATTCATTGATAGACCCAGCTGCAGTTTGATGAAAAAATGCTCATTAGTAGATAAAGGCTACCTATGGTCCATGATCCTGCTCGATTGGCAGTTGGGGGAGGGGGACTCTCCTGGTTGTGGTGTGGTGAAAATGACAAAGGTGATTCTCTTTTCACAAGTGAAATATTCTAATAATTCTTCAGTGAGAGGAAAAAAAAAAGTAGCGTTGGTTGTGAGTTGCCTGAAATGAATATCCAGAGTATTTAAAATGTTCCAAACTAACTTAGAATAAAATTTATCGTACGCTCTTCCTATCCTACTTAAAACCTAAGATAGGAAGTGTCTGTAATACGGGCTGTATAAGTAGTGACGGGCAACTGCATTTTAACAATAACAAAAATGAGACAAATGGAACGGTGCATTATTCAGTGAGTGTCCTCTAGAGATTTTGCATCAGTTGTCATATCACATTTTTTAAAACATGAGTCAGTCTCCATCCTACCAGAGAGATACTGCCTCTGTATCTCCTGAGAGTCCTAAAGAAGGTGACTTCTCCCCTCAACAGATTTATGACAACCTGAAGAGCCTGGAGGAGCAGGAGACGTGACGACCACAAAGATACCATTGTTAATAACGTACCTGACAACTGCTCCAGCTCTGCTTTGAATGCTCAAATCTGTTTTCCGCTGGAAACAAATGACCTTGGGAAACTAAGTGCTGGCATATTTCCGCAGGAACAACCGATGAAGAAAAGTGAGTCGGTTGAGTGGGATATGAAAGAGAAACTATTCACAGAATGATTTATACTTCTTTTTTTTTTGTCTTTTCTTATCTCTGTGACTGGACCTAACCAAGTTGAATTCCCTGGAACTGAACTGGAACGATAAAAATTACAATAATATTCAAGTTACTCTGCATAGTTACAAAGTTAAATGTACTATTTTTGTTTTTACTTCGCTTCACCCACATTTGAATTCAAAGGAACAGTCTAAGATTAAATTGGGGAGGTTTCAGACTGCAACCAACTAAATAAAAAAGAAAAACAGAGGTAAGGAAAAAAAAAACAAAAAAACTTCGGAGCCAGTAAAAATGATCTTGAGGTAACGTTTTGTTTGTCATTTGCGAGCTATTGCAGAAACATTTATGAACAAATGTGGCGGGCTCTGTGAAAGACGACCCGCTCTCTCTTTCCTGAGAAATTCTTCACACTAGTACTTTAATATGCTGTAAATTCTTAAAGAAACAAGTTTGTAATGCTTAGCCTTTAGTCAGAGCCATATAACGATATCATGCTGGTCAAAGTGCTTAAAAATCTTTACACCCTGCCAAAAAAAAAAAAAAGAAAGAAAGAAAAGAACTGCCACTGCTGTCTGATTTATGTGGTGATATAGTCGTAATGAAAGCTGTTTCACTTGAAAACATGCATGGTTAAGTTTATTACAGTTGGCAGTCACCCCCTCCGATGGATAAAGGTGGTCGAAAATGTGAATGTTATTCAGTCTCAAAGCACTGGGGTTATTAAAGTGGCTTCGTGGGAAAAATAACAGTAAACTCCATCTTGAAACTGGCATTCCCTTTTATGCTTAATTTGTTTGCTTTTGATTAACACAATTTATATCCCAGCATGCCGTGGGTGAGTGGTATCGTCAGGGTTACATTGAGGCCCTTAAGCTCAATGAACAATTTTCTTTACATTAGCAGCTTTTTGGCAAATTTAATGTTTTGCCTTGTCAGCTACTGTTCACAAAGCGATAGTTTACACAAAGGAGCTCAGATAAGACATTCTCCCCACTTGGCACCAAATGGCAAACTGTCACATAAAGCAACTAGATGTTTTTTACATATTTTACAAACAAGATATTTTTTCTTTCGAATTGATACGAGTGAAAACAAAGCCGAGTTTAAGCTACGCAAATTTTGCAAATAGTCCACTGAATATTAGATAACTGCTTGCTGGCATATTAACACAAAAAACTTTGTGAAGCAGTAATGTGTGAGAGAACAGTCTTTTCTAGCTTGTTAAGGGCATCCACTTTTCCTCACGAGGCTAGACAATCAATTTGGACGGCTCGAAGATGAATAGAGTTGTTCTGGCAAACTCGTAACAGCTGCGATTCCTTTCTGTCTCTGTGTCCTGAGAAGTCCGGTCTCGCTAGAGTTCATGGAGTTTCGCTCGCTGGATGGAAGATTCATTACTTTGGTGAGCTCTCAGACCCAGACAGATTGGGAGTGGGTGGAGCATAGCCTCTTTTTCAGCTGTCAAGGTAAGCTATGTTATCAGTTTCGGTGCAAAGGGGTCACCTGCTCCTGCCCCCTCTCTCGCCTCTCATGACTTAGACATCTGTCAGATTCCTCATTATTTTGCTCTTGTGCAGTTCAAAAGGAAATTGAAGATCCCCAGCTCTTAAAAGCAGAGGTAGGTGAGCATGGACACCTTTCCTGATTCTTCAGAAGTAGCACATGGCAGAAAAACGTGTGATACATACTCAAGCGAGATAATTTTAATTTCTGTAGCCCAGTCCTCTATAATCTCTATGCTGAGGAGCTGTAAAGCATTTTTGCTTGGGTTATTTTATAGGTGACAGACATTATACATTATGTAGCTTGCAGCCACATATATATATGTCTATACATTTTGTGTTGTAATTTTGGATTCTTATACTCACATGAGGAGGAAGATGAAAAGATGCCAGAGGAGGAGTGTGATTTACGTCTTGTAGGTCCTCCTCGCCTTATTGCACACCAACCAGAGCCAAAAAAAACTCACAGTGATCAAAAGGTACCATCTTCTTACTGCGGTATCTCTGTAATACCCAGAGTGCCTGGAAATAGCAGTGGTGGTGGTGGTGGCCTATTTCATTTTCACACAGTAATAGCAGCGTGCGGAGGATATAATATCAGAGGTGGAGAGGTGATTTTGAATCTGTTCTTTGCTGCACGCCAGGTTCCAGAAGTTGAATCTAAACCGCATGCGCTTCTTGGTCACTGCGACTGACGCCAGCAGCTCTGTCAGCCCTTCATACAAGGTGAACTGCTGCAAAACGAAACCAACTTTGAGAGGGTGAGTGTAGCTTGTTTATCTGCAGCCAGAAACTGAAAATGAATTTATCAGTTATTATCGTTGTTCTGATAACCTTTCAGAGGAGTCTGTCTCATCTCCACTTGATGTGAGTTAGGGGGGGAGTGCTGTAAGGGGGGAAAAAACAAGAAACGCATAATGCTAAAATTTTCTTTTATCCAGCTCCTTTGTTGTAAGCAAGCAAAACAAATGAGAGATCTCAGCCTAGAAGAGAGAAAAAAGCTTGTACAAAAAGAGTCTGGTAGGAAAATTGATGTGAACCTTCATGCACCCTTCATAAATGAAGAGGAAAGGGAAGCTGGTAGAGATCGTGCGAGGCAGAGGTAAGTAAGACGCATTCCCTCTGTTGAAACCATAATCTGCATTGATCTTCATATTTTTGGTGTTGGTAAGAAGGCTGCGGACAAAATATGCAATTGTATGCTATATTGAAAAAATATCAACTGTGTGACATTTTCCCACCATAAAGCAACTTCATTCCTCTTTTTAGCTGTGAAAATATGAAGTGGCATCAGTTTGATACTCAACATGACCTTCAAATTTGTATTGACTTTTAAGGTTTTTTTTTTTATTTTTATTTTTTAAAATATAGATTGAAAAAGAGAAAACCTAAAAAGGACAACATGAACAAAGACAGATGTGAGTATGTAACCCATGAACCGAGGCTTGACAAAGTCATACAAACGAAGAAGATATGAAGCATATGGTGTCTTTCATTGACTAAATGTTAATACGTACTCCTTTGTCTGCTCAGGATATCTTGGGATCAAACATAAAACCTCTTTCAAGCTATCTAAAGAAATTCCCCTCAACAGCAACGAGCCTCATATCCCACACATCAACAGCAAAAACACCACAGGCATGTTTACACTACAACACGACACATCTGAAAATCCAAAGGTATGATGCTGATGCTGATGCTATGGTCGCTCCTAAATCAAGTCCTTCACCATCTGCTCATTTTGCTACAATAAACAACTTTAGAATATTTTGTCTTTCAGCTGAAGGAAATAATGAAGAAGTTCTACAAAAGTGGGAAATGTTTTCTCACCTTGTGTCCAGACGGAACGGGTAATGTTTTGTATCCTTTTAAGCAGAGCACGGAGAGGAGGATCAAGGATTGGTTCAAAGCACTAATGAGAGCGTCCACATTTGTACCCCTTTGATGAAAGGTTTGCACAGTGTTAATTATACTTAATAGACAAAGTTATCCTTCTGGGAAAGCAGCCATTATAGTATCCTCTGTAGAAGCTGTTGATTTCACTTACATCATCTTGGAGGACAAGGACAGAGCGGCCAGCATCAAAGCCATTTTTAAAAAGAAAGGCCACTCAACATGCTACCATCCCAGTGGAACGATATGGTAATTCCTTACAGCTGTTGATAAATGCTATACTAAAATGAACAATGCTGCCCGAAAATGAGGCTTTGAACGAATAGTCTGGGGGAAATCTGGGGGAATACGGTTAGTGGCTTTTTGGTGAGAAAGATGAGAAGATTAAGATCTCTCATGTCTGCACGTTACATTCACAGGCAGCATAAAGAGTGTAATCACGACCAGCTTTCCACTGTCAGAGGGTAACAAATGTACCACTGAAGCTCACTAATTAGCATGTTAAACATTTGTTACCTCAAGACAGAGATCGCCAATGAATATGAAACTATTGGTATAAGCACATTCCCTAACATTGTTCCTTTAATTCAATCAGTTAATTAGAAAATCAAATATAAATGCAATTAGATTTCAATTAGATTGTATTTATTATCAAATATTTGCATTTTCTTAAAAGAAAACCTGAGAAAGAATGTTAATCTCTATGGTAAGTCTGAAGGTTGAATCTGAGCCCTGTTGGAGGTCTCTGCTTTAGTGAGATAGGCGATTTAAGGAGCTACTGGAACTGGATGTACTTTGAACCACATGTACACGACCTTCCTTTCAAGCATCTCATCTTCACCCTCAGCCCACACGTCAGTGTGCACATACATTTCCAAAAACGCGTGTTTGTCTCCTTCGCACATAAGGAAAACATTGTGTGCTTCATTGTGGGGTCAAAGCTTAAAGGTAGGCAATGTTAACCATAAACTGTGCACTCGGTGGTTTACTGTAAGTGTTTCTCTTTGTATTCTGCATGTGAATGATGGAGGTCTGCGCACGCTGAACTGGTATTAATTTGTGCAATATGTACACAGAAGAAGGGCAGATTTGAAATGGGGCATGCTTTTCTTTTGATGCAGCTCATGTGTCCAGAGAGGCATCACAAGGCTGGGCAAGACACTCTGCAGACATATATCAAAATGAAGAGCTCAGAGATTTACCCTCTGCTTGGACAGATGCAGACCTGCATGTTCAACCACTCTGCAAATCAGCACAACATTAAGCCACAGTACCGTTTCACTGCCCGGATTCAGCGGCTTAGTGGGGAAATGAAAAATAAGAGATCACCCGAAACGGTAAAGGCCCATGTAAATTAAGAGAGAAATACAGGATTGGCTATGTCGTATATGGCAGTGTTTATTTTTTATTGTTTTAAATCTCCCGAGTATCTGGCCCTTATTCGCTATTTGCTTCAGACTGTATAAAGTTTGAGTTCCCACAGTTACAAAAAGAGAAATTAGGGAAAAATTTGTCAAAACGAAAAGCAGCAGGAAAAATTAAAAAAAAAAAAGTTCAATCCTTGGGAGGAGACCAAGCTTATTGGGATTTTATATGCCCACCACAGAATGTTATTGGTGCTAAAAAGAAAAAAAAACAAAAAACAAACCAATCAAATGTTGTCAATACTTTTCCTCTTAGCGTAACCAAGACCTTCAGACTTTCAGCACACCAAAGTGATATTTGCAGCAACTGATATCATTTTGCATCTAGTTATTGTCCTAATAGAAAACCATTTTCCAAACAGAGAAGCCCAAGTTGCACAAAAGTATTTTCGACCTTATATGAAAACACAAAGGCCACCAGCAACAGTGAACTGTCGCTAAGTACACCAGAAATAGACCCTCTACTCTCACTCCATCGTCCATAAGGTCCTTCCTCTCGTCTCCACATTAAATGTCAGTATCTTCAAGGGAACTAAGTAGGTATTACTTGGCATTAATATAAAAGCCAGTCAGTGATAAACACAGACAGTATTAATAATAAGTGGTCAGCCACCGTCACATACTGTCTCTGCACTTCCTGTTGGCAAAAAGCAAAGCCTCACTCAGGTCCCTTGAGGAAAATGGCAGGAGATTAAGTTGGATTTTTTACTTGGCTGCTTGGATCCTGTATACCATTTCTGATTTATGTGGGAAGCAAATCGAGCAAACTGCTTTGGCTGAGGCTAAATAGCGTGCATATGAGCCGATGCGCTTTGTGGTTACAAAGCTTACCAAGGAGCAAATATAGATATGGACAGTGCATGATATCGAAGCGCTTAAATTTGGACTTTAATTATTTAAATTTCCTATTTCAAGCACTTTGTTGAATTAATCAAACTTTCCATGACCAATTCAGTCTAATAAAGGGTTTATGCTTTTGTCTCATCATTTAATAGACATGCTAGCAAAAGAATGTGACTTCTGCAAACCTTATAAAAAAATTACTGTGGTACATGCCATTATCAGAATGAGTGACCAGGAATCCCCCATATTATTAATATAGAACAAATCCCTTAGGCTTTTCAGCCCCCATATTCATGCTCTGTCATAATATATTTACAGCACATATAGGCTGAGAAGAAAAGCATTTATATTTAGATGGATCAGTCCAGATCTTCATTTCAATGCATTTTGTAATTTACTTGTAGCTGATGGCAACATTCTTATAAATGTATCACAACTAGTCTTCTAGTTGTGATTGGTCTTCTACTGTAATAATACATTTCCATTATCTGGTTACTATATATGGCCCACTGAAAGAGTGTTAATTAGTGTTATTCTTGGACCTCTAAATTATTGAGCTCATACAGTCGCTGACTGTGGGTATATGGTCGATTTACACTTACAGTTAAGATTACAGCCTTTGCAGACAGTGTAAGATGCTACAGAGGCCAGAATATCTGCTTCCTTTCTCAAGCTACAAGTCAAATATGCATTTGCTTTTTTTTTTTTTTTTTGTTTTTGCCAAGACATAATTAAGGACAGCATTGCCCAAGATAATTGCACAAGTTTTGCAATAATAGTTGTGATTCAGACAAATGGTACGCACATTATCACCTATTATAAAATCTCCAGTGGCATTAGGGAGGTGTCTGATTGGTCCCAAATTGATTCTACAGTGTTCTACTGTGATAACACAGCTGGATTCATAAAGGAGCACCTTCAGAGGCAAGAAGAACAAGAGGTCCTGCGACAGATGGTCTGGCCTCCACTAAGACAATCTAAATTGACAGAATTGTTGGAAGTTGAAAAACTCTCTAATAGCAGATAAAATCAACTGCAGTGTGAAACTTGAACAAAGTTAACAGCCATGGGGAGAACCACAGGAGAAGAGCTGGAGCCCATTAGGTGGATTAAAAAAAAACAAAAAAAACAAAAAAAAAACAAAACCATAGTATCTTCTCCCATTTCTCTCAATGAGTCTACCATAGAAACTGTTGTTCATGTTCTGCGGTTGCTATGATACACTAGTGTAGAAAAACATGCTGTTTGTGTAAGACCATTCTGTGGACAAAAAAAAAAAGTTTTTCTTCTTCATTTGTGGTTTCTCTGCTCAACTCAGTTTGACACTGAGTCACTGCGCGACTTGGATATTGTCTCACTTTTGAGCATATCAAAAGCATCTTTTGATAATCTAAAATTCTCTATAAATTCTATTTAAAGCAATAATATAAATCAACACCTGTCTGATTAAATTGCAAAAAATATATATTTTGAAAAAATGCATAGCCAGTAGTTATTGCAGGGCAGTTTTTATCATGCGCCTTTTAGAGATGCTTGAATTCCTTCATCCACTTCCTGTGCACATTTGGGTTTGTTAATCTGATAACGAAGAACTGGTCTAAGCACCCGGGAATACCTGACGATCCATGCATTTGATGAGAGGGTCGTCAGCAGGAGTGAGCACTCGCACACAGACTGAATGGACACGTGAGGAAGACAACAGTCAAGGTACTCTTATGTTTTATGCTAATCATAATTGGCTGCCCTTGTGTAGTAAGTGTGAATGCTTGTGTTTATTAATATTCTAGTTATTTTTCATTTGCAGACTGCAAATACCCAAATCAAGAAACGCCAAGGGGGTTAGGGTTGACATTAGAACAGATGCGTGCCAAGAGTTGGGGTGTATACGATGGAGACGGATCACAACAAACTCACGCTGAGGTATTCTAGTTTATTTCCAAATTAGAGGGACAAAATGTCCTTGACAGAGAAAAACAACGGAAGAGGTTTCTCTCAACTGGATATTTTACATTAAAAAACATTATTTGTAGCAAGACCTTAGATAAATGAGGAATTTTAAATCCTGCAGATCAGGTCATTCGGTGGGTTTAAATGTATATAATAAATAAAACTAATAATTTTACAATTGCAAAAGCAATACTGAAGGAGCTGTCATAGCCTTGTCTATCCTTGTCACAATGTAAGTTTTATCATGTGAGAGATGATATGACACAGTATCCAGAAACATTAAGTTCCACGGTTTTGATTTATTCATGAAGCACAAGCTAAAGACCTCAAAGAATTTAATAAATTATTAAGTGTCTTTGTTATTTTCCGTCCTCAGAGCGTTCCTAAAAACATGAAGTCTGACTTCAAGATATCCCCAGATAATGAAATGTTGGAATCACTCAGCATGGAAGCTCTCCAAACTCCCGCAGCCTGCCAAGGAGAAAGTGACGAGTCTTTAACTAATCATGACAAGGTACCGAGGAAAACGCCACTTTGAAAGTGCTCCTTTTCCTCCTCTAGTATAAATACAAATTTTTTAATGGAGCAAGCAATTAGTCCACGTTTGTGTCAGATCAAAGCTAGCCTGTCACTGCTGCTGCTTGTTTTAAAACATGCCAGACGGTAACATTGTATATTTCTTATATCTCATAAAATGGAACATTTTATGCCTTCTTGTAATTCGTGCGAGGTCTTTTTGAGACAATATAAGCAAAATACAAGAAAAAAGTTTATTCTTGTTATGTTAGAGTGAAGTTAATATGGTTAAAAATCAAAACTTACTGAAGCTGAAAAATGGTTGGAACCATTATGACAGGAAATAATAAACATAATAATTTGAAGCATATAAAGGAGAAAATGTAAAATGTCTCCACCACTGGAGATTTTATATGGAAATTAAAATGCCACTAGATTTATAGCACTCAAATATTTTACATCAAAGAGCATCCAGCTGAATTTTTGGTGATTTCAATTTCCTTCTCTGACATTTCCAGGTAGAAACTTCAAGAAGTGCAATTATAGTCACAATGGTAGTGTGGCTCAGGCCACAGAGGTGTTGGTGCTTTGGTCCACATTTAACAGACATCCATTGCCCCAGAGGATGACTCCGATCAACTTTGACTGTTCTTTTTACAGGCAGGTTAGGCTGATATCTGTGGGCCAGTGTGAAATATCTTGAAAACCATTTGGTGGCTTGCCATTAAATTTGTGCAGGGTAACCTCTAAGCAGGTAAAAAAAAGAAGCTTGCCCAAATTTTGGCTTATTACAAAAAGTCAAAAAGAACCAGTGACCTCATATGTACATAATGCGTTGTGCTAATATTCATAAATGAGAATTTCACTCGTTGAATTTTTGCTTCTTAATTAAGCCCTTTTATATTTCTGAATGGTAATTGAATTTTCTGTCTAATTTTGTGCACTCTTTGTAACATCAAGTTGCAACAAAGTAGGGAATTGTTGAACTGATAACTTTCCTAAACTTTGTAGAACATTTACAAGGCTTTTTAACCTTCTTTGTGGCTTTTTTTTTTTTTTTGCTTTAAGGAAGGCAAGGACAGGTGAAATAGTTTCCAAGAAAAGAGGTTTGACTGACAGGGACGCAGCAGTGAATAAAAATCAAAGGTCAGAATTGTTCTTAAAATCAGTTGGTAGGCAGTTGGATCTCATTGCAGGTTGAAAAGTTTGGAATCAGAAAAGAGCTCAGATCATCAGATCACTAAAGTAGGTTATACATCATATATCACTCACTGATATCTCATGTAGATTATACTATATGCAATTATCTTTCCCTTTTTTTTCCCCCATTCTCTCTGATGACACTCCGTTCCATCAAGCAGAAATCATCATTCTGAAAACATGCTCTCTTTCATTGGTAAAAATGCTAGACTGAAGGTTTTGTCATATGTTCACATCACAAATATATTCGACAGTTTAGGTTATAGAACACCTAATTGTGACAGCAGCTAGGATTTGACAAGTCTACGCTCATTAATAATTTATTTTTGATGCACCAGAAGACGGCGCCGCTTGTAAAACAGTACAACAGTGTAAATATTTAATAATTTATAAATATTATAAAAACATAAATAAATAATAATATATACATATTTAATGTTGAATTTGACCTTAATCGTATTTAAAAGGTAACCCTTCAGGAAGGCTTGCTATTCTTTTATCTGGCACTCATTCAGCTGACTGGTCTTGTGTGGTGGTCCTGGAAAACAAACCGGTTACCAGTTACCACAACAATAGCTGCATTTGGAATTATTTGTTGTTTCACAATTCCTGATTAAAAAAAGTGAATACATTTTATTATCATCAGCTCTCTGTAGAATCATTTAAAGTTTTGTTTTGTTCTTTTTGTTCCAAATATAGATTGAATTGGCAGCATACTTAAACTGTCTAAGTGAGACAGAAAATGACAAGCTGTTTTTTTTTGTTTTTTTTTTTACAGTGACTTTAACTCCTTGGGGAGGCACCTACTGCAGTGACAGCAAAGATGTGAAGAAACAGTGGAGCTGGCTGGACAATAAGCATCAATGTCCATGCTCCCCCCGTCCAGCTCCTCTGCCTGACATTGAGCTCCAACCTTAATGTCCCCATCAAATCCCAAGAGCATATCTGCATCATATTCACCTCTGGCAACCACAGGTTGCAGCTTAATGTAGGGGTGAAACCGAAAGTAAGTTAATGCAAATTAACTGAACTGAAATGAACGGTTAATCTAGTTTTAGGCCAAATTATTTTAACTCAGCTTTATATTTCTTTGCTTGTGACAGCTAAATCAAGGCAAAGGTCTAACGCTGCCAGGGCCAGACATGCAGCAGAAGAGTGCAGAGATCAATGTCCTGCTCCAGAGCTTCCAGTCCCTCATCACCTATCAAAAGACTGTCAGTCCACGGAAGGTCAAGCCCCAGCAAAGCCTCATCTCACAGATGGAAAGAAGGCTGCTGCCAATGAAAGAGCACAAGTCTGCCAAGATGACCCCCTAAAGCTGATGTTGTCCTTGAATGGCAGTTTATAATTTCTGTGAAATGACTAATGCTCCCTGAATTTGAATTCAATGACGACGTGCTTTCTAGAAATAAAAAGAAAGGAAGAAGATCACTTGTCCTTTTTTTTTTTTTTTTAATCAGAATGTCCATAAATAGTTTAACTGTACAGACCATTTTTCATTGGACACAGCAAAGAAAAATGTCACATAACAGTGTCCTTTGATATTCTGTTAGGACCTCTAGAAGAGATACCCTTAAACCACACACAGTGCAAAATTGCCAAAGTCCATTCTTTTGCCAGATTAAGGTACATTTATTACAGTTTTAATCAACCTAGTTATAAAAGGAAAAAGTATAAAACATAAGATTTTGTTATATTTTTGTACATATTTGCAAGAGAATGACATAAAAAAAAAAAACATTCACAAGAAGAAGATGGAAAAATCTTTAAGAAAACATCTGGCAGAGATAGAACAGATGTGGGGATTGTTGCTATGATCATAGGTGAAAACCTGTGGGACCTGAGTGTCCCGCAGCACTTCAGGTCATCATTAGAGTTTTTATTGACTCTGTTACAAAGACTGTTACTATTTAAAATAAATGAATAAAATATTTTGCAGCATTTTTCTCGTTATCCTTCCAGAGTCAACAAGGGAATCAATGCATCTGAAAGCAAAGGTCCCTTAATGGCCATTAGCTACCTGGCTAATGAGAAACCCTTTAGTGCCTTTTTTTTGCCCACCCAAAGTGTCCCTGTCTGTACACAAATAATTTGCCACCTCCCACTCGGGCATAGCGTGCAAATTCTTTTCACTCAAAATTTGGTGTAAAAAGATGCAAATATAATCCAATCCCAACCATGTCAAAACTGATTCTCCAACATGAAAACAACCCTGACCACAACAATGGCCTTTTAGTCGAACAAAAGAGCAGGCCAGTACCAAAAATAATACCCTCCACACCCAAGTGTGTTAAAGACTTTAAGATGAATACCTGAACCTCTTCATAGCTGCTTGAGTCTCTGCCTGATGACCTCTGGCCTTGTGTAGGGCTTTATGCTGTCATGACTCTTGTTCATGGCTGGAGTTGGAGCATTCCTCTCCTATCCAGAGGATAGGAAGCATAACCACACAACAATTCCTGGGTATTACTTGTTCACAGACAGCAGTAGATTAATCTAAAAGAGGGATATGAAAAATAATGAGTGCTCACAGAGATTTCACTGGCATACATTATCTGATGTTTCTCCAATTCAAGTTAGCTTCTGCAGTATAAGAAGTTGCCAGCATTATTAGTGAAAATATGTAAGGTGCTTTTGGAATGTGCTAATCCCACAGTACTGTACCTGCTCCATAGATGGACATGCAATGATTTGAAGGTCTTCTCCACTGTATTCCTCTTGAAGCAACGTAAGCAGTCTTTGGAATACCTGCTGGATGTTATTCTGTAGGAAAAAACATCCTATTATTGAATTCTGGTGAGGAAATTAATAATACATTTCCATCTGGCTCATGCCTCCTGACTTTCTTGTTTCCATTTCAACAGCAGAATTTAGTCTCTCTCTTTCATTCAGCTTCACCTGGCACCTTGATGAACAGTACACATGCAGGAAGGAGATTTCTCTATTAGAGTTCAATCCCACTGACATATTTGTAGTGAAAGGCACAAATTCTGATCTGAATTTAACTATGAGCTTTACCCCAAGAGAGGAATTCAATCACAGTATTGTTATCTATATCTTCTCCAGAACTGATTGACAGGCCTTTTACTGCACTGACTTAACAGTCACTAATGAATACATAGATACATAGATATGACTTTTGATGCTGCGAGAGGTTTGTTTACATGGTAACATCAGCACACACCTCAGTATAATTAACAATTTCATTGTCTACGAGGGGAGATTCAGGTAAATTACTTTCTAAACACGAGTTAAGCTCATCAGTGATACCAATATCTGTGAACAATTTTTAATAACTAAGTCATGTTATTTAAAAAAAAAAAAAGACAGATTGGACCTTTGAGTGAAAAAACATACCATATCTGGTTGGATAATATTGTTTAAAAAGGATCCTTTGTGCTTTAACAATGGCTTGCAACAAAACTGACTCATACAGTACATGCTATGTCCTAGTGTCTGCTACCCACCCGGACAGGCTTGAAAAGGATGAACTCTGTGTCTCTATTGGCTAAGTACAAGGACATGCTCTGTAAAGTGCTTGGCAGCTTGCTCTTCATCACACGGTAGGTAGCCATCACTATATCGTTGATCTTTGCTGGGGAAAAAAAAAAAAAAGAAGACAGTACTGGGTTAAAAATAAAGAAGACTGGCCTCTAGCATGCGCTGTACAAGTGTTGATAAATTACAGCGTGACGCTCATGGCATTTCCTGAGACAAATCTTACCTGGCTGTGCCCAAGGTTGTTGAGAAAGGCTGTAGTTGGGACCACCTTGAATAGCCATAGTTTTAAGTGCTGCAACCTGAGAGCAACCAAAATAAAACATTACAAATGGAGAAACTTCATTTGTGCTAGTTAGTGTATTCAAAGCAAAGAAGCGCAAGTGGCTCTGTTGGGACTTGAGCCAATCAATCCAATCTTGCATTACACAAAAAGTAGTACTGAGATAAAAAGTATGAGAACAACTGTGTCTGGTGGGTAGAATTAAAGACAGTTGAAAATTCATTTGGCAAATTTACAACACACAAATAACCCAACACAATGTAAACCATCAAAACACACAGACAGATACACTTCGTAACAGAAGTGCATATGATGACTGAAAAATAGCTTCCTTTCAGTTTAATTAAAAAAATAAAAGAAATCAAGACCTTCATGGACCAATTAAATAAGTAAATGACTTTTTAGGTTTAGGGATTTTGAATCTAAGAGACTAAGAAAAAAAACAACAAAACAGAAAGTTAAAATGAGTCACCGCCTGAGGCAAAGTCTGCATTCACTCTAACAGTTACCTTGGTGAGAAACTCCTCAAGGTTCCCCACAAAGATCTGAGTCTGCTGCTGGATGAACTGCTCACAACTGAACTTCAGGTGCCGGTCCACATCCTTCTTAGAGTCAATGTAGTGTTCCTTTATTTCTGGTGTTCCCTGGGGGCCAGAGAGAAAAGGGATTTGGTACAATCATTTCCCTTAGGCAGGATGTTAGCAAAGTTCATAAAGTGTATGGTCCTTTTAATAATAAATAAATAAATAAATAAATAAATAAGGCAACAAATATAAAAACTAAACATTACCTCTAACAGGAATTCAAGTATGGCGTTGTGACTGTTAAGTCTGAAGAATTTTGGAACAGCCTTAGGGTGCAGGATTTTGAAGGCAGCATCTTAACACAAAGCAGACAGATTAAATCTGGGACGATGTAGAACTAGAGTGCCCTCTAGTGCTACTAATTTAATATGACCTTGAGTGAGACATGGGTGATGGGAGGAGTGTCTGCCCTGTCAGCCATCAGTTAATGTACATTATGGCGTTGGATTACACTGTAATTTCCACATTAATTGTTGCTACTGGTGCATGTTATAGGCACAAGTTGCTCAATGAGCATGAGAATGTAATGACTGGCTTTGTGGAGCTGAACACAGTGTTCCCTACACCCCTAATTATCTTACCTCGCGTTTTCTTCAGGTCTAGTGAGATTTCCTTGATGGCAAAGTCGGTGTGAAATGGGGCAATCTGTTCACGCATTATCAGCAGGTGCTTGATCAGGAAAAGTTGCCCATCTATTTGCGTCTACAGAAAGTGATAGCACACTGTTTTAATCCACACTGCAGGCTGGCAAAACAAAAGGGCATCTACTGACTATCCGAGCTACAGAGAACATAAAAAGCACACCCTCGGAGATGATAAGAGAAAATGTCTAATTAATAACTGCTGATTATCAATAGCTGAAAAGGGACATATTTCCGTGACAAAAAAGGCAGCTGAAACCATTTATTGCTCAGCTAGTGACCAAAACATTGGAAAAATACATCATCAACGTGGGGTGGAAATGGATCCTCCGAGATTGATTCCGCTGCTTTAATTTGAAGTGTTAGGTTGAAATGCACCAGTTAGCACAGATACTGACAGCAAATTTTAAGGCGAGAGAAGCCCATAAATAAAGAATGGTCCGCTGAACACTCTGTAGGGCATAATAAAGCACCTATTAAAATAAACTTAAATGACATCCCAGCTGGTTTAGATAAGGATCCTTTAGCCTGAAGGAATTTTAATAAAATAGTACACATTTTATCTACAAGGGAATTGATCTTATTTACTATGCAAAAGGAAATGTACCAGCTATTTTGATCATAATAAAATGTGAAAGGTTCAGGTTTGGTCAATTTACAAAAAATGTACACTTCACTCTTAAATCATTTGTGCCAACCTTGTTTTTAAGGATGATATCAGATGCCTTAAGAAGGGACTGGATGCAAGCAGATAAAGCCTCTTGAGATAAACCCTGGAAGACTGCCCGCTGGAAAAAGACCAAAAAGACCAAGTCACAGTAAGAAACATATGAATAGAAAATATATTTGTGGCTAATAAGAACTGAAGACTTACATCTATACATCGATAGAGCTTGGATAGACAAACCAGTGTTCGTCTAACAGTAGGGTACCACATGCCATGCAGATCAGCAGGAGAGATGGATGTCTGTAGGCGGGATGCTTCTACATTCTCTGTATTTATTGTACAAAAGGGGGAAAAGCCATAAGGCAAATAACAGTAACACCAAAAGTTGCAAAAACAGCAAGTGTCACAATCTGGAGACACAGACCAGCATTGCTGTTTCTTCTTCCATCAGGTTCCTCAAGCTGTACATCAGAAAACATTGACTCTTGTGACATCTGCTTCATCTGCTCTTCCTTCAAGCTCTGAGCAATTCTCTATTGATGACAGGAAACCAAAAGCAAGAGATAGGATATAGAAAGTCTGTGACTTCAGGTAAATTAACAAATTCATAAAAAATAAATAAATAAATAAAATAAAATAAATCATCTTTCAGGATTTTCCAGACAGAGGGAGTTAAATACCTAAAGAAATGAAAGTGAAAGAAGAAAATAGTTAAAGTAAAATATTTAAGGGTTGTTGTTGCTGTTGGTTTGTATACAAATGACAAACGTCACTGGTTAGAATAAAAGCCAAATATAAAATGAAACAAAACTTGCTACATACAAGTTGATGACAAAAGACAGATAACAATTAATGAAATATTTGAGCATAAATTGGCAATTAGATAGATTAGAGATTAAATAGGGCTTTTGAACATGAGTTAAGACTTAAAGCATATTCGCAAACAATCACAAGCCCAAAGACTTTCAAGGACCGTACTTTATAAGTATTTGTAGTCCGCAAGATTATAAATAAATCACTCACAAAGCATTTCTTGTTCTTTTGCAATATTAACCCAATTTAGAAACTAACAATTGGGATGTGATGGCAATCGACCCCTCGATAAACTAAGAATTAATCAACAAATTTTTTAATATTGATTAAATAGTTTATCCAGTTGAAGGTCCAATCAATCACCATTTCTGGCTTCTACAATGTGTAGATTTATTGTTGCTTTATATTGTCGTTCCTCTGTTGGTCAAGCACTGCCATATATTTGAAAACCATTAACTTACCAAATTAGGATAACTAAACAACCAATCAATAAATAATTTAAATTATAAATCCATTAACCAATAATGAAAAGATTTGATTACATCTATGGTCCATGTTTTGTTAAGCTACTTGAGAAGATGCTGAAGGGACAACTTTTGGGCATTGTCCTTCCATTTATGCCAAGGAGGAGAGCTGATATAATTTTGAGCATACAACACCCACCTCCATCATTTCCAGTTTCTCAGGATAGGCCAAATCCCCGGGAGCAGGATTATAGCCTGTGATATCAGTCTGGATGTAAATGTGAGTTCTGTAGACCAGCCTCTCCTGGACATCCTCCAGCATCTGCTTCACAACTGCATCAAAGGCCCCCAGCTGAGCAGCTGTATAAAGACATACAGAGGTCAATTTACAGTTGTACAACTGTCAGTTCTTTGGTGTCTACTCCAACGCTTTGTTGTGAATAGATAGAAAAATATATCTATAAATTCTATGGGTGTATAGTAGTATAAACTTGTATGTGTGTTGTATAGTGATACAGGATATGGAGTGGTTCTGATGGGAAATTGAGAACAGGTGAATGAGAACTAAATAAAAGGTATTTGTCCATGAAAACAGTCAAGTCCTCAAAGAGGTTGCTGTTATGTTCTTTTGTGTTTACTTTCACCTGAGTTTATCTCATTAGATACAAACCCACAACAGTGGATTATTAATTCGTAAGGACAAATTTGACACAAGTAGTACTTTTTGGTAAATTTCATTTATCTGAAGACCATTACAATTTGCTTTTCCTTAAAACCACACATTTCAAATGTGAATTGATTTGTTTTGCTGAAAGCCTTCAGCTACAATTTCATTGAACAAGGCATTGCTCACTTGCCACAAATTTTGGCATTAAGGTCACAAGTGATACTTTTGTGAGTATTGTATTTTTCATGTATTTGTAGCTCATTGAATTTGTAAAATATTCACCACTATTTTAACAGGTGTGGAAAAATGCAAATAAAAATTCAGGCAAAGAGCTCAAAATAACTTGACTTGAAAGATAATTTTATAGTGCAACATACTGGCAGAATCCTGACGAATTATCCAAATTTATGAAATGCACTGCAGCACCATGTGACACATGAGAAGCTTTCAGAAGAACAAAAGCTGTAACCTACCATTGTTATGAACATGGTCTTCCAGCATCTCATTCTTGAGGATGCTGCAGAGCTCAGAAAGCGTTTCCAGGTGGATGATATGGATGATTAAGGGCCGGAGGACATCATACAGGGACAAACATAACTTCTCTAGCAACTCGCTGTCAGGAGATTAAAATTAAAGAAAAAAAACAAACAAAAAAAAAAAGACAACGTTTTTCATTGCTTTGTTCAGTTGAGAAAAGGGTAAATCTACACTTGCAATTAAAGTGAAGACAAAAACAATGTAAAAATATTTGTACTCTTCAATGATAAAAGTTTACTTTTTAAATGTTTATTTCAAGCACTAAACTAAAAACTTCAAGGTACAATGGGTAGCACCTTAAGCAAATAAGTACAAGACAATAGCTCTCTATGAGTGCACAGTGATCAGATTACCAATGAGGAAGGTGCTACTCACTCTAGTTGGGGCGTAGGTTTAGAGAAGAATTCATTGTACAGCTGGTGCTCATCCTGGCAAACATGAACCATAAAGGCACAGCCACCACGAACCTGTACAAATACACATGATAATCACCCGCACAGCGCCTGCAGCAGACTGGTTGGTTTGTCTCCATTTTAAATAAGCAAACACATCCTCTAACATAAATGAGGCAGGCACCTATTACATCAATCATTATAAAGATGCATAACCTTTTAAGATTCATAAAAAATAAATAAATGCATAAAAATGTCGGACAGGTAGTGCGGCTGTTTCGACGTTTCATTAGATGAAATTGTGACCTTTAATTATAGCATCCCCATTAGGCCAATTAGTAAAATATTTTAAATGCCACGACAGTGTCAAAAGACATAGTCTGTCCAGGTGCTGAAATCTGAAATCGGTTGTCTGAAGTATTACATCAGAATAACCCTTTTACCATTAATTAGGTCACAGCACAATAACTCAGCTTTATAGATGAGGGATGACTGAGAATGCACTAACACTAAGCCTCACACAGAAACTCACTGGTGAACAGAACAGCAGTAAACCTTGGCTGCCTGCTGTGTATAATCTCAAATTGTGTCCATTTTTCATCTGCACAGCTTTGTGTCTGTACCAAACCCTCCAGTAAATTTCCCAGAGGGTCCATACTGGGCAATCTTTGCAAACTCAAATGTCATTTTACAATATCTAAAGGGCAGTTCTCAATTTGAACTGGGCATGCCTTACCAGTGCACAGTGGTCTTTGCTGTTCTGGTTGGTAAGGTCAGTAATGGTGGATGTGATGCTGGGGCTGAGAAGCTGCTGTCTCTGCTCCAGGTAACAATGGTGGATTTCATCTAGGAGCTGATGGTATCTGTCCACATCAATACAAGGAGAGATGAGTTAATGTAGCACAAATACTGCAGAGGGAAATGTATACGTGCATATGTGTGTGTATATATCTATTAGAGTGTGTTATTACTATACATATACACACAAATATACATACAGATAGAGATACAGATACACATACTACACACTAAACACTACACACACACACACACACACACACACACACACACACACATTTATATATATCGAAGGAAATGCTGGTACTCACTCAGGGATCTTCTCTGCTCTTTGTTCTATCTGCTCAATCAGTGACTGGGGGGAGAAGTCAACAAAAATTCCAATTTATTGAAGAAAATAATTTCTTTAAGAATGATATGCTGCATAAGGTCAGTTTGTTGATAAAGAAAATATACTCACTCTAACTTTAGGTGCAGCTGCTCTAAACTTCACATAGTAGAGCGTAAAGGCATTGTCTGCATTGGTCAAGCCCATTGGATCCTGTGTGGTTACAATTAAAAAATGAAGTACTGACTATGAACTAAGCACAACAGAATCAATGAAAACTTGAAACCAATGGTGACATTTTCCTTACCCTTTTCGTTAACTGGCTTGTAAGATTCTGCATAGTGTTCACAATGTGGATCTTCATGAAGTGCATAGCTTTAGAAAGACATTGTTTAAACTTGGCCAGATAAACTGGATAGTCCTTGAAATTTGGCTGTAATTAACAGAAATAAACAAGCATTAGATAGTTTTAGCTGTGGTATACTTCCATACATTATTTTGATTTCATTTGATTGCATTTAGTCATAATTTCACATAAAAGAAAAACCCCAAAAACTTTGTGGCACAGATGGTGTGAATGTGGAGTTATTATGTAGAAGGCATGCAAATCCATTTTTTGTTTAAGAGCATAATCAAATGAATATATGGAATTATTATTAACATTAAAATAAAATGTGCACAGACAGCTGAATATTTTTCAACAGTTAATGTTACTTACATGTGAAGAAACATATTGAATGCAGTCATCTAATTTTGATAGCATTGGTATAAATCCTTCACTGTTCACAGACAAGGTTGGCGAGTTCAGTTTCTGAAAGGTCATGGAAAAAGTTGGATTTGAAGTAGTTCCAAACAAAAATAATACACCCACGGCTCATTTTCTTTCTGAACAAAATATTTTTCCATCATTTGGTAAAGTCATAATTGCCAGAGACATGTTGATTAGACTGTGCTATAAATTTTGTTTTAATATCTGAAATGTTTGCAGGTGAGGTGAGGTAAAGTTCCACATCCTTTGTACTTCATATTTAGCAAGCAGAATTTTATAAAACTCTTTAGAAAGAGTGACATTAGAAACATTGGCATCAAAGTTCTTTATAACAATCTTTTAAATCTGGGACATAGCTGCTGATTCATAATGCTAATTAGGCTTATGCATAATTAAGCAATGAACTGACACATCATTTACACTGCATATATTTAGTTTACAAACGTTGACAAAAATAAAACCAGCCTACCGTGTTGATGTTTTCTAAGTCATTAAAATATGACAGTTTCTGCTGTATGCTCTCTGCCAGGTCAACAAGCTCTGACTGCAAGAGAGAGAACAACAAACCACAGTTGACATAATATGGGATGGCAGTTTAATTTCAGCTCAGTTGTACTTCCTTGGATGATAAAGTCTACATACATTTGTGAGCATGAGTAGCTACCTGCAAAATGCAGGAAAAGTTAAAGAAAAAAATGCAGCATGAATAAGATATTAAATATGGTTGCTAGAGAAAGAAGGAACAGCAGATGTCAAAATGCTTGGCAGCAATTTTATTTTTAGACAAGCTTTTATCTGTTTCATGATGTTCTGAACTAGATAGCACATAGTATTTCCAGTTATGTCCGGTGATTCCTTTGGGTTATACCATAATTATCTCCAAATCACTCAAGTCGGAACAGCTCCAGTTTAGACCCTGAGACCGCCAATTCTGTTCAAATTTACCAATACTAAACACTCATTATATCTACACAATATATTACAATTTATGTTATATTACAATCTAAATATTTCCACTTTAAATGTTGTCCTCTGTTTTTATCAGCAGTGAATCTGGGTTAACAGTGGTCATCTTACCTGTTCTTTTAGGAGTTGTTCACAGGCTTCGTGCAGGGTACCAGTTTTATTGGACACAAATAAGTACTGTTTCTGGAGAGAGTCCAAATGCTCCAGAGCTGCACTGACATCTTTCAGAATAGCATCACATTGTTCTTGGTAACAGTTCAGATCATCTCTGGTTTTCCTGAAAGGAAAGCAGATGCATACAGTAATGCAACTGAGCTACCAATTGGGTTGCTTAGCAGTTTGATTACAGCTGTACATTGAACCGAGAACTTGACATTCTGTTCAATTTGGACTGGAACTTTCAACACAGATGCTATTGCAGATTTCTATCTGCAGCCAATGGCAAAACACCAGCTGGGATATCATTATTACCGCTTCCAACCTACATCTATTTGTTCATTTGCCCAAAGGATTACATTCAGAACTGAGAAAATAGGCACTAAACTTAGTGGAGGGATGGGGCATGTGCTGTTTGGAAAAAGTTTGGTGCTAATAAGGTTAAAATGGCCTCTGCTTTCCATCCATCCATTCATCTTCTACCGCTTATCCGTTTCTGGGTTGCAGGCGGTGCTGGAGCCAATCCCAGCTCATTCTGGGCGAGGGGTGGGGTACACCCTGGACAGGTCGCCAGTCCGTCGCAGGGCCATCACACAGAGACAGAGAGAGACGTACAACTACGCACACCCACACTCACACTCAGACCTACAGACAATTTAGAGTCACCAGTTAACCTAGACATGCATGTCTTTGGATGGTGGGAGGAAACCCACGCAGGCACGGGGAGAACATGCAAACTCTACACAGAAAGCCCTCAGGCTGGGAACCAAACCCGCGACCTTCTTATTGTGGGGCGACAGCGCTAAGCACTATGCTGTGGTCAGCTTTCCTTATTTTCCAAAATGTCACCAAAGGTTAAAGAGCATGATGGTATTTTCTAAAATCATGATACCTACATTAATTTGGATTGTATGGCCTTAGCAGAGAGAGAGGGCTCTACAGACAGCCACTCCAGTTTGTTGGTGTATTCAATGACAGTTTAGCCTATACAGTGCCCAGCAGTAACAGATGTGTAACTGCCTTCTACTTTGGTAAAACTCTTTGCACAATGGTCCAGAATCAGTCCTTACTGTCTCAACATCCAAACACACATTTTAGACTTTCCTATAATCTCACGCATATGACTAGTTGCTATATGTGTTTATCTGTGCACATTGGTGACTTTAGCTAATGCCAAGTTTGCTTAGTAATCCCGCATAGAATATGAGATAAGGGAAGCTATTCAGATCCTAGAAATTTTACTGTGTCTAGGTGAGTTGGCTTTGCCTTACCTAACTAAAGTACAAGATGAACAACTTTATTGCACATAATGCCATGCCACCATCCAGGAAGAAGGCGAAAACAAAACACAATGAACACACCTGTATTTTGAGCTCTCATCCTGGTCCATATTTGCTTGCAACTTTGCGAACCAGGCAAAAAACTGCAACAGAAATCGGCGCCATATTACAATTATGCATCTTATTATGGCACAGTAGATCTGACAGGATGGCAGCACTAATTGTTGCCGACAAAGACCAGGCACCTGCTGAGCAGTTTCTATCCTATCATTCTCCATATCAAGCATCTGGAAACCTTTCAGCAGGACGTCTTCTGTTGAGGCCGGCACGGTGGCTGTGAAGGAGGACTGCAGGGACCGGGACGAGAGGCTACACAAGTCTTCAATGGGAAGCTGCAAAACAAAACAGATCCCTTGTTTTTGAACTCAGCTACACAAACATGTACATCCAGCTTGTCGGTTAGCTTGACGTGGCCAGGCGCAGGTGCAAGACCGTTTGTTAGCGTACAAGTTATTATTACGCCAGATACTGACTTCAATATTCTGTTAACAGCACAGAGAGGCGAATAAGGCTGACACAGAGGCAGTTTTTTAACTTTAGTTTAACTCACATGCGTTTGGAAAAGTAAACTAGCAATCCTGTTTGTTAGCTATTTAGCTAGCTAGCTAGCTAGCTGGCTCAGGAGTCCCAGCTCACCTCTGACGGGACAGAGAGCGTCTCGGCGGCGGCTCGGATCTCCAGGACAGAGTCCATTTGTTTCTCCGTGAGGGGAGCCATGGCGTCGGTACGGCGGTCCCATAGTGACAATTTCTCCCGGGTTTCTTTATCTGTTAGGTCCAGGAGAGACTGCTCCGTGGACGCCATCGCTGCTTTGGACAGCAGCAACGTCAGCAGCAACGCGCAGGTACTTCCTGTCCCTGCGAGGTGGGCGGGGCTTAACGAAGGGGCGGGTCCTGGTACCGTTTGACCCCCACACCTCGAAAAGACTTTATTGTACTTTATTTAATATATTATATAAATTATTATCACACACACTAACATACACAGTATATTTATATATTTATAAATGTAATATTTATAGTGATTTAAAAAGCATTTCATCATCGCCAACAGCAGCAATCATTAATGTTGCTTTAAAAAGTATCATAATAAAAAGTGCTTGTTGAAGGGAAAACACACAGTCCCTGACACTGATCCTTTACTGACTATCGGATTCATCAGCAGCATCACGATGCTGCTGTTTCAGGCAAAGTTAGTTTTAACTGCTTCACAGATTGTTGTCTATTTTAGATGGTTTAGGGTTAAAAGATAATTAATGGTAATAATGGTCTTTTTAATCTTTGTTTTTTGGGGTTTTTTGTAAAATATTAGTTAGTTTTTATATTGAACTGTAATTAGAAGATATTTCGACAAGTCTGTTAATTGTATGCTGGTTAAAGCTAAATCATATCAGATGAGTATTAAATATGAAATTCAGAAATCATAATTTGATTTCTGAATTTGCATTGACTGTAAATGCACTTCACAGCTGAATGCCATAACATTCTTATTATAAGTATGACACAACAAGGCAAACAGTCCAAACTTTGATACATGGGGATTTTGGTTGGGATTGAAAGTGGCTCCTGGCAGCAAATTAATCTGTCACATAATATACAGATCCAGCAGGTGGAGCCCTGAGATGCATTTTTAATACTACAAATTGAGATTTTCACTTCTTTTTCATTATGTTGGTAAATATGTTTCTTTTCTCCAAATGCTCATTCAGTGTAAAGCATTAGATCCAAGTCGTTGAACACATTTCAGCTTTTCTTTTCCCCGCACAGACACACAAAAAGCCTGCCAATTCCACCATGTCTGTTTTCACCTCATCGTGGAAAGGATAGAAAAGCAATGGAAAAAAAATTATGTTTTTATTTGAGTGACTTCTCTAATTTAGAAGACGCTAAAGCTTGAAAGATATATTTCCTTTTTGTGTGTTTATATTTACCATCGATCTTGGAAACAGTTCACAGCCAGTGACCTTTAATAAAAACATTTATCTTTCATATATTTCCTACAACATGCCCTTAATGTGATAAAATGATATAGGAAAATGTGGTGTTTTTTTTTCTTTTTTTACACTGCATGCTTCTGCGGTTTTCTGGGATTTTTATCAGTTTAATTTAATGATATTTATTAACCGGTGCAGCTATTCTCTTCATTATGACTTAGAGCATTAAAGCATTAAAACTATAATAGTTTTAATGCTTCTTAACTTTATCTTTTTATAGTACCATTACCAAGTATAGATTTCATCATAGACACAGACGGCTTCAAGTTTGTCTTAATACACCAAAATATAAGTGTCTCAAAATCCACCACGATCCTGGTGGCATTGGTGTTTACATATTACAGCTCTGTCTGCAGGGTTTCTCATGGGGAGGTCACACAGAGTTCAGATTCTCTTTTTTCTTCCTTTCTTTGCTCATCTCCTTCAGTGAAAGGAGACGCTGCAGAATTGAAGCCACATTACTCCAACACAAAAAGAGATGTCAGAGCAAATCTTGTCAGAAGTTGTATTTTGGCTCCGAGTGTGGGTCAGAGTGAGTCCTGTAAAGAGAGACTGACACTTTTCACTGTGGTGGTGGTGTTTTCCTTTCTTTTCACCCTGTGAGAGCTTGTTCAAGCCTTTAACGAGAGAACTGGCGCAAATGAGTGTAAACAAGTGCACAATGTAATAAATCATCATCTTACTGGGGCACATCCTTAGCATGCACTGAGGTTTAAAACGAGGAGGGCAAGTCACACATCAGATCAAAGAAGTCTCTTTTATTAGATCTTGTCAGAGAGAAATTAAACATGGGATGATGAGCTCTTTTGAAATATCTACAATGAGAAAATTAAATATTTCTTAACTGTACTAAAGCATTTGCATTCAATAAAAGACTTGACTGGTTTCAAATTTAAATAAGTGAAACTTGTTATCTACTGTTATCTAATTTATTCAAGTGCATTTTTCTTAAAAAAAAACAATACCAAGCAAACATTTGTTATGGTGCAAGTGACGACTTTGACCTCTCAAAGTGCTATGAATTTTTTATCTTTCAAAATCCGGCCATATAATACAGCCTTTCAAAAACATTTTCTTCAGAGTCTGCTTGTAGCTGAAAGATTTGTCCTTGCCCTTAAAAACAGGAATGTGTAAGTGTGTAACATGAACTTAGAAAATATCTCGAGCCTATTTGAAAATAGCTCCATGAAGTTAAAACTATAATGAAACCCTTAAAACCATCCAGCTGAATAATGTACATGAACATGCAAAGCAAAGAAATAATAATTACAGGTAGCTGTAACAAATGTCTTAAATAATTCCAATTGTCTTTTCAACATTGGCTTGATTAGGGATATACACCAGGGGCATTCATTCAGTCTGGTCTTTTTTTGGGGAAGGGGGGGGGGGTAAGAAAAAAATCCAGCAGGACAGGCTTGGTCAATTGTTGTAATCTGTTCCCTCTAAGTGGTCTGGGATGGGCAGTCCTGTGAGGATTGTTAAGCACCGGTTCCACACATTGAACACAGGGCAAACTGGCTGAGCGAAGGCGATGTCAAATGTATACAAGTGCTGAGAGCCAACAGCGTCATAGAAAGACAGAGATCCAGAGTCATAGTCCAACAATATCCCCAGACGGCGCAGGTGGGGAGAGGGTTCGATGGGCATCTCTTTGCTGTTGTGTCGCACCACCCACGAATTGTTGCAGCGAGACAGTACCCACGAGGCAGAGTTTTTGCCAATCCACTCATGTTTTGGTGCTGACTTGTACGCAATGCCAATAGCAAACCTGCATAATCAGTGAAAAGTAAGAAGGAAATTTTAATTTTCAATTGCAAATCTGAAACAGTATCAATACAAGTGCAACTATGATCCTATAACCTGAGGCTTTTTAAGACTGTATGTAGACACAGCTGTGTTGTTTTCCTTTTTTTTTTTTTTTTTGACCTGATGATGGTGCTAGATGGAAAGTCGGTGGACCGCAAAATTTTATACAATTCATTCTGTGAAAAACATGAATGGCCATACCAAATCTCACTGGAATGTAGCCAGTGGGTGTTATTACACGATCCATAATTGTTTTTACCATGTGCTTCCTCCTATCAGCGCCTCCCAGTAGTGGCGGCCACTGTCGATGTAGACATTTCCTGTGACGCCGTAGCTGCTGTGGCTGGAGAAGCGGTCTTGACTGTGGCTCTTCTTGGATGATGTCTCATCCCTCTCCACAGTCAGGTTGTCATGAGACACCCTTAGCTTCCGATGAGCTGATTTAGGGTCCAATTTGAATGGCTGGCCTTAAAAAAAAAATTAAGACAACTTTTAAAAATTACATTTTTGGGGATGGGAGGCAATTAGATATACCTTGGACTAAACTTTATACTGTTGCTGAAATTGACATACTGTTTGTCTTGAGTTTCCCCGGTTCACTGCTGCGGTTTCCGGCCTGATTTATGGCTTTCACTATGAAAATATACTTTGTGCCACACTGGAGTCCATGCACCGTGTAGTGATTTTGCTTGATGTTTGGTACAATCATCCAGCTATCAGCAGAGTTACATAAACCTGAGAGGTTTGAACAGAGAGTAAGAGTCACTGATAAAGAGAAAACCAAATGCATCAACTCTTAGTGCATCGTTCAAAGTTAGAAATAAAAAAAAAAGTGTAGAATTGTTTGCAGCATTTCACTATAGCTCCTATCTTGACCCATCAAATGTAGTTGCATTACCAATCATCTGCATGTGCTCAAGCACATTAGTCAGATGAGAATAAATTGGTTGATCAAACATGTCGTGACCTTGTTAGAGCAATCAATGAGCCTGCTGCTTATTTCAACTCAGAGATACAGTTGAACTTATGATGTACATTTGGAGGCAAATCTAGTGGGACTGAGCTATTGAGCTATTTTTTCCATACAGACACTGCTAAAGAATCACTGTATTTAAGTAACATGTCATTAAATATACCAACCAGGAGGACAGAGTTCTCCTCTGCTGCTTCTTCAATTCAATGTTATGTTTGGATATTGTAACAAAGTCGGCAAACTATTTAAATCCTTCTGCTGAAATCCTTTTCAAATCCCTCTGTAATTTTCATGTTTTCCACCACAAACATACTTTTCTGTGTGTAGACTTACTGACAACATTGGACTGGCTGGTGAAGATGGCGTACTGAAGTTCGTACGACACAACAGAGAACTCGTCATCCGATGTCCAGTGGACAGTGATGGTGTCATATGAGGCTGTACACAATTCTTCACGGATCACTGGTGGATTCGGAGCTGCAATCGCAAAAACAAAAGACAAAAAGTTCATACTATAGTATTATTCCCACAAAAAGGTAAAAATGACAGAGGTAAAACTTGCAATATCTTGCAGAGACCATTGGTGATAAACAGCGCCATCCATTTATGTTTTGTTTTTTTTTCTTTTACCCTGACTGGTATAATAAAGTTCAACAGCAGTTCCTCCAGCTATTATAACTGCAGCCCCCATACAGTTAACTTCACGCTTTACAGCAGGTGTTAAGCACAAACCTGTTTCATTCAGGAGAAAATAAATCTTAATTGCAGTCTTGCCTCTTTTGTTTTTTTTAGTCCCTTGTTAACAGCTACTTTTAAAGTTTAAATATAAACTTTCTGTTTCTCTCCATGCCAAAAACTGTGTAAATCTATAATCAAAAGATAAGGTGGGGATAATTAGTGCACTGTTTGGATATAGGAACCCGAAAACCCATCCATAACAGCGAGATTATATTAATTCACAGATAGATTTCCTGCCGAACAATAAAATATTGTGTGTTACTGTTACCCTTAAACTCCACATCCACTCACCTGTGAGGTAATCCAAGCTTTCTAGCATTTTCTTTTCCCTTGAGAAGTCCAATGCAAAACTATCAAAAGTGTCATTCAGATTAATTTCTGGTAACAGGATTTGAGATGATGCCGTTGCCATGGATACTCTGTCATTAAAAAAAGACTGCATATAAGACATTTGTGAAAACTTTATAGACTTCGTATTGTCAATCTTCTGCTTGTCACTATTCCCTCACCTCTCACAGATACTTTTGGCAGTCTGAAGGAAGCGAGCGTGGTCCGTCTCCTTGAGGGTTTGGTCGGCCTGCGAGATGAGAGAGGAGGACCTCTCGATGCACTGTTTGCAGCTGGCGATCTGTTGGGCTAGCTTCCTCAGTCGTACAGACTGGGCAGAAAATAGGACATGTTGATATATGAAAAGCTTGGTAACTAAACCAACCAACTCCATGACCTGCCACATGAGGCACCAGCCTGCCAGATGGTAGATTTGATTTTACCTCATAAATTGGAAAATCCTTTTGGGGGAAAATATCAGATTTGCACTTTTGACAATTTGATTATTCAGTTGTGTAACAATGTTCTAAAAGTTGCACTGGTGCAAGAGATGTGTTTATGAAACATCCCTCATAGCAGTGTCACACTAACCGCAACCTTGCATCCCCCCACGGTGCCTCGCTGGCAGACCGGACCTACACAATTCAACATGAGGCATGAGGTGAGGAAGGAAAGTGTCTTCCTCCAGAGATAGTCATTGCAGGAAGTGGGGCTGATCTTAACTCACAGCAGGGCTGACATTGGACACGGCACAGCATGCCACTGCCTCTCTAAAGCCATCTAACAAGGGAAAAAGGAAACTGATAGGAAATTTGCATTAAAGGTATGGACACTGTTCAAGAGCTGCTACAATACACTGACCAAACAAACTGAGATATTCTGCAGTCAGTGCAATAGGCCAACAGGTTGTTTTTCTCTTAGACGTAGGTGATCAGGGGCATATGTCACTTATGGAAATCATCTTTGTTTTGAAAAAAAGAGTTGCAACTTCAGAAATACTTGTATTGTGCTTGTTTGTAAGAATAGATAATGTTGATGTTAATGGTTTTTTTGGGGGGGGCTGGGGGTTTGCATGCCCTTGCTTTTAACAGAGTGACAAGGTTTTACCCAACAACAGTGTGTTACTGTTGAATTAGTGTAGCAGCCTCTTGAGGCGCTCAGCTGTAAGTTATCCCATTAACTGTGTGGGGAGCTAATTATCTGGACATGCGAGCTGATAAACAAACAAAGGTTATCAAGACACAGAGGATGATAAACAGTACCTTCCCCTCCTTTATCTTGGTGGCTATGATTTGTCTCCGTTGCTGTATGATATTAATCAGCAGTTCGCACTCCTCAAGCAGCTTGTTTTCCTGCCGGGATGCATTTACCTAAACACGATGCACAGTAAGTGTAGATAACAGACAATCAATACCAGAAGTCTAATTAATTCCTTAATGTTGTACTACACAAATCGAAGATTAGAGTCATTATAGCACACATTAGTAGCAGCAAAGTCAATTTTATGAAATCCTGATGTGGCAGGAAAAAAAACACATTAGCGTCTAATTCATATCATTTCATTATTCATGTTGGGCATCCACAGTTGCCATAAGCTAACCTTGTTCAGTGTGACTTTCAAAGCAAGCACATGCATGATCACAGCCATGGTAGTAAACAAATAATGAGCTATCGGACCAAAATTAATTTGTTAAATGACTTGTGTCAACCAAGGTCAGAAACTAATGGACTGCGAGGTGAAATAATTACACACCCCTGCTTTAAACAGTTCGAAGAAGCAGCATTTATTTAATACAATTGCTACCATATATCATGTGCATCCTTCAATCGATAGGCCTTCAAAAACAAATACTATCTTTTTACTTACTCCTGTTTATGAGTAAATGTTTGACCCACACATGATGTGAAAATACTCAATTAGCATCAAAAATGCCAGAAACATTACAGAAATTCTTCATCTATAGACTAATGAACACTTAATCTTGTTGACATGATGAAAAGGCACTCCAATGATGGTGATTCATCATGGTATTTATGATTTAATGAGTTGTTGCCCATGAAATGCCACAGAAGCTAAGAGCCATCGACACATACACACACACACACGCACACAGACCTGAAGGGGAACAGATAAACAACCTCACCTCTACGTGTTGGCAGGTTTGGATAAGTTTGCCCATCAGACTTTCCAACTCACTGGTCCTCTTGATGAGACTGCTGAGGTTGGAATCCAAGGCTTGCTGCAAAACAAAATTTAAAAGGAATATTTCATTACACACTACTCCCCCCCAAACCCCCGAGCATCAAACTATAAACAGCTGAAACTAAGTCGGAAGGAGAGTTAGGTGAATGGGAACATAAGGGGCCATATCTGCAACCAGCACAGAAGGTGACACACAAGGCTGCCACTGGATATGACTGGCCAATTTGTGTATGGGGCCCTCACTTCTACCCATCATCACAGTCCTCCCTGCGTGCCAGAGAGCCCATCATGCAGCCTGCTGAGGCCATGGAGCTTAGCAGAGCATCTGCCAGTGATTTGGACAACTAAACCCAGCCTGTGTTAATCACTGACTCAGATCAAAGGCTTATGTTTCAAACTTAATCTCTTACTGTAACCGGGCAGCAAGAAGACTGTGTGCTGCGGTGGTGCAAAATCTCTTCTGATATTGTTAAAATTGTAAGTATATTTATTTTAAATGAAAGATAAATGCGCGATATTGAAGTGTGCAATCAAAGATTTAACATTCAAACACTAAAACTGAAAAGAGACATGTAGATGTAGAATATTCTATCAAACTCCAAAATTGATTAGGTTTTTATTCACACACTAGAATGATGATGATTACTATAGTTTGGTACCTTAAGAAGGAGATGCTTTTCAAAACAGAAAAAAGTTGATTTCAATCTATTATTGGAATGTTTGATGATATATGTGAATGGATTTTTTTTTATGTTTTGGATAGGATTTTACATTTATTTAATCTCCATTTGTTGAATGCACAAAATTTATAAAGCGTTTTCCTTCAAAAAATGTCTAACAATGAGATTTTACAAGCTGTGTGCGTCACTGTCAACTAAAATAGCACAGGTCTTATTTTACTGCTCTCACAAAATGATTTATTTATATGGATGAGAGCACGATGAAAGCCATTGCAAATGCAAGTTAGGGTGACGTGGGTGCAAACCTCTCAGAAGGAAACAACATATTGAGCAAACTGATGTTGAATATGGACTAAGGAGTATCAGAGCATAAAAGTATCCAGTGTTTCCCTGTTTATATATGACCAGTATCACAAAAATAAAGCTGTATAAAGAAAGGGAGGAACAAGTATTTTAGACAAAGAATGCAAGAGACAAAATGTGTACCAACTCTTACTCTGGTGTATGGGGGGTTCATCAATGGACTCTTTCTGCAACATTTATACTTTTCATGTGTTTAGACAGCTCTCTCTAATGGACGTCTCTTTCCTAAAATCATTTAAAGCTGATGAAAGGAAAGAATTGCAGCTTCCTTTTGTATGTGAGTGCTTCTGGTCCCACACCTTTGCTTTGGCCAGTCTCTCTTCCTTCCTCTCACAGTCCTGACAGGTCACTGTCAGGACCTGGAGGTTTATCCTGTGTCAACATTAGAAATTTTATCCATTGTAAAAGGTTGTCACTTTTTCCTGCGAACGCCAGAGGTCCAGACACATATCTGCGGTTTAGTCTTTGTTGGAAGGGACTTTAAGATTTATTTGTGCTAATATCATGCATAAATGGACACTATGTGTCGCAGTCTGTTTTATACAAATATTGCCGATGTAGTTACAATTTTACAACCTTCAAAAGATTAATTATTCTGACTATTGGCAAGTCCTGAAATATATTAAACTAAATAAAAAGGAAAGGGAACACAACTCTGTTTTAAACTTAGGTTTTTGGGATGTCATTCCTGATGTTTTCAGTGCTTTTTCCTATATTTCAACTCTCTCAGCCTCAAATGCAATTCAAACTTAAAATTGCTTGTGATGTATAAAAAAACGTTCAACCCGGGGATTTTTCTGAACATGCAATGAGAAAAACGTTTTTTTTTTGCCCAGTGCATGTTGGGATTTTCTTTGGCAACTCCTCTTACTTCAAAAACACCAGGGTCATGTCATACAATGCCAAAAAACTAGAGTGGATAATCGATTGCATCATCCATGCACACACAGACAGGCACCTTTATAGTGCCGCATTATGTCTTTGTGAGAATTTCAGAGAGATTTGAGGCAGTGTGGCTGTAAACATGTGTTTGGAAAAACCAACAACTATGAATCGGCTCAGCTGCATGCCACCTGGGTCCTGCCCTGCACGCCATGAGAAAAAAAAACGATTTCAGATGGGAAGTGCTGTGTCCTCAGTCACTAGAGGCTTCTAACAATGCAGCTGACTGGATGATATATGTGGTCAACAAGAAAGCACAGATTAGTAGAATAAAACCCCACTGTAAAAATGATATCAAAGCAAGCAATTAGAGATATCTTAAGGCAGAGAGAGAAGATTATAGCTAGAAAAGGATATAAGAAGATAAAGGAGAAAGAACTCCATTCATTTCAATCTGTCCAATATTCTACTTTCTTTTACCACTGGAAGAATGTGCTTGTTAAAAAAAAGACTTCAATAATTCAGTGTAGTATTAATATACAGACTGCTAACTGTCAACTGAAGAACCAGGAAGGCTACAATATCTATTACCATTTGGCTCATCATTTGCATTAAGTGCAGAATGAATTTCACTCCCCAGTTCACTCATTCCTTGAAAAAGGAAACAAATGAATCTGTCCCTAAGTGTGTAATTAAAGAAATGATGCTGATCACCTGGTCTGTCTTCTGGTGTGAATGATCACGCCCCACACAGAGAAAGCGGCCAGAAGATTTCTGCACAATGACAGCATGATCAGACAAAGGAAACATGTTAAGACTGGTCCACCGAACTATCTTGCCAAAATATTGCAAAAAGATTGTTTGCATCCCGGTCCCACCGAGGCCAAGCATTGTGAAACAGAGGAACAGGCACAAAAGGATTTTGTGAGTGTTAGTTGTGATACAGTAAACCTTCCTTTTGTGAGTCATGCTGTGAGGGTTTGTGAAAAAAAAGAAAAGGAAGACCTCTGTTTTTAGTTCATGCAGTGTATTCCATGCAACACTCCAAATAGACTTTAGGACAAACTGGAGCAAACTTTGATTGGACTGAAGAGCTTGAACCAGCCAAGTTAAAGACTTTTTTTTGTTCCCAAATAAAAAATGTAGATATTTCCATGATTTGAAAGACAGCGCCTTGCTTGCTTGTCTGTGGCTAAATTGCTGTTTCATGTCAAAATAAAACTCCACCACATGATTGCCTTGGAGCGCCTATAAAATGATCCCATCAAGTTGGTGGTAAAAGCAGAGAGCAACTATGCTGTTAAAATACTAATCGAAGTTCAAGTTAAGATCTCTAATGGAAGGCATCCAGAGCCACCTTTTTATGCTTCAGCAAACAGAATCTTCTCATGTCTTATTGATGTCAGCCCGTCTGCTGAGAGTGAACAGCTCCACTTCACCTAAAACTGTGAAAGCAGTTTCTTGTATTGGATGCCACATTATATTTAAGCCCGGCGAAGTGAAAGAAAGCCTCCAACTCACTTGACTTTTTTTCCTATCTAGAAAGTATATATTCACTGCAAAGACGTGTCCTATGATAAAGTTGGTCTCAAAGGCTGAGGCAGGCTATAGTACATTCTGAATTTTTACTGTGGACAACAAATCTCATGAAAAGAACAAAGCCTATTAACTATACTGAATTTATGTATCTCTAACATGTTGCAAATATATATTTTCTGATTATGATACGGTCGAGCGCTCTAGTTTGTAGCCAACACAACTCAAGCAGGAGTAAATTGTGCAATTGCTGGGGAATATTTTCAGTTGTGGGTTTGGCATGCTAATGAGTATTTATGGTAGAGGGAAGGCTTATGTGGGATTGACTCAGAATAAACTCCATTCTCCATTTTCATTGTAATAAAGGAATGTGTCATCCATCGTAATGGTGTGACTCATTTATGTGGTCTTACACAACAATGGAGGTCTATGGAACAGAGGAATAAGCTATATCAGCTTTTGTCACTGCATCCAAACATTATTCGTTTCATTTTGTGGTGTTATTTCATACATATGCTACAATAAATATGATAAAAGATCATGCTTACTTGTCATTTATGTTTTAAGTTATTTGTACATGCAAGGAACATCAGGTTTCACATTTGCATTATTTGTTAAATGATTTTCACTGATGGGTTTGATTTGCATTTTTAGAATTGCATTAACTTTTTGCTTCTTATAAATCACATTTTATATTACAGTATCCCAATGAAAAGTGTGATAAGGAAAATAAAATGATAATAGAAAGCATAACATGTATGCTGTTACAAATTACAGTTCCAAATAAAATCTGTTTTTATAATTTGCTTGGGAACTATGATATACTTGTCTGCACCCAGGACTACATGACTAAAATCCAGCAGCTCAAAAGCATTTTTATAACTACCAAAAAAATGCAAATACGACACAATTACCGGTCATGTGTCGGTCATGCCGGGATACTGAATTAGCTGAAATGAGTGGGTTGAGCAAGTGTTTATGTGGGGCTCACACTTTCTCGCAGTGTATCATAGATGCCTGAACTTTCCTCATTTCTTACCTTAAGTTTGTCATATCGGTCGCTCAGGGCCGCCACTTGGTGGTCTCTGTGTCGGCCAACCAGTTTGCACAAGGCACAGATCAATTGTTCATCTGTCACACAGTACATGTTGACCTTCTCATCCTCATGCTCCAGACACATTAGCCCTCGCAGATGGGAATCCAGTAAGGGTTCGATTAGACGGTGGCCCGTGAAGGGCTTCTTGTTGGGGTGGGTGGCCTTTAGACATTCGTCACAGTATGACACCTCACAGGTGACGCAGGTTTTCACAGCGTCCTGCGGAGGGTCCTGCTCACAGAACTGACACTGCACCCGGTCACTGGGAGATGTCATGGCTTTACTGTCAGGGGCAGCTCGCTCACGCCGGGTCTCGTTTGGAGAGTTAGGGCCACTTAGAGAAGCTTTCTGATAGCGGTCAATGATGTTCTGTAATGTCACGTTGCGTTTGAGTCCCTCTAGGCCCCTCTGGTTGAGGGTGATGACATAGCGACAGGTTGGGCACTGGAAGGCACTGATGGACTGAATCGGCTCACTGGGGGTGCAGTGGGAGACCAGAATACGATGGGCACAGTTGAAACAAAGGCTGTGAGCGCAGGGCAAAAGCAGCGGGTCCTCAAAAAGCTCCAGACAGATTGGGCAGGTCAGTTCCGACTCCAGTGTTTCCATCTTCAGGCAAAACAAAGAGGGGTTGTCTGCGAAATCCAGGAAAGCTGATCAGCTATCTGTAAAGACAGCAATAAATCAGAAAACTCTTATAGTAAGAAAAGAGTTGGACTTCAGTTGGCCTCATATTTAGTAGAGCTGAAGCGTATCCAACTAATCACAGAAGATAAATCAGCAACTAATATAATGATCAAATATGACTATTTGTAAAGTAAATATATTAGACATTTTATTGTTTCAGTTTCTCAGTTGTGAGAACTTTCTGCATCTGTTCACCTGAAGTGATGCTAAATCCAACATTTTTGGATTCTGAACCATTGGTTGACCAAAAAAGCTGCAGGAATCCTGACTGACTTAAGAAAATGATTACATTTGCAGATATAATGTCCTGGTTTAGACAAACAGCCTTCTTAAAAAAATCTGAATAAAATAAACATCACGCATATTCTGTCTGTATTATCAAGTGCCTATGAAAATAAAAACAAAATTATTCCTCTCTTTCTTGAGTCATTTCACTTGCATTGCAAATCGAATGTGAAATATGAATATAAAAGTTATGTAAATACTTGTTACACATATCCAAATATGGAAATGAAGCAAACTGTAGCAGTAAAGCGAGCAGACGAGCAAAGACTCAAAAACATGTGTTTGTATATATTGTAACTATACGAGCTGGATTATTCTGAAGTTTCTACCTAAAGAATGCAACAGCCTATTTTTGATTGGCACAGGAATAGTGTAGCCTGTCCCCATGTGTTCCTCTCCATACTGTAGCATGTAGGCCAGCAGGCCAGTGAAGACTGACAGCTCAGCCAAGCAGAAGTCTATATGCCTGCTTGTTGATGGCTGGGGCTCCACACTATCACAGACACTGAGCCTTTGTTCCTAACCAGTCAGACACCCCAGCTGCAAGCGGGCATACTGTGCTCACAGCGTCTTCCTATGTGAACTCTCTACCTCCACTCATTATGTGTGAAGAAGGCAAAAGCTCATTATCAGGACAGTCAGACACAAGTAGCCTTTTGAATTCGTGAGGATACACCAATTACCTCTGAGTTACAGACCTGCGTTTGTTCTTTCCATTCTATTCAAATCCTCACAGACACTCTACCCCACTGCACTGTACAAAACAAGAGGCGATTGTTGCACTTGTCTCCAGTGACTGTGATGTATCTCTGGGCCCTTGTGCCTCTGCTATTTTGTTCTTGATACATCAAGTGGCAAAGTGCAAATGTCTAGAAGTTATTGTAGAGGATCAAAGACAACGTTTTCAAACCTCTCAGTCTTAATCAACTTAATGAAACAGAAAACCTTTTGACTTTGATTTTATCACACAGTTTTATCATTTAATAATATATTCTCTTTATAAGTTCAGATTAATTTTAATAACTGAGAACTACTTTATGGTTGTGCATGAATAATTCCAGACTGATTCATACCAGAAGCCTAAAATCAAGCTGTGACACCCAAATTAAGTGTTAGACATGTTGACTTTTCTTTCATATGTTTTCACTCTGTGATACATGACAAAATCACATCAGTTTTAGCAAAGCTATCAGCTAAACACACTGCCTCTTGTATTTGCACAAATCTAGTGAAACAGGTTAAGCTGTCGTTTCAACCAGGCTGCCCTAAGTACAATGTGAAAACAGAGCTGTGTATGACAAACACAATGCAAAGATGTTTGTCCTCTGATGTCACCACCCGTGGTAAAAGATACCCCCAAACTCTCAAAAAACTTGTAAAATAACACTGTGGAAAAGCACCATTGCAAAGCAGCCCCAAGTAAATTTCACACTCCTGATATATCTGCCATTCATACAGAGTTTACTTTACCCACCAATGGATTTCGCCCCACTTTGCACAGCCGAGACATTTCTGCTGAAGGAAAACTTCTGAGCTGAATCATGAAAATATATTTATGCCAACAAACGCTCCGGCCATAAACCCCAGCATGCTGTAGGGAGGGGCATCCAGATGGCATGAGTCTTCGCAGCCCCAGTAATCCTGCAGCAGAGCTGTCATTAGGCAAGATATTGAGCAAGAGGTAGCAAGCACAACAGGAAAAGTTGCCCGACAATTCCAGGAAAGCCAGCTCCACCTACAGCTGGAGCGCTGGCCAGTACTGGAAGAAGACAGAGAGCGGACAACAGTGGGAGAAAGAGAGAGAGAGAGAGAGAGAGAGAGAGAGAGAGAGAGAGAGAGAGGGAGAGAGAGAGAGAGAGAGAGAGAGAGAGAGAAATGTTCAGGACTGTACAGAGAGCCCAAGGTAATGTCCTCACAGTCAGGTTAGTGTTCTCTTAGCCCTGCCCATTCAGAAATTCAAAGCATCAAGATCAGTTTCAGGTTTCCTTGTGTGGCCATCCCTCTGAATCTAGCAGCACAATGCTCGAGACTGGAACTAGAGATTCGAAGAGAAAGGCTGAAGACACAATCATTGATGAGAGGCAGCAGGACCCATCTGTAACGTGGGACAGAATCCCAGGATTCCCTCAGCCTCCAATATACGGGGAGTGAATTACAGTGCAGTCTGTGGTATGGCCCTCCATAGGCTTATCAAATAAAATAACTGCCACTGGTGAAAATAATATAAATAGAGCTGCTAAGTAAAATCTTATTTGTCTAATTAAATCTCCATTCAACCTCCTGACACTTATGACATGAAGCAACCAGACTGACAAGACGGAAAATGAAGACAGACACTATACAACATCGTCTGCCACATCCAAGTCCGTCCCAGTTGGCCCTCATGCGGGAATCTCCCGAAGTGCCATCTGCTTACCATGTGCCTCTGCTTCCAGACACACCCCCACTGTGCTCCATTTGAATCCTCCTGTCATTCAAAGGAGTCCCCAGAGCGGCTGTCCTCTCTGAGATGCAAAGACACACTGTAAACATTAAAGACATGCTAAAGTTCAAACAAAACAACGGGTGTGAGATACATTGCTTGGGAGATGTACATGAGAATGTGGGCGGCATTCCTTCTGCTAGCGTCCTGACTTTTATCCCCAACTGGGATAAAAAGGTTGTATCATGAGATCAGCAGGCGGGACTCATTGAATATTTTCATTCAACTGGGACAAGAATTAACATCAAACATCTGCTCCCATTATATGTTAGTCTTACACATTAAAACAGAGGATTCAAAAGACTGTGTCAAAGTGTATGGGAAAATGTAAGGAGTGTAAGGAGGAGTTTCATGAGAGGAAAGGATAGTTAAGTTTTTGGTTTTTTTTGGCGGGGGGGGTTTCTTTACATACTTCAATAGCAGTGTTCTGTTTCAGTATCCCTATTCTTCTATTCAGAAACTACAAAAACAACCCTTTGACATAATGACCAGAGAGATTCATCGTTTCATTCACCCAGCTACAACAAACAGCCTGAAGATGGCAAGCTATATGATGGTGTATAGCAAAGAAAATCAAATGTAAAACATAGCGTCATATTGTTGCAAAAATTAAATTATATAGCTGTATGCATATATGTGTTTGCTGGGGGCAAATAGTTTGAACAACACTCGCTGCATTTTAACGCTGAGTGTCAGCAAATATAAGTGATGTGAGGCACTGTGTCAATCGATGAACTTGAGTACTAAGATAACATTTGGAGTTTTCTTTGATGAGGAAATAAAGGGTCATTTAGAGATGAAACAATTACATGTCTCAAATAGGAAGACTTTTCCCACTTAAGCACTTTCTAATCCTTTTGGTTATGGTCTTTTATCACCCTTAATGATGGCTCTGAACCATGTATTCAGAGACTGAGAGAGGGTGATTGCTCTTTGTCTTTTTTCCTGGGGCAGACACCTAACATATTCATCGGTAATCCTGTCTCCAAAGCATAACTGTGACCAATGTGTGGCCTGTTGCTGTGCCCTAAAGCAGCCAGTTCAGCGGTGGAGCACTCAGGCCTAATGTGATTTACAGCTGTAGCAGCACAAGCCAGCTGATTAGACTGACAAATCTACCTGATCTGCAACCGCACGCACATTACCAAGATTAGCCTTATGTGTCCTGGCCCTGGCCGACATCCATTATTGTTGTTATTTAAATCATTAAGGAGGGAAAGCTAATTACAAATCTAAAGATGTGGGTGACTGAGTGTAGAAGTCATCTGTCAGATGGGATTAGAAGGAAAGTAATGGCAGTATAAAAAGTCCCTGCTGTGCTCTCAAATGGAAAACTACTGTCAACTCACATTAACCTGCAAAGAAAACAAGAGACGTCAATGATTGACCTATGAGAGGTTCAGAGGCATGACTTTCTCTTACCTGAGTGATATAATGAAGCCTCATATTGTAGCTAATGTTGTGCCTCAGACTAAGAGCTGGATACAAGATCAGCTAAGCTTTTCATTTTGCCTTCAATTTCTCTGTGTTTACTGTCTGTGCTGTAGACCCAAAGGTCATCATGGTCAGCGTCAGAAGTTGCACCAAACTTATTTCCCCTCTGCGGCTTGGCAGGTGGCATCATCGAGGAGAGGAGGAGGAGGAGTGGGGGGAAAACACTGTATCCTTTCCACAACCACAGGAAGTGCACACAGAGTGACTTTCCAAGCATGGTGCTGCTCAGAAGTCGGGACTGAGGAAGAGCCTCACGAGGCAGAGGAGCGGGTGTTTTGTTGAAGTTTGCATAGGTGGCATAGGTGGACCCAGTTTTCTGCCTGTTTGTGCGCCCTGCTTTTTGTGTCAATAAACACATTTTTAAACACCACACAATGAAAAATGGTTTTATTGCTGAGGAAACATTCAAAGAGCGACACCGTGTGGCCGATGTCTAAAATGCAGCCAAAGCTTATTCAGAGGGGGTTTTCTTGCTTAAAATTAAAGGGACTATAATTAAAGTTGTGATATTTTAAGCTATAATTATAATTCAAATAATATGGACCATTTAATGTTGTGGGGTTTTTTTTTTGTTTTTTTTTTAAATTTGCAAACAACTAAATGCTAGATGTAACCACAGTAATCTCTAATGTAATCTCTAAACCTTCCAAGTAATTTTCTCTGACCCTGTAAACATTGCAATGGTTCTTTATGAAAATTTCCACATTCTGTTTCTATGGTGACTGTGGTAATATCTAGATGCAATCTGAAGCAGTGCACTCTGTAGAAGATGTCTCACATTCCTCCTCACAGGAATGAGATAAGTTACTTATTAGTAAGGGACAGCGCTGAGCCACATGCAATCATCCAGTTTTCTTCTTCATTATCTTCAAGTAAACAAGACACCATCTAGACCATTTCACAAAATGTGTCCAGAAGAATTGCCAGAGCAAATATGGATGGTGCATGAGAGAAATTGCTATCTTTTTTTCTTTTTCTTTTTTTTTTTTTTTAAATCTTATCACTGGAATAAGTGGTGTTTTGGTTGCTGGATCATGGATGAAAGGCTGGTTTTATGTCTCCTGGTCTTCCAGTGGTTACCTTTAAGTTTAAGTAAAGGTAAAAAAAGAAAAAAAAACTTTTATGTCAGAACAAGGGAAAGGAAAGATCGCTTGTGGAGCCATGAATAATACTGCAAGGTCCATTGCATTAAATTCTCAGAGCATATACTGAGCTGCTGCTTTTACATTGCAAAGCTACTCCTACTCTCTCTCTCTCTTTTTTTTTGGGGGGGGGGGGGGTCACAAAACTCCCCCTAGCCCTCTCACTTAGTCATCTCATCCCTCAAGTATTATCCACAGTTGAGAACATTAAGGATTCTGTGAACACAACAAGGCCAAACAACATCAGCACTTGCACATAGCACTGCCTGGAGGCTTGGAAATTTATGGTGACTCAATGTTTTGCCAGCAAAACATGGAGGCACAGTAACATAAAATACAGAGTGAATCAAGAATTACTCTGACTTACCCGCCACATGATTATATCCATATACAGGCAGGAGAGGAAAAAGCCACCTTCAGTCAGACAGTGTTGATGCTGGAGGATCTGCACAGCCTATCCACTGCAGTGGTCAGAACTTTGAGCTCTCAATGAGTTTCTGACCCTATAAACCCTGTTCTCCAAAGCCAGTGAAAATCAGCAGCAGGATCGAAACTTTCCAGCCTTTTCTCTCTTCTGACTGAGAACTGTACCTATCCCATCTAGACACAGTGGGCTGCAAATTGTTGCATTAGCCAATCATATGTAAGGGGCAGGACTACTGCTGGTTTGGTCTATCACTGAGGGCTATCAGAGTGTGGCGTGGTGCCTATTACACTAAACAAAGCCTTTTTTTTTTTTGGTCATCCTCAAATAGACATCTTCCAATGATCTGTAGTGCACACTACAAAAAAAAAACAAAACAAAAAAAAAAAACCAACCAATGCATCAAGAACGCTTTCTCTTTGGTTATTGGCATAAATTGTAAGATTACAATCACAAGAAATATCAATCACTCTCAGGCTGATCCGCTTTGCATTTCTCATCAACATCATGTAATTCTGGATTATTGCAGTTGGCATTGTATGTGATGCTCAAGGCGAGATTCAGTACAGCCAAATGAAATAGTGCAGAAGCAAACATGAGAATCAATGATGGTTATACTTAACACAAAGGACACGAGGGACATTTTTTCAGTGTCCTGATCCAAATGCAAACTCTGATAAATGGAGTTACATTCCCAGACAAGTCTTTGTTTTGCCCACACAACAAGTGGCCAAATATACCAATATACTTCCAAATACAACTTGAGTTACTCAAATAGTAAAGAAATCATATTCGTCAAAGAGGTCACACTCCTCAGTTTTTCAATGTGCACACATTCTCTGTATTGGAAAAAACACAGGAATGCACCGTGTGCGGGACAACTGATTTAAATAGCGTTGAAAATCATCTCTCATTATTGGCATCTGTTCACTGGTCTTCAGTAGCATGAAAAATGTTCCCAAATATGTACTGGCTGACACATGGGCAACCAAGCAGCGATGCTGTTTGATAAAGTATGATCAGTTTCTTCAGCCCTGGATCTAAGAGCTTACCCGCCCTTTATGGTTGAAGTTTGAGGTCTGAAGTTACCCAAGGTTACCTCATCCACCTTTTTAAGTCAGTGTTCACATTACCTATGTGTAGATCAAATGTTATATCAAGTGGTAAAGCCAGAGAACGTCACGCTCGGATTGATTTGGGTTAATAGGAATCTTGCCAGGTTCAGTAAAGTATAAACAGAAAGGTGAGAGCAAGGAAATGGATTTCTATTCTATTGTTGAAGCAGATAATTATATTAACATCTGTGTAATTGCACGACACCCAGCAAAAATTAATTGATAACAGCAGGTACACAGTGCGCAGTGTGGAATGGAAATGAAGTTAAGCCTTATTTATTTGTGCAGAAAACTGAAACCAAAATTTTGTCTTTTTCTTGTGCTGTTCACTTGCAAATCCAACATCCATTGGAAGCATTTCAAAAACACAGAAATAAGGACATACATTATATTCAGTAGATCAAAACTTTCTAAAACCCTAAAGTCTATAGTCTAAAAGAGATTTAGAGCAGGGTTTGATGTTTCACTCAATGGAAATACATATTAACCCTTACCTCGTAGTCTCTTAGTCAGTCAACCAGACAGTCCATGGTCCAGGTGATGGATGTATATAGAAATAAAGCCCAGGAAGAGATTTTTCTGAAAACACCAGCTTTCCTCAGAACCCTCCCTTTAGCTCTTACTCTCAGTCTGAGCTCTGCTGCTTTGTCTGTCTCACCACTATCTCTGAAATTCTCTTCACACAGCTTCTTCTTCTCTAATCCTCTCTTAAGGAAGCCAAAACTGCTCCAAATGGTTCAACCAGGCGCCGACTTCTCAGGCTTTTCCCTCTTTGTATTATTTTGTTGGCTGGGATCATTAACTTAGTCCCATGAGAACGTAAGGAGGCAAATAACCCCCCTTTTTCTTGTGGGAGGCTGTCAATCACATCTGATGATGAGGTGGTAAGGGGTGGGGGGGGGCTTTGATTCACCAAGGAGCCACTCCTGATTGGCCACCGGGGAACAGAGGTGCCGTGCATGACAAATGGGAGCGCTGGGATGGATGGGCCTGCAGAGATGCTCAGCTGAGGTTACATGCACGTTTATAAGGGACTTTTATGCAGTTGGGCTCATTTGCATGTTGTTCAAAAGAAAGTAGAACCATGGGAATGAGTAATCAAAGCTGAGATGGCAAATGTCTGTTTTACAGAGCTGAATACAAGAAAACATTATTTATGCTGTACATGAAATGTAGGTAAAAGTTTGGATCAATCGTGAATAATCAGTAGCTCTTTAAAAGTCTCTTTGGTACAGTCTGGACACTCAGTGGGGGGACTGGGAGGAAAGCATAAAGCTTCTGTTGCCATGACAGTGTGGCAAAAGCATAGATGAATCTTGGCACTTGAGCGAGATGCCACTCTAATCTTTTCACTGGCAAACCTTCAGCTCTCTCTTCACAGCTTGTTTGTTTCTCAGTCAAGCCTAGTCCTGTCTGTCACTCTCCAGTTCCTCTCAACGTCCCATGCCAATCTATAGTCTGCTGCATTCTGGTCGGAAAAGAAATGTGTGAAGACATTGTTAGCGGGACCTGAGAGGGGTCACACGGCTCCCAGTTACCACGACTAAACTCTTAGGCTGACAAGCAAAGAGAAGACAACACACAAATTAAGCATGACTTCCAGTGTGACTCCGTCAATTGGCTCGTTCTGCACACTTTACCAACACACTAATGGATTTGTAAACAGCACAGCACAAATCAGTTTCCCATGTAGAACACAGAGACAGCAAAGCCACATTATTCTCGCAACACTCATCAGCTGTACACCAAATAATTGCACAATAATTTACAACAGCAAGGAGATCTGTAAGAAAGGGTTACTGGTGCTACCCAAGGCCACAGAGCATTATTTAGCCATAAGCTGTCTGTGAATAAATGAGTTTCACGTTGAGCATCATTTCACTGAAATAAAACATCACAAAGCTCATGACATTTGCATAGATTGTGCAGACACACCAACATTTGAGGTAAAGTGCTACTCCAGAATCAATCTGGGATCACGCCCTTGTCTGAAGTGAAATAAACATGAAATGGAAAAAATGTCTTGTTCTGTTTTAGCAATATCCAGAAAGAAAACTTGTCTGGGTTGTGGTTTGAGCAACTGTCCCCATCTCACCCCCTAGAAACACAGCTTGATCCTCCAGCCAGACTAATGCACATCAAGTTTCTGTGGCTTTTAGTCTGGAAAATGCACAAAATAACAATTGAACTGTTAGGAAACTAAAAAGAAAAAAAAAAAAAAAAAAGAAAAGAAAAAGAAAATGATGCCTTGTTGACATCCAAAAATCTGATATCCACAATGTCATACTCTCTGAGCTTTAACAGATAAGGAACTGTGTCATGTGAGATATTTAAAATATTACTCAAAGAAGAATTTAATCCAGTCAAGATTTTGGGATGCTGACGATAATAATTACATTGTATGTTTGTGTATTTGAATAAAATAACAATCAAGATCTAGAATTTCTTGGTGTAATTCAAGCTAAATTACTTTTAGAATATCTCTTATATTAATACTACAGATATATTCCCTTATCAACTAACTGCACTGCCAAAAATTATTATTCACAACAAATGAATATTCATCCCCATTACATAAGGCCATGTGCTGCCTGAGGCAGTTCTCTGGGTTGTGGTTCTCACATCAAGCTGTATTATTTGGAAAAAGACCTGAAAAGGCCCAGGAAAACCCTTCTGCTGAAGGAATAGATAAGAATTTGGAGCAAAAAAAAGGCAGTGAATTATGATATTATATAAACTTTGATGGGGGGAAAAGAAGCGGGATTTCTCTCAGGGACCAGCAGCAGATATTTGTAAATTATATCCTCATGTTACAAGGTTAAGCTTAACCTTGGTGCTTAGCCGTTAGCAAGTGCAAAGTCATGTTGTACAGAACAAAGGAATCCTAAAATTAATTTGTATTTGAAGTTATTCAAATCAGTTCTACAGAAAAAAGAGTATAAAGGAACATTGTTGATGAGCAGCAGGACTGACCAGATATGGTTAAAACAATTTCACCACGATTCCCAACTGAAGCAAATCAAACTCAACCTCTCACTGGATAAAGCAGCCAAAAAGTAAGTAATAAGTCTGACTTACATGCTGTTACGCAGTGTGATCCTCCAAAACGCAGCAATAAGGTGCAACTCCTACTGACGTCTTAGCTTTCTATTTCAGTCGCACATGGATGAGAGACTAAACAAAACATACAGTAGCATCCTGGCCAGTCTCTTTCCACACTCCCTCCCTCATTTCTCGAGCTCCCCACCCTGCACCCAACCCCAGCCATATGTTCACGCAAGCGTAAAACATGCCCAGGAAGCGTCACTTCCACTGGGCCATTTCATGGGTACAGTCTCCATTAATGCTGGGGTCCATCCACCTCCTCCCTCCTGAGGTTGAGCTCTTGCCCCCTGGCTCCCCACCCTCTTAGCAAGAAGACAAAGAGGTAACAAATGGAGAGTCAAATGGGGGTTGGTGGTGGGGAGGGTTGCATAAACCTTGGGGACTGTATTTTGATGAGTTTCTGGCTAAACAAGCAGGCCCCGACCAGATGGGATCAGTCTCCAGGGCTGTGCTGCATCGCTGCATTTAACAGACAACTCTATACCTCCTCAAAAGAAACAGCAGTCATCAAACCACATACACGCGCAAAGCAGCGCAAAACAAAATTACTTTATCATGTCATGTTTGCTATGAAGAGCTCCGAAATGGCAGTAATTAAAGTCTGAGCGCAGCTGCCTAATTGAGTTAGCACATGTTTTGGCGTCAAGATTGTCTTTTTGAGGGCAAACCTCAATCCAAGCAGGAATAATTATTCTCCCAACTAGGACAGTACAAAACAACCACTCCTCATTTTGCCAATAAACAATAAGATGAAAGCGTGCCCAGCCCCGATTCCTGGCAAAGGTTCAAATTTTTAATGACTCTTTCCAAGGCCACAACTAAGCAATACACAGTCAAATATGAAGTTGTAGCACACAGATCACTTTATTTTTAATTTTAGACTGAGGTGTTGTTGGGTTAGATAATTCACTCTCCCCCTTTTTAATTGTTAAAGCTATTAAAAGCATCTTGGGTAGAAACCGGAGCGTGCAAAACAGTTTCTGAACACATCGCATCACATCAGCTGATGTCCCTATGCATTTGTGGGGCTTTATGATTAGCTGGCAGAACATATAGGACTGCGGCGGGTATTGACCTGGAACTGATTCTTTTCCTCTGAGTGTGCTGCAGCCTTGTTGGCACAGGATCAATTGAAGGCCTCGTTCGCTAACAACATTAGAAGACTTTGGTAGTGATTAGAGTGATGCACGATTATCTTGTACAAGTGTAAAGTGGTTTACTGTCAGCCCTTGTGGAGCGATTAACAGGGACTTAAATCTTTTAGCAAAAAACAGAAATAAAGACCAAAGGACACTTTCTAATCATTCATTTCCATAAAAAGCAGTTATACTGTACACATCACAATGGACTACTGTACTGTCTGCTGATCTCTCATTGAACTTAAACAGTGAAGGAGCTTTGGAAATGAAAGGTCATACGTTATGTTCAGTCCATACCACAGTCTCACAGACTGAAAGTCTTGTTTTGTTTTTTGGGTTTTTTTTTTTTCTTTTTCCTCCAAAAAAAGTATCCTTTCGAAAGGGTGCGGTGAACGCCTGCCTGCTACATTCTTTGCTGCTTGGAGAAGTCTGTAATTGCTTCCAGCTTCTGGGAGATCTGAACTAGTGTCACATCTTTATCAAGAATCTCACATCAACAACACTTCAAATATGGCATTAGTGAACCACTCCGCCGCCCTGGCATCCAGTAACTCCACCCAAAACTTAGCCCTCAAATCCATTATCTTTTTTTTTTTTAAGTTCAAGCAGATGTTGCATTTAAACGATACTATCTATTCAGCACAGGCAGGTATAAAAGTGACACTTTTAACGCTCATGAAAAACTTTTAAAGACCTACACTGTTCCATTATCCTTTATTCAGAGAAAACGAGACACTATAGTACTAAGCTCCTGCCTCCTACACCAAGAATGGCTGGAGGAGGTCTGAACATCTGTTGTGGTGTGCTGTGTTCATGTGTCCAAGGAGACTGTCAGAGCCAAAGGCAGGAGCCCAGCTGTTGGGATCTGGGTCGGCTGCATCCGGGCTGAGGGATGTTTTCAAAACACGCTCCGCTCGGGATGAGCCACTTCTGACAGTGTTGTCACTGTTTCAGTTAGTGCTGTCAAGTGATATCCACCAGTGTGTAAGGCCTACAGATAGAAGAAGCCCGTCTCTGATGTGCTGCAGATGATCTAAAGGTTAAAAGACAGTCAAACTGATCTGTTTTCTGCCTGGCCCAGTGTGGCCATAGAAAATTTCCCTCACTTACACTCCATCTACATGTCAACAAAGCATTCCTTCAAGACAGTGTAGGACACATTCCTCAACCTTGGCCTGCAAAGCACATTCTCTGGAGTTTAAAATGGATTAAACATTTGTTATTCCCAGTAGAGGTAACGCTGATAAAAGAGTATTCTTCGGTTGCACAGAGTGGTGAACCATCCCCCCCCCCCCCACACACACACACACTCGTATATAAATAAAGGACGACACCACATTTCCATGTAAAGTTATTGGCTCCAACACTGAGAATGAGCCAGGGTTATCTCACACCGTGTCACAACACGAAGGCCAGGAGATTTCACAGCTGTTAATGGAGCTGGTACTGGTGACCTGGTGGAGGCACTTTTGTTTAACAGAAATGGAGCTTCATCATGAGAGAAAGAGAAATTTACAAAACAGATTAAGAAAAATCACCAGAGATCCAAAGTATTCAGGGGGATGATAATGTTACATTCAAACGGACCGTCTTCCCCTGGCCTGTTCATAATAAGAAAAAGATTGGTCAGATTAATATAATTCAGAAAAGATTCATACCAAGAAAGAAAACTTTCCTCTTGAAAGTGAATGCATTTCAGTGCAATAGCAGAACCAGATGCTTGCATGAGGGAAAGTATTGAAAACCAAAATGAATTTGCCAGAGTCCCCTATCCACAGTTATTTGGCACAATTATGCATGCTGTTCTCTCTTAAAACAACATAACATTGGTTTAGTTCTCACCCGCACAAGTAAAGAAAGCAATGCTGCTCACTGGAAATCTTAAACTATCCTGTAAAACAAAACCTGAAAAATATGGAGGTATAAGAAATCATTCCCAGCATGCTCATGCATATTTAGCCTGTTCTATAATGTGCACTTGTTTCATGAGGAAATTGATAATTTAAATGTCAGCAGACACGTTGCATGTACAAACAAGACTGAACCCGCTGTTAAAACATCACATCTGGCTCTCCCTCTACATTAACACTGTCTTACTAAGAATCACAAACAACCAACAGCTCTTCACTGTGGTGCTTAAAACAAAGCACCACTTCTTCTAAATACCTGGTTGTCCAGTCCCACGCCTCCAGGCCTCAGTGCATTTAGCACTGCACTGGAGTATGTAGAGTCACATCAGAGAAATCAGCATCCAGCACATAATGTGAAGTTAATGATGTGTAGCTATTACAATAGAACTATTAAAAATCCAATTCCAGAAGACTTCAACAACGGCAGAAATTTTATTGGGCTTAGTTCAGATGCATTATTTCGACCTAACAAAAGTGCATGTCAGAAGTTTGTTTCCAAATGTAAGACCAAGCACTAATTAGACTCCGCAAATCCAATGCCACTAAATGCTTTTTCTCATTTCTTACCTGCTTCCCCATTGCTGCAGTGTCTAACTGCCTCCCCTCAGTGAATAAGTGCTCAGCTATCACAGAGTACGTCTGTTAGGCAGCTGGTACTTTCCCCAAGGTAAAAGACAGGAGACAGGAGGTTGAAGGTGTTCTGTCTGCATGTACACTCCCTTCATCAGGGGTGTGTACACACACATACCTCACTGACACACACACTCTGCTTCTCATCTGCTCTACAGGTTTACACAGGAGCATGGAAAGCTCCTGAGAAGAATACTTAACCCTTTGGCGAACTGGCACTCAATGAGGCCAATCATTAACTCCGCATGTCAACATAAAAACCAGCCAAAAGATGGAGCTTCTCTTATCGCTGCGAGTGTAAAATGGAGCTGTTAATGAGTGAGTTTCCACTATTTTATGCAGGTAAGGAGAAAAAAGTGTGTGAAAAGGTGGACATAATAAGGTTGGACCTGGTGGTGATACAAGTCAGCATCAGATAATAGGGGTAAAGGGAATTTCTTCATCGCCACTGGCAGCTCTGCTGAGTTACCAAGCACAGAAAAATAGGACTCAGTCTCAAGGATCTACAGACGCCAGCAGGCAGAAAGCTGCAAAAAAAAAAAAAAAAGAAAAAAGAAAAAAGAAGCTTGTTATTAAGCAAGACAGAATTGCTTTCTCCACCCTAATGAGAATTCATCCTGTGAGATAGATGAGTCAGTCTGAAAACAATTTCATACTCACAATAATGAGCTCATATTTGAGGAACAGGGTGTATATCCCTTACACAGAGTAAACATTCAAGGTAAGCAAATGATTTGAGCAAAACCAAACATTATCTTGGAGTATCCCCCTACAACTCCTAAATAACTAAATATATCAGTATTCATAGTAGAAAACATGTAAACTTGTCTTTTAGGAAACCAATGTGCACCAAAGAGAAAAATTCCATAACAATTTCTCTACATCTTTATAAAGAGCATTTAAACCTAATGTGTCCAAGGTTTTATGCCAAGGAATAGATGGGCCACACATTTAAAACAAAACTGAAAAATGGATGGGAACAATCTGGATGTTGAAAAAGCCACTGGGGGGGGGGGAGAGAAATCAGAGACCCGGGACTCTGCAGGCTAATCCGGGTTCTTTTGGATTAGACGCAGCAGGGTTTCAAACCACTCAAGAGTGCACATAAATAAAGTTGGAGCCAATTTATTAGAGTAAAAGAATATTGAAAGACATGCACAATTACCTTTTTTTAGTGTGTGCAAAACCTCTGGGTGAAACTCCTGCCAATGGATGTTACACTATATCAACACCCATCTGGCAAAATAGATTTAACCTTTATTTTAGAAGCACAGTGACAGGCTGTAGAAATGAATTGAAAAAGGGAATTATGCTTTTTCTGGTGATGTCACACATCTGGTTAAAAAAAAAAAAAAAAAAAAAAAAAAGGAGATGGAGTGAGAATAGAAGCTGAAAGTCCTTCATGATGTCAACACCATTACAGAACATTTGAGGTGCTTCTGTATTGTGCTAACAACTGCTGATAGTGGTACAACGCTCTTAGTCAGCGTCGCACAAGGTTCAACACACAAAAACAGGAGTCAGTCGAAACTAAAGAGCGGAGTTGGAAGAACTGGATACATTTAGCTTTTCCCTTTAGATCCTCCAAGTTTAAATTTATCCATTTCATTTGTTTTACTTCTTCCATTGCTCCCATCTGTTTGGAAGCAGTTTCCCACATTACGTGCCCTACCTGTCACAAAGGGGTAGTTACAAAAAGGTAGGAATGCTGCTGAAGTTTATCCCCTGCAGGTCAGAGTCCATGTGTTTGACTGGATCGGACTGAGCTTGCAGGACTGATGGAATATTAGATCACCCACAGGCATCACAAGCTCCAGTAAAAACAATTGAAAGGTTTCTATTCATTATTCATACATACAGGAGTTTTTCTAACTCTGGATGTGAAGAAGACCCTTCACTGATTGCGGGGAGCACTCAGGAAGTTAAACACAGCCACATATATATTGGTCCCCTCTGTCATGTTGAGTGGACGCAACACAATAAACCAATTGTGACAACTTAAACACAGTCAGTCACTGTTTAGTTAACTTTGGTCATTTTATTTATACTCATCTCAAAAGCAGTGTTCTGTTGGAGCGTCTCATTATCTTCATGTTTTTTTCTTCCCCAGTCTGCAGACATAAACAGATGTGACCTGCGGGGCTGATTTATATACTGGCTACAGCTCTCTCTAGCAGGTGTGATTAATTCGGGCTGTACCATTGTTGATTGGGCTTGGGGGTAGATGATCTTATTATTGAGTATACTGTTGGGTTTTGGGGGTTTGTAACTGGGTTATTTGAGGCCAGTACTGGTGAGAAACAGTTTGTTTCACGATAGTTTGTAAGATGTGTTCGATAATGAATGTGATCCTCAGTTGGTTGGTCGGTCAGGGGGGAGGGGGGGTTTAGTACTTATAAGCCTCTGGCCACCAAGACTGAGGGGGTCGGAGAGTGAAAGTGATGCAGGCCTGTGAGGTTTTCAGGTTATGCTGCTTTTCTGTTTTCCTCCATTTTTGTAAATAAAAGCACCTCAAACATTTTTGTGACTCCTAGCATTTTTTTTTTTTCAGTTATTAGTTAGGTGGACCCACAATGATTTTGTAACACTGAAGTAAATCAGATTGTCATTTCTGGATTAAATAAGTAAATCATTACAAACAGAGATTGCGGCCACATGTAGTCTGCCGTTGCTCAGAGAGAGTTTGCAAGTTGCAGGTTTCAAGTCTCTGCATGCACATGATGAAACTAGGCAGGAAAAAAGTTTGCAGATTAGAGGGACCTTTCATACACTTCCTAGGTTGGCATGATTACACCTTTATCACTTCCTTTGAGCAAAATGCAATTTAATGACTTCAGCAAATTTTCAGGCAACCCCCAACATCAACATCAGTAGACAGCCAGTCAACCAGATGGACTAATATATATGATTCTGTGATAAGGGCAAAGGCTGACACACACAGATTGTGCGTCTCTACTTGCGCACTTCTTTTGCTTTAATTTTGTTTCACAAGCCATACTGCTCAGAGCTGAGATTGATGCAACCATGGGATGTTTTCACATTAATGTGCTTTGAACATCACAGCAGATGTGCTGTTGGGACTATGCAGGAAATGGCTGGCATTTTGGTCTTCTGGCGATAAAGAAAAGAAAGAAAGATCACATAAAAATCCCAGGCATGTATCCAATACTGCTCAAAACTATCGTCACGGTTTCAGGGCCACATGTGCAAATTATGACAACATCAATCTCAGTAGGAGAAGAATGGAAGTAAACTAAACCAATATCCAAAACAGTTGCGATTAGTATCCATCATTTTGTTCTCAGGTTTGGCATTCCCTTTTAGAATGCAAGTATCTGTTTTTTATTGATAGGCTGCCTTCATATTTTGTAACTCTGTTACACTGGGAAGTTAATGCCCATTAAAGTTTATTCAATAACAGCTTGGATTTGATCAAACTTGGGTTTGCTCAGACTTAAGCAAAAGCAGCTTTTAAATTACGTACTCCTTCAACCTTGAATCACCGTCTAAAGATTTAAAGAGTGGACAGTATGATGTTTCAATCTCCAAGTCTTTCTTCTTTTCTAAGTGTTCGACTACCATTTACTCACCAGCAACAATAGTTTGATTGATCTTCACTGTTCTTCCTACAACTGTTGCTATTGTATGGCTTTGAGATTTGACAACAAGGATATTAAAACTAGAAAAGGCTTAAAACAAACACCACAAACACCCTCAGAAAAAGTTGAAATTATTTTTGCTCTCGTGTTTGTAGTGTCTTTCTAAGGGATTGGGAGCTCTCTTTGGTTGTTTCCAAGGGTAATGTTGGCTGTTGCTGAGTGATCGTTACGGTGCCCATGGTAGACTATCACAACAAATCATGACAAAATTAATGATTAGTTTCTCCTCACCAGCCAAAAAAATGCAGTGTATGTGTGTGTGTGAACGTAGCAGAGAATTTTTTTAAAAAAAGGACTGAAGGACAAGAATAAGAGAGCCCATTACTAGAATCTGCTAAATCAGCACTTCTCCAAAATCAAAAATCTGAAAATTAATCCCAAAGGGAAGAAAGATGAAACCTAGATAGAGGGGGGATATCTGCCAGCAGGAAACCAGAGGACACACAGGAGATACAGTTCAGAGAGAACTCCCACTGCTTGTTTGTCTTTCTCAGAACAAAAGTGCAGAATATTAAATGTATTGATTAATCCATGTCAGCCATGTTGCCAACTATTGGTGTGTTTTTGTTGTAACTCTTAGTACGGTTTAATTTTTTGTTGAAGTCGCTCTGTGATAATTACCCAGGTCAATCCTCGGCTTAATTATTAACTGCTGGCACAGTCTTTGATGCATAAAAAGTCATGATTATATGTTTGAAACTCGACTTAATGCTATGTGTCTGAGCAGCGGCTTCTCTCGCAATCAGCATACATGGAAGATTAAATGGAATTTTAACAAACCTCACAGCATGCCGAGAACTGTTTCTCTCCCACAACCTAACAACTTGAATATTTTCTGCTCGAGCTGATTATTTATTTTCAGTCAAAATGCATAAACAAAAGTGTTCTGGTGGTACGGCTATTTCCTCCACCTTTTTTGCATCTGTGCTAATTATGGGACACATTTCACTTGATGGTTCTGTTTCTTATCAGTTGTAAAATGGATGTAATAAGTGAAGTTGAGACATATGGATGTGTCAGTGTATGTGTTTGGCTGTCCCATAAAACAAGCACGATATGAAGAAACATTGTAGAAAGACATCTGGGCATTTGATGTTGCACTGTTGAGTCATCCTTTCAGCCACATTGTTTTCAGGCTGTTGCACAAGTTTTGAAGACTGATGAAAAGTGCATGTTGCAAACAGCCTTCGGTGGATTTCCTGCAGTATGCTTCTGACACCACTTTAATAGTTAATCATTCCCTGACCAGTTTGTCAAAGTGCTGCCATATTGAGGGTGACCCAACTTGATCTCCTGTCCCACCAAATGCACAGCCTTCATCCCAGCTTCATGTATCAGCTGGCAGAAAGTGCATTAGAAGCTGTGGTGTGTTTACGGACACATATGCACCAAGTAACATACTTTATTTTATAACCCATAAAAGGTGCACATAATTAACATGTTTTCCGCTGTTTCTTTGGATGGAATGTGATCCTTGTATGAAAATGAGAGATATTAATCAGATATATCCCAACTGGAGCATCAGGCAGAGCAGATTAGGTGAATGAAATGAGATTTTGTGGGATGGAGTTGCTTCACTGTATATTGTAGAAAAACATGAGTGAGGAGAACATATTTCTCACAGATATAAACAGATATAAATAAATCGATTTAGAAGGCCCTGATAATAAATTCAATTAAAAACTAAAGAAATCTAAGCACTACTTCAGCACCCCCCCCCAAAAAAAAGGGGGGGAGTGTTGCTCAGAATCCAAAGCAAGTTGGAAATTGCACCAAATTGCTTTAACTTGCCTTATCAGTGAAACACTTGGTATCTAGAACTTCACATTTTGTTCATAGAGTGTTGAACGTCTCTAAGCCGAGAGGCTTAATGCAATCACTGTTAATCCTTTAAACTTGAAAAAAAAAATTGTTAAAATAAACTTCATTACCCAGTCATGACCATGAATCCTATAAGCCACTCATATTGGCATTTGGGTCCTATGTCACTCTTGCCCTCATTAATAGTCTGCTGACTATTGTATTTCACATTTTTCCATTAGTGAAGTGATGGACATTGTGTTCATTCATTATTTTCATGCACTGTTATTGGTGTGTAGTGCTCAGCCCTAACAAAGACTGCAGAAACACGTTTCGGATACAACAGAGGAGCGTAGAATCATAAATGAGCACAGAATAGCTTCATGTGTCTAAGATACATGTCCTGGGTTTTATTTTCTATTCATTAATTTTATAGCAAAAATAAATTTCCAAACCTAAACAGTCATCTAGAAGGAATATTTTGGATTAAGGTGCACTCATAGATGCTGCGGCAAAGTCAGAGTTCATATTTAAGGGCAATAAACATCTCAGATGCATGGCAAGGCTTTGAAAAGCAGCTTTATAAAGCAGCATATGAAATATTCCTGAGTTTGTATTGAATATGGCGGAAATGCACTCAGGCTTTGCAGCATTTGCATCAAAAGTGTTTTGTGCCATATCTAACACCTTAATGAGCTCCACTGCACTCAGCCCATATTTGTGTATCAGACCTTGACCTTGAAACCCCAGAGCCAAGGCTCTCCTGCTTCACGACATCAGCCTCGTCTTGGTTGTGACCTTTTTCTGTCCTCCCTGCAGGTGCTCCTGCAGATGCCAGCGAGTGGACTCAGACAGGATTGACCCACTGCTGGGAACAGTTGCAGCTCTGCCAAAGGATCATTTTACACCCATCGGTGCTTTGCAGATAAGATGTGGAATTAAATATTGAATCTCTATTCTTCACTTTCAGGAGGCAGGTCACAAATGAAGGGATAAAAATGCATCTCCAGGCTATTTATTTCCCATCCTTTTGCCTGGACATTGGATGGGATATTTTTATGGTAAACTGGTCCATCCATGGTGCAGCTACAAAAGTGAAGGCAAACAGCAGTGAGGCGGGATCCTCTGTAAAACACACCCAGACATCCTGTTTTGTCTCCCTGCTCTTGTCAGAATGGGACAATGTGGTGGTCAGTTACAGCTTGGCTCACACACATACAGCTTTCCTGAGCCAGATACGGCCAAGAAAGTTGAACCAAAAATTGCAGCATTGAGAAAATCCCCAGGCTGTGTTTAACAAGGGAAGAGTTTAATATCAGGGCGTGAGATCTTACTGTCAAAACATTATCAGATTACTTATCATTTTCAGAACAAGACCGTTTCTGTCTAACACCATAATCTAACATGTTTAAGCGGCATGTTTTGAAGCTATATATTTGCCTCTTGTCTAAGTGAAATAGATACGTTACTGTGCTGATTCAGTAACAGACTTTTTCTGTGTTTTCTCTGTGATTGCATTTTTATTGGGAATACTTCTGCAGCTAGTCCTCTGCATCGGCTCAGCTCAGGTTATTTGTTTTTTGCATTAGGCATGATGAAAGCTCATAAGTAGCATACTATTCAATCAATACATTAATGTCCGATTAAAAAAAAGAAAAAAACTGTAAACTGTACATATCACCTGAACTCACCACCCTCCCCTAACATCGTATCAAGAGAGTCCTAAGAATAAAATAGCTGTTCAATGTGCAATAAGTCCCATAACCATAATGCACTTGGGTTACATTTCAAAGAAGCTAGTGAAGCGATGAGCCAATAACACATTTTTCTTGGTCTTATTCTGCCCTCTTGTGGCAATTCAGATGATGGTTTCACTGTGGATGCACAGCAGAGCACAAATTGTACTGCCCATCCCTTGTAAATAACTATTTCATTTTAACCTCATGCCCATTAAGAGCAAACAACCTGGCCCCCAAGGCTATTAGTGGATATGTAGGAAACTGAAATAAAAGCACTGCATAAACCTGCCAGCAATGGAGACTCCATTAAATGCTTAAGTGCTTCATTTTGAATGTGTAGTATATAATACGTGTATATTTTAGATAGGTTGATAGGCAGCAATGTTTTAGCTTTGCTATGCCATTGTCAGATTTGGTAATGTTTGACACAACCACAATCCAAACTCGATATTTTCAATGAAACAGAATTCCATCTGATCATAAGATGTGTATGAATTTTTGAGTTATCCCCGAAAGCATGTTTTTTTAGGTCACAGTGACCTTGACCTTCGACCGCTAAAACTGAATATCTTCCCCCTTGAAATGTCTTTAAGGTTTTCCTCTCGTTCACATGAATGTGTGTCTAAATATTTGTGGTACTGACAATAGAATATAAGATTTACATCAAAATGAGGTGCCAATATAACCGCAGCTCAAATAAAACAATCCACAAAACAGAATTACTGCTTTGCAACCATGTTTCTGCCAACACATCAAGTTAAAGGAAATCAGAGTGACTTACAGTACTGACCAATGGCCAGAGAGGTGCTTTTGCAGAGCATTAGGATGTAATAGTGAAGATGAGCTTTGAACTATGGGATATAAAATGTCATCAATTCCATCATTTCATCCTGTAAGATGTTTGTGCTATATTGTGTTATAATTACATTATGAATTCTTGTGCTCCATAATGTCACAGTGAACTCATCCTTGAAGCTAAAAGTCTGAAAGTGGAAGCTGGTGCCAAATAAAAAAAAAACCTCTTTCATGGTGCTTTTCAGATATTGAAGAATTCCTTTGGAACCTATAGCAAAGCATATTTGAGTAGCGCAGTAGATAAAGGCACATTAAAGCAGCAGTACAACATAGACTGAAAATTTTATTGTACATTCAACATTAAAAATATTCTTGGCTTCATTTTAAGCATTAAAGACATTCAAGTCTGATACAAGTATTTGACGGTTGTGTTGCAAATAATAGTTGTGCAATTCACGCCTATAACAAAAATAAAACAAAATACAAATACATACAAAATTGCACTGAGCAATTCCTTTATATCATGTTTATGCAACTAAATTCATATGTACAGTTAAGCACTCCTGCAATATAACAATTAAAATACATCTTAGTCTGTCTGTCAAAGAGGAATATTTCAAATATAGATAAAGAGGAGCATTTTGTAATCTTTGCATGAGTTCATCGCAGTCAAAGGGATGCATCACACCAAGGTTTCTGGCAAGGAGTCTGAATTGTCTTTTGACTGTATCGGCCATATGTGCCACCTCTCTGTCTGGTAGTGTAGTGTACCAGGGTCCTTTTCATGTGTAAGTCCAGAGGAGTCAGCTGGATCTGTAGTCTGGGACAGGTGTGGAGATGGGGGGTCCGGCTTAAACACGAAGAGGGAGGGTGTGGAGTGAGAAATATGTGTCTCCCTTAGATGTCCCGAGTAGTGAAGGGGAGACCAACTATCCACTGTGACCTTAAATAAGGGATATACAGAATTTTCTGTCCTTGCTGCCAAGTCGTCTGAGCTAATGGCTGCTGATTGGCTGCTCAGTCCTTGATGCAGTGATGATTCTGATTGTGTCTGTCCTCTCTGGTCATGAGGACCACTGCTGCTCCGAGTCACTGGGAGGTGTGGCCTGCACTCCTGCAGAGCCAATGAGCTCTGTGTTGGTCTGATGGGCAACTTATGGTTACCTTGGCGACTCCGTCCCTCCGATGATCCATACGACTCGCATTCCGACATGTCTCCAAGGGAACCTGAGAGAAAACACTGATTAACATCCAGCGTTCATTACGTATCTCAAAGACCATCTGCAACAACACGTAAAAACGATTCTGTTACCAGTGACGTGATGGCCAGTGGAATCTTTGTTTAATAGTTCTTGCCAAGTGTCCCAGAAATAATCATTGTCACAGACTGTTGAAGCCACTAAAAACAAATAAATCATTAAGAAGATTATTTACTTCAATTAAGACCATTAATGGATAAAGATTCAAAAATGCCAAAATGTCAAACTAGTCTTTTATATTGTATGCTGAAATTAATAGTTCACCTTTGCTGGTAGGAAGAGAAGGAGAGGTGCTGCCAGATCCATCTTTTGAAAGTTCACCATGTTTGTATCGCCTCTCTGGGTATTTCCACAGCAGTCCATCTGACAGGACAGGTGAGCTGTTGTCATATGGAGACAGCTCTCCACTAGATGCTTTGATGGATTCACTGGACAAGCATCGTTTAGTGAGAGAGAAGGACTCTTCTCCTCTAAGAAGGCCTGGATCTCTGCACAAACACAGACAACCCAATAAATATTGGATAACTAGCTGTGGCTATAAGCTCCAGGGAGATAGCCAGTTATGTTCTGAGAAAAGCACACCACCTTACAAAAAACCATATTACCAGGAGGGTAATGCTGAGTTATGACCTACATGCTTCATTTAGATAACTTAGAGGCTGTGTGAGGACAGGACACAAGCACACATACATGCACACAATGAGACAAAGGGCAGAAACTCACGTGTGCTGGGAGGCTTTCCTCCGGAGTAAGTAATCCACAACGTCTGGATCAGTTTCTAGCAAACTCATCAGTACCTCATTTTGCAGGTCACCAGGTACCTGGGAGAGCCAGAACCAATTCACTGAAGCTCATAATGAAGGATGAAAGTTGTAAAATAGTTTTCTTTAATTCCTTTCATTAATTAATCACTTCTCCATAGTAATGAATGACTGTCCCTGTCACACATACAAATGACAGCATAATTATTAGAGAGGATTCATTTTTAAATAAAACATACAGTGAATTCAGTTTTGTATTCCCAGAATTTATAGTATTATTTATGATGCAAAAGATTTTGTAACAGGGAGAGCATGATGTTTGCATGGTATGAAATTATTGAGAGCAGTGGAGAAAAACAGAATTTATGATGCAGAGCACGGATCTTTTTCAGTCAATTCAGTTGGGGCATCTGTTGGTGCATCTACACTTAAATTTTTGGTGTAAAGCAGAAAAGATAATGCAAGTGGCCTTGCTCCTGATCATTGTAATTAAAACAGAGGACCGGGCCGACCCTTGTTAGCCTATTCAGTGTGGCTTGTCCTGCAAAAAAGGTGTTTTCACAAAAAAAAAAAAATAATAATAATTTCAATGTTCAGTGGGGGAAAACAAATAGCTTTTATTAAATTGTATTCCTGTGGTACTACTTTGTTTAAGTAACTGCAGATGCTTGGCCCTTCTTAAACCCTCTAAAGCTAGTGTTTACATTTCATTAGGAGACTCATCTGTATTGGCCAGCAAAGCGGTTTAGTGGTTAGCGCTGTTGCCCCACAACAAGAAGGTCGCGGGTTTGGTTCCCGGCCTGGGGTCGTTCTGTGCGGAGTTTGTATGTTCTCACTGTGCCTGTGTGGCTTTCCTCCGGGTACTCCGGTTTCCTCCTACCGTCCAAAGACATGCATGTTTATGTTAACTGGTGACTCTAAATTGTCTTTAGGTCTGAGTGTGACTGGTTGTTGGTCTCTGTGTGGTTCTGTGTGTTGGCCCTGTGATGGACTGGCAACCTGTCCAGGGTGTACCCTGCCCTCGCCTAATGTGAGCTGGGATTGGCTCCAACACCCCCCGCGACCCGGAAACGGAAAAGCGGTAGAAGATGAATGACTCATCTGTATTAAACTAAAAAAACAGCAAAAACAAACTTGAGCAAGAACAAGGGCTTGCTTGATTAATCCAGGGCAGTTTCTAACTGTTTATGTGCCTTTTTGGTTTGCAGTTAGCATAGCTTACCATAAATAGTGTCTCATACGTATCGATCATCTTTTGGACCACGCTGATGATGGCTGTACTCTCCTCTGCACGGGCAAAACTCTCTACTGCAAACTCCTTGTCTTTTTTTTGCTTGTGTAAAAGATTTGGTCCAAAGATTGTGGCCAAATTGAGTGATGTCATCTTGTTCCCTGTTGTCTATAAAAAGAGATGATATATTTTTTGTTAAGTCAGAGTCTGGACTGTCTGAATATACAAGTGATGTGCACTTTTACTGCATTTTCTGAAACGTTGGATTACACTTGTTCAGTTACACTCATTTATTGTAAGCAGCTGAGCAAGTCTGCCAAAAAAAGGTTAATGTTCTTTCATATTTAATCAAGTTTCTTCTTTTTAATATGACAACTGAATTATCTGTAATTGCCCAATTGTAATCCCCACTGTTCCAAGCAATAGGTTTAAGACTGAGATTATTTCATGAAAAATAACAATGGGGTGAAATTAGCCTCAATTTTCTTATTATCTGTTTGTGTGCCTGCACTCAGGAGGTTTGAGTATTGTTGTAGGGAGACTCTCAGTGGACATGTAGGGAAATTGCACCTAACAAAGGCCTGTCGCCATTAATAAGGCCGATTTTTGTTCAAATAAACCAAAGCAGACCTTTCCTTTCAAATTTTTTCAATTTCAGTATATGTGCTCAAAGGTAGAGGCCAAGAATATGGCTTGGTTTTAATATGTCGGAAACTATTGATCTCTATTGTGATGATTAGTGGTCAGAAAGCAAACTCAACATAAAGGTTTTGGTTTATTAGCTAAATCATGATGGCGAGTGCAAAGTGCACAATCATATGCACAATCGCAATGAGTTTGCATCTTAAAGAATAGGCTACAGAGCATCTTGCTATATGTTAAAATATTAGCAAATGTACGAGAGAAATGTTGGACTGGTGATATATGCTGTGTTGAGATTTTTATGATGTGATATTTACCTAAAATCTTACAAAGATGTCACTGTTGCATTAAAAACTATGTTTAGAAAATGGACCTCCTCAATTTTGAGCTTCACATTGTCTGTTTACTGGACATAAACCAAGGGAATAACAAATTATAACTAATGGTGTACTCTTTACAGAATAATGATTTTTGTGTGTGCCTTTTAAAGCTGGGTGATGCTGGTTGTGCATCATTTAATGTAAAAAACACAGAGGATTGTCATGTGTGATGGTGCTGCACGTGGGACAGAACTTCAAATGGGAAGCTACAGATGCTCTAAACATCTGTCTTACTGCCTTTTGTTGGCTGTGGGGAATTCTTCAAAATTACACTGCAGTTGTAAAATTTGAGTATTCTGTGACAGCTGCCTGTCTCCTACATATTATTAGAGCTTGTTAGCAGAATCAACAAGAGTGTCTTGACACAAGCTGACTGCAGTCCTGATTTGTTTCTCAGGACTGCACAAGATCAACAATGCAATTAGAAGCAGAATGTTGACACCATGTCTATAACACATCTCGTTACAGAATACGAAAAGTTGGTGCATCCTTCCACCACCATAACGACATGGCATGTCCAATTTCTTTACCTCCTGTCCCTGATTGTCCAGGCTGTCTTCAGCATGTGCAGCCACAGTGGACAACAAGCAGAGGAGATGCTGCAGCGTGTCGCTGTTACAGGGAGGAAGCAAAAACATCAGGAGCTGGATGGCGTTCTCTTGGTCTGAACAATCCAGTACTGCAGAGAAACAAACCAAATAGGTGACATCAGTTTCAAATGAATCAGAGACATTTTGTGTGTGTGGGTATGTGTATACAGGATGTGTTTTTTCCTCACACATCGTATTGATGAAAGCTGTGTAAAGTTCTCTTGTTAGCAGTGGATCAGGCAGGTCTCTGAGGAATTCTTTCAGCAATGCAGCTACATCGTGCACACTGTGCTCTTCATCCAAGTGCACCTCCCATCCCTGGTCGAACTCCTCCCGAAGCTGGATGAAATATTGTAAGAACCTTACTCAGAGCTGGTGCAATTTATTCGTTTAGCAAGGACATGTTTTAAAGCTAACCAGCTGAAATCTTACCTGTCGGACGCGCTTCTTGGAACTCCCTACACGGAAAATTCCAACTGTCTGTAGACCTGAGGAAAGACAGACACACTATTTCAACACCAATACTGTAGTAGCCATTCAGCCACAAAGACATTCATACTGTATGATTTACAAGGTGAAGACCAAACTGTATTTGTGACTGAACTGTTCCACACAGATATGCTGCATTGTTAGCACGTGTTAAATTGTGTGAAATTTGAGCTTGTCTCTACCGTATTTTTCCAGGTGCTGGCAGCAGAGATCCACTGCCCTGGGCACCTGTCTGTAAATTGGGTTAAGGCTGAGCTTTTTGTCATGACGCTTCTTTCTGTTGCCAGCTGCTTCTTCTGGCAGTGACAGCTGGAGGGCCTCCAAGAGCCGAGACTGGTTATCGTCAAGGTCAGTGATGCAATCCACAGACACTCCACCCTGTTTAGCAGATGGGTGACAACCATGCATGCCCTGAGTGCTACGAGTGATAAAATGTGGTGCTTGCATCATCCATCCAAGGAGTGATTATTCACAGAGGTTGTATATTCCCAACAAAATCTAATGTGCAGGTATAATCAGTCAGAGTCCCTGTTGCACTACGACAACCTGTCATGGTTTATTGATAGACGAGTCGACACGTACCCTCCTGTGTGTCCGCGCTATTGTGTCGGGTGTGCCCGGGTGAGGTGACTCATTTGGGGCCTCAGACGTGGAGCTAAGTGAAGAGGCGCTGCTGGAGAGCTCTTTGTTAGGCCTTTTGAGGCTGGAGGTGAGGTGAAGGAAGGACAAAATCAATTCAGTGGGGTCACTGTGTTCTTCCCGTGGGGGCTCATGCCGCTGCTTGTGTGTGCGGTCGTTGGAAATGACCTGCGACAGTGGTATGCCAAACGCCTGGGGCATATTCTCTGTGTGAGGGGGGAAGGGTGAGACAGGAAGAGTAAAAGTTCATCTTGTTGGCTCCAAGTCAGATGTTAGGAAATGTTAAATTACTTTTTAGATGTGTCTTTCATGTCAGCATATTATACACTGTATTATACTGTGTCTATATATATTTAATATATTGTTATATTACATATACGGTACATAAAATACAATGCATACAATGTTGCTATTTGGATCTCACACTGTTTGTTAAAAACTGCATTCATTCATCTTTATCTTCAAACTAGATTTCAAAAAATGCCATTCAATATAAATATGTCAGCAGAAATACCAAGTGCAGTGTCCTGAAGAGCGCACTCAATATTCAGATTCAGGCAGCACATACCTCTTGAAATGCCTTTGTAAACAAAAGGGGAAAAGGAGGAAAGAGGGGGCTGGCTGAGCCGGAGGACAGGCTGTAATGAATGAGCCACCACTTAAGGTTGTTTTCGTTATTTCCCTCGACTGCCTGTCTGATGGAGAACATCACTTCTCTGCCAGGCTGCTGCAGCGGGTGTGGCAGTGTAGTGGCTGAAGAGCATGGCTCCCCCTGAGACTTCTTTACCCGTACTGGAAAGATTTTGATCACTCATTGCGACATGGATATAAACAGCTGAGGATGTCTGCTTCAGTGAGTCTATAGAGCTTCAGCCAAAAAGATACAGTATCTTGACAAGTTTCAGAGGCTGGCTAAGCTGGAAACTACAGGGGGAATACAAGTTTGACAGCACTCTGTGGCTCTTCCATAGATGAAGAGAAAAAGAGCTGTTTATGTTCACTAGTTTGGGAATACGAATGAGTTGGAAACTCTTATCGAAAGCCAATTTGTGAGGATATGTCCTCAAATTCTCTTTATATTCCTCTATGTCGTGAGGTGATAGGAAACCGAAGAAGGCAAATTAGAGTAATACTACCCTTCAATTGAACATTCTGTATTAGGCTTGAATTAAGGGTACAGTATATTTATACCCGTTTTACCTTTATCTTGCCTCTTCTCTTTCGATAATGAATCCAACTTCTTCCTAAGTGACTTCTTGTGCTTGTGACCTGAGGGGGAGCAGAGGTGTCACAATTAAATAAAGTCTTAATGTTAATACGCTCTTGCCCTTTTTTGTTCTTGTCAGGCTCTCCTAAACAGTGGCACAATCCAGAGGACCAAACAAACAGAGGCAAACTATACAGACACAGTCAAAAATGTGGAGAATGAGTCTTAACTCCAATAGACAGAAAGTGTTTCATAAAACATGTGGTGACCTGCTTTTGCCTAAGAAAAGAGTAGAAACCTCGGTTCTCAGTGGATTACTGTATATCTGTTTGTGTGTGTGTTTTCGTACACTTAGGGATGGTGATGTGGCAGCCCAGGTCACAATCCCGAAGCAGTCTCCTGAATGCCACATCCTGGAGACGAACCCTCTCCAACTCTGAGAGGCTTTGCAAGGGAACGGGCTTCAGGCCAACACTGCTACCTGACATGCTGTTCCAGGTGAAGTCACCCTAAGGACACAAACGCACACGCACTTTAAATTAAAACCAGCCACACTGCCCAGCATGCATGCTGATACATTAATTATCTGCTCTAAACCATGTAAAAAAACGTACAGCTTGTTTTCAGAGTCTGAATACTATCATCTTCTTGATGTTCACAAGCAGCATTTGTTTTCTGATTTGTTTTTCTGTGGTCTATCCAACTACATATGTGAGATGTCAACATTAGGAACACTGTAATTGAGTCTTTCAACAAAATTTTGAAAAGCAAGAGCTGAAGTGGACCAGTTATCTGATCAGAGAAAACAGAAAGAGCATTGATTATGTGGAATTGCAATACAATTGGTTTCTTTGTACCATCACCACAAAGCATTAAAAAATAAATGTGTTGTTGTCTCTCTTAATCCAATTTCAGAACTTTTAACTTCTGTTTTACTGTGCTTTTATCATTTGTATCTGTTTGAATTGTTCTTTTGGTTCTATTATAATAGGCACATAATTGTGCTAGAACCTTCTTTTTGTACTTTATAAATATGTATTTTTAAAATCCCAAACAATACTTCGTTGGCAAGTACATGAGCCATTCTGTGGGTTTAGTACTGTACTAATGACGGTGCAAATAATCTGATCTGAAATCCTCAACCTTTGAACATTTCCATGCTGGAGATTACAGCGCTTTGATCCAGCACAGTCAGGCCAATCATATGAGCCGTGCTCCAAAGAGGCTTAGTAACTCATTATCGGGATAAGGCTTACATTAAAGTGGCTCATTCTCATTAAATCTGAATTAGGGCTGTGTTACAGTGGGACACTTTTTTGTGGTACACACGTAGTACAGTATAAATATACACAGAGAACATGATGACAAACATGCAGTCCAAAACTCTGAGACCCCTTTTGGAAAGTCACTGAACTGCACATTAAATGACCAATCAATCAATGTCAGAGAACCAATACCAATATGAGAGGACACAGGAGGCAAAAATCAGCTACATCCTCTTATCACTTCATGCATTTTTTTTGTGTGTGAACAGATGATGAGTGTAATATCAACCAATGAAGTAAGGAGCATCGACAACAAGGAAGATAAAGAATAAACATCTTTTAGGTCATAGATAATATTAAAATATTAAATTATTTATAAAATTACACATTCACTCCTGCGAGGATATTTAGAGTCTTCTATTAAGCTGACAGTGCAGAATCAAACCTAGAACCATCTTACTGTGGCAGAAAACAGTGCTAACCACTGCACACGGTGCAGATTAAACACAAACCAAGAGCAACACCGGTCTTCTTCTGTTGTCTATTGACATACGAAGCACAAACATGCTGACAAAAAAAAAATATTTGTCATGTTATTTTTGCTTTTATTCATTCATTCATTTATATTGTGAGAACGTAGCCAGCAATAAGTCAAGTATTCCTTTAAATGTAATTATAATAACTATAACATTAAATAATGATGGTTCAGTGTTAGTGTTAACAAAACCAAAATGACTCTGGTATGACCTGTAAAACTTGTAAACTACCAACACCAACCCAGAGTCATTCAATGACTACAGCAGGAAGCACTTTACTTAGCTACACATCAGAACCTAATTTTAATTCAAAGCTTTTGTTTGCACTCCCTGGAATACAATGAAAGGAAATGTGCAAGGTAGTTCATACAATATGGCTAGATTGAAAGCTGAGATTGCACTGATCAAGAACACTTGAACTAGATCCAGTGAGGTGATGAATATTCCTCAGTTTTCAGGAAACCATTCAATGGGGTGTTATGGGAAGAGTTTTCCTAAGAGCCCTTGCTCTGTCTCCACATTATTTGCCTGTTTTTTTTTTTTTTGTTTGTTTGTTTGTTTGGTTTTTTTTTACAGAAAATGCAATCAATACATATTAAAAATAGACACTTCCTTTACTACAGTGCCATGTCTTTTGCAAGTTTATGTGTAAAAGTGTTCACAAAAACCCAAATAACTCTGGAGTGTCCTTTAAACCTCTGAAACTATTAACACCAACAGAGAGTCATTCAATTACTCACATCCTGCTGTTTAAATAAATAAATGGGCTCTACAAAGTTCACTCCAGGCTGTTTAAACGGGCAACGGTGCACATTTGACATTTTATTTTTACTTGGCTTTCAAGGAAATCTCATAAAGTTATACATATATTAAAAAAAACTTTAATGAATTCTGAATTGACTTAATAAAGAGTAGATAGGGCAATGCAGCAGTAAGTGAATGGGTGGGACTTCAAAGAAATGGCTCAATAAATAAATATAATTGTAAACACTTTCAACAATTATTGTAAGACAGAACACTTACACTGTCAAATGTTAAACTTTGGCTTTCTACAGATTTTATAGGATATTTTCAGTCTAGCTAGCATAGTAAAGGACCTCCAAGTGTGATCTAAGTAATTATTTTTTCTCCCAATATAACTGTAAAACCTCCAGAAACAGCAGCTACTCACAAGATGGGTGTTGCTCCTTTGGCCAAGCGGATGCCCCATTATAGAGAGCAGTCGACAGGGACAAACACTCTGAAACACTCAGTCAGACTAACCCACAGCACCAGACTGCCCAGACAAACACAGCCCACATGGCCTATCTGCAGCCCGGACCCCCCCTCGGCTCACAACTCAACTCAACGGTGCAGCAAGTTCAGTGAGAGTTTGAACGCCTCATCCCGGTGAGACTCGATCCTCTTACAGAAAGATGTCATTGATGGGGAGGGATTGACAGGAGGGGCCAGTGACTGGTAGGGGACGAATAAGGAAACCACTTGAGGAGGCATGGAGGAGGCGTCCCCGGTTAGCTGCTGTGATCACACACAGGTAGCGTTAAAAAAGAGTAAAAAATAAATAAATCAGTACATAAAAAATCCAGACACGTGGAGGGTGGGACATTAAGTCGACATACTTTAGAAGATTGCAAAAACAAACAAACAAACAAACAAATAAACAGTTTGGAAGGTACGGGAGCAGAACATTACCATCGCGGTAGCTACTACCCACGTATATGTAAACACATGTCTACGAATACTACAATACCCATGAGCCTCGGCAGCCACCGTTACCATGAAGAGGCAGACGAAAGCGCCTTTTTTTTCTTTTTTTTTTTTTTACCAGAAGTGATTTGCAAACAAGAGGTAAAGAAAAATTTAAGTTCCGCACGTTTTGTTTTAGAAAAGATCTAAATTGAAATTGTTCATCGATTAACAGCGTATTAGCAGGTAACCTTTCGCCACCTGATCGTCAGGATAAGCTAACCTTGTGCTAAATGTAGCTCTCAGATATGGAGAAGTAAATCTCAGACTTCCTTTATGGCAGGAAGCTAAAGGTTAGTAGGTTTTTAGAGAACTTATTTATTTATTGGTAGGGTTGTCGATTTTGCGGCACAGCAACTAAAGAAAACACGTTTGAACATACAAAACATATTTATCACTGCAAACACAACACAACTAAAGGTTTTCACTAAAGTAATGGAATTTAACTTGTGTTATGCAGATTTATATATCTCTGGCATCATTTTTTGAGGCTTTTTATTCAAATAGAAATGAGACGCAGAAAAACACCGACTGCTCAGACTTGCAGACTATGCATGTATAATATAATCCAGGGGTGCCCCTTTATCGTTTGTCAGTGTGTGTCTTCCTGAAACAGTATGGGGAAGGCAGCCAAATGAGCTGATGGATAACAACATCAGCCATCACAATATTATCAAGTGTGAATTATTTATTATCCATCCATTGACAATTGTTATTTATTGCTCAAAGAATTTTCTACTTGTAGGTTCCTGTGATTTCTGCTGGCTCCACTCTGTTTCGTCCATATCAGTGAGATTATAGAGAATGTACATAAATACGGACACTATATGAACACAGAGTAAGGACAGAAGCCTCCGTCTCTATCTTTATCAAATGTTGAGTATATATGGGTTTTAACGCTATCCTAAGGAGTTCTCTCAGGAAAATTTAGTGAAAGCACTTGTGTAGGTTTACTGTGGTCAAGTTTATATAGCAGCAGAGGGATTGAGGTGTGCTCACATAGGTAAACCAGCACCACAATTAGTTACCCTAACCACCTCTGATGTTGTAAGACAGTTGCACAGAATTAAAATAAGAGTAAATTTATGTGACTTTCCCATGTGTGTCTGTCATAGATCATGAAGAATCCTGACTCTTTGTGTGGCTTTTGATTGCTAGACCGCTGGAATGAGGTTGTTAGTGCTAAAGAGGATGAGGATAAACAGGAAACAGCAATGACAGACACAAACTAACCATTTTGAAAGTGATGCTGGGTGGAGGAATCCTATTTCATTTTGAGGACATTGCAGTTGACTGAAATAACGCTTGAAAACATTAAAGCTCAACAGGGGAGTTGCTTAATGTTTTGAAAGACTGACTGATAGATTTGAAAGTTGATAAATGTGGGTTTCAGTGGGAAGGTGTGGTGTCTCATGATCTGGTCTAAATTCTAATGGTTTTCTGTGGTATTGAGAGTAAAAATGCGTGAGGGCAGACTAACACAATACATTTTGGTGAGTTACTTCAGTTAAAACAATTTTCATTGGTATAAAAATAATTTTGCAGTGTTTTCAGTTCTGTTGTTGTTGTTTTTTTCATTTTCCACCTTTTCTATTACCAAAGATAGAGTAGTAAAAAAAAAAGAAGAGGGCACTTTTAGATGTGTGTCCAAATCTTAGCTTTTCGGAAAAGCTGCAGAATATTCCTTTGAATGTATTTCTTCTGCTTGTATTTAACCAACTTAATTTCCTTTTGTGAGATTTAAGTGGCTTTGAACAATTTTCAGTTTCCTGCATGCTCTTTGTCCCTTAGGCTATCTCTCTTCCAGAAGAATGTAAAAGACTTTTTATCTTAACTTTGTAGCACACAATTCTCCCAAACTCTCTCTGCATTATTCATCATTCAGCCAATATATTCGGGGAGCAAAGTGAATTTGACATTTCTATTTCAAACGTAAGCTTGCCACTCTTATTGCTAACTTGCTGAATTGTTAATATTTATTTTTTCTGTAAAGATATGGAATGAAAAGAGGATAAACAAACCCCTGCATGACTTAAGATCCTGAAGCCCAGGGAAAAAAGCAACCTACATCATTCCATCCTCCAGAAATAAACATATCCAGCCTGAGCTAAAAGCCATGGCAATAAAGTTACAATAACATTTTAATATTAATAATAAATATTCTAATATTGGCCACAGGATACTTGTGAAACATTAAAACTGCAGTCCTCCAAATAAATAACAGAAAAAGGATAGCTGTGTTAATTCTACATCAGTTTTAGCATTTGTCTAGATCTGTCCACATGTTTGAATACTACTTACCATCAACCTTTACTCTTTGTCCCAATGACTCATTTCTTCATTTAGTCATTACACCACTGGGAAGTTGAATGCCCCCATCTACACGGTCTATAAGTTTCTGCACTTTACCATTTTCCTGTAGTTGCATATTTTTTATGGCTGTTTAATGTGACTGTGTATTTCTGCAAAGTGTTTTGCATTATATCAAATGAATGAACATGATTCATCACACACTGCCTGGGGTCCTTTCAAATGCAACATCTTCCCGAAGGCACAATTTAATGTGGACATTATTAAAGTAGACTGCCGAAACAGAACAAGACACTGAATGGCAGTTAAAAGGCAGGATTTTTACAAACAGAATCTAACCAAGTGCAAGATTTTCCAATATCTCGCCAAGGCCTTCACACGCACAAGCTACTCCAATAACAGCCCAAAATGAAAGGCAAAATCACCTCAAATGAAGCTAAGACATAACTGCGACTCATGCTAGGCACGTAATGGTCCACCACGGTCATATTAAATAGCTTATAAACCTATTTGCAGTTTGCAGTTACTGGCAGACTGTTTTGATATTCAGGAGCATGCAAAACACTCAGAGATCAAAGATAGTGCTGCATTGCTGAATGTGTTCCGTATAGAGGAGAACTCGGGGAAGAGTATGGACAGACACTTGACCTGTACAATAACCGTTCATATACTTTTCTTGCATCAGCTGATTTGGCACTGAAAACTCCTGTAAGTCGGCTATGTAATCATACTCGAAAGTGATATTTGAATGATTCAGTGTGAAACAATGATTTTACACCTGTGCTGAAATGTAACCCATTGTGCATTTTCACTCCTATCAGACAAAGTGGATGCTGTGGTACTGCAATGACAAGCCAGTGGGTTTAGTTCCATGCCATACAAATGGACAGTCTCCTCTGGGAAGAAATATGTGTCTATGGGACTGTAGCCAAGGATCAGGTCATGCTGCTGTATTGTGAGAAATAAGAGTTGAGGCTTTCTTCATGTAAACCAGATGTCTCTGCTTTTCATCTCAGCTCAGGCTGAGACCCTGGGTGGGTACATTTCTGATAGAGCACAGTGACATTCAGCCTATGGAGAACACAAGATCATTTATAACACAGATCAAAAATACCACTCTGACCCTTGCTTTCAAACAAGAGAAAGGGATGAGTGTGTTTTCATGCCAGGATCATGCTACAGTAAGTTTCCGCTTCCTGGCCAAATGAATCATATATATCACACACATACTCTTGGTATGACTAAACATATTGCAATGATATATTTTCACGGATTATACTCATGCAATCTGACAAATGGCCTGGATGACCTGAGTTACAAGACATATTGTGAATCATGAAAGTAAAAGAGAGTCTTACAGAGCTGTCGTCATTTTTGGTGTGCAAAGGAAGAAATACTGTCAACTTGACTTCACTAATGCCTGAGCCCTGAGAGGGTCTGCTAATACACTTCTGGTTGGATATTTGCACAGCCATAAAATCAGATTTTCATTACCTCCAGGAGTGAGGGGATGTATGGCTGAAGGCATTTATTTGCTGTCAGTGTAAGCTGACAGTATGGTCATGTGAGTCTCCAGGGTAGATCTCCCACCTAAGACTCCAGCTCAACTGACTAGAGTGCTTAGATTTTTTTTCTCAATGGCATGAACAAGCTATAAAACAGAGTAGTACTGTGCACTTGTCCTGTCTACAGAAGGACCAAGTATTAAAAACAATCAATTAATGATGACAATATCTTTAACAATATATCTGAGGTTGTGACAGTACCTACAATGCAGTTCATCTTTTCTGCTTTACAGTGCTTGACAAAAACAAAGCTGTGGTCCAGCACTTTGAGCACTATAATGTAGGAAGCATCCAAGCTCTTCCCAAAGTTATTAATCACATTAAATGTCCTCTGTGACACCGAGCTGTCTTAAGTATTAATCAGCTTCATTCAGATTTATGGTGATTACATTTCTAAGTGCTCTGGCTTCTTGTTGATGACCAAAAGAGAGACCAGATACCTGGTATTCATTACAGGCCTATTGTAATGTCACATCTGTAATACATTTCCATTATACTAAACAAACAGTGTTACCATGAGGACTAACTTAAGCGCAGTCATGCAGATTGCATTAGTTAGCGCCCCCACCTTCTTGTTTTCTGCTATTTATATGGTATAGTGAGACACTGTCTGATGAAGATAAAGACCATGGACCCAGCCCTTATTCATCATATGTACAGGCCCTACTGTGCATTAATGACACAGAGGATTTATTTAGATGTTATAATGTGAATGTCAGTGTTTTTACATAGGATGAGGCAAAATAATGCTCTTACTGCTTTAGGTGATCGAGCAATGCATTAATGTTTGTGGAAATGTAAAAAAAAAAAAAGCATATGGATTTTTTTTTTAAGAAAAAAATGTAGAAATTATTTTCCTGATTTTTCTTCAATGACAAAATTTAACTCACTTTAAATGGAAACAGAATTACAGCTATGGACATTTGCATTTTGAGGCTGATAAACAGGGTCTGTAAAGGTTGATGCACAGGTTGACGTTTGCTGTTTGTTCTATTGTCAAGTCCTTATAAGGCTTATTGTGTGATGTCAGAAAATAGACCAACTTTTTGTTTTCTTTTTTTTTTATGAGAAACACTTACTAAATATGAGAATATACTCAATTCCAACCTCAACACTCATCAGCAAGTTAGTACAAGCACAGGTTTCTGGTGACCCAATTTTTTAAAAGCAGGTTTGAGATGAATCACTTTTGGATGTCCAGTGATGTGTTAATGTGTGTGTGTGTGTGTGTGTGTGTCCTGTTAGTCATACACTTTGTGGTGTTGCAATAGTGTGAGAAAACAATTGCCGTTTAGATTTTTATTGCATTTGGGTTTTTTTAATTTATGGTGAGAGTATAAAATGTCCAGTGAGTTAGTTTCAGAAGATCCATATCAACAGTCTTGAAATTATTTGTCTAATTCATCCTTCAGGTTACTGCAGACACTTCCGGAATTAGGAAATAGGCCGTCTCCTGTTGTCTCCTCAACGTTTATTTTTTCAAAGAGGAGCGTGACAAAGTAAAACAGCCATTTAAAATAACACCTGGACCGCAGTGATGTGTTTAAGAGCCGTGTATTAACTCGGGCCATCACACTTGTTATGATCAAATTCATTTAACGCCAACAACGCCCACAGACTTTGTTATTTGGTCTAATATCGATAAAACTCTATGATCGGCTCCACAAGTCTGCTTATGAATAGAAACGGAGTTTGTGGGCTCTGTCTATCACCTGGCAGCTCACTCACCTTATAGCACGTCTCCTCCGGGTCTGTGCCGTAATGTCCCATCAACGCCGTGTCCAAACTCCTGGTCTGCCTCAGCCTCCGCTTGGAGATAGTTTTGGGGCTCAGGGAGCAGGAGAAAACGCTGCTCAATAAGCCCTGGGCGGACATGGCTCTTTTTTATTATTATTATTATATGAAGAAGTGTGACGGAGGATTCATCTCTCTGCCTGAGATCCAAACGGGGCGCAGGAGCGACAGATTTTGGCAGCAGCAGCTCCAGCAGCTGGCCCGCTGCGCGTCCTCATGCCCAACATTATGAAATATGCGCCTGGAGAGTCTCCTGTCAACCTCCACCTCTTCCTCCTCCCACAATCTCTGACTCAGTTCTTCCACCCTCAGTGGATTTCATTAAAATTGATAACATAACCACTAAATCCTGTATTTAAATTCCTCCTAAACGCGAGATGTAAGCATCACATTAGGGGAAAATATTTGCTGTGACATAATAATAAATTAATTAAAAAAAAAAAAAAAAAAAGAATTGTGCACACCAGTATTGGAAACGCAGAGTTGATTTAACTTTCAATCATGGCTCGTGCAGTTTGTGGAAAATTAAATATATAAAATATTCTGGCAGTGTTTATTCATTGATTTATAATCGAAGTCTGGCCACTTAAAACCAAAAATGACATCACAATCTATTTTAGATTTAAAGATGTTATATAATTTAGTCTGTACATCCATCCTAGTTGTTATAAATGACACAAAATGTCTATATTGTGAGGGAAAAAAGCATAATACTGCTACTACCTTCTCTAGGCTAATTATGTCATGATCACTTTCAGGCTAAATAGGCAAATGTCAACCCAGATGATGTTAAACGTCAAGCAGAGAAAATATAGGTAGTTTGTGGCAGAGCCTGGCTTTAAAGGATTGCACATTTAAAGACAAGGTTAAATCAAACAACCTGTGTTGACTACTGTTTGACCCTTATGGTGGTAGAAACACTGGACAGTCCATGCCAATAGTCACAGTCCTCTCTTCACCACACTGATTTTTTTTTTTTTTTTTTTTTCCGTGACGCAGTCAAGATACTTGGCATGTGGTGCCCTGGGAACAGACTCTTCCTGTGGGAGCCCTGGGGAAGGGACCTGTATGATAACATGACATGTGAACCAGCACTGTATGGCCATGATAAGGATTCATCAGATACCAGAGTCCACCAAACAGACAGGGGAAGTGGTGATAAGGGGGCGGCCTTTCATTTGATTCACTTATTTGGTGGTGCCGAAGTTTGCAGTAAGAGCCTCAACAGTTTCTCATCTGACTTCCCGTTTTGTCATTTTGAGTTTTGCTTGGTTTCAAATATTTCTAATTTCCTATGTAATTAACACAATAATACATGTAAATCATATTCCTAAGTAAGGACTGCTCCTTTGATAAGCTATGCAGCTTTCCAAGAGGCGCTTTATTACTCAGTGCACAGCAGAAATATAACGAGCACTACACTGAGCATCCTGCTGGTAGGAATGCTCTTTAAGATCGCTGTCTCCCTGGAACAACACAGGTTTTCTGAAGGTGTGTGGGGGAGGTAATTTTTCATGGTGATTTATTAGCTCAGTTCTGTACTACTATCAGATTTAGAGAGAAACAGAACAGATTCAGTGGTGGGGTGCAGATAAAAACCTGTGATGAGAATATGATGGCCAAAGCTCCTTAAAATAATACTTTATTAAGGGACCTAACGTCAAAATTGTATGTACAGGTATGTACATTAGTGGTTGGACTGGGACACTTATTGGCAGGACATTACAAGGGAATCTCTTTCTCTGAATTGGTGTGTAAGAGGGGATGAGTCAGCAGTTGACTTTAAGAATACTGGCCACTAGATGGCAGAAAACAACCCAAGTTGTTTCTTAAGAATCAACGAGTCACTGAAAAATGTTTAGTATAAATGACTTATTTGAAGAATATATTTTAAAAACAGAGAAAAATTGAGCAGTTGGGCCCCATTTGTCCTGTTTCACCACTGTCTTGAGCTTTATCTAGAGTATTTCTCTGCTGGAAAAATGACACCATGTTTGTTTTGGTGTTAAATTCAATATTTATATGTTCCAGACAAATATAATCCCTTCTGTTGCTAAAATTGCCAAACAAAACCTGGTGAACCTGCAGCTTTGGGGCCCCTGAGGACCTGATGGGTTGGGGCAGTTGCTCTTGTTCACAGATACAGGATTTAAACACAAAGAACAATAAACACAATGTGAACTTTTGAGGCTTATGTCATTTCAGTTCATGTTCATTTTAATTATTCTGGCAGATGTGTTGATTCAACATAATTAGAGGCTTGGTTTGCACTATGAATGGACTGCATTTTGTGGACTAAATAAAGTAATTTCATACGACAACTGTGCAAATCTGCTGACCAAAGTGAGACTTAACTCAGACTAAAACTGAACACAAAGGCAACTTTAAGTACAGGTATTATCCTTCAATGGGATTTTATGGCTTGTAATTTCAAAATGAAATTTCAAATATGCTAAATATGTCATCTCACCAAAACAATGTCTTTGCTCTGAGGCATACTGCAACAAAATAATAGGCATTCTTGAAGTCAAACATGTAGCTGCTGTGCAACATGTTATAGGCAACCTTTGCTGAAAGTACCACAAAAATATCCTGTAACCTTTGTATGGAAAAATGTAAATTAAAGGAGCATTGCATTTTCAGAGTTAGTTATCTTAGCCTTTAACTTCTGCAGTACCTCATTTCTGTCACTTGTTGGTGCTGGTGCACCGTTAGGCAACATTTAGTGGACTTTTGGCAGGAAAGACGGCTTTTGGAATTTGTCTTAGTGGGGCACTAATGGGTTGTGGTGTGTGTCTTTCATTTGGTAATGTCTCAATAAAATGGAAAGGTTCACAGCAGAGTTGCAAGATTTAAACTCTGTGACTCATCACAGAACTCCCCACCCCCCATCATTTCCTGAAGATTGTGCCATCTGAGAATCAAACACAAGTATGCATCATGTGTATGCCACCCTAGTGTAAATACATTTGGTGCAGAAGTGAAACACAATGCATTTGATAAAACTGAGACCTAAAAACAAAAGGCGATTTTCAATTCCTCAAGTAAAGTGCAGCAATATCAGATTGGTGACTGCTATTATTACTCCGCTTAGCTTACCATCTCTTCCATTTGATAGCACATATTCTTTACAGTAGAGGGGGAAAATGGGAGGATTGTCGAGAGGAAAATGCAATCTAGATGTCTGACAAGCACTTGATTAACCACTCACAGAAGCAAGTCTCTGCATCAGGGCAAGGCCATGCCATCTCACATTTCCACTCAGCCTGATCCTTCAAACATTACTGGCTATAAGGTATTGATTTTTCATCCTTCTCAATATCCCCTTGCCGTTAATAGAATATACACCAGACTATCAGTGTTTCAAGTAGGCCTCCCCTCCCCTTACTGTACTGCTGGGATAGTCGCACACATAGAAAGGGCACACTCAAAACTAGCCCTCCATTAGCTTCAGTTGCGAGCATCTACCTGAGAGACAAGACATGGAAAGTGACATTACAGGGAAAAATGAAATTTGCACAAATTTGGACAAAAACCAAGAGGAACAGAGGTGAGTCTGAGGCACTTTAATAATATATATATTTAACCTTGAAATTTCAATCAAGATTAATAATTTACAATATTTAGAGTGGGAATATGTTCCCCATCTGTATCACACCTTTCAAGTTACTGCACCAGCGTAGTTTGAAATTAGCTCATTTGTTAAACTTTTATCAGTAAGTCCAACCTAAAGAGAAATGTTAATTTTTTATGACTGAGGTATAAAACCTGGACTAAAACTAAACTGTAACTATAAAACTAACAGTTTAAAGGAATTTTTTCCCCCCATCAGTACTAAGGTATAAGCGTACTAAGTAATTATTTCCATAATGATCTTTTCATTTGACTGAAATCGGTGGCAAAATCCAATCATCGTCTATACCGTCAGGCTAACAGATCATAATCCACAGCATTACAAATCATGCGTGTTCTTGCAGATGCTGGGAGCCCAGCCTGCAGTATGGCAGTGCTTCTGATTCAAGTGACAACATCGCCTTGGTGACCTTAGCAGCTTTCCATGGGCACATTGATTTTTCTCCCAAATTACAGATAATTGCTGGATGCTGCGAATCCTATCCTCCCAGGGTAGCAGGGAGGAGCTTCTGTAGTGTGTTGACACGAGGGTTGCTATCTGATTTGAGGGATATCATCGACTACCATTGACTTCAGTATACTTCCTGTCTTTGGTATGAGTATATTTTCCAGCATACTGCGAGTTGTTTTTATGCTTGTTGGATTTGTTAGTGATCTGTTTTGCTGACCTGAGAAGAAGTTCTGATAAATGATGATTAATGCAGTCGCATTAAACTTAAATGTTTGATTAAAACAGCAAGAACACATTTCAGACTTTAATGAGACCACTGGCTTTGTCCAAGTCTGTTAATGTGTTTCCAATTAGTTTAATTAATTAAAATAAATGCCCTATTTTTTATTATTATTATTATATATATATATATTTTTTTTTTTTTTTTGTTATCCCCCAACAGTAAAGATTGTTATTCAGATTCATGGCCAAATAATGTAAATGGCATTACTGGAATAAATGTGGTCGACGACTCTTACAAATCCATCTGTAACCTTTATTGAGGGCCAAACAGTAGTGCTTATATAATATTATTATATTATTATGAGTTTCCCTGTTCTGCATGGAGAGACTCTCATTATTTTATGCAAATGACTGCATCTACTGTTTGTTCTGCTCCATAAAGTAATGAAAAAGTCACTTTCACTGTTATTATGTTACTATGCACAAATCTTCTTTGATGAACTTAAAATCTACTTGTATCTTCTTGCTTTGCATTTTTATCTCTTTTTTATGTGGAAGTCACGGTACCTTTTGCTTTTGGTTATTTGTTTTAGCCACCATTTATTATTTATTTTGGAGTATTGTGATCTTTTCTGTGATTGTTTCCTGCGCCCTGAAGTGTATTTTGCTAATTAATCACAAATTCTGAACTGTGTATTGCAGTCATGTAAGCTGTCAGAACAATTTACAAAGAAGCATGCAGCTTCACATTGTTCTAAGGAAACAAATGAGCCATCCACCCACACACAGTGAATAGCACATTAAATCAGATGAGTGTCAGAACACACACTGCCTATCATCTAATCTTAGATTGTCACTGTTGTGACCCCAAGAAAACATGCTAATGTGATTCTTAGTCTTGTACAATGTGCGGGGTTATTGCACAGTCACTCTAAGTGCTGTGGCCTATGTGTCACAGAAAAACAGGCCACTGATGAAGTGCACTAAGGCCCAGGGGCAAATGCTGGCCACATGATTGGATAGATTCAAGTGCAGCATTTATCTCAAAGGTCTGCGTTGTCTGTTTTAACCCCACCTACCATTCCATGGTGGCCATATGGTCATGCCTAGCTACAGTATACAAGCATAAGTAGAAACATGATTTGCACTGCACCTATTACTGAAACAATAACACAATGCTGTACATATCATAGGGCACGTTTGATGAATTATGTGTTAAGATGTTTGGTTCCATTTTAACATGTTTATATAGGAGGATGAACTATTACAGACCACTGTGTGTACATGGCATGGGATGAGTTATGCAAGCAGTTCCATTTGCTTGCAGAGGCAAAGACACGTGCCTCAGTTCATAACTAATGGAAGGCTGTGTATGCCATTCATGCATGAAAGAGTCTGCATGGCATAATCCAGTGTGAACTACCATGATGTTTAAATGCCGTGGCTTTATGGGTGAATGTGCTAAAAAGCCAAAAAGGTTGACCTGAACTATATTTTATTTATTAGATTAAAAATATAGCATGAAAAGCAGCATTATCCAAAGAAAAATTTGTGTTAAGAAAATTAAAAATATGTATTGTAAAGCAATACCTACCAGTGTATGACATTAAGGTTAAGATCTAATTCCATGGTTTATATAGGACTTAGGTTTGTCTCTGTTAAGGGTGACAGTTGGCAGGCAGATAGTGATAGAGTCTGGATTACGTTTGGAGCTTAATTTTTAAGCTCTCATGGATGATAAAACACATGCCATCTCCAAATGCCTCATACAATTTTGATATGTACTGAAACTGTTGTAAATAATACCTTCAGGATAAACCAGTGATGTCAGTGACTGCCCACCTGTATTAAAAACTCAAATGTGCTTTAGATCTGCTGCTATGACCAGTAGATTTGAAATACCACAGGTGATTTTCACCCAAACAGAACACGTTTTTCATAAGGGCCTTGTTCATTGAGGCAGCTTTAACTCGCACAGCAACCCATTGGAGTCCAGCTGTTCACCATTGATCCCTCTGTGTTTTCTGATGCACTGGCCCGGAATGTGATGTTATTTCATTACCGAGGCAGAAGCGACATGCTCACTCTCCTCCCCCGGGGCTCCGGCCACTCACTTGGATGGGTGCACTACATGTAATCATAACTGAATGCCTTAGTCAGACAAGCTCAGTTGCTTATGGAAAATCCAAATCAAGCAGTGAGAAAATTCGGAGTGAAGAGAAAGGACGGGAGCACACAACAGTGAAAAGAGCCCTGAAAGGCCTGGACAACAAAAACTGAAACAAGTACCGCATTAAAGACATGTCAACAGCAATGGACCCAGACGACAATGACCTCGGCATCTTCACTGTCATTCAGTGAGTAGTGTGCTGTGGACTGGTACTAACTTTCTAATTCAGTCAGGGCTGATTACTGATCACACAAGTGTCGTATTTCTAAGATTAACTGCGCTGCAATAGTAATGGGAAGCATTTTGATTGAGCACCATATATGCAGGAAAGGGAGCCAAAGACAGTTTAACTTCTAATTTCAGACTGACATCAATCATTCGGATGAGAATGCATGATTGGCTCAATTAATGCTACGGCCAAACAATCAAATAGTTTTTGTTTGTGTTGTGTTTGGTATTATGGTGTGAGCTGGTGATTGAAAGTAATAGGCTGCCCATTTTATCCTTTATTGCTTTATGTGCTGTGGGTTTGGCAAAGGCTTTCTTTGAGTTGCTGCTCTGTTGAAAATAACTGGTGTTTCCGAATTTTGCGCCTTTGCACCTGAGTGAGTAGGTTAAAACTAGCTAAACTTCTATCAAGTTTTACATTAAAACATTCATTTTGTGAGGCAGCAGATTTCACTGTTGACTTTTGAATTAAGTAAATATCTAGAGGTGGCAGTTTAAGGGTCCATTTAATATGCATGCTTATTTGATGGCTTGGCTTAGTGGAAAACTTAATTCTGCAATGGCTGATGTCTCAAGTCACTTCAGGGCAGCAAGAACAGACAGTTGATCAGCTCTTAAGTTGATATGGCAAAAAGTGAGTTATCTTTAAGCATTTACAGAGCAGCATTCATTGGGAGGTGTGTTACCGAGTCTGCAGAATCTCTGCTTTGGTTCTCTACCAACTCCAGATTGAAATATCAGGATCTTCAATCTATAAATGCTTGACTTTATTAACCATTGGGTGCTAACCAGGTAGTGCACAGTGAGTTTTTGTAACTATTTTGTTCAAAATAGTTACCTTCTCTGGCCAAAAAACAACTGACGCTATGAGCATGCTACGGTGTGACGTTGTACACATCACTCACATATTCAAACACTGGCCCTTATGTAATCAAAGGCACTACAAGACTCAGTCTGTGTTTGATAGTTAAGAGGTTGCATTTTAGTACAATCCAGAGCAATCTATTTTTCTTGCTAACATCATAGAGATCACTTTTAAGTGTTTTATAAAACAGGAGATTCGGACTGAAGAAGCAATGTGAGTATAACTGTGTTGCAAAGTGTCCAGTCACAGTGAAGTCCAGCGACACTTTAAAACAGCAAATTAAAATCATAATGTTTGTATTTCCATAAGGCTATGAGTTGACATTACTGAATGCCCATGTGCTCCTCGCTAGTAGGCTCTGTGGTCACTCAGACACTTTGAGAAATGTTACAGTAAACTTGATTTTTTACAATTTTACTTGAGGACAAAACTTTGAGAAAAGCTGCATTAAATGATCTGTGTGTGTGTGTATTCTGTTAAACAACAAACAAAAAACAAAAAAACAAACAAACATTAATTTAGAAGTAAATTCATCAAACAAGTTAGTTGTAAGAGGAAGGATATTCATAAGAATTCTAACCAAATGAAAGGTGTTTGTAGAGCTGTGATAGAATGGCAGTAGTTCTGCTCCTGGTTAATTGCCTACTGCGTGCTGTGAAAGGCTACAGTTCAGCCTACAGTGACCCTCAACAGGAGCAGATGTCCAAAATGGATGCATGGATGAACGAACAGACCAAACATGACCTGCCGATGTACTCACATGAGTTCATTTATTAAACCTGCACCAGGCAAGCCGTTCCCGTGGTGTCGAGCTTCTCTGACATATTGTCATTATTGTTGCTAGTGTCCCAGTATCACTTTGAACTTCATCGGCAGGTGAAGTGAAACTGCGTCATAATCTTTTCAAAGAATAACAAAACTCAGGGAGGGAAAACTTTGCATCTTACTCCAATTATTCACACTGCCGAGTATTCCCCACAAAAACCCTGTTCAGATCTTTAGACTTCCACCTAAAAGCTGTTTAATTCGCTGAGTAAATCAGATGTGGCACAGGCACAGTTAGTGTCGCACTAACAGAAAGTTGAGAGTCTGAGGTTGGTCATAGGCAGATACATGTTGACAAACAGACACAAACAAACAAAATGCAGCAGATGAGACAGTTAAGTGTGGCATCTGAGGGCAGTTTGCTGTAGGGACCACTGACACACATGTGGATGAGGTCCAGTGGCCACTAATGCTAAGTTGGGATCAGAGGGCAGTGTAAGCTAATGTCACATCACCGTGCCACATAGTTTTGTTTTTAATGCTGTGCAATCTGCAGTGTTGAGCTCACATAAAGACAGTCATTTCCTGATTAAAATCGGCTCTTATGCTGCTTTTCAGTACTGAATGTATGTCCTTGGTATCCTGAATGGTTATGTCCGACTAATTTTAGCTTTAAAAGTCAAACACCGTGAGCCAAAGGCAGGACTTGCAAAATTTAAGCACTGCTGGGCTTTAAGTGGCCAAGTGTGCCAGAATGACTGAAATCAGCTGTTTTAAAAGGGACTCGGAGGGGGGAGAGTTAGGGATCAGCAGGGCAGCGGAATTTTATCGGTCAAAGCTTCAGTCATAGTCTCCTTAGATCACGCTCCTGTCTGACCCTAATATCCTCTGCCCCTCATCTTGGCCACTGGGCCACAAGCCCAAATAGACAAACATAACTGTCGAGAATACGCTGAGTCTCTCAAATCCTCCCGCGCCATGACACTGTAGTTGCATTTGAAGCAGATTGTCGGGACATGCTCCGTGCTTCCTTGATGTCTTGTGTTTCCTTTGTCCTTTTGAGTTTCACAATCAGATTAACACAATGATTCACACCACAATTTTCAATCAGGTGACAGATGCAAAGATTTTATGTAAAAACTAAAATCTATCAAGAAAGATCAGAAGGTTCACCTTTTCTTTTTTTGTTTTTACCCATCCAGGGCCATCTTTTCCATGACAGCGAACAAATCTGAGTCTGACCCTGAGTGGAAGTGACAACATTCTTTACTGCATGTATCACTCTCAGCAAATGCACACTGAATCATCCTGCAGAGCCTTACAAGTTCTGGCATTTAAATATAGGATGGCTGCTACTTGACTGTGGAAGAAGTTACAAATTGTAGCCTGACATCCCTCAACTAGCATCCTATATTCAGCGTATTTATATTTATTTATTTATTCCAACCTGACGTTTTTATTGATCAGACTGCTTGTTATTCTGTCAACCTCCCAGCAGAGATTTCAATGGAATGTAACGAAATTGGGAATACTCTCTTGGTAACCCTTTACTATAGAATATATTAACAAGTTGAGAATTGTTTTTGTGCAATTTACACATTTTAATGGCTGTTTGAGCTGTATTTCTCCATTACAGTAAATACAGTTATTCAAACACATGGTTAAACAAGGTCCAGATGTCTTTTATGGAAAATATTTGCTGTGAACCTTGTGGAGCTGCATGTGGGCACATCACAGATCGGGATAACAGAGTAAATTGTCTGTCTCACAGTGAGAAATTCCCTTTTATTAAAAGGGTCTGAGCCAAATGAAGAAGTATCAAACCACCCTGTATCAAAGACGAGGCTAACTGTCACTTGGTGGTTTTTGACAGAGGTGACTCATCTATGCTGTTTGATTTATGGAGGGGGGGTTCCACCTCTTCCGAATAGACACGTGATTATTCTTGCTCCAGGGAGATGAGGCAAGGATGTGATGTTGCAGGACTTTACTTAAGCCTAATTATATCTTGCTTCAAAGTTTCTGGACTCACTTGCTCATTTATCATCCCTGATGTGAAACTGAGAATCACAAACACACTGATACGACATCTCACTTTACGCCATATGAAGGAAGATGAAAATTTATGGAGATGTATTGTGATCTATAGAACTAACACAGAGGATACTCACCGGTTGGGGCATCTGTTATCATGCAGTCGACTTCTTGACGTGCAATTAATCACAACAGCCCTCATCTTCTCCCCTCTGGACATCGATTAGTAACACAAACACATTTCCAATCTGTATATTCTGATCTTTTTTTGAGACCACCGCATCAGCTGTGTGTTTGTTTGTGTTGTATGGATTGCTAAAATGTTTGCAGGCCTGTCATGAATGGCCCCTTTGAGGGCACACATTTAGCAGCTGAATTGTTTGGAAAGGTCAAAACAAATGCAGTATACAGTATGGGCATCCTAATGTGCAGCTGTGAGGCAGAGACCTCAACTGGGGAAGGGGACACATTGGTCCTCCCGTTTTTTTCCAGGTGCCCTCGTTGCCCCTCTGTTGCTTTTATACGCAGGGTGCTTCTGTCATTTCAGAGCTTTCATGCTTTTCAACATTTTCCTGCTTCCTGGAAACATACCCACATTTAGCAGGATTGATGAGTCTAGCCTTTGGAGAGTTCTTGGAAATTGGCTACATCCTTTTGTAGCAATTCTTGAAGCCTTTGCTACACACACGCACACACACACAAACACAGCAGACAACATCCTCACACATTCCTCTTTCCTCTCTCCTCTACTCTCATCTCCCACCATCATCACCACCCCTGTCCCTCCCTCCCTGCCTCTGTCCCTCGCTCTGGCTCTCTCCCTGCCTCTCTCCAAAGCTGTTGTTACTGTGTGGCTTCCCCACATCATTCCACCGCGATGGAAATTAAATGAAGGTGGCTTAACACCACTAACAGAGACATGCTTTGAAGGATGTAACTGGGGGAAGCTGCGCTGCCAGATCCTTTTCCATGGGCTGTGGATTTGCACTGCTGAGGCGAGGACAGGCAATCACTCAGCCATGCAGAAGCCCAGACAACAGGACTAATCTCTCCACCTGACTTGTGGAAGCTCCACTTTTTTGTTTTTTTTTCTGAATTATTTATTCCCAGCTGTGAAAGACAGTGTTTGACAATGGAGCTGGAGTGAAGTAGACGGTGAATTTGTAGCGTTGACTGCAGTCTGCAGCACACATGGATGTGTTCAGCTTTGTGAAGATGCCAAAGCTATCAGGGTGAGTCCGATGGATGCCGTGTTAATTTGCCTGTCTGTGGATGTGCCTGCCTGTTCTCTAGAAGGTGGTGGTTTTTGTGCTCGAAGGCATGGTTTAGAAAGAGACGTGGGAGTAACGTGGAGCAGAGTTATTAAAAATGCTGAGTTATTGATCGCTCAAGAGAGCAAGTTGTGCTGTCATGTATGATGTGAAATGAATGAGCAAGTGAGGCAGACCGAGGTAGGGGTGGATGCAGAAGCTGATGCGGCCCATGTAAACTGTCTGTATCTACAATAAGTTTGTGATTTATTTTTTTTTTTATCTTGAAAACAGTGGTTATGGTTTGGTGATTTCGATGTTTTAGAATGTCATGCAACCTACCTATATTTAGACACTATGTACCTCCCCTTCCCCACTGAGTTGCTTCAGATTTGAAATCATATCGGTTTTAGAGCTGTGGGTTGTAAGTAAGTCACATTTTGGTTATATGATGTAAGGATATTTTCTTTATATAAATTAGTGGGCTAAGATCAGTCATTGGATTAAATATGTATACGTGGACCTTTAAAGAGTGGTCAAGTTCACATGCCAGAACAGGAGGATGAAGAGTAGAGAACAATTGACACCTCCCTGATTTACAATAAAAACTACAACATAGGGGTGAAAACCCACCACACTGCAATTCTCATGTTTATTCGTGTGTTCTTATATGGTGAAATATTGGAAATTAATTATTTTTTTCTTTTGTGATGGAAAGCACATGATATATAAATGAACGATCTGCTGGAATTCATTGGCAGGGCAGCCACCTCACCTTATGCACCCATGGATCTGCTACACTGAGTTGATCTGCCCCAGTGGACAGTAATCCTCCTAGGGGATTTGGCTACACCATGAACACTAAAGACCACTGGTGTTGGGCACAGATGATCATAAATGGGAAATATTAAATCACATACTGAATGCTGCAAAAATGCCCATTCATTGAATTTCATTTCATTTGTGAGTCATCAACTTGATGGCACTAGCACTTTTTTTGAATATTTTTTTTTTCATTCAGGACTGAAAGATTGTTGTATTGTTATTACGGCAGGGCGCCAGAGTGTTCAGTTCCTTAGTGCCTTATGCATATCGCAGCTCTGTTTTATAACCTTCCATCGGGAAAGCAGGCAGGTAGCAGGGATTTTCCATCAGATGAAAGGACAGTTGTTTTCCAGTTAGTATCCCTCTATGGCAGCATTTATGATGCAGCTCCCAGTGGACCACCAACGTCACTGCATCCTGTCACAGTTAATAACGCCACACAATGCTATCCTTGATTATGAGCTACCACTGCTACAGTGGTGTTTTTTGTGTTCTCCCTCTCAGCTGCCAGCCAGAATTAAAGTCAGCGGGAGGCTGCTTTGCTAAGGTTGATAAAACATTTTACAGAGAAAGCCAATGTGCATATTTGGAGCACCACAAAAAAGAAAACATTTCCCCTCTCTGTCTCTTCCTCCTCCCTCACAACACCCCCAGATGTGACTGCTGTCAGAAACAAAAGCATACTCTTTCATTGATTTTCCTCCTTCTTTGATTCTAACAGAGAGTTTCACATTTGATGTGAAGATAACTATATCCCTCTTTGTGTTTTCTTGTATTTGAAAAAAAGAAGATTTCAGTCGTTTGACCAAAGTTGTTTAACTTTTCAACAGTTTTGATCTTTGCATGTTGAACTTGTTGTTGGAAGTGCTGTTAGAATTCCCCTGCATCCTGTAGGTGTTGTATGGTTTGGCTACATCATGTAAAAATGTGTATATGTGTGGATGATTACTAAACTAGCTTGTATGACATATATTAAAGAACATGTCTAGATTAATTATTATACATTGGTGCAGCTGCTTTTCATCCCATATATATCAAACAGTCACGCTCCTTGTATGTGTATGATGAATAATTTCCTGGAAGGCACTGATGAAGTTCTTCCTCAGTATAAACAATATCTATGATCTATTCAATCAAGTTATCTTAGATTGTGTGTTTGTGGCTGCTGCTTAATGGCTTCGTTCACAGCTTTTGTTTGTTCGTTTGTTATTTTTAGATAATCCATGAAAGGATCCATTCGGCATGTTTTGTCCACAAACTTCTGGCACAAGAAATCACTGGTCTGGACACAAATTGATTAGCCTAAATTTTCATCAGAGTACACAGAGACCAAAAGATCTGTCATACTTAGCCGTTGAAATCAGCAGTGCCCAGGGTAGAGTGGATCAGAAATGGCTCAGAGTCAAAAATGGGAGCCAGCTGGCTGGTGGATAAGGTCTCAGGCAACCATTTATTTTCCTCTGTCCTTTGGAGCTTTTAGCTTTAAAGGATAGCCTGGCTACACTGCAGTGTAACAATGAAATAATACATAGAACACATATTTATTTCATTAGTTTTGCACTTCTTTTTGTACAGTTTTATGTAAAATTATGAAGAAATTAATGGAAGTCACACATGTGATCAAATGAGAATTGGAGTGTGCGTACTTTTCCATTTTTGATTTGAGTTCTTATGTTGTAAGTGTTACAACCGCGACATATCCAGCTTTTTAAACAGTTGTTCCTGTGCAATTGGTGTTTTCCTGTTTAACAGGTAATCTAGAAACAGCAAGACTCTAAGAATCACTTACTCACTGTAAAATAGCAGGAGATTAACTAACCAAAAACCTTCCTACATAGAGGCACCAGAGAGCTGCTCAGGATTGTGCAGTTGCCCATGGCAACAATATCAGTGCTTCCAAAGACAAACACAGAAATACAGTATTGAGTTGAAATAGGGAAATTGACACTCTTATTGTGTTGAGCATTGTGTAACATTTCGATGTTATTGCATAAGGCCAGTATATGGGACAAAGAACATCTTCTAGCCACCTGTCTGATTTGGTTATGATGCTGTTACATCATCACCGTCTGCTTCATGTGAAAGTGGTTTCGTGTCAAGAAAATCGTGTTTTCTTTTCTCCTGTGGTATAAATAAAAAACAGCAATGTTTAAATTGCAAAATGGGCAAGAAGTGCAGAATGGCTGAGCAATTGTGTGCCTGGTCAGCTTGACTTTAACAGTGACAGATAAATAGCAGTCGCAATGTAAATGGATCGGAGCATATCTTCTGTAGTGCTACCATACTGACCACAGGATTAGAGCCAAGGTGGCTGTTGGAGAAGTCAAGCAGAGGGCAAATGTTTTCTTAAACAAAAAGCAGTGCAGCTTGTGTGTTCAACAGGATGGAGGCAGCCTAAAAGAGGTGCAGAAGACTAAGGCCTTTAATCAGAGAGCTTCCTCTCTGTATGTGCCACTTCTCTGCTTCACTCTTGGGTCTCTTCCCAGGAGATGGTTGTCTCATTTGCTGTCTCTCTACAGACTTTACATCCATACAGAATTACATTAGTGGTCTATCGCTGCATAAACGTCTCTATTTAACTCAAGCACACTGAGAAAGTGTCGTCAAGGGCTCTTTGCCATGTATTTCTCATCAAACCACAAACAGTTCACTCCCTGTCTGACAAGGAAGGTGAAAAAGTACCTATCATTTTTGAGAATGTGTTTAGTTATTAGTAATAATGTTGATAGTGGACAGAGGCAAAGATCATCACTGATTGCAGATCCAAAGCGTACAGTAGATTCAAGACAGATACAGATTTCAATAATTCCGACAACAGCTTGTAAAGATCCTGTGAGGTTCCTGGTAGCATATTCAGAAGAAAATTCGAGATTAATATTGTTCTCTGGGTGTGGATATATCCCACTGCATCACAACCATGATGGAGGAGTCAGAAGAAACATCAAGGAAATGCATTTCTTTAATTCTCCATATGAATAATAGCAGGTATGGGACACGAGTAACGTTTCATAAAGCAGAGTCTCGTGGAGACAGTCGATGTAAATTATTCAAACTAACTTGAGTGTCTAAGTTGTAATGTGCTGTTCTTAGCTGCAGCTTGTATATAATGCATAGTTACTCCCTAAATTAACAGGATTTATGCCCTCAGCGAGATGGGCCTGAGCAATTTGCTTGTATTCAAAGAGATGAAAGCGAGAGTGAACTACTGTGATAAAGCAAGGATCACATTGTTCATGCAATTTTTATGAAGGAGTGAAAAGTGATCTTTTCCTCACATCTCTGGCGATACAATTGAAGTAATATCTTCTAAATTATAGTTCTGATGAATTTGATGGACCATTGTCGCTGCTCATTCAAATACAATTTTCAGACAAAATGAAGAGAATTTGTTTTAATCTTCAAATACAGATTTAAACTGCAGGTTGTTAGTGTCTGTGGTAGCAAAGATTTAGTGCCATGGTACTATCCCTATGTTGCTTTTATGGCCTATAAATAATGCTAATCCTTATGTTGTTAATTCCTTTAGACATTTTAAGGTGCAACGGAAATCTTCCACAGTATTCTTGAGAGCCACTGGAATGAAATTTCATTGTAATGTGTGCTGCATGGTGGATATTATGGATAACAATAAAGTTATTTTTTTTAATCTATCCATGTATCTAAATAGTGAGGTAAGCAAAATCTACAGATGTGCAAGATTCAAAAAATCATCATGCTTTTTGTAGTTTTTGTGTGATTTTTTTTTTCCTTGGAGAAATCCAAGGGGACCCTCCATCTGTTTCCTGCTTCTTCCTTTAATTGTCTTCGGTCTGACTCTTGGGTAAGCTGTTCATGAATTGTGTAGCATGGTTTGCCCACTTGGTGCTCAATTACTTAGTCCAATGTGACTATCAGCATCATTTATTAATGCTTGTTGAGGAGGATCAGTTTCACTGTCCACAGGAGGGTGAACCTTTTGAGCCTCTCTGGTAAGCCTTGAGTGCTGCGACTCAATGGCATAATGCACCTCCCGCCTGCGCACAAAAGAAATCAAAGATCACAGCATCTACGGCTGTGTGGTTAATATAAAGACATTGTGGCTCAGAGACAGAAAATGGATTTTGCGGAACAATTTGTCAGTTCAGAAACATATTTTGAAGGCACAGCATCTGAACCTGTAAGTACAAAATGCTTTATGATGTTGTAGAAATCTGGAGAAATGTTAAATATATTTGCGATTAAAATGTAATGCTAGGCAAGAGGAAAATATTATTCACATGCTACAGTTCTTTAGTCTTTTTTTTTTCTAGTCTGACTCTGCGACATCAAATACTGCCCGTGGTAACATGGCTGTTAGCTTGATCCCAGGGGCTGAAATGGAGGGTACAAGTAGGAGTCATCGATGAGGTGAATATGGCTCAGACGGTGTCTAGTTGTGTCCACGCACACCATTTTAGCTGCAGGAAATGTGTTCTAAATATACCCCATCGAGGCGTGCACCCAGCTAATGTACTGTAGGTCAGATAAATCTATATCCATGTGGAAACACTAATATTCCCCAAACACACAACTGTATTGGGGAGGAAATCAGGTTGCTTCCTGTTTTTAGAGGCCAATTTAAAATATAGAACACCAAAGAAAAATTCAATTTTCAGCTGCTCTAGTTGTTCCTTTATGAATTCATTATGAATGAATGCATCCAGGAGCACTCAGGTATGTTTTGTTTATTAGTTTAGGTGACTTCAGAACATAACTTTAGTTTAGACGACATTATTTTATTGCTGACAGCCCAACTGTTAATACTGGGCTCACAATATTTTATTCATATATCATGAAATGTGCACGTGTGTACAAACAGACAGACATGCCTGTGGGGGCATCCACACAAACACACGGTCCCATACGGATACAAGCAAGATGCACACAATTTATTATCAGCAGTACAGTAACTGGGGAAACTTTTAGAGGCAAAGAAAGAGGGACCTTGAATAATGAATGTGAAGAGCCCTGTTACACAGCAGACAAGCCTTTGAAGTGACATAACTTACCGCCACTGCTTTCATAGCATCACCAGTGTGCAGTTAACAAAGACAGAGATAAAGGGAAGACAAGGGCAGATGAAAACATTTGAATCAATTACAGTTCTCCCGCTAACTTGTAACACAGGGACGTGGATACGCAGAGATGTGTTAGTAAAATTCTGAAAATCTTCTGAATTAGAGATTTAAATGGGCGCTTTCTTTCAAATAATACACCGCAATAAATTGTTGCGCTGGTGGTCATAGCTGGTAGTAGTCTTCGACATACTTCGTCAAATCATTGGCATGGAGCAAATCAAAAATCTACTCTATAAGGGACTTCCTCCAGGCTCCTTTCAAAAGGAATCTGCTGAAATCTAGAAATAAAACCAATTTCATGCCTCTCAAAGCAAGAGTGAGGCATGACAGCTCCAACTGTGTGTCTTGCTTATGTAATTAATTTGATCTGTATTCACTGAGTGAACCATAGCTATGGGACATTGTTCGTCACGCGGGAATCAGACGTTCTCTCATCACTTAGTTTGAATCACTTCATATCAGCCTAAGACATATTTGCTTCTGTTACTAACTAAGGATCTCAGACATCATTTGGATTCATTAAATGATGCAGAGCTGAATAATGCAGGTGGTGTGATGCATGTAGCATTGACTAAAGTCAAAGTGTTTATTTTACTTGTCCCCTCTTTCTTCCTGTGCAGCCACAGGACCAAATCTTCAGGCTGGCCGCCCCCCTCGGGGACCTGGAGTTCTTCACAGGGACCCCCCAATGGATGGGACATGGGCACCAATAGAGAAGGGCGAGACTGCTTCATCAAGTGAGTGTCCTATGTTTAAAAAAAAAAAAAAAAAAAACTGAGGGGGAGCATTCTCCTTCCCAGATGTTTCAGACGCTTTGCCAACCTGTGATTATTCTGACTATGTCACTGCCTCCACACTGTCTCCATCTGTGCGTTCGGAATACTGATTCCCTGTTCCCTCTGCTGCTGCGCACACTCTGCCCCTGCCTACTCTCACTCTCTCTCACACTCTCACACACCCACAATTCTCTTCATGCATTCTCGCAAATGCAGAATAGGGCTTCGTAAAGTGTGAGTGTGTGTGTGTTTGAGCATGTGTGTGTGTGTGTGTGTAAGATGCTGCTGCTGCTGCTGCTGATGAGGAAAATCACCTGTGCACAGATTTGTTTTTATCCAAAAGGCTGCACATTCCTCAGAGGATGCTGGATCAGTGTTATCAGCGTAGTTAATCCTTCGTAATTGGCACTTCTGGATATCTGCACAGGCAGGTAAAGAGGAACTCTTTACTGGTTCTTTTTGTGAACACATGACCCGTTGTTACAATTAAGTGTTTGTTTGTTGTCCGTTCTGCTTATTCATTTGGGCTTTACTCAGTTTTGTCACACCTGGGATGTGCAGTATGGATCCATACTAGAACTAAAAATATTGTTGCATTAATGAGCCACCATCCACATTTGATTCAGACTTCCTATTTTTTTGCTTCACTAGATTGTATTCATTTCTCATTGATATTTATTAAAATCACAAAGTGCACATTTATTTCCTTGATGCTCATCCCGAATGTGACAAAAAAAAAAAAATCTTTTATATCTGCATGGTGTACATAGAAGGATAGAGTAGAAGGTGAGCTTCTTGTCACACATGGGTTACAACATGTGAAGCGTGATGTCAGAGGAGTTATGTAAGACATAAGGAGCAGGGGAAGTGCTGGATGCAGAGTGCTTCTGGATGAGGCAGATCATGGAGGCTGTTTTGGCTCCAGATTTAGTTTTTCTAAATTTGAGAAAAGCTCATGAATAATCAAATGATCGTTTCTATGACTGTCAGTGACTATCTGAATTTGTTAAGACTCCAGGGTGCTTATGCTTAATTGTTGTGTTTCCCAATGAGATGTGTGTCTAGTGTGCGTGACAGCAGCAGCTGAATAAAGCAGTAGCTATTTAATATTTACAGCACAACACTTGTTTTTATACAATATAACATCCAGGGATTGCTATGACAATATATTTGAGGAGAGTGTGACAGATTGGTTCACTATGTCTGAGATCCACCCGATTCAACAGACACTTATTAAATAAGTTAAATCAACTAATTCCTCAGAATGAGCACAAGAAGGCAGGATGGTAATTTCTTCTCACAGCACACAAGACAGGAAAATGGAGGGGACAGCACTTCCATCATAAAGTAAATTGATTTCATTCAAGCATTTACTGCATTTAATGGACAAAGCTAGATTTCCATTTTGGAGGTTGGGAAAATTCCCAGCAGCCAGTCACCTCACGCAGAAGAGCACCACAGCAAAACATATGCCAATAATAAAAAAAAAAAAAACTGCCTGTGATTATATAATTTTAAAAACAGGCAGGACAAATATAACCCCTTCAGAACTAGTGCTGCCCTAAACAAGAAGCCAAGTTATTTTTTACTAGTATGTTCTGTACAAATCAAGTTTACATTGATATGTGGTATGCACCTCCAGGAATTAGCCATATCCCCGCACTCCAACTCCAACCCTGACAAAAGCTTTCGTATTATCCTTCTCACCCTTCATTTGTTAGCAGTCTAACTGCCAGCCATGTAAGTGAAAGCATTATAGCCTTTTCGTTTACACACTCACTTGAGCAATGTGTGACAAAGCTTATCTCTAAGCAGAGCAGTTTGTGACTGTCTGACACGTTCAGTTTTTTTGGGATTTGGTTTTTTTTCTTGGGATTTGCCATAGCTGTGCGCACTTGCTGTTGACTGCTGCTGATGCACACACACTGGACTGCAACACCTTCACCCAAAGAATACCGAAGACAAGTGGCCGCTCTGAAGCTTTACAGTGGGCACTCCTTGGATTCATTCATGTCAGAGAGCAGATGCAGTGCTTGCCAACCTGTTACCCTGTTGATATTACTCCTGTTTCCTGCTACCTGTTATTAGCTCCATGTAACATATCCTGTTAGAAATTTCATAATGTGCCGTAATGGTGGTTTACACTCAAGAAAACCTAAAATCCTCAATACATTTTGAGATTTGCACCCAGTTAATACACACAGGGAAAAACACATGAGCCATGTCAAAGCAGCTCTTCATAGCAAGAGTAACAGGAGCTTATTCCAAAACATGCAACAGTCAAACGTGTCTTTTACAGTATTCATTGTTGCTTATTTTCGCTCATCTTGTTAAATATATATCGCATGGTGTGGCTTGCAATTGCTGTACAGAAGCTTGCGGGGCTACATGAGTGGCTAATGAATATTAGTAGGGATCATTAGATGCATGGCTGTCTTCATAATGGGACTGTAGCCATGTTTAGCAGGTGGCCATGGAGGGGAGGAGACAGCACTCTTCCTGAATGCACAGGTCCATATGGTTTGATTTGTGCCCAATCTGCTGAGATAACACTGACTCTCAAATCCAAAATGAATGTTGTATTTTATTGCGATATTCACAGTCCACCGTGGCTGCTCTGAGTTGACGCAATGTTTTTAGTCAGTCAAATTCCTTGTTCTCATGTTGACATGATAATGATGATTATTAAATGAATCACTGCAAGAGACATCTGAGTAAACTACTACCTCTTCAAAGCAACTATGGGAGAAAAAAAGATAGTTACCTGGGCTTGAATGTGGGCTTGAGTTTATTACTGGAATAATTTCTAAACCTGTCATTAATCATTAGCACATTTTAACTGGTAAAAGTGTAAAACAGTTTGGTTGATTCATTATGCAAAATTAATCACATTTGTCATGGTGGTCATTACACCAATTAAAAATCCATTCGTTATTCTGGTTTCCTGTTTGTTCCCAGCTGACTGAGTGTTGACGTCCTACATCCCCCCGTTATTTGAAGAGCCCATAGTCAAGACAGAGACTCACAGTTTGTACCACAGTAGCTACAGCTTTGATCAAATCTAGACTCAAAACTCATCTGTTCAAAACTGCATACTCTTTGTAATTGCACTGTTTCCATTTTATTTTATATAGTTTTTTTTTTACCTGTGTTTTTTTCATCTTTTGTAAAGTGTCCTTGAGTGCTTTTGAAAGGCGCTTATAAATAAAATGTATTATTATTATAATTATTACAGTAGATTTAATTCTACTTTAGAAGATTTAATGAAAATTAAGATGCAGATTTTATAATGGATGGATTTGATAAAATTCATTTACAGTAACTGTTTTGCATAATCAAGTTTATTAAATGAGCTGCCTAAGGATAGCAAACATTAATGAACTTGACAGTGAAAGAAATACATTTTCTTCATTTCCCTGTGAGATGATCCTGGGAGTGGTTTTCCTTTGATAACCTCAGGTAAATGAAGTACAGAGAGAGTAATGCAGGTCATTATTTTTGACTAGTGCCACCTTATTAGTCTACTTTGCACAAACCGTTGCCAGTGTTTGCGCCTCCCCACACCGTATCACACCACTGTATAACTAGAATGCGTCAACGAATAGAAATCAAACTAATGTGCATCAGTGTAATTTAAAGACTTTTTGGTTCTGTTATGTATCTCCCTTCCATCCCATTTATCTTCTGCTCAGTTTTGTCCATATACTGTATAAATTGCTGTGGCTGTGATGATACAGTAGGTTATTGAGGTTAACACCCTACTGTACGTTTGTGGTGATGTATACTGTAGATTAGTTTTATGCAGTTTTGCCTTGTCAGATGCTGCTTTTACTCACTTTTAGAACGCTTTGTGCTATTAGTACAAATGTTTTGTTAGAAATATTTGCTGACCTACAGGCATAGTCCAACTGAATGATTCCAGTATGGACATTTTTCACCGAAACGTGAGATAATTGCCTGCCTGTTCTTTTGTTTGGTTTGTTCATTTGTTTGAGCATTTGGTCTCAAAAAATAACACACACACATATCAGTATGTAACCTCAAACACTGAAGTACACGAGGACAGAAGAGAACACATTCTTCTCTGTCTTTTCATTACAGCTTAACACACGTGTCACCAAGGTAAGACTACATATTATTATGCTATGGACTTTTTAACTGAAAAAAACTGCATGATATGCTAATTATGAATACACCTGTTATGACTTGTGCATAAATCACAAATTACAAGTTATATGAAAATATGTTACTATTTGAAAAGAATCCCTAGCTCATTACTTTTGAGGCATTTCTTTAATTACCTGAATTGTTTCATTTAGAAAAACAACATTGGCAACCCGGCCAGCATCCATGTGCCATTTCAATTTTTGCACAATATCCTTTTTTTTTAATAGGCCCAATTAATTTAACAACTGTACAAAATTGACCTTTTTTTTTGCTTGTGGATGTGTTGTTATTACTGTTGCTCTTCGGAGGGAGTTGAAGGAGTGATTGCTGCAAAACAAAATGTAATTCAAATCAAATAGTTCCTTTTGCATCTGACCTGACCAACACTGTTCAGCTTCTACACCAAAGTGTCTTCTATCTTTGACTAAAAGAGGACATCTTTGCACGGATCACTATAAATATTAGAAACTTACTTTCTCAATAAATTTATATGCTCTACACCTTTTTGAACACACTGAAGGTCCCATGATTAAGTCATCATTTACAGACTGATTGTATATTATCTTGTTTCTTATTTCCTTACTTTTTCATTTTTGGGTTCGGAAATTGGTTCTCGTTCTAGTTCAAGAAAATTAACACTAAATTACTCTGGATGGGAATAACTGGTATAGACATTCTCTCCACCTTCTTATATCCCACATTTTCTGTGAAGCAGCTGCATCTTAAAATCTAATGGCGCGTTCAAATGTTTTTCTGTTTTCCAGCTCTGGCAAAGAATCTTTGACTGTCATCCACCTTTGAACATCTTGTCCTTGTTGTTGCTGTTTTTTTGCAGTATCAGGATTGCGATTGACAGATCCCTCTGTGTTTTTGTGCCGTGAAAGATTAATTGTTAGTATTTACTGGTGAATAGTACACTTGTCAAGAATAACTGTAAATTACACAGCCTGCCCACAGCTTTAATTAACCAACACTGTTGGCACCATGCAGAGCTGCTGCTGCTGTTTTTGCAGCCAGGAAGAAACAAAACAAAAACTCCAAAATCACATAGGAGATGTGGAACCTGCTGACAGTTTGTGCACATCTTTTGAGCTCAAGACAGTTGGAAATGCATTGATCAGGGTAACTGGGAAGTGAATGCACAAATATGGTTTAAACCTATTTGCAGCTTTAGCAAGTCTGTCTGGAGATTTCTACCTCATGATCCTCATTAAATCTGTGCTGCTTCATTATTAACGTGGAAAAGCAAATGCCTATTGTTTAAGACATTACAGTGTGAGTACTACAGATTACTGTAAATGCTCCTTGAAGCACACAGTGTACATCCACAATGTGAGAGTACAAACATTGGAGCTTGATTACCATCGCCCACATGATCTATTTTTGCAGCATTGCACATCTACCTTATTTTCAGATTCTAGCATCTTCTCTTTAAACATTTTCAGGATTGAGAGAGGAGGAAAACAGCCACTTTCTACTCTGTTACACTGTTTACTGCTTTCCTGTTCCTGCACAGTCAATGTTTCTTGAAGCTGTTGTGTGAAAGTCACATTTTGAAACTAGAGCTGCAACTATCTATCTATCTATCTATCTATGCCATTGAAAATGATGAAGCAGTAAAATCGGATGTTTCTTTCACTCCTCCACATATAACCTGTGCTTTAGAATGCAACAAAAGGAAACAAATATTTCTAATTCCCACAGCCACGTCTCCCAGAGCAGCTCCCTTGAGGAGATTCGTCTGGACGGAGACAAGTTTGTGCCACCAGCACCCCGGAAGGTGGAGATGAGACGAGACCCAGTTCTTGGCTTTGGATTTGTGGCAGGCAGTGAGAAACCAGTGGTGGTTCGCTCAGTAACTCCAGGTAAAGTGACCTAGCTGTACAATGAGCTCTCACACAGCAGTGACTCATTCGATCTATTATATACACATTCCCATAAAGGAGATGAAATACTCTGAAAATGCAGCTAGAGAGGGGAGAGGGGGAGAGGAAACACCATCAGGCTGTAGTTTACATTGATGATTCATGGATTTCAACAACCCTAAATAAGTAGGGACCTATTTCAGCCTTAAGCCACAAGAAAGAAAAACCAAGAAAAAAACAAGGAATACTATTACACACTCTGTCACACTTCTTGTTTTGTGTGTGTTGGCAGGGGGTCCATCAGAAGGCAAACTCATCCCAGGAGACGAGATCATCATGATAAATGATGAGCCGGTCAGTTCAGCGCCCCGGGAAAGGGTTATTGACCTTGTCAGGTATGACGACATAGTAAGGTGAGATGCCACTGGGCTGCTGTTAGTAAATCTATGCTGCTTGAAATAGTGTTGTTCTACTTGTTCTACTGTCTCACATCACTGAGTCAAAGTAGATTTACTATATCTTTTTGACACAAATCAACAGTCAGCCAAATAAATCAGAAATATTACCACTGTGAATTAAGTATCCACAGTAGTGCAGCCAGTCTTACTGTGGCTAAATGGAAGTTGAGATCTTTCAGTTGTTAGTAGCTTAAATGTTCCTGGATCTAGAAAAGGTCCTACTTTTGGTGAGCCAGAACCTTCATAGCAAGGAAAGACCCCACATAGGTGGGGTTAGGGGCTCAAGCTCAAGTTAGGGGAGGGAAACAACATTTCAGTGTCACACTGCTTCCCCTTTCATTCAGTGCTGTGAAACAAATTCCAAACTTCTGACTGCAATTCACCTTTGTAGTTTAATGGTGTCTTTAGTTTCTAATCTAAGTTAGCTCAATAAACCGCATTTAATAAAAACATATTGCAGACAATCACTTTCTATTAGGAGAGCATTAGTATCAGCCTATTAGTCCATCACTGTGTTTTAAAGTGCCATAAAACTAAATGTTTTCGACTGAGAAGATCTGGTACATCATTGTAGCCTCCTGCAACATTCAGTGAGATTTAGCTGCATGCTGGTGCTGATGTGTCTCAAGCGTCTCATTAGATTAATGTCATTGAAACAGTGGCGTGGTTTGCTCTGAGTGCTCGGTCCTCGTGTGAACGGTGTGCCACCCTGCAAATAGTGCAGTGGTACAGGTAAAAGTGCCCATTGAGACAGTCCTGTGGCCTTGAATGAGCTGTGTAGGCAAGGCACAGGCTCCCTGAGCATCACTTGGACACAATGTTCCTTCTACTGCTGTCCACCATGATGTGTCCAAAACAACAATGTGATTTCCCTTAACTACTGGATTTTGTTTATTATTAATGTGTACCTGTTTTAATTGAAAATTAGGCTTTCATTAAAATTTGTTTCTTTCCTGCAGGAACTGCAAGGAGTCCATATTGTTGACTGTTGTTCAGCCATACCCAGTAAGTTCATCCATCCACTGTAAATGTATTCAAGCACATTCCAATAGGCTGTTCGTGTGTTTGGAGCTGATTATTCTGTTGATTCTATGAAAGCAAGTCATTAACCATGCCATATGTGTGTGCTGGCACCATATCACTAATGCCTTAGCTGAGTGTGAGAGCCGGGCTAACTCAAAGGGAGTCCAGTTGCTGCAGTCTTTCCAAGTCTTTTCAAGTCATAGCGTCACATCATTGCAAAACCTCAAATGAACCTGCCACATAGACCAATACTTGAGTCGCGGGGCACCAGATGGTGTTGAACGCAGCACCAGGAGCATTTATTCAGCCTTTGTTTTCAGCTGACATAATAAGTCAGTGGAAATGGAATTATGCTTGAATTCCTTCCAAAAATAGACCAAAACATCTGTGTCCACTCACATAAAACATACAGCATGCAGTGCAGCAAGAACCTTATGATGAAATCTGAACACTCTTAATATACTGTTAGGGTTAGGGTTAGGGGGTTAGAGTAATTATAGTTTGCTGTATCATCCAATGTTTCCTAAAACTTGGAAATCTAATGTTTAAGTCCATCTATTCACCAAGCATGTATATAAATAATTAAGTTTTTTGTCTGCTTTTCAGACTCTCTGCATGAGTCACATAGTAAGTAGCACAACATGAATGTGCAATATTCCACAATAATTAGCAGACCAAGCAAGCCATAAAACGCATCCTGTAATTATTTCAATTTCCCAGGTGTTTCTTTTCAGGCTCACTGACACAACAGCAAAGCAAGTGTCCTTATCTTATAAAGTACGAGCGTAATTGCATCAGCACAGAGTGGAGACACTCTGGATGTCGTCATGTTTTCAAGAGGGAAACATCCTTGAAATCTGTGGAGATGAAAAGCACATGACTCATCGCTGAACAAAGTGATTGTCCTTTAAATCTCTGTTTTCCTTTTCCCTCCAAAAGTCACCCAAATCGGCATTCATCAGCGCAGCCAAAAAGGCCAAGTTAAAGACTAATCCTGTTAAAGTCCGCTTCGCCGAAGAGGTCATCATCAACGGCCAGGTGCCAGTAAGTCATGTTGGACACTGGTTCATTCACAGCAGACGGCAGCAGCACACTTGAATTTCTAAAGCTGGCGCTTAGAGCAGAGTAAACATTTTAGAATTGACTAACTAAAATGAAGACACACATGAACAAAAAAAAAATACACCTCCTCTTTTGGAGTGCATGAGTGTATGATTGACAGAAAAAGGGGGACCCTGTCATAGAGAGCTTCCTCAATTTGTTGGATGTGTCACACAGAGGATGCATTTAGGAAAGCAGCTACAAAGTAAGGAGACTATCAGGCGGTCATAACCTCTGAGACGTGAACAGACAGCAGCAGAACATGATCATTAAGGAGGATGCATCACTTGAGAATAAGATATATATATATATCACTCTTCTTTCAGAAAGTTTGGTGGGAAGATAAATCTGATTCATACTGTTCTATCAGAGATTATTATTTTAGCTTAGCATAAAATTTTGAAACAGAATTTGTCCAAAGCACCAATAATAAAACAAGCAACTCATAATGCAGTACATTAACAACTGTTGGTAATCAATAACAAGCAATTCTCATTTCATCCTCAGGAAACAGTGAAGGACAACTCCCTTCTTTTTATGCCAAATGTTTTGAAGGTGTACCTGGAGAACGGGCAGACTAAATCTTTTAAATTTGACAGCAGCACATCCATTAAGGTAGGTGCTGGAGCTGGGAGAAATATTGGTATATAATCTAAAACTTCAATGTTAAACATCATTCACAGCTCTATTATACAATGTCAGGGGCGCACGCCTCTTTTATCAATCATATTCTGCAGGTAAAATCTGAGTGTATGTTCAGTAGTAGCGTCCATTTTTTTCTTTCGGTCTAATTGGAAAAATTATTTATGGTTCTGTGCCAGAGCTGGGCACTGACAGCCAGCTGCATCTGCACTGTTCATGGTGTATTAACTCTGACTTTGTCCATGTGAAAGGACGTCATCTTGACCCTGCAAGAAAAGCTATCCATTAAGAGCATTGAGCACTTCTCTCTGATGCTGGAGCAAAGAGATGAGGGATCTGCCAGCAAACTCATGATCCTGCATGAGCAGGAGATGCTAACTCAGGTGAGACAGCACCATCAGGTGCCAATAAACAGGACGGATGCAGTTAAATAATCAACTTAATGGCCAAATATAGAGAGGATGCTCTTCTGCATACAGTGAAGTGTTTTTGTACTTACACTGTAATGTGCAGTAATATACTGAAACCCTTTCTTGCAGTGATGAAGAATACTAATGTATTTCTTTTACTTGTATATTAATTTAACAGATGAAACCAGGGGACATTAGCTTAACTTTTAGCATAGCATAAATACAGGATGTTGCTGCCTCCAGCCAAGAAAGTGTCCTTAAAGAAAACCACTACTTTTTGTTTTTATACTTATTAATTAATTTTAAAAAATGAAATGTGTCAATACCCTTTTGTTTGTTTGTTTGTTATATGTCCATTGTCGACAACAGTATCTAAATTGGTTCCACATTAACCCCAACCACCTGTTAAAAAAATTCTAAAAATGAGACATTTTGCAGATGTGCACACCTCATGACTAACGGGACCGTCCTTGTCTTCATCATATCCTCTAGGTGACACAGAGGCCAGGGTCACACAAGATGAAGTGCTTTTTTCGCATCACCTTTGTCCCAAAGGACGCCCTGGACCTTCTTAGGAGAGACGCAGTAGCATTTGAGTATCTCTATGTTCAGGTGAATATCAGCGAATGTGGGTAAAAATGAATTATTAACGCAGAATGAAAGGTAATTTTAGTTGTGCTAGTCTATGATAAAGGCCTCAGAAAACACATGGTAACTATGGGTTGTTGTCTTGGAGGAACAGTTACTGAAGTGTAACCTCTTCCTCTGCCTCCTCCAGAGCTGTAATGATGTGGTATTGGAAAGATTTGGGTCAGAGCTGAAATACGACACGGCGCTCCGCCTAGCTGCCCTGCAAATGTATATTCTAACCATCAATACCAAGCACTCGCAAAAAGTTTCTCTGAAGTACATAGAGTAAGTAAATTGGATTTTACACTGCGTCATGTTTGCTGGATCTGCTTCATGTCACCCATCCACACAATCATTCTGCTGTTTTTAAGTACCTTTTCCAGCTGTAAAGGATAGCACTTGTCCCTTTTTAAATAAAGCAATAATGATCCCACCACTATTAGTATATTGCACTGCCAGAGGATACATCCCTACAGGTTAGTTAACACCCCTGAATGTATCCCTTCATTTGATTGATGCACCACCTCTAGGTGAAGTAAATGTATTACCAGTCAAGGCTGATGACTGTTTTTCATAGTGACTGAGCCTTTTTTTAATTATTTGTATGAAATGTGTGTCTTTAGGAAGGAGTGGGGTCTGGCATTGTTTCTGCCTCCTGCAGTGCTGTCTAGCATGAAAGAGAAGAACATCAAAAAAGCCCTTACTCACATCCTCAAAACTAACCAGAACTTGGTTCCACCTGGTAAAAAGGTAGACTCTTCATCCCCTTTTGCTCTCTCAATCTCGCACCGTGTCACTCTTTGCCATGTGCCATATTGGAAAAGGCTCTTTACTACCACCTAGTGGGGCATTATGTTTCAAAACAACAGTGGTGGGTGGTGGCTTAAACAGATGATATTCCACTTTTACTGTAACTCAGTTTTACGTTCTTTTCTGCTCTGAAAAGTTCATAAAAATTATTACAACTTGTATCAAACACTCATCTCCTGTTTCCTTCCCTTTTCAGCTTACTGCTTTACAGGCAAAAGTCCATTATCTGAAGTACCTCAGTGATTTGAGGCTGTATGGAGGACGGGTGTTTAAAGCTACATTAATTGTGAGTAAAACCATCTTGCCATGTCACTTTGTTTGGTGTGGAATGCTATCAGTCACATACTGTTCATTTGCACGCAGAGCAATATGATCTTTTCTTTTCTTGTTCACAGCAAGGCGAGAAGCATACAGAAGTGACATTGCTTGTGGGGCCTAAATATGGCATCAGTCATGTGATTAACACCAAAACCAACCTCGTGGCATTGCTGGCTGATTTCAGTCATGTTAACCGCATCGAGATGTACACAGAAGACGAGAACAGGGTTAGAGTGGAACTACATGTCCTGGACGTAAAGGTTAACAAGCTCTTTTTAAAACAAAAGCATGTGCTGACTGGTTTTGTGACTATTTTCTGTAGTTTTACCCAAACATACGACACGTCTGTTCAGCAGTCATTATAATCTCATTCTTTAGACACACTCTCTCATTTATTTTGCACTAATTCTCATCTGCTTATCTGCCTTTTCCACAGCCCATCACTCTGTTAATGGAGTCTGTTGATGCAATGAATCTGGCATGTTTGACTGCAGGCTACTACAGATTACTTGTGGACTCTCGACGCTCCATCTTCAACGTGGCCAAAAAAACAGACAGCGTGGAAAGTATGCAAAATGATCACAATGACTCATCAGAAACATTTATTTGCATTAGACGCATTTCATTTGTTTTGGTTCCTTTTTACAGGTAACACAGCAAGAATAAAGCAGAACTATCAGGCCATTGAGTGCACATACAGCACACCTCACGAAGGGTATGAAGACAGAAATAACCAGAGGTGCAGCCAAGATTACCCAGAACAGGGGTGTGAATACCTCGACCATGGGAGATGTGAAGGCCAACCAGTTTACATAACTGAGATCCACCAGGCCCAGCACTCGATCCACATGGCAGAGAGGGCTGAATGCTGCAGAGTTCCTTGCTCCCAAACTTACCTCAACATCCCAAGGCCTAAATCCCAAGACTCGTCCAGGAGTGCAAAGGTCTCCTTCATATTTGGAGATCCTCCCTTAGATGGTGTAAACCCCCAAAATCTGGGCTACCAGAGACTAATGGATGAAAGCCCAGAGATTTTAGACAATCACAGCCCCATGTACCGGCGTCTCGAAGAGGACTATAAGATGATGGATGCCATAGAGGATGGGGATGGGTATCCGTATGCCACCAAAATCTTTGGTCCTACTGAATGCATCGAGGAGCCACTGCTGCACGATATCTGCTATGCAGAAACAACAGACGATGCAGAGGATGAGGATGACATCAGCTGTGAGGAGGACATGGTCATGAGTGACATTGACAAGCCTGCATTACTGTCACTCTCAGGATCCAGCGATGACATCATTGACTTGACCTCACTCCCTCCCCCACCAGAGGGTAATGATGAGGAGGACAATGACGTACTGCTACACTCTCTTAACCTGGCCATCGCTGCTCCTCCCCCCGGCTTTAGGGACAGCTCTGATGAGGAGGAGCAGCAAGGAGCTGGGACTCAGACCCAGGGTGCCCGCAATGATATCCCAGTGTCTCTCATAGATTCAGTGCCTACTCACAGAGCAGAAGGCCATGGGGAACCTCTGGATGACGCAGTGGTGTCCACCTTGCAGGCACTCGAGGCCCTCGCTGCATCAGAGGAACAGAGTCCAGCACAATCAGAGAGTAGCACAGGTTCTCCTTTCACTATTGTAACGTTCATCCATTAACAACATACATGTTCCAGCCATTCACTTTTGATTTCCTGCTGTTGGGTTGTTGTTTTGTTTTTTTTTTTCTTAATAAAGCCCATTTTGTTCTGTTTCCATTTGTGTGATTATTTCTTCATTCATTTCAGCGACTTTATTCATTACAGTATCATTTATTTTGGCATCTGGTTCTGTTTTGTGGTGTTTTTTTGTGAATGTCAGATGTTTGTTGCTAATATAAAAAAAACAAATCAAAAAAACAAATCATGTTAAATAGCAGCCAACAGTATATTCTATTATGTAAAAGAGAGCTATCTAGAGCTATATTGTGTAGATGCAACAGTTTAATTTCAGTTCTAATTGAAATGGTATTATGCAGTGATTTATATTTATTTTAAATTATTCCACAGTACCCATCCACTCGTTTTCACACTTGCATCCTGATTTGCATTGTCATTACCATAAATTACATTTGACTCATTCTTCAACGTGTGATATTTTCCATTTGCCTCAGATGGAGTTGTTAATGAGGTGTTTGTCTTTCTGTGGTACACAGGTGTAGAAATATCACGAGCATTTAGTCCCGAGTCCTCAGATTCTGGCAACGAGACAAACTCCTCTGAGATGACAGAGACCTCGGAGCTAGCCAGTGCTCAGCGACACCCAGAGAGCCACCTGAGGATGCAAGTAGCCATGGCAGAGGGATATCATGCCACGAATGAGGAGAAGACAGAAGGAACAGCACAGAGCGATGGTGGTGCAGGAGCTATGCAGCACAACCCCCAAGAACATCAGGAGGTGGAGGTGAAATCTTCTGCTGTCGCCTCCTCTCAGATATTTCACTCAGACAGTGGTGAGATGGAGCCCGAGACAATGGAAATAAAATCAGTCAGTGAATACTTCACTAAAAGGCACATGAGCTCAGTGATGGGCAGGCAGAGAGGAAAAAAGAGGGAGGCAGAGAGCAGAATGCACAGCGATACCTGTGAAACGTCTGATAGATCACACATGACTTCCCAAGACTCATCTAAAGAGGAGGCCCCTCATCTTGTTGGGAAGTTTAACGCTTTTACTGTGAGAGATTCCTATTACATGAATCAACTCGATCTGGGCCGAACTCACTGTAAAGAAAGGCATCAAAAATTGCAGCAGAGAGTGTCTGGAATCAAAATGGCAGACAATCTTTCTCCAGACTCTGTGAATGACTCACAGGCTTCCCACACAGAAAGGCTGACAGTAAAGGGAGAGAAACTGGACTCGGACGAAAGAAGCCAAAAGTTAAACATGCATCACCGCTCCCCATCCAAAGCACCTGTCCCTGCAGAGGGAGACACCACTTCCAGGGATAATGAGCAACAGCAAATTAAAACCCCATCATCAGAGCAAGACGTCACAAGGTTATATGAATACCACATGAGCAAGCGCATGTCATCGATACAGAGCGAGGGCGTTCATTCTCTCCAAAGCTCCCAGTGTTCCTCCATAGATGCTGGGTGTAGCACAGGCAGCAGCAGCTGTGCCACACCAATGGATTCTCCCCTTTGTGCCACAGACAATATGCATGCACTGTCAGAGTCCTCGCTCAAGGGGCTGGGTTATGGAACTGCTGAGGAAAAAGCTTACGGGCCTCCAGGCCTGGGTAAGGCTGGCCATCCCATGGACCCCACTTTGCTGAGGAAGATCCACGCAGCTACCAGTGCTGAGCCTGGCTTCACGATTACACGGGAAGGCAGTCACAGGATGCCCAAGATAAAAGAAACCACAGGTAAAACTAAACAGGAGGGTGCTCTCTCTTATCTGTCTCTGTATTGGTAGATGAAAGCAGCACAGATTTCTAACAAAGTTGCATATACTCACTTTCTTGACTGATGCTACGTTCGCATCTGTCTGTGTAACAACGTGTCACGGGAGGCTCCAGCTGGAAAAAACTGGAAACATGGCAAAGTGTAAAAAGAAATTGCGGAAGTTGTGGTATCACTGGGATTATGTGGAGACTTTCTGTTGCATTGTCTTTACCACAAGTTTGAAGCCAACCAGTGGAGTCATTAGGTAGTAATTGTGTCCTTGAAAACACAGGTCACACAGATTAAGGACATGAAACACAACGTGGAGATATGTTAAAAAAGAATAATTTACAAAATGTCAGTCTTTTTTCACTTCTGCTGCTTTCATCCATTTTACCCTTTAAAACATAAGCTCTTTTCTTTAAATGTAGGTATATAAATTCAGTTTGATTTATTTAACCATTCTAAATTAACGAATGCTTGCACTGACACCTCATGAATAAAAACATTTTATTACAGGTGCAGATGTTTTGTCAGTGAGATGCTTAACAGTTCTCTTTGTTTTACTACTACCCCTAGTGTAGCTTGCACACAGCTGAAGAAGGCTGGGGAAATGCCATCTTTAGCTCTCTGTACTGAGACCAGTACCACCACCAAAACCATGCCACCATCATCATTTAGAAGTAGCACAGAGGCCAGACGGGTTTCACGGGCCAGCGCTGAACGCAACTCACACGACCTGGCCTCCCCCCCAAGCGGATCTTCATGTAACCCCGTGACAGCTGGCCTCGGGAAGCCACGCAGGGCTCAGATGCTCAGGAGGAGCTGGAGTACCATAATGCCTAGTTCCAAGAGCTTAGAAGTACTCTTAGAGAAGACCAAAGCCACGCTTACAGGGAAAAGCAACAGTCAGAATTCCCAGTCCGAAGATGCCCCAAAAGCAGAGAGAATATACTCTTCCAAAACCTTGCCCAAAAGCTTGTCCCAGGGTTCAGTCGCCTCAAATATATCTGGGAGAGGGGTGCTTAGAGGAGCTTCACTGTTGCTCTCAAGGTCAACAGCACTAAGACTGGATTCAGGCACCTGGAGGTGCCGTGGGCCATTCAGTCACTGCTTCCTCAGGAGAAAGACAAAACCTGATAGCAAAGATGGAGGTCAAAAAATGACCTCTGTCAGCTCTGTTTCTTTCAGCCACAGGGAAAACACTAAGCAAAAGGTAGACCATAAAGGTGAGCAGAAAAATGAAGTCACTGCTATGAATGACATGAGCCTGAAAGCAAGACTAACTCATATAAATTCAATGAAGGGAAAAACTTACAGTCTTCACACAGGGTTCGCAATTGCACGGAAGGATGCCTTAGAGATGATCAGCGTGTTGCGTTCCAGCGTTGGCAACATGTCCGGCGCTGAAAGGCTTGACGTCGAGGAGAATGACATGGAGACATACTCCCAGCTACTGTTAATGCAGGCCAAAGTGCTGAGCAGCGCCTGCAGTCGAATGGCTGTAGAGTACAGCAGTCCAGAGGAGTTACTGCTCACTCTGACGCACAGCTTTCACACACTCTGCTGCCTGACACAAGCCTGCATGTCGCTCGTGGACGGCCTAAGCATCGAGAGGGAGCGGCGTGAGATGGTAGGCAAGGTGGGCGAGGTCGTCATGAACTATGTGTGCCTGCTGAAAGCTGCCGAGGCAGCTTCAGGACGCTCCCCCAGTGACCAAAGCGTGAATGCATTGACACATCACTCTGCCACCATGTCTGCTATTATAAACGCACTAACTCACTCACTGAAAACACCACTCAACAAATAAAATGTTGTTATTTCGTCTCAGTTATTGATTTTAAAGCCATACATAAGAGACATGGGTTTAATAACCAACGTGAACTGCTGTGAAAAAAAAAATCTTGCCTTGTGTATACAATATTTTATTATGTAAATTAAAAATAAAGTTATATGAATCATAAAATTTTGAATATATTATATTCAGGCCTCTATGAAGAAGCATAAAACCTTTCTCTAAGGTATATTATCTAATATTACACATTATGGATTCATTTAAGTTATTGGTTATGTTAGGGGCTTAACTTGTACATTCTTACTATCTTATTAGCACCTTGTTTATAAGTTCTGAAAATATATATTATGTTGGAGAAATGCAAATACTATACACAGCTGTAGACAAATCATTGCACAGGACATCAAATACAAGTAATGCATATGACTTTTTCACCTTAATTTATTGAATACTTAACATGAGCACCAAGTACTTTTCCTGTTATTTTTTGTCAACATCATTAAAAAGATTAAAACTTTTCAGAAGTCTTATTTCAAATGATCTTTTGTCTGTTTTTGGGTCTTGGGTGTAGCTCTGTTTGTCACCAATGTCTCACTCAGTTGCAGTCTGAAGTAAGAAGCACAGAACAGAAAAGTGACTTTGCTCCACTATACACGTTTGCTATTTAAAGTTGCATTATTCATGCAGAAAAGTTGCTTGACCCATGTTTAGTTGTGTAACTGTTGTTAATAATTCATCATTTTACCATGTGCTCATGCCTGGGTAGTAGTAATTCTTTTTGCATTAATGATGATGATAGCCCATTTCACTTAGGGGCCTACAGACTAACTCTGCACAGTGTTGTGTGTGTGTGAGAGAGCAGCCAAGCATGTGTTGCACGATAACTATGCGCCTGAGTAAAGTGTGATGGTCCGATGCATGTTGTGCATGTGTCATCAGTTTTTTATGCTTTATGCTTAATAACTTTTTCTCTGACTGATTTACTTTGCATTTTTATATATAGCTGGGTGCTGTGATTTAATCACTTTTTCACTGGACTGTTTTCTTCTGATCTTTTTTAAGTTGTTGACCATATTCATAAAAAAAAAAAAAAAAAAGAAGGGGGCGCTGGCCCCAGGGCCCAATTAGCAGATAAGGTACAGGTGGAGAGCCGAAGGTGGTTTTACTCAGGCCAGGGTCGGTGGATGGACGTCCGGTACTGTCGCAGGCTCTTTTTAAAGGTGGGCGCGGCACGCAGCCGGGTCTGGTGCGGTCATAGTGGGGAGTGACTGTGGAGCATTGGAGGGGCTGCAGCCTGGACTGGGCCTTGCTTGGTTTTAGTGAACTTTAAGTTAGACATTTTTCTTACTAAACAGGCCTGATTTGTATTTTATTCTATCATCTTTAAAATTGTATTTTAAGATGTTGGCAGTAAATTGTAATAAATTCTATTTTGATTCAGTCGGCTGTCTGCCGTGTTTTAACTCTGCTCACCCTGATTTTAAATGTGCTGACAGCGGTGACTAGGGATAGCTGATCTCTGCAGAGTGGGTTGGAGGTGTTAGAGGTGGAGGAGGTGGCGATAACATCAGCCTGCTGTAAGACAGATGTTTTGGTAGGTGATGTTCAATATGTTCATCAACTTAGCTTTTTAGCAAAGTCAGCATAAAACACAAAATACACTCGAGGCTGATGGGAATCTCAAAGAGATAGATCCACACTATTAGGATGGCTGCACTATATTGTCAAACTGCTGTTTTACTGTGCAAGAAGCTGATCGTGAAGACTGTTGGGAAAAAGAAAAAAAAAAACTGCAGTATGTATTCCTACATTTGGTCAGTTAAATAAAGGCTTGGTTGTACATACATACTGTCTGACAAGATGGAAAGACTGATTCTGCCATACTTATAAAGCAAACACAGGTTCCAGAAGAAGCTGGGGCCAGAATAGCTTGTTTACCACGTAAGTTGGTAAACCCAACACCACATAGGTTTCACTTTCCCATGCAAGCTGATCAGAAATGAAACTAAATTCTATTCTATCTTTTTGTGAGTGGTGGCCAGGGAACAACTCGCATCTCCTTCAGCTGTGCTTATAATGTACTACAACAGATTATTTTGCTTTTAACCACTGCTCCTAAAGCCACATATTATCATTACACATGTGTGTCTTATTATATAAGAAGCCGCAATCAGAAATGATCAAACATTAATGTAACATATGATTAATTGTGTTGTTTGGGACAATAGGGAAGTGATGCTTGCTAATTATAGACATGGAGGGCTCAGCCACCTGCTACTTTCATCTTTTTACCTAAAAACTCACCATCAAAGTTTTGCTTATTTCAGAGCTCTACAGGACTCATAGTGGGACCTCTTTTCAATCTTTCAAATGAACAATGCTCCTCAACTTGGTGAGAATCAATTGTTTTTGTTGATTTACTGGAGAGTATTTAAATAGCATCCATATGATGTCACATGGCATTTTAGATTTGATGAAACTTTGAGGGATGAAAACTTTGAGAAGTAGAAATGAAAATGCTTTTACTTTACTGTCGAGGACTGCATTGCATGAGTATCTGTGTGTGTGACAATAACATGTTACTTTTCAAGTATTGAAAAAATGAAAAATAGCACTGCATATCTTCTTGCCAGTTGAAAGTGTGATATAGGTGTATTTTCTTAGTAAGTGTATGTCTTTCCACTGGCAAAAATTTCTCAGAGAACTACCTTTGATTTTCTACAGATGTGTATGTCACTGCTGGCTCTGTGGTGCTGTCTCCGCTCATTGACAGCTACCATTTCTTACCCCAAAACTCTGCCATGTGATGTAAGTGAGGACAACAAAACGAGTGTGGTGAATGTGGACTGCACAGAGAGGAGCCTGCAAGGAATCCCGAGAGGCATCCCAAGAGAGACAACCAATCTGACGCTCACTATCAACCATATTCCGGCGTTAAACTCCACCTCCTTCCAAGGTCTGGAGAACCTGACTGAAATAGACATGAGGTGTAACTGTGTGCCCATCAAAATTGGGCCCAAAGATCACATGTGCACTGACAGTGTGATGATAGAGGAAAACACCTTCACCGGCCTGAGGAGTCTGCGTGCGCTCTATCTAGATGGCAATCAGCTCAAAGGTATACCCAAGGGACTGCCTTCAAATCTGGCCCTGCTGAGTTTGGAAGTGAATCAGATTTACAATATTTCTAAAGCAAACTTGTCTGAGCTCAGGAATATTGAGACCCTTTACCTTGGTCAAAACTGTTATTATCGTAACCCCTGTAATAACTCCTATAGTATAGAAGATGGTGCATTTTTGCACCTTATTAATTTAACATTGTTATCCCTGAAATCCAATAACTTATCTTTTATTCCACATCAACTACCCACAAGTCTGAAGGAGTTGTATCTCTACAATAATAATTTTCAAGAAGTCACGGATGAGGATTTCAAAAACTTAACTAACCTTGAGATTCTCGATATTAGTGGAAACTGTCCGCGGTGTTACAATTCTCCTTTCCCTTGTATCCCGTGCCCAAATAATGCCGCACTAAAAATCAGTGAAGCTGCTTTTAAGATGCTGGCAAAGCTGAAGACACTCCGCTTGCATAGCAACTCTCTGAAATTTGTGTCACCTGAGTGGTTTGCCAACACAACAGATCTGAGAGTGCTGGATCTCTCATCAAACTTTTTGGCAAAAGAAATAGGCGTCACCACCTTCCCAAATTTCTTGGGCAAACTGGAAGAATTGGATCTTTCATTCAACTATGAGCTTCAGAAGTATCCTCAGACACTGACACTTAATTGCAGTTTCTCCTCCCTCAAATCCCTCAAAATTCTCAGACTGAAAGGTTACGTGTTTCAGGAGCTGAAACGAGGGTCTATTGCTCCTTTAAAACCTCTCAAACACCTGGAGGTTCTGGACCTGGGTACAAACTTTATCAAAATTACAAACCTCAGCATTCTCACGGAATTAAAAAACTTAAAAATAATCAGTCTATCTGATAATAAGATATCTTCCCCTTCCGAAAGCCAAACTGCTGTGGGCTTCCCTGGGGGAGAGCCTATCAACTGGTCTCCAATGTCAGTTGCATCTGAGTACCGAAGAAAGGAAGTGAGAGAGATTCACTACTTCAGATACGATGAATATGCTCGCAGCTGCAAACACAAAGACAAAGAACTTGGAGTTGTCACATCCTTTGTCAAAAGAAAATGCAGTAGCTTTGGCAAAACCTTGGATGTGAGTAGAAACAACATATTCTTCTTGCATTCCAGATTTTTAACTCTCAGAGATCTGAAATGCCTCAATCTGTCTGGGAATTTAATGAGCCAAAGTCTGAATGGCTCTGAATTTACCTATCTGTCTAATTTAAAATATCTGGACTTCTCTGCGAATCGCCTGGATTTGCTCTACTCCACTGCATTTAAAGAGCTTCAAAGTCTGGTTGTCCTGGATATAAGCTACAACAACCATTATTTCGAATCTGAGGGCTTGACTCATATGCTTAATTTCACCACACATTTAAAGAATCTAAAAACATTGTTGATGAACCACAACAAGATCTCCACCTCCACTAACACGGAGCTGGAGAGTCAATCACTAGAGAGATTGGAGTTCAGAGATAACCGATTAGATATATTGTGGAGAGATGGGGACACCAGATATTTTAATTATTTCAAGAAATTACTTAATCTGACTGTCCTCGATATCTCTCATAACAATCTCCACTTCATTCCAGAGGAAGTGTTCAGCAGTCTTCCAGATAAGCTATCTGAGCTCTACATCAAAAACAACAAACTCAAATCCTTCAAATGGGAGAAATTACAACTTCTACATTCTTTAAAAATATTAGATCTCACTGGAAACAGTTTGAACACTGTCCCATACATGCTGTCAGACTGTAGCAAATCTCTCCAGAAACTTGTTTTACAGAAAAACCAAATCATGAAACTTGGGCAGGATTTCCTCAAGGATGCCTTCAGCTTAAAATATTTGGATCTTAGTTTTAATTACATCAGGCATATTGAACAATCCAGCTTTCCAGATGATGTTGTTAACCAGATGGACAAGCTGCTTCTGCAAAATAACAAATTCTCTTGCACTTGCAATGCCACTTGGTTTGTAACGTGGCTAAACAGAACCACAGTGACAATTCCCAGACTGGCCACAGACGTGACCTGTGACATGCCGGGGGCTCAAGTAGGACATCCTGTAATCTCAGTCGATCTCTTGGCCTGCCAGCACCACTACCTGTCAATCACCCTCTACACCTTCATGACTGCCCTCGTCATCAGCTTCGTCACCCTGTCCGTTTCCAGCCATCTCTTCCTTTGGGACGTCTGGTACATCTACCACTTCTGTAGGGCCAAGCTCAAAGGTTATGGCCGCCTGTCCTCCCAGAGCTCTGTCTATGATGCTTTTGTCATATATGACAAGGAGGACCCTGCCGTGACTGAGTGGGTGATAAACGAAATGTGCGTTCATCTAGAGGAGCGCGGAGACCACTGCCTTTCTCTGTGTCTGGAGGAACGAGATTGGGTCCCTGGGTGTCCCCTGATTGACAATCTCTCCCAAAGCATTCATCGGAGCAAGAGGACTGTGTTCATTCTCACAAATAAGTACATGAAAGGTGGTAACTTTAAGACTGCTTTCTACATGGCCCACCAGAGGCTAATGGATGAGAAAGATGACGTTATTGTCCTGATCTTCCTGGAGAAAATACCTTGCAATTCAAAGTACCTGAGACTACGCAAGAGACTGTATAAGCGGTCTGTGCTAGAGTGGCCAACAAACCCTCAAGCCCAGCCGTACTTTTGGTTCAGCCTGAGAAGTGTACTAGCAACTGAGAGTCACAAACAGTACAACAATCTCTTCAAAGAGACACTGTAAACAGAATATACTGTAATACAATATAACTCGCTGCATCTCTATGAATTATAATGTGTAAATATTTCACCATTTAAATGTACAGTAAGCAAATGAAAATGATTGTAATAGGAACGACTTATCGCGTTCAAATTATAAATTCTTTGCACTGGAACTGGTTGGCTCACTGCTGTTTCCGGAGATGATAAAAAAAATTATTATTCTTAACTGTCTGATACAATAAACTGACAGCCTATCATGAAACAGGGAAATGAAACATATGTTCCTCATTTCAAAATTTGCTTCTGTTTGAGTCATGTTGTGTGAACTACCTAATCGGTTCCTTTTGACTTCGACAACAGAGGGGGATGTTTTTTTATGTATATTGTAGATTATGAATTATTAAAACAGAGATTGAGTATTTTCTTTTGGCCTGTGATGACTTGGTGATACATCAGCCAAGGATAGTTACAAATAGTTCATTTTGAATTTTTTTATTTTACCTGAAAGGTTACAAAGTGCCGGAACTCGACCTGAGGGCTCAATATAACACATGCACAATGGTGAGTTTCATTAATGTAAGTTTTTCTGTATGTTTTTAAATATACTTGTTACTGAGTTATTTGTTACTTGCACCTCTTTTCTTGGTTCCTGTAATGTTAGCAAAAATAATAATTATTTAGCTGACTGTGTGAATAGTTTTTTTGTACATTTTTTTTCTGGGTTTTCGTATTATTCATTATATACTGATATATATTTTCAATAGTAAATAAATAGATATACCATATTAAAGTTGAAACAAAACCACAATATCCGTAATTTTTTTAATCCTTACATTTGACTTTTAAAGAGCAACTGTTTATCCCAGTTAGCTGTCTGTACTCATGCTGTACAGCTAAATATTAATCAAATCCATCAAACACCCTTTTAAATTCTAGAGGCAATGTCAATGTTCCAAATCATACCAAATATGTTAAAATTTTAGGAAAGTGGTTAAAAAATTATCCACACATACATTTTGATTATTTCAATTTGATGGAAAGTTGCAGCCACGTTTCTGGTAACGTCAAGCAAGTTCGATGAAGTGCCAAAACAAGTCAATACAGAATACGCAAGTGAAACTAAGTTTCACATCCATATTAATTAAATAACTTTCACAATATTACAGCTACTAAAGGGGTGACAAATGGGAAACATGATGTTGAAAGGAAGATTAAATTATTTTCATTAATTTACTCACAAATCAACAAATGCACTGAAGCATTTTGCCATGAGTCTAACTGCCAACATTTGCTGCTAACTGATGTTATTGCAGTATATTTTAGCATTTATCATTCTCTCACAAATGTCACTTGTTGCCACGCTGCAATGGCTTTCACATGGTCACCATGTGAGCAGTTAATATAACTTGTAATTCTGACAAAATACCAAGTGCAATTACTGGAGTCAGGGTTATTTCACTTGCACTTAAATACTGCTATCTGCTGGATGCAGGTGGCACTCTCTGAAAAGCACTTACTGCTTTTCTAGCTTCTCTAGATAGTTGGATACACAATTAAATTTTAAATCTGGTTTTGCTCTCTCTAGTCATTTCACCAGATCAGACTGTTCATTTGGAGCATATTTATTTGATATTTGGTGGCGTACACCACTTATGTTGGAGGCACATTAAGAGATTTCTTAATGGCCAGCAAGAACAGGAAAGATGATTATGAAAAGTGTGTGAAGGTCCATATGAGCACTGGATTATTGCTTGCAGACAAGAACAAACATGCACCTATCCTAATGACATACTGTTACAAGTACTACAAGTTACCTCATCTGACTAATTTTATTTTTTTTATCTACAGGCTGTCACATTTTGGATATACGTGCTGCTGTTCTGTTTCTATTGCAATTATCAGATCCACCCTGCCACATGTAAACCTGCATGGATGTTACCACAGTTCCCATGTGATGTCAAAGTCTACAATAATTCTCAGGTTGTATTTGACTGTAAAGGGCGCTTTCTGCACAAAGTCCCTGATGGAATTACTGGAAATGCAACTGAGTTGGACTTATCAGAAAATCACCTTGCAAATATTTCGGATAATTCATTTTCCAAGCTGATGAACTTGATTAAACTCAATCTCAGCTGGGCAAATAAGAACAGAGTAGTGACCATTGCTGTGGGAGCTTTCAAAAATCTGACAAAGCTGAATCATCTGATACTGACCGGCAACTGTCTACAGCAAATTCCCAGCCAACTCCCTCAAGGTGTGGAAATCCTTGAGTTGAACAATAACAAAATTATATCACTAGATAAGAGCAGCCTTGCTGGCTTAACAAATGTGACTGAACTCATGTTATCCAAAAACTGCTACTCGTGGAATCCTTGTAGGAAATATATGAATATCACAGAAGACGTTTTCACAGCTCTTACCAGACTGCAGACTTTGGATTTGTCCTTTGACAACTTAACCTACGTTCCCAAAGGATTACCTCCATCATTAATAGTGTTAAAACTGGGTTGTAATCGGATACAATACATATCTGAAGATGATTTCCGTGGGCTTTATAATTTAAAAACCCTACAAATACAAGGGAACTGTCCTAGATGTCAAACTGCTCCATATCCCTGTGTCCCCTGCCCAAACATTTCTCTTGGTATCCATCCTCATGCATTTCACAAACTAGAACAGCTTGAAAAATTATACCTGGGAGGAAACTCACTGGACCACCTGAATCCGTCCTGGTTTGAGAAGCTGAATAACCTTAAACACTTGTTCCTGTCATTCAACTTCTTGCAAAAAGCAATTACTGAGGAAGCAACGTTTTTAAAACACATTCCCAAGCTTGAAAAGATTGATCTGTCTTTCAACTTTGCTCTTGGGCTCTATCCTAAAACATTAAATCTTTCAGAAGAATTTTCAAAACTTAGTTACCTGAGAACTTTTCATTTGGAGGGTTTGGTCTTCCAGGACATTGGACCGGGCACACTCCAACCTCTGTACAAGCTCAAAAACTTGTCTACACTGAATCTAGGGACAAACTTCATTATTCACTCTGATCCCACCATATTCAGCAGATTCTCACATCTGAAGCTGATATACCTTGCAGAAAACAGACTGTATCCCATTCCAGCGATAAATCCCCCTTCTCCCAGTGATGGATACAATGAGAGTCCAGAACTTGCCATTTCACCTTTCGTAAAACCCCACCCAAAAGACTTGACGTATAAGGTATCACGCCTTATCAACCAAGAATGTTTTGACTCAGGTCGAGTGCTAATTCTCAGCTCGAATAATCTGTTCTTCATTTCCCCAAAGCAATTCGAAGGCTATGGTGATATTGCGTGTCTCAACCTCTCAAGAAACGGTTTTTCAGCAGCACTTCAGGGAACAGAGTTCTCTTTGTTGTCTAATTTGACATATTTGGACCTGTCATATAATAAGATTGATCTAGCCTACAACAATGCCTTCATAGAACTACAGAAACTACAAGTACTAGACCTCAGTTACAATGAGCACTACTTTAAAGCATATGGGATAACCCATAACCTAAATTTCATAAAAAATCTGCCAGCTCTGAGAGTGTTGAATATGAGTTATAATGGCATTTCCACATTAACAACAAAACAGCTCTCTAGCAAATCATTATCTGAACTTTACTTTACGAATAATAATCTTGGAAATCTTTGGAAAGAAAGAGATGGCTCATACAACATGCTTTTTACACATCTTATTAATTTAACAATTTTAGATATATCCCAAAACAAGATTACAAAGATCCCAGTTGATGTTTATACATGTTTGCCACATAACCTCACCAAGTTACGCATAAGCCATAACTTGCTGACTGATTTTAAATGGGACACACTGGGGTTTTTCCATCAACTTCAAATTTTAGACTTGAGCTTCAATTCTATTTCTAACGTGATGGGTATAAACTTAAACATCACTCAGACTTTGACTTTCCTGGACCTGAGTCATAACCACATCTTCAATTTGGACAATGGCTTCATGCATGGTCCGAAAAGCCTCAGGACTCTTGACCTTAGCAACAACAAACTGACCACTATTAACCAATCCAGCTTCCAGTCAGGATCTGATAATCTGATTAATACTTTGTTGTTGCAGGGCAACCCATTCCACTGTGCCTGTGATTTACTAGATTTCATTCTGTGGATTGAAAACAGTGATGTAAAAATCCCGAGATTGACCACTAAAGTGAAATGTCACACGCCAGCAAACCAGGAAGGTCAAGCAGTGATATACTTTGACATTAACCAATGTGTAAATGACGTTCAAGCATTCCTGATCTACATAATAACAACTTCATTCATTGTGTCTTTTATGATTGTGGTAACTGTTGCTCACTTCTTTTACTGGGATGCTTCTTATGTGATACATTATATGAAAGCAAAGTTGAAGGGATACAAATCTTTGAACTTACCAGACAGTGTTTACGATGTGTTTGTGACTTATGACACCAAAGATCCACACGTCTCTGAATGGGTGATGAAAAATCTGCGGGTGCAACTGGAAAATGAAGGGGAGAAACACTATCCTCTGTGTCTGGAGGAGAGGGACTGGACCCCAGGAGTCCCACTGGTGGACAACCTCAATCAGAGCATCAGATACAGTCGCAAGACCCTGTTCGTCTTAACGGAGGGTTACATCAAGACTGGGATTTTCAAGATGGCGATGTATTTGGCCCACCAAAGACTTCTGGATGAAAATGTAGACGTTATTGTGCTGCTGATGCTGGAGCCTGTCTTGCAGCAAACTCACTTTCTGCGCCTGAGGAAGAGGCTCTGCGGGGAAAGTGTTGTAGAGTGGCCGAGAACAGCAGCTGCAGAACCCTGGTTTTGGCAAAACCTGAGGAATGTTGTGAGAGTAGACAATCAGGTGATATACAACAAGACTTATTCAAAATACTTCACCAGCAAGTGAAGCGAGATAAAGATCAGTCAAGACTGTCACATGACAATATGAGGACAATGAAACCATTGTTTTATGGCAATACCGTTGTTTCCACACAACTTTCTCTGACTGGGACAGCTGGAAACATGATTTCTTTAGCTTTTCTGATTCTGTTACAGTGATGGGCTACTGAATCTCTTGTTATGTAACTTTTGTGCAGATATTAGATTATAAATAAATAAATAAAGATATAAATATTTCAGCCCTTTTTTCTGGCCTCCATCTTACTAAGAATTAACTACTTTTTGGGTCAAACATGATAAACAGAATAAACTGTACATTCCTTCATTGCTATTATTTACTGATAGTTTCTTTGCAAAAATAAAAAAAAAACTAAAAATAAAGCCCTAAAAAAGAAATGTCCACACTGGAAAATTTTCCACACTGTCAGAAAAACACATGGGACGCTGTTGATCCCTGCAGGCTTCTGTCTCCCCATTACCTCCTGAGTCATACTCCGGGTCGCCCACATGGTGTCGCCACCGTAACAATTTTAACGGGGTACTGTATGCAAGTTAAATTTAAACTTATTTTCTAACTCATTAACTATTTTTCAGTTATATTTGTGTTATAGCAGCAGACCCGTGGAGCCGCCATGATGAGGATCCGGACCTTCCCTCTGGACTAATGGAGACTTGACTGCACTAATTCGGAACAGCTGGTCGCTCCGGACTAAAAGCCCTTTTGTAGGTGAAACAAACATCCAGACTTGGAATGAAATTTCTCCATGTGGATCTTTTTGCTTTTCTTTTTGAGTCGAAAGCGCCAATATGTATCCAAAGAAGAAGATTTTAAACAGACGGGGCGTGACGTCAGAAGTATATTTGCATACTGAGCAGTATAAATGGCGTGATTGACGGTTTGGCCCTCACTCTGCCGCTACGTCATCCACATCTCCGTCCTCTGGTGTCGCTGGCCAAAAACCGCTGGTGAGTGCATGAGTGTGTTTCTGCTTAATCAAATGCAAGTGTGTTTTTTTTTTTTTTTTTTTTTTTTTTTTTTTTATAATGTTGTTGTTGTTGTTGTTTCCCGCTGTTGAATAATTTAGCTGTGAATCGTGAGGTTTGTCATACTTCTCGTCCAAACCTCGCGATGTCCTTTTTAATCAACATTAAACGGCGTCAGCCGCGCGATATTTGGAGTAAATGAGGAGATGTTCCGTCACGCTGTTGCTCAGTCGTGTTGTCTGCTCTCATTTAGCTTTTATTCGTGTAGATACCCGGCGTGTTTTATTCTGACAATAGCAGTCTTTACTCTGGTTTATTGTTGGAAGGGATGTTGATTTTGAGTCCGGTCTGGTGGTTCAAAGGGTTTTCCACAGGGCGCTCAGCTGCGCACACACACCCACCGACTGACAAAGTCCCTGATGGACTCCATTTATTTTCGCCTTAATCCTCTAATTTATTCAAAGAGTTTAACGTGTTTAGGGTTTAGACTTGGTCTTAAATGCTCGGCCTCACTTAAGACCACAGTAATTCTGAATTCTGGTTCCTGTCTGTGCAGAGTCTACAAACATGGCTGACAAACCTGACGTCACAGAAGTCACAACCTTCGACAAGACCAAGCTGAAGAAGACGGAGACTCAAGAAAAAAACACCCTGCCAACCAAAGAGAGTATGTCCTGTTCCCTAATTGACTCCATTTTAGACCCTTTTGACACTTAGGTTGAACCTTTGGCTCTATTGATCTAAACTTTCTCTCTCCACTTGCAGCCATCGAACAGGAGAAATCAGAGTCATGAAGACTCATCCTCCTCCACTGTACATTCCAAGCCTTTTTTTTTTTTTTTTTTTTTTTCCTCCCCAACTTTTTTCCATGTATTCCAAGTTGCAGAACTTATTGACAAATGTTGGCCATACAACCACACAGCACTCACTTCCCTTGACGTCTTGCTGGCGCAGTGTGGCTCAATGTCGGCATGAGTTTGGTCTCCAGTCTTTGCTGTGGCTCTGTCATGAAATAACTGGGACCTAAACTTCCAGGGTTTGTAGCACTGCTCTGGTTGCCTGTTAATGTTCACAAAGCAAGCTGTTTTTTGGAAATCTGGAATGCACAAGTTTGTTACATATGCAAAATAAAAAAAAAAAAATGTTAATGGACTAGTGGTTTGGATTTTCTTTTCCCCTCTCCAAATGCTGCAATCAACTGCTCTAAGTTTACAATTTTTTTTTTTTTTTTTTTTTTTAAATTAATATGAAGGAAAAATGATGACAAAATTTTGCCGCTATGGTCAAATGACACATTTGGGTTTGCATGCCAAATGTCTCAACACAATTCTTCTGACTCTGCTTAGCGGAGATGCCAGGAAATTAACAGGCACTGATGTGGCTGATTAAAGTCTGCCCAAGCATTTCCTCACATCCTAGGATGACTGTATCTTGCAACATTAAACTTAACCTTTCCCTTGCAATGAAAAGGAACTCTCCCTCCATCTCACTTTACATTAGATCAGCTGTGTGATTCTTGTACAGTTCCTATGTTGCAGCTGCACCAGGGCTGTGTTCAGCTAACCCAGAACAGGGGCTCTGTCTCAGCTGTAATCACAGCAGTTTCCTGCTGTGAAACTGCAATGTGGTGGATTGGAGAATTTCTCCAGCATTAAATGGATCTTAGCTACAACATTAGGGCAGAGCAGTGTGAGTGGTTAACCACTACAAGTCTACCTATGGAACTGTGCAGTGACAAAATCCCTTTGATTTTGTCAGATGAGTGTCCTGCACTTTGTAGTCAGTCGATGGTAAACTAACTGCCTTGCCTGAAGTGGGATTAGACTGGAAGTGGCCTTGCCGTCATTGGTGCATAAAAGAGAAGAACACTACAGATTTTACTGCTGTTTATAACTGCAGATTGAGTTCACTTGTCTTTTTATTGAAAGTAAAAAAAGCTAAATGTAAATAGGTATTTTAATAAATATCAGTGATACTATCCTACATTGTGATAGTTACTAGAGTGGTGTGAGTACTTCTATGACAGCTTTGTTTTAACAAACGCCTCAGTCTTGGTGACCTCATTGAATGTGTAAACCGTACCATGACAAGCTGCTCTTCTTGGAGGCGGTTACCAAGTTTCTAATATCCATTCAAAAAACAAAAAAGAGGACCTGTTCTCCCTCATTCTGCTGCATATAGCTATATTTCATGTAGGAAGAGAGAGAGAGAGAGAGAAAGAAAGGAGGGGCAGGAGGTCATTACATAACTTCAATGTGTCTACAGACAATAATGCTGTGCTGAAACAACTACAATAGGCTCTGCTGAAGGACTGGCAAATTTCACATTCATCCTCTTTCCCATGAGCCCATATTTAACCCAAAGCCATTTTTAGTATGGGAAAAAAGGACAGTAGTTTATTTTTCTATTTGCCTTTCTTTTTTTTTTTTTTTTTGAGAGGCACCCCAGGCCACACAATTTATACACTTACACACATCTGTGATATCAGCCCAAGTCCCAAGTGACCAGACTGTTCTCACAACAGCTCCTCATTGTCCTACAACAATATTGGTTTTGTTGAGCACAGTGGCCGGTACTACACACAACAAGACCCTACCAACACACTTTAATTGTTCAATATCATAGGCCAGGGCTGATGGCCACCCACCCACAGCTCCACTCAAGGAAACTACCTGTTGGAAGTTGCCACTGTTAGTAATTCTGATTTTAGACCTGCTATCAAAGAGAAGTGCACCAAGATACAGTAACTTCTGGTATGCTTTAAAAAATATATAAATAAAATCAACTTGAAATTCTAACCTCTTGGACAGATTTAACCTTACCTTACAATGAAAACAAGATATGTAATCTTCCTTGAGAGTTCTTACCAGGATGACAGATATGATAGCTCAACCCTGATCCCTGAATGGGGGGGTGGTTAGAGCAATAATTCCCTGTTTTTACTACTACTGCTATCAGGTCAGGTAAAAATTGATAACTGTCCATGATGCAAATGACCCTGAAAGGACACTAAGGGCTGATTGTGATCCTGGCTTTAGGCACCACGATGCCGTCTGCCAGTGTTGTGACGGGCACCCTCTGGACCAGCTGTGACGCAGACTGACTACACCCCACTACGAAGAGCACTGTCTATGGGTGCATACGTAATGTGCGATGATGACACCACACTGGGGCTTCTGCTGCCAAAGGAGAGGCTTATGCCACATAACACCAACCACTTTGTATTGTTGAAGTACTAGATTTGCAAAGAAGTTTAGATGTAACTATGAAATGATTTATTATGTGACATATAAAATGGTTCCACATAAACAAACGAATGACAAAAAAGACTGCATTGAGTGTAATAGTAAACTGTGTGAAATTATATGAAAAAAGTTTGATAATGTTTGGTTTAATTGGAAAAAATTGCAAATATACAACTTCCCTAATGCAGAAAGAAGAAATGGATTGATTATTATCTCATTTTTAAAATCATACAACACATGATACACAGTGAAATCTAATGAACACTTCTTAATATTTACACTTAAAATTAAAGGCAATTTAATGTGCCATCATAAATTCTCATTGTCATTGTTGAGGGGGGAATACTAAAGAGGTGATAAACAAAGACTGTTCCAACAGGTTACTATTGTCGCATGCAGGAGGAAGTCACAGGAACTTGCAGCTGCTCACAGCTGTATGGTCAGACTCATCTCTGTGTCTCTGCTCCTTACTCGTGTTCCGTTTAAAACCCAGTCCATCTGTCCTGCACTCTGTTTCCATGGTAGCAGACAGGAGGTTTTGGGCTTTCACACATGATCAGATACTGCTGTGTTGTTCTGAATCCATACAGCTACTACTACTACTAAAAAAATATTCCTCCAGAATACATTTGGCATCTTGATTTTTTATCTCTTTATATTAGTGGTATAGAATGAGATAAATGCAATGCTCCCATGTTTTATGTATGTGTATGTTATGGGAAAACATAAACACAACTATTTGAAAAAAGACTTGTGCTGCTGGGAATACCTGCAAGGCAAAGTCAAACAAGAAAAACTCTAAGCCCCACTGAACTACTTTGACGTTTTCCCCTAGGGAAGATGTTTAAATTGTTTACCTGTTAAAGTGTGTTTCTCATGTCGGGACACAGCCTAGTCTTTTTTTTTTTTAGGAGTTAGGTATGCAGCACTATTTAAGTGCTGTGGAAAAATGCATTGTGCTCTGATGGAACCACTAATACATACATTCTTATGAATGAATTACAGTTACAGCACGGACAGGATGAACTTTCTTTTTTAGAGTGGAACAATATCAGCACAGATTAAACAAATCATTAGTGCCTCAGATGGTCACAAAAACAAACCATTTTAAAGACATGAACGAATGACAAAATGAATGAACGATAACAGAATGAACAATCACAAGTCAGTGACAGTGACAAGTCAGAACAATCACAAAATCAGTCAGTGGTACACGAGAAAGACAAATATGGCATATTTCTGAATTCCAGTGCGCTCATGTCTAAGGGGAGGTTTGGTGTCTTTATGTTCTCAATACAGTGCACACCAAGAAAAGCACAATCCATCTTTGTCCTCAGTGTCACACCCATGAAGGGAAAACCATTACTTCTATTGTGCGATAGGTAGACACAAAAGGAGGGTTTGATATCTATCAGCGTCCAGATTTTCACAGGAATTAAAAAGCAAACAAGTGTTTAAAACTCAAAACAACTTCCTGATAACCAAACAAAGCATATACAAAGGCAGAGTAAATATAAAGACGGAGTTGGTTTACTTCCTTATTCTCTGTTAGAATGTTTTGGCATTTATGGTATCAATCTTATCCAATTACATAGCAAGGGTGGAAGCCAAGAAAGCTAAATGTAATGAAACAAATAGTAAATACTCTCTAAGTAAAGTAGATGTAGAAAAACTGAATGCACTCAAAAAATATGAAGATAGGATGTGAAGTATCTCCATCACACTGAAACACACTTGGAAGGATTTGTCATCCATAAACACATCATCAGCCTTTGGCCAGAGGTGAATCAGTTGCAAAACACCATGACAATGCATGTTGGGAACACACAAACTAAACTGAAAAAGAGGAACAAGTTGAATCTTAAACTAAGCTGCAGGCAGGCAAGTTACCAGGATTTTAGTGTGTAATGTGTCCTTCTAAATTGCCAGATATAAAACACTCCAGCGCAAGACAGCATGGTGGAATTACTACAAAAAGGTCATCTTTTAGTACAAGAAAAAAAAAGTATGAACAAACAGCCATAGCATAAGGTAAAGTTCAACAGCCTAATGAGGTAGTGAGAAAAGGCAGAGTTAGAACAACATAATTTGAGGAAAATAAGTCTTTTGCTTGCTGGACTAGATTTTTTGCAATCTGATTAGCTAGGCTGATGTGTCAGAAGTGCAGTGACAGAGATGCAGTGTTGTGTAATTCAACGGGACATGTGCACTCAACCTTACAGCTGCAAGGGCCACCCTGGTGTGCACAGTAGCTCTCCAAGTCTGAGCTTGGCAACTGAAGCACTCCCGTTTAGCACAGATTACCCTCATAGTTTGAGTATTGACAGCATTATAGAATTTTAGTACCAAAGCCTTTGCCATATAGAGAAAATGGTTAGATATAGAGCTATGATTACAGTGCTTGCGTGTGACAGAAGGACAGGAAGTGAGAGGACTAAGTGCGAAGTGGTCTGCCAGTTTGCATGCATTTAAATGTGGAGACAGAATTTGTGGCAGCAGCAATGATCGTAATCAGTGTAGGTCGTCAGTGCTTTAGGTGGATGGGCATAAACAGTGGGGAAAAACACAGAGCTCATTAAACCTGTTGGAAAATAAAAATGATCTAAATATATTGGATCTCTGCAGCTGAGAGTGGCAGAGATTAAGAGGAAAATAGACACCGGTGAGCCTTGAAGAGACATGAATCTGTGACATTGGTAGACTGCGTCAAATGGCTGTGTTTAACAGTCGTTCAAGCTGAAGGGGAACAAGACTGAGGTGTGCAGACATTTTAGGCTCGTAGGCTGAGTAAGTGATCCTTTTACTTCAACATGCACCGACAAGCATAAAGCCATGTACAACCTCTACATGGACATACAATTATAAGGCCACTATGGCGAATTTCCTTCTTCTATATTTATGGTTTGTCACAGTCACAAGTTTATTCTGAAGAGCTGTATGCACAGCAGGAAACAAAGTGGTTACCATCTGTCTGTCTGTCTGTCAGTCCACAATTCAAATGTCAGTTCAGTTTGTAGTACTGACCAAGTGCTCCCTGAAACATGCACCACTGAGCACCACACAGAAAATGATACACAATAAAATGACAAAGTTCGAATTTGGTTTCATATGAATTCTTCCGTGCTAGTTTTCTGGCATCATTCTCCACAAGTAATTTGACAGGACACTGAGACATGACAGTTGGGATTTTTGTTATTGGACTCAAAGATCCAGAGCTTGAGTAATGATCTTGATCGGTAGTTAAGCTCCTTGTGCCTCTATATATGATCGTAACAGAGCTGGATAACATTCTTGACAAATCTTCAGTGCGTCGCTATATGCCAGTTTCTCTTCCTATCTCTGCTGCAGTCAGTGTGATGTTTCTCAAAGATACAGTATGGTTTTCACAACAGCTCGTTAGTGTGTAGTTTCAGCTGTCATCTGACTGCACACTGGTAATTTCTGATTTATCTTATTTACCATTTTTTTTCTACCTTATTTGCATATACTACTATTTGATAAAATACAGTCTTTTATTTTTTTCTTGGGGATAAAGCATCAAAAACTATTCTTGGCGAATGAATGTAATCATGCCTTGAGTGTGAAATCTCCTCCACGTCTTAGCCTACCATGTTGCAATTTACAGTTTCACTGTTTGTTACAGCTTGTTTGTAAGTTTGTCTGAACCCAGAAGTCTTAAATGTGTGTAACAGGATGTGGTTAAAGAGCTGCAGTGCCTCTCTATAGAAGCAAAACTCTGGCATGAAATGAATTGCTGAGCTGATTCCTTGTTGCTGAGTTTCTACTCTTTTTTCTTTGCAGGCAGGGCAGAAGGGAAAGAACTTCATCATTTTGCTCACAAATTGTAAGATTATATATGAGAGCAAAAACGGCCTGTATAATGGTTCCACATCTACTCAGCAATTGTTCAGTAGAGCCTTACAGTAACAGACTGACTGCTTCTTCTATAATGGTCATATTTATAAATAGTCTGAAATGTCCATTAGTTGGGAAGTGCACAATTCTCAGAACAGCATGAGTAAGAATGCACCATAGTTAGATGTGAAACTGTTACAGCAGTCTATTTGTGCATTTTGTGTCAAGTATGTGTTTTGCTTTTGTATTATATTATACAAGTATGTACAATTCCTGCATGATGGCTGTCTAAATATATTTTAATTTTTAATTAATTTTACAATTTTTTTCTTAATATTTACACTTAATATTAGAGGCAATTTAATATGCCATCATAACTTCCCCTTGTCATTAATCAGGGGGAAATACTAATGCAGTAAAAAACAAAGCGCGTTCCCACAGTTACTATTGTTGCTATGCACCAGGTGAACTATACTGGAGAGCTCTTCAGACAACAACACACTAAACCTGATAGATTTAGACAGCTTGATGAAAACCGTCTGAGGAATGTGCTTAGCTCCTAGTGCTCCTATAGACCTGGCTTGATCCCACATGTCTCAACATGGATGTAGAGTGTTTTGGCCAAGCTGGGGATTCACATGTTGATCCTCTAAAAAAAGACATGCAGCTAAGGGTTAGGGTTGTATTTATAATAAAGAAGGTGGGGGCACATAAACGTTTAGATCTAGTGTGTTCTTGGCTAATGTCTGCAGCAGTTAGTCGAAAAAGCTCATTGTGAAACAAACCACTAGAACTTTGGCATTCAGGTTTGGTCTAAGAATGGTCTAATCTCCCCTTAATTAACATGGGTAAGCACTTAAGGAAGTGTTTATGTGAGTGTGTGTGCACCTCAAAGTAGGAAACCAACAAGACAAAGCATGGGCCAAAGCTTTCCAACTGGTGCTTCCAACTTCAGCTATTTATGACATTTTCTCTCTTCCGTTTGTTGCAGGTTGTTTGAGCGTCATGCTGTGCACTGCTACAGAGGAACCTGTAGGTGTAACATGCACGCCTCATTCCAGACCTCAAACATCATGCAAATATGAACCAAGCACAACTTGCAACTTAAGTTATATAACTATGAGAGAATAGGGCCTAGCTGCACATAGCATATGCACACCAAAAATACATATAGTCCTCCCATATATTAAAGTTTAATAATATGATACACAAGCCCAATCTTTTATCCCTGTATTTTCTGTACCCCTGCAGCATGAGCTACAAAGTTCATTATAACAAGAAACAGGAAATGAAATCTGGCTGTGTTGATTTATATAGACTTTTTCTGATAAAGTCTGTAATAACAGAACAACTATTTTTAAATGTATTTCCAACAACCTATAATCCTTCAAAAAAAAAAAAAGTGTGAGGATACACAGACAATGTAAGAGGTAAAAGTGATACCCCAGCATGTCTTATCCTGTTAGGCATGCAGTTTACATGACCACTGCACCATGGTGAGAATCGTTCTCCTCTTTGGGTACATAGTTGTGTAATTATACCCAGCATGAACGTCCCCAGTTCTAAAGAATAGAAAGTACTTTAAACTATAACCTTTTGGGGTTTTGCCACTAAAAGGTTAAAAAGCAAACTGAACCCCTCCAGGCATCAAAGAACAATGTGAAGTTCAGTTACAGAACAGTCACAGCTTCATTATCATCGTAACATGTCCTGGTAATTTTAGCTTTGATAATAATACCATGGAAAATATACATTTCCATGCTATACATGCATGAAGTCATGCACTTCAGAGACACCACTGCAAACTGTTTGCATATACTTGATGTGAACAACTGCAATATTACATTATAAGTAAGACAGCATTAGTTAGAAGCTTGGATCCAGAGGAGATGATACAATTGTAAGACGCATGTAAAGAATTTTAAAGTGCACTGCCTCTGATAAAAAGGTTCATAAAAGAGGCTCTTCAAAAGGGAAATGTATTTAGATACAGTCATGTGGCAGGAAGTGCAAAGGGGAAGTTCCCCATAAAGCAGCCACAGATTTGAAGAAATGGAAGTCAAAAAACATGCAACAGTAACGTCTTTAGATATATGTTCTGTGTGGACTCCATATAATGTTGTTTGGTGTTGTGTGGGAACTAGACAGGATCCGCCATGAAGGATGAACCAAACTGAAAATCAGCATGAAGGGCAGTAGATAAAGTAACCTCTAATAAAGGAAGACAGCATTAGCTCATCATCACTTCTGCAGCATAAGAACAGGAAACATAGGAGATTTTTTAACCAACAGCTTTAATAGACAATAGTTATGTCTCTGACCAGACCAGCTCATTAATAAACAATGGTTGGGCACACATTAACCCTCTTGAGAAGTCTGGCACCACCCTATCAGGCCACCCTCACAGCATGGCACATCACTGTTCGATGCTGTATTATTAATGAGAGGAGAACGAGTGTCCAGCTGAGGCCAAAGCCTGTTTTTAGTCTTTCACACCCATCATGTCAAGAGGCGAAAGTGGCTTTGTGATCACACACAGCCCGAATCCCCCAAGGACTGGCTCTCTGGTTACACTGGGTTCAAAGCCACTTAGTAGCAGCCTGTCACTGTGTAATCTGCAGACAGCAGATGTTTCACAAGGAGCACCTGAACTCATCAGATCTTCTAAGTGTGAATTATAGGAGGTTTTTGTTGGGCCATGACCGGGACAGAGCTGTAAAATTACAACCATGAAGACAAAAATGAAATATTCAAGTTAAAGCCTCTTTTGGATTTTTAATTAAGTCACTAAAGATCTGATGTGTTACCTTTGAGACAAGATGGTGTGTGGACAAATTCTGTAACTTTGTTTGATCCTGTGATGGATATTGTGCTCAAGTCAGAATTGCACATACCCAGTCAAACGGATTTCTCAAGGTTACATTTATTATTGCAAGGAGGAAGTCACAGCTCCCTCCTTTTGCAACTGCAAGTGCCATGGATAAATGAATGACTGCTCAGATTTAGGCTTTTTAGGATAAAATGCACTGCAGTGAACAGTTCAAGTTCACTGCAGCCAGATTTTTATCTAACTGTAGTTTGAAAGTTTTTTTGTCTTTTTAAATTTTGTCCTATATAGATAAATATTGGGTAAATGATGACAGCATTGCTGACATGTATTAAATGTCTCTCTCACAATAGCTTTGATAATCAGTAGTCCATTTCACAGCAGTCAATACTGTTTGCTGTGCATTCACTGCTCATGTCATCTACCACTCATGGCAGGATGTGGTTGTGTATGCACATCACTTTCAAAATAACTCCTCAGCCTTGTGTCTCCTTTTATAGTAAAGGACTTGCTTATTGTGCCATGAGCCACTGTGAGGAACTCTTGAGTGGATAGGGATGCATTTGGATTTGCCAGTAAGGGGCATGCACTTCTAAGAGCAGTTCCGTTGGGGTTCCTTATGCTAACTATTAGCTGCATTATGGATCGACCTATGTCTGCAAGCTTGGAATCAGTTAAGGAGAGTGAATTCTAGGAAGTGGGCAGGCACATGTCCCAAAAACTGCTAATGCCCAAATTAAGTGCTATGTCATAGAGAAAACAAAGGCACAGACATATGTAGATAATATGTATGAGCATAAACAATCAAAATGTGAATCCTATAAGTCTTGAATCTGACATATGCTTTAGAAATGATAACACTACCCTTACACTGTTTAGATGCCCATGTAAACCACCCACTGGTTAGTCTCCACCTCTCATTGCAATCTGTCTCAAACTTCCCTCTCATTCAGGAAGTGATGCAACCCTCTTCAGTAAAAAAAATTAATAAATGAAGATATGGACCTCTGGTGACAGAAAAATGACAAAGCAAGGAATAAATCATCAATATTGGTAGGCTGAGTTTTCTACTTAGGTCCAGACACAGCTCATAAAACACACCAGGTTAAAAAAATAACAAAATAAGATACATTATCAGTAAAGAAAGAAAGTGAAACTCTATTACAAGTTGAGGACAGGCTAAACCAAAATCCACTGCTTTGCTCTATAATAACACTGTCAAGTGTTGAACTATGTCTCCCCCTCCTGGAATAACCACAAAAAGGAAATATGGATTATTTATACTCAGCACAATGCAGACTCAAAATTTAAATGATAAATATACTTTATCATAGGTTTTATACATCTATATATAATATAATGTAAATACTACAGCCATGCTGTATCACCCACAACACTATGTACTTCACAAACAGCAAAAATGAAGGAATCCTTGTGTTTTTCACTCATGCAAAAATATTACAGAATTTTAGCCTTCTAACATGAATGTTTGCTAACTGGAGCCAAAACCTCACGGTGCTTCATTGAAATCCTGTTTTGAGTTTTATTCCTGACTTAAAGGACTTAAAGGGATTTGGCCAAGACATTCAAGGGTGCTGTTGCTGTGACAATAATGTCTTCCTCAGGTTCACCTGATGCCTAATCTAGCACAGAGCCCAAACACTCACTCCACACAGCAGCACAGAGGAGATAGCTCTGATGTACTCTATAGTACACGTGACCTACATGCTTAAAATGTCCAGAGTCAAGTTGCGGACTAGAAATGGGAGACTTGAGAGTGTGTATCTGCATATGTGTGTAGCACACAGTTTTCTGAGGATGGCCAGAGGTGGTACGGATATCATGCTTCAAATGAAACTAGACAAATGGTTATAGAAAGTACTGTGTGAACAATGATGCATAATATTGTTTAATGCACTGACCCTGACGCACAGAAAACAACAACGCAACAATGCTTTGCACTTCAGAACAAAGATCTAATGTCTCCTCCTAGCCAACTGCGCCACACTTTATGAAACATGTCGTAAACTTCAATGAGTCCCATAACTGTGCTGGAACGATTCAGAACAATGTTATCCACTGGAAAATCACAGAGCTCGTATCAACATACCAAACTTGTGAAAAAAATAAGACATTTCATTGTAGGTAAAGTACTGGTGTCATGAATATTGGGGAAACTGATTTGGAATTCTACATACATACTGTACACACAGTGACTATAGACTAACTCAAACAACTGGAATAATCATAGTTCCAACACAATTTACAATTAGGCAACTAAAAGATCTTGGATGAGATTATATGAAGAAATGGTTAAATAAGTTTTTCTGCTGGCATAAGGTTGGGTTTTCCTCTTTGTCTCATAAACATTCAGAGACAAGTTGTTTCAATTGAAGAACTGAATGGAGACTATAGTGATTTTCATTATGGTAGAAGATGGAATGGTTTTTGTTTCTAACACACTTTCTGCCAACACCACTAGTTAGCTGCGCCTCCCTCTACTTAACCTCCTCCACCTATCGAGCTCCCTCCTGCATGCGGACCAAGCAATATGAGTGCAGGTTCATTGTAATTATTGTTGTGTATCGCCCGAGTCTTTGTGAGCACATCTGTGTTAACACTGATTTGTTCTGGAGCAGGTCATGTGAGCAGAGCCACACCAAACCCAAATATGTAATATTGTGGGGATAAATGGATCCAGTAATGGGAGGGTCCAAACTGACTTTGTTTTGGCCTCTGAATAGCTAAACAAAATAAGGTATAACCAACATTTAACGAGCTGAAACAACTTTGCTTCCTCATGTGAACAGTGAACGTCTGGCGAAATAATCACAGACCTATATTGCTGAGCTCAACTACAGTGTTTAACATCAAACTTCCCTCTCATCCTTTAGGCATTTCCACAGCAATTTTAAAGTAATCATTTTAAACCTCTTTTGGTGGCGTGGCAGTGGGAAGTTTGAAATGAAACTGATTTTGACAGTGCACGAAATGACCTCGGTCATCCCAAAATAAGGGAGATGTAGTTCGACAACAACTGAAACGTCTGACTCTCCCAAAGAAAACATCACCTGTCCATTTGTGAAGGGGAACAGGGGACCAGGACCAGATGTTGGAGTGAACTTTGAAAGCATGAAAAACTCATTAAACATTTTTACGGCCAAACTTGGAATTAGCATGTGCAGGAGAACAAAACTTTATGTGTTACCTGTGAGCAAGACATCAAAGAGCACTGCAGCTGCTAATGACAAGTCTACGCTTGCCTGAGTTCCACAATTAGCCAATACAGCCAATTGTTAAAGAAAAAAGTACAGTATAAGGGTATTGTCAAACTGCAAATGCATGTTTCACGTGAATTATTTACGGAAACAATCAAAGTAAAATGTATCTGACATTTGCAAAACAGAATTCTCTTTCCTACTCCACAGAAAGAGTTTCATGTGCTCATATATAAGGTTTCACTGAAGGGAGCAGCACCCCTAAACATAATCTCCACCCCCCCTTACAAACACACTCCTACCTCTAAAAGTCACAACCTATCCCTCACAGTGCAGTCTCATTTCACAGAGTGTCAACCCACCTCTGAAATTTTAAGGACGAATAGGAGGCAAATTATGGGATGCAGAGAATAGCTGCTGCACTGAAGAAAGTTAGAGAGATTTTTTTTTCCCCCTATTGGTGGAGACTTTGACTTTGTGCTCTGGAAGTAAATGCAATCCAGTGTGCTTGGAGTAAAAGCAGGATTGAAACCCGTCTAAGTATTTTAATGAGTGGAAGCCCCCACGAGGAATAGTCGGAGCTCACAGGAAACAAAGTCAACTCCGTGGGAATCACAGTGCTGCTGCTCACGATCACAGACATGCAGTCCTTCACCTGGGTCGGCGCCCTTTTTCTCCTGATCTACATCTCCTCCAGTGGCACAGAAGCTCAGAGGTAAGTGAGTCTAATGAAGTAGAGTCATAGTTGCATTGGTGTGTTTCCACCCAGAAACCAGCAGCAGGTGTAAACTTTACTTGGATAATGGCTCAGTTAAGAGAAAAAAAGATGCTCCCATGTAGTGTAAGACATTTTCTATGTATTATAAAGTTACTGTCACATTGCAGTGAGCCTGGCAAGCACTGATACCAATGAAAAAGAACAAAATTGTGAAATGTTAATAACTTAATATGGAATTTGGCCTGCTTCCTGTGGCAAAAATGCTACTGCTTTAACTACTAGTTTCTCCAGCTGGTGTAATTCTAAGTGAAGTTTTATGAGTAAACTGAAAGCCCCTATTTCAACACTGAAATATGTGCTTTAAATGTTTACAGGGAAATCTGTTGTTTTGATGGTACGTACATATTACAGACAGCGCACTAGGAGAGCAAAGACAGTGTGTCAGCTAAATGCGGCACAGCAACTGTTATAAACATGAAGAGCACCTGTCACACTCGAGAGTCCCTGTCCTGTCAGCTATTCTGGTTGATTTTCTATCAAGTCTCAGATTCCTTCAGGTCCCCTGGAGACGATGCTGCTTTTAGGATGCTACCCTCAACATCTGGGATATTAGATGGCCCTGAGCACAAAAGATAATCTTATGGATAGAAATAATAAAGCTGAAAGCTGTTGAGTTCGATTTACACATGTGAGACATGAACATCTTAATCTAATTGACAGTTTCTAAATAAAGACATGCAATGGAACCTCTGTATAGAATATTTTGAGTGTAAAGCTGACCTGATGACCACAACTTAGTGTAACTTTACATTAGGTTGTTATATGATTCCAGTAACAAAAGTCAGATGGAGATTAAAGTAAAGAGAGGAAATTGAGTCTTGGATTAAGCGTCAATGAGCAAAACAGGAAGTGTCTGACACCCTGTCAGCTGGCTGTTGCTTCACAAGAAGCCATACTTTTATATGCCGTGATCGTTAATTAGAAATGGATCCATGAAAGCTTGTGTTTTAAATCTTGAGAATTTAATGGGGTGATAGATATTTAGAGCTAAAACATTTCTGCTCTCATTATTGAGACTTTTAGATTGAGCTAAATATACTGTTTAATGTTCCAGGCATTAGCAGGTTGGGCAATAGATACGGCTAAAGCAGCCAGATTACAGATTTTACCTTCCACTCCTCTCCTCTTCTACAAAGGCACTACCGACAAGTCCTTACTGGAAACCAACCAGGTGTGTGCCGCTATGGCAGGAGACTCGAGTGTTGCTATGGCTGGAGGAAAAATGGCAAAGGACAGTGTGAAGGTAAGAAAATATTGATTCAAAGACTCTTTCTAATCAATAAATAATAGTTATGATTTTTGCTTTATTTGCACACATTGCTTTTGGGAATTTGGTGAGTAAGTAAATACAGAAAAAAAAGCTAAATATACTGCCACAATACACTGTATCCCACCAATTGTTATTCTTTTCATGATAGATATTTTCCTAACCCAGAAAAATGTGGAGGAAAGTCTAGATTGAAAAACCTCTCCTGCACATTAGGATGTGCGGTTTAACTACAGCCCAACATTCTCAAACCACTAATATATCTAATGGTATTTTTCTTGACGTTAAATGTTTTACCAGCTCAGTGTGAGCATGGCTGCAAGCATGGGGAATGTGTTGGCCCCAACAAATGTAAGTGCTTCCCAGGATACACCGGCAAGACATGTAATCAAGGTGAGTATTTGTGGTCAGTGAGGAGGGGAAATATGGGTCAAACTGGGTAGAGGTGAATCTAATTCCAGCTGTTACTTTACTTGTGGGTTTAATGAATGTATAACCATCTGCTATATTTCAGTAAATTACTTGTCTAATGACTTACAATTATATGACTCTAATTTCTAGATTTGAATGAGTGTGGTTTGAAACCTCGTCCCTGTGAGCATCGCTGCATGAACACTTATGGCAGTTATAAGTGCTACTGCCTCAATGGATACACCTTAATGCCAGATGGATCTTGTGCAAGTGAGATTCATTATGTTATTATCCATAAATGCCTTGAGTTGCAGGATAGAAACAAAATTGCATTTGTGCAATTGTATTCATTTCTTTGTGTCCATGCGTGTAGATTCCAGGACTTGCTCCCTTGCTCACTGTCAGTATGGTTGTGAGGAAGTTCAGGGGGAAATTCGCTGCCTCTGCCCATCCTCAGGTCTGCAACTGGGGCAAGACGAGAGGACCTGTGTAGGTGAGCAACTCTACTAATGCAATGAGGGACTGTTAACATAGTGACTCCAAATCTTTTTATGGGATATGATGGCATACAGAAAAAGATTTTGTTACATGTAATATATAATATTAGAATGCGGTCTGTATAGGGAGCGTAAGACATTAGATACAGAAGTAAACCTTAACATCAGCATACAATACAGAGTGAAGAGAAAGTGACTTTGGCTTGGATTCTTTTCTTTTTCTTTTTCTTTTTTTTTTGCACAGTTGAAAAAAATTGTAAAGATTGTATCCTGTGGTTCTTGTGTGTTTGGCCTGCAGATCAGATAGATGCAATTAAGTTCTAAAGCATTCCACCAAAGTGTTTAAGCTGTGAAAGAGTCAGTCTGTTATACAGATCACAGAGCAATGGGTTTCATGACTACTGTAGCTGCAACAAACTCGAAAATGAACTGAAAATATTCAGACAAAGACACTGTTCCCAGACATGCTATACCCCAACGAGACAAAGACAAATAAAAGATCATCACGAGACACACACACATGTACATTAGTCAAATGTACAAAAGCATAATGGTATGAATGAAAATACAAAGATTAATGTATCTATCAAATTACTGCCACTACAGCAATAGGCTAGTATTGAATCATGTTCAAAAGCATAACTAATAGTACACATTCCCTCCTGTGTTTCATTTACGCTACATTTAGTTGCATCCATAATAACGTCAATAGCTGCTAGCTATTTACCACATCAAATAAATGAGCAGTGTGGGCTAGTGGGATGCCAGAGGATCATGTTCATGATGTATGCATTACACCAGGATGGTGAAGCTCCCTGCTGGAAGATGAAAAAGAGCAGCTGATGACTCTGTGCGAATTAGAGGAAGCGCACAGTCGGCTACATCCCACCCAGGTCAATAGTCAGCAGGAAGTGTCAAGGACTCACAGCTGCAGGAATAATCCATTACAAAAAACTACAGACATGTGCAGGTAGGTGATACACTAAAACCACAGTCCCTTTGATTTATCCCCTATTTTTGTTTCCCTTCAGATATTGATGAATGTGTTACTGGGAAGAACCTGTGCCCATACAACAGACAATGTGTGAACACATTCGGCAGCTACTACTGCAAGTGCCAGGAGGGCTACGACCTGAATTATGTTGACGGCAAATATGACTGTGTAGGTAAGGTATACACATTTATTAGAGGGAAATATCTGATCAGTTCTGCTCCTAAAGGTACAAATAGGCTTCTTCCAATTCCAGACCTTGATGAGTGTGCGGCCGGCACCCACAAGTGCAGCCACCATGCTGTCTGTGTGAACACTCACGGATCCCACAAGTGCAGGTGCAAGTCTGGCTTCAGAGGCAATGGCTTTGAATGCTCTGGTGAGATTTGAGATCTGTTTCATGGGATTATAAATGGTTTAATTTTAGAAGTGTATTCATTTAGAATAGTATGGTGGTAAAATCATTCACAAAAGCCTTTGTCTCAGGCCTTTCCCAGAGAACAGTAGTCAGTCAGATAAGTCAGGGCCAGTTTTACAACCACATATTTCATTTAGACTCTTTGAACATCAGCAAACGGCAGTCTTGCCAAAGGTAGTTTCCTGCTTCAATACTCCACTCCTCTTTGCAGATGTTAGGAGAGGAGGGGTTGGGGGTTACAGATTGAAAACACACCTGTGTAAATACAGCACTGTATGGTAGCCAACTATCTGAAGTAGAATGGAAAAACAGGTTGTGTTTTGAGACAGGGCCATATAACAACAGGTGAAAACAGTAGAAAAATATAGGCCAGAGGTCTGAGCATAAATGAAGATGCCTTTATTTTTTTGTAGTCAAGCCGTTTTATCAGAGATCGTGGGACGGAGACAAAGGCAGTGCAGATGAGTTCCTCAATGGTGAGACTGTGTGGAATCTGTGACTCTACTTCCGCTGTTCACTCCCTGCTCCGCAATCGCATTCATCCCCCGCTCTTATCTAATAGAATAGAACACTTCCCCTGATTCCCCTTACATATGGCTGGAAAGGTTGTGTGTACACACACACACACAGAGAAATCCTCAGCATGACGCCTAATATGCTTAATATGTGATAAAGTGCTTGTGCATTTAAATTTAGATTACGTGCATGGAACATCACTTTCATGTTTCAAATGCATGGAAATCAACGATCCTATTTGTTGTTTTAGCATGTTCATTTGATACATTAGTGACTTAGTAGAAAAGTAGTGTGTTTCACCTGTGAGCCGGTAAGTAACTGCAAGGAAGTGATTATTAACAATCACAACTGCAATATACATGACAGGAAACAAAAATGCATCCAAATCCTGGTAAGATACTGCGTTTCCAGCTCCTGATTGCTATTCCATGTGTCTAATTTGATTCCTTTTCCTGCCTGCAGCCATTCCAGACTCCCAAGTGAAGACTAGCATTCTGGGAAGTAAGCCGGAGGAAGAGGATCTCAAAAATATTATCCCTGAACCGGTCGCAACGCCACCTCCTAAGATCCGTCAGCAGCCTTTTGACTATGATGGAGAAGTCTACATTGGCAGCCAGACAGACGAGAGACCAGTGGATGTATTTCCTGAGGAGGAGGAGGAAGAGGAAGAGGAAGATGTCGACAACCAGCTCAATCCAAGAGGAGATGTTTTCAGTTAAGTGTGGTTGTCATGCAATAATTCTTTGTGTAGTGTTCTGGGTGTGTGTGTCATTCATTAATTATACACAGACTAAATGAACACACCATGTTTCTGTAGAGATTTCGCTCCCATGTGTACACAGTTACAATAGCTCCAATAGGCAGCTGAAATAGGTATAAAGTAGGTTTGGCATGTTTCCAGTTGATTTTAGGTCCCTATGGCCTAAACGACTCTTATAAGGTCTAATATTACACACACACACACACACACACACACACACACATAGATGTATAGATATTTGTAATCTTTCAGTACAACTCAACTATAAGATGAAATTAAAAATGCTTTCTTTATACAAAACCCTCCGTTGAATTAAATCAAGATTTCAACCAGAACGAAAATATAATTATAAAAAAATATGATTAGAAGTTAAGGAATTAAGGAGTTGCTTATTGCACACATCATAAACAAAAGGGCAGGACAAGGAACGTATAAAAACTTTTGTGGGAAGAGATTCAGACAGTTTGGTCAAATTAAAAAGATTTGAAGTGTGACCATGCAGGGGTATGCATCCCAACAAAACGAACTCTAAATGTGGTTACTTTTCACCACCAATCTTGATCTTTGTGGCAACACAGAGTCTGTGTAAGAACTCAGGTAGCAAGAGGGGACAGGCCCCAAGACATCCATCACCTCCAGGGAGGAATGTTACTCTGTTGGCATGTGAGAGCCAAGGGATACAAGTCATCCCAGGCCTGCTTCCCATCTCCTGGGAGGAGGGTGAGGAAGGGAGGGAGGGTACGAAGCCCCCAAGCCTTTTATTATGTTTTCCCCAAAACAGCTGTTGTGCAAACAGACTTGACTCCTAGAACAAAAGTCTGTCATCAGCCCTTTAGACCTCTCCAACACTAACCCACTCTGGGTGAACAGGTTAAATAACCCCAGCTGTCATTTGTCTAAGGCTTCTTGCTGTGGGGGTAGTTTGCTTCAAGAGCGTTAAAATGCTTGAAGGGTTTGGGGTTTGGGGGGATGGCTGCATCCTAAGGTTGTAGTTCCATCTCATAAGGCATGAGTGACAGCGCAGCAGGTCTCCACCTGTTGGTTAAAAGCCCCTTTCTGGTGTATGTTTCATTGGGGGAAATCTCCTTTGCTGCATAATTTTGGAATGTTTTTTTAAGAGCACATATTTTCTAAGGAATTCAGACAAAAAACTTGTCAAATGTTTGAATAGTGTTAACCCAGTGTTGTTGTGGCTGCCTTTGTCCATTATCCATTTATATTCAATTGTAAAATTTTCTTTGCAAGATTTCATTTAAAATGAATGTGCTGATTTCTTCCTCTATTCTCTAATTACAGTATCAGAAGACTTTGAATCAGTGTTCGGTCCAGCCACAGAGGTCAAAGAAATCCAAATAGCACCAGATCAGGAGGGTAATCAAATATCTGCATAAGTCATTCTCTTATAATCATATCATTTTCACATGAATAATTTTCCCACGTATCCCTCTCCTCTCATCAGAGTTTATCGTGGATTGCAACTTTGACCAGGGAGCGTGTGAGTGGGTCCAAGACAAGGCTGATGACATGGACTGGAGTGTAGCCTACCATGATACAGGTGACAAAATGATAAATCTATAGCAGGGTTACACTTTTTTCACAGTTTAGTTTAACATGACTAACTATAAAAGCTATATATTGTCTCAGGTGTTGAGTATTACATGGCCATGAGTGGGCTCCAAGGGGAGCGAGAGAACGTGGCCAAGCTGAAGTTGCTTCTCAGTGACCGGGTACAGAAGGCAAGCTTCTGTCTCACCTTTGACTACCGTGTGGTGGGACATAATGTGGGCGCTCTCAAGGTCTTGCTGGATAACAATGATTACCCAGTGTGGGAGCAGAGCCAAAGCAGAGACCAAGCCTGGCAGACAGAGCTCCTGACTGTGGCCTGGACAGAGAAATCCCCAGGATCTGTGAGTCATTTATGCAATTCCTGACACATATTATGGTCACAATATTGTCAAACCAATTCAGTAGCTACCAATAACTCATCCAAAAGTGGCAAGAGTACAAATATTATACTTGTGTAACCAGTTATGACGGATTGTTCCTCTAAAAAGAAACCATGCTGTTGACTCAAAACTGAAAATTCCATCTAAAAATGCAGTGGTACCTTTGAATGTCTTTCAGATTATCTTTGAAGCTCAGCGTGGGACAGGTGTTGGAGGAGAAATAGGGCTGGACAATGTGGTTCTGACCTCAGGGCCCTGCCAAGAGGATGTCAGCCCAGTCTACTAGGATTCTCCACTTCAGATCAACAATTTCAAAAGCTCCTCTAAATGACATGTCAAAGTTCCCATTTCCTGTCTGGATTGTGGTCTTCTAATTGTGGAGTTTCTCACAGTTTTTTTTTCATGGCATAGCCTCAGGACATTCACACAAAGATACAGACACGTGGTCTTAACAGAAGATTAAGTTACCAGTGCATGCATATTTACATTAACACCATGCTGCTGCATTGATACATCCTGATATCACATTGTGATCTAAAATAGTCTCTTATAATACTGGTGACTCAGATCTCAGGAAAAGGTGGAAATGCTAACTGAGAGTATTTTACTAAGTCCTGTTGCGTATGTGACAGTGCATTGCTGAAGTTGACTGAAAATAATCTATGACATGAAATGTGAATTATTAGGTGAATTATTGCTGAAATTCAATCATAGACAAACACCTTTTTTGAAGGCTGGTTAGTTTAAATGATAAAAACAAAGTATTAGTGGATAACTGCTGTAAATTTCGCTTTCATATTATACTGTGCTATTACATTAAAACATGTTTTTTCTAACCCTGTCTACCTGTCCTTTATGCCTCTTATTTCATGGTTGTTAAGCAATGAAATATTATCATAGAAACTTGATACAAGTAACTATAGCTTACAGACAGACATTTACTTAAGTATTTCATTCAAGAGATCGCCTTGGCATTCCTCTACATTTATTAGAAGTATCAATGTTAAATGCTACTGCATCATTAAAAATAATACCAATCTAACAAGGAAATGTAGCAATAATTGAGCAGGAAAAGTTGCATAAACAGCATATTTACTGTCAATAATATAAAAATTGTTGATAATTCCTTCTTCACGGAGCTTCAAAAGCAGTAGGCCTACATGTATTTTGACATTATTGTAACAGTGGAAAGTAACTAAGTACCTACAGTTTGGAAGAACTTGTGGTTAACTTCCTTATTTCCATTATTACTTCTTCTCCACTACCATTCAGAAGTAATTACTGTTGTTTCAATGCTACTTCTTTTATCTGACAGCTGCGGTTTTACAAATAAAATCTGTGTACATATTTAAATTTGGTCCAGTCTCTAGTCTCTGGTGAGGGGTCCCTCCAGTCACTGGTTTCCTGTGCAGGTCTGGTCCAGTCTCTAGTCTCTGGGGGGGGTCCGGTCCAGTCTCTGGGTCAGTCCAGTCAAGGATCTGGGGGGTTCCTTGCCGTGGCTCACTTCTATCACTCGTCACCAATTAACCTTCCCTTCTTATTGTGGGGCGACCACTACGCCACCTTGCTGCTCAAATCACCACACACCTTTACATCAAGTTACCAATTAACCTCTATGTACGCTGCCCTGGCCGGGAATCGAACATGTAACCTTCTTATTGTGGAGCGACATCGCTAACCACTACACCATCGTACTGCCCAAGGCACATAGCAGAAAACTGGTAGATCAGCCACCTCCATCTGTTTGGTTTACAAACACAAAATAGGCTCAGCAAAGGGGAATTATATTGGAATGTTTGTTGATACTAGTCGCAGCTCAACTTTAGGGGATCCGGAGCAGGGGGTCCAGTCCGTGGAGGTCTGTGGGGGGGGTCCGGTCACTGGTTGGTGGTTGTGCTGTGTGTTACCCCGTGTTGCTGTCTCCCTGCTATTCACTTTGATTATTAGACAGTAAACTGTTATCAAACTTATACTAAGCTAAGAATTCAACCTCTTTTCTTTCCCTAAACTGTTCTGACGATTCTGTTGCTCCGCCAATCTAGCTAAACGATTAGCAATGTCCTCTAGCTCTCTGTCTTCCTCCTTCTCCTCTCCTGTCCTGTGTGCTACATGTCTAGTTCCTCCTCTGCCTCCTTTTATGATAGTACTTCTTGTCATAGATGCAGGATGATGGCAGATATGGAGGCGAGAATTAGTGATTTAGAGTCGCGGCTCCGCACCTTAGCTAGCCCAGCTTATGCTAGTGTAGCCAGTGAACCGGCGGCAGCCCGGTTCACCACCAACCAGTTCACGTTTCCAACAGATTCTCCCTACTCAGCGACAAACCCACTGAAAAGCAGACTGTAGTGGTCGGTGATTCTATTCTGAGGAACGTGAAGTTAGCGACACCAGCGGCCGACACTTTACCTCGGCGCTGCTCCCGTTGGTTGTTTCTGTCGGGCCGGATCACGTGACCCGCTCCTGTCCGTGTAACTGTTATTAGCCTGTTAGCAGCTAGCCGCGTTAGCGCCGAGGCTCACCAGGAAACGGTGCGACCGGTCCCGACTAACGACGAGGTGTTTAGCTGTCAAACATATGTGTTGACATCGTTTCAGCCGCTTGGTGTTTTAGTTGCCGTGTTTTTCCTCCCCCGTAACTTCAAGACTCAAGCTCTAAGGTACGTTCCTAGCTGCCTTTCCTGCTAGTTAACCTGAGCGTGTTGATTTATGTGGCATCAATTCCAGCTCTGTCCCTTTGTTTTCTTTTTCTTGTAGCTAGCACTTAGGTAGCTGATGGATCCGATTTAGTTTACTGCAGCAGTTGTTGTGTGCCGTGAGTTAAATTATATACCTTTTCAAAGTGACCACAAGCCGCGTCGTGAATGTTTGATAACAGATCGGGTTCATTGCAGTGGGGCCTCTCAGTTTTATACACTGACCTGGGCTTTGTGCTAATGAGGAAACTGACTGTCACTGTGTTCCAGCTGGTTGCAAGTTACCTACATGGCCGTTCACAACAAAATTAACTAGATAAGCATGTGACTAAGGACAAGGGTTTACAGCACATGATCTGGACCAAGAGGACAAGAGGCCAAAAGAATTCAGGGGTGAGGAAAACAAGACACTGAACGTTAAAGTAAATTGGTGATAGTCATAGTTTTCTTTTAATTGACATTATTGTGATGTACAGATTCAGACAAATTGCATCTCTCCATCAGGTAAATTATTTCGCAGGAGACGACCAGGAGTGAGCCATGACAACAAAGACATCCCTGTTGAAGGTGATTCTGTTGGGGGATGGTGGTGTAGGAAAAAGCTCCATCATGAATCGCTACGTCACCAACAAGTTTGACGCACATCTCTTCCACACCATCGGTGTTGAATTCCTAAACAAGGACCTGGAGGTGGATGGCCACCAGGTTACCCTGCAGATCTGGGACACTGCTGGACAGGAGCGCTTCCGCAGCCTGAGGACTCCTTTCTATCGCGGCTCTGACTGCTGTCTGCTCACCTTCAGTGTGGATGACAACCAGAGTTTTCTCAACTTGGGCAACTGGAAGAAAGAGTTCATCTACTACGCAGATGTCAAGGAGCCAGAGAAGTTCCCATTTGTAGTCTTGGGTAACAAACTGGACGTGACAGAGAGGCAAGTGTCTACTGAGGAGGCTCAGCAATGGTGCAAGGAGAATGGCGACTACCCCTATTACGAGACCAGTGCCAAGGATTCCACCAATGTAGCAATAGCTTTTGAGGAAGCAGTGCGTAGAGTGTTGGCAATGGATGAAAGAACGGACCACCTCATCCCGACAGACACAGTCAAGCTTCACAGAAAGCCTCGCTCTGCTGCCACTTGTTGTTCATAGCGTTCAGGACTTATCACTAACATTAATTTGCTGTTTTTCTTGTTATGTGGCAAAGCCCTGTGTACAATGCTGTAGTAACATCTTATTTAAACAAATTATGCTACTGCTGTTATGATTTGTAATACTGGTGAAGGTTTAATAATGCTTATATTTTGACTTCCGTTTAAAGAGAGAGATGGAACACTAAATTAATCACAGTAAAATAAACATGAAAGCACTGAATCATTCTATCAGCTGTGCCACAGTGCCAGGCTTTAAAAGGATAAGAGGAAATTATATTTTGATTTCGCCCTAACTGTGGGGAAATAAAGCATTTTATGACAGAACATAGGCGATATTTTTTAAAAGCTTCACTTCTCTCCTATCACAAAGGTAAATCATGTGCCTCACGTCACATTCTGAGATGCGTACTACCTTGGCAGTGCACTTGTCATCAGAAATTCACTCCAGAATGTGATGATGCAGATTAAGTGATTACCTGCATATTTACAAAATAACTGCATAGCTAAAATAATTTATAGAACAAATAACATTATTTTGGGAGATAATTAAGTGACCAAGGCACTAGACTGTGTGACTAACAAATGGAGGGAGGCTTTTTGGTATTATTTCACATGCAGTTGTGTCACATTCTGCATAGTAAATAGAACATGGCTATGTGCCAGAAGCCCTTAGGGAGAAGATTCCTTAACAGAAAATAACTATGTAAGCAAAATTAACAAGCATGGCATATATTGCATTTAGATCTCTGGAAACTTTTGTATTTTGTAAAGTTTTTACTTACAAAAATAAGAAAAAAAAACACTGAATGAAATTTCAGTATTTCCTTGGAGGAAGGCAAATGAAATTGTGACGATGATTGCATGTTTTGGCTTTATTGTTTGAAAGAATGATTTTGATCGTTAAAGCTGTTAAACATTTTTAGCATTACATTTTCCTCAATATTTAAAATGCTAAACCATTCATTTACCTTAATTGCTTCTCATCCAAATTCAATTACAATTTAAAGTTGTACAAGTGGTATGTCAAATGATAAATAAACCTACTTGAGAACTGTTGCCTAAAGGTGTTTTTTGTACCCTGAAGTGTCAGTTAATTATTCCAAAGTTTAATTCGATCTTCTAAGCTACCTATCACACCTAAACAGTAGATAACAAAAGTTACTAAGTTAAAGCACAGGATTGTGTTTGTTAATCAAGATTCTTTATTCATTATTGGTCAAGCATTCTTAGGGTAAGTTGGGGTTTGAGTCTGAAAGTCAATAGTTGATCAATAGCATGCAGTGGGCTGTATCCACAGTCCACTCCATGCAAGAAATTAATTGCCTAACAATGGCCCTAGAAACTAGATCAGACAAGGAAATGCTTTCTAGAAAATCCACATTTGTATTACAACTGTTAAACAGGAAAAGACAATTATTAAACAGTTATATGTACAGCACAGCAGCAGACAGGACGATCAAATCCCTGCGCATGATTAACTCAGGAGATGTTTCTTTCCAAGAAACTGGATTTTTCTCTCGAAAGCTGTTGAGCGGATCGGTGCGTTGATTTCATAGAATGGATTCATTGCAAACTGGAAGAAAACAAATGATTACATCAAAAAATAAAAAAAAATGAATGCAACTTAATGCTAAGTTTTTCTCTTTACACGGAAAGAAACTTACCTTAATGTATAAGTCATATACATCATTAAAAAAGTTTTTGATTCCATCTTCTTGTCGCACATCATGCAGCATGATGAATCTTATATGTATGGCAAATGATTAAAGAAAATAAAGTCATACCAAATTATGACTTGGTTCCGAATGACTACTAAAATAATAATACACTGGGAGCATGGCAATAATGAATGGCTATTTTCATTACTAATTAAGAAGTTAATTTTTCTCTGTTATTTTGACAGTTTTAAATGGCAGAAAATAATGGAAAAACCCCACCAAAATTTCCCAGAGCCTAAGGTGTTATCTCATAACTGCCTGTTACAAAACAAAGTGTAAAACTGAAATATATTTAAATTGTAATTCTCAAAAACTGAGAAAAGCAACAAATTTGTATGTTTAGAAACCAGATTGAGAAGAATCCTTGGCAGTTTTGCTTCACAAATGATGATGATTATTTATCAAAACTTTTATTAATTTTCTGTATAAACGTCTTTTATCAGCATACTACAGCGTGGCAATATTTAGTTTTTAATTTTGTGATGACAATAACCTTTGTTACTTTAATAAATAAACAAATACAATTATCAGTGAATAATATGGAAGAATAAAGGATATGTCCTGCAGTGACGAAGGCAGAAACAAACCACTCGTTGAACTTGTCCACAGTTTTCAAGTACATATTGTTGGACAGCCACATGTTCTCATCGACCAAATCTAGGGCTGCATGTGCAATGAACTGGTTCAGGTGACGATGGTCATCCTGTGGTCAAGAAAACAAGTCTTATCAACCGAGATAATACATAACAGACATTCTTTGTTCCTGTAAAATAGCTGAAAAAGCCGTTGTCTCGCTTGCTATATATCATGACTTTGACTATTGTCTAACAGTTGTGATCTGTTCTCTCTGTTTAGGGAGTAACACGTATCATAATAAGCTTTATCACTGTTATTGGAGCAGATAAGCTGCAGTGGGATGATCTGTGTTCTTTAATCAGTGAGGCCACTGTACCTTTGATTCAGGTTTCCCAGCTGGCAGGAACTCCATTTCAAACACAGGGTTGTCATGATGACCAACCATGACAAAATAAAAACTTCCGGACATTGTTTTGGTTTCTTCTCAGCAAAACCCTGACATCAACTAAAAACATAAAGAAGAGATTAAACAATTAAACAATATCTTTCCAAAATCTCCGAAACGAAACTCAAGCTGACGTTAGCAGTAGCACTCGGCATTTCACAGCGTTCATGTATTTAAAAAAATATTGTAAAACTATGGTTATGGAAAAATTAGCTTGATACGTTATGATAATAAAATGCCCACAGCAATAAAACCAGACAGTTTAATACATGGACATTTGTTTACCTGTTAATTTCACTTCCTGGAGAGCAGCGACAGTAGTCGCGGACTGATTACGACAGAATCCAAAATATATTTTCATGCCATCTTTTATAATAGTTTTCTTTTAAAAACAATAAGGGATCCTGTGAACAATATTATTACTTCAATTACATTACAATTTATTAATTTATAATAAATAAACGACTGTTATTGTTCTTACGTCATATCTGTGCGTCGAGTCGAAACAGAAATTTCCGTTGACGAGTTTAAATGTTGACCAGACACGCCTCCTGCGAAAGGGACGCGCTCTGATTGCCAGGCTGTTACTAAGTGAAATAGTTGTCTTTTTAAATAACCTCTGCAACGAGTGTTTGGGAAAACAGAGTAATAATAACTTAACAACAGGTGAGCGCGATCGTAAGTTGTGTGAAATCAGAAGAGTTTGGTCTCTAGCTCGCCATGTTAGCTTCTGTTGTCATCCTTTGTTTTGTCGCCTGACAGGGAAAGTCAACCAGTCATGTATTCGACCAAGGAAGACACCTTATCCCTCTCCCCAGATGAACTGAGGAAAAGACTCTACCAAACTTTTAAAAACAAAGGAGTCCTCGATACCCTTAAAGTAAGACGCACTGGTGACATTGTTGTTTCTTGTAGCACACGTCTACTTTTCTCAGTTTGAGTTTGGTCTCCATCGCTCTCTACTTCTGATTCAGACACAGCTGAGGAATCAGCTCATCCAGGAGTTGAAACACCCACCTTTGACAGGAGTTGAACCAGTGCCCAGACCAGTTCCTGCGAAATCTGAACCCCTCTTGGTCTCAGTGTGTAACAGCATGGTGGCTGATCATCTGAGCACCTCAGGGTATGAGTACACCCTTTCTGTATTCTACCCTGAAAGTGGCCTATGCAAAGAAAAGGTGAGCGTGAATTCTACATGTGTTTAATTCACTGTAGCTTCATGTGTAAGGAAAATCGTTGCACATGAATCCACATGATTTTGCTTTCTTATCTGGATCAACAGGTGTTCACTAAAGAGGACTTCCTTCATCTTCTTAAAATTAGTCCTCAGTCAGGCCTTTACAGAGCCCTGGTAACTAATTATATGAATTAGTATGAATAATACTCTTAAAATAAGAAGAAATAAGAAATAGGCTTTGGTTGTAATTTAAGTTAATTTATTTTTACAGTCTTCAAAAAAAGACATCGATAAAGGTATGTGCAGTATAATGTTGTTTTTAATATAGCTGCTTCTGCTCTCACATCTTTTCACTGATGTATTTTATCTTTGACTAGCAGGTTTCCTCTTCAGCCTTTTAACACAGCTAACACACCATTATACACATGACCTGTGCCATGATGCAGACACGCAGACAACAAGCACAGCAAGTCATGGAGAGTCTCTTGGTACAGTTAATTGATTACTTTATTTATATTCCATTCTCATGCTTATTGTACAGATTTATAATGATTTTTCCTGCCATCTATAACAGTTGAGAAGATGAAAATGATCGATAAGGAATATGAGAACTTAAATTGCAGCGAGGACAAATGGTTTCCTCTTCAATCAAAACTGGCTGCATATAGAAAAGAAATTGAAGTACAAATGCAAGCCGAAATGAACACAAAGGTACCTATATTTATCTACAAAGTAAATGAATCATGAATTTATGTGATCTCTCATGTGAGAGCTTTCCTTTTTTTGTTTCTTAAGATGCAGCACTTTAAAGATGTTGAGATAGCCAAGGTGCGGATGGAAGAAAAATCTAAATTTCATAAGGAATTTGACAAGCTGAAACAAGAGCTGGAGAAGACTTATGAAATGAAGAAAATGTCCCTGATGGATCGGGAGAAAAATGCTATTGACCGGTTACAAAAACAACAAGAGGTGGATATCTGCTGATATGATGCTGGTTTTTATTTAACAAATCACATTTTTTAAGTATTGAATGTTTGTTTGGCTTTTTATCAGTATCATTGTTGTTTGCATGAATCTTAGGCAGTCTAATCCATGCTGTGATGTTTATTTCCTTTTTATTAGATTGAAGAAAAAAATGTATATATGCAGAGACAATCATTACTGAAAGAAATTGAAACACTGCGGAACAGAGAACATGAGCTGAGGATGAGAACAGAGGCCTTTGAAGAGTAAGAGCTTTTTAATGTGAACTATTTATGTATGGGAAAGGACACCTTGAACTCTTGACTATGGGTTTACAGAAAATGTCGAATGTTTGTGACAACAGGACTAGGACTTCTCACAAAGAGAAGGTCAAGGCCACAGAAGAGCTTCTGAGGAGGAGAGAACTGGCTGTGAAGACAATGGAGGACACATATGACCAAAAACTGCAGAATGAACTTTACAGGTATTTTAAAGATGAACACAGAACACATCTCACTTCTCCATATTTTTTAATTATGAGGATATTTAAGAATATCCTCATATGTGGTTAGAGAATGTCATATCAATTCAAATTTTAAATAGCTTTTTAAAGTAGTTCTTGAGGTTTGGGTCAACCTGCAAGGAGTGTGAAATTTCATGGTGTTAAAAAAATGTAATGGTAAAAAGTACATGACTTTGTTCGCAGCTGATAGGAAAAGGGGACATTATGTCCATGATCCTGGTTCAGTTCCAGAGCCCTTTTTGAATCATTATTTGTATATCATTATAAAATTAGATATCAGCTTGAATTGAAAGAAGAATTCAACAGGAGAACAGAGAAATTAAACGAGAATGAGAATCGAAACAAAGGTGAGTATTTTAATGAATGTTTTTTTTATTACTGACCAGCTTTGCCACTACCTTAGGTCATGTTTACATTCATTTTGTTTCTTTTAGTGGAAACTACTCGTATCCAAAAGGAATCAGCTATAATTGATGCCAAATTAGAAGAGCACAGTAGAGCATGTTCAGAGCTGAGACGCTTGCAGGTAAACAACGCAACCTTGGTCATCCAGCAACTCCACCCTCTTCAGTAAGAACAGGCACAATATTTAGGTCCCATTAAATAATTCACGGCAAACTTTAGAGCAGTGTGATTATGGTGCTATGATAATTATACAGCACACAACATAACTGATTAATTCGGTCATCAGCTTTAATTTGCCTGCTCTTTTGTTTTGTTTTCTAGGCTGAGCTAGATACAGCACAGCAGCAAGTGTCTCTGCTGACTCAACAGAAAGACCTGTTAAGAGAAAGACTGGAGACCATGAGTGACTATCCCACCTTGAAAAGAGAGAAAGCAGAGTTTCAGGGGCAGCTGCGACTGCTGAAGAAACAGCTGGATGAGGCCCAGGAGGAGAACCGGCTTCTCCATGCAGGTGAAGAGGGACTGCTGTTCCTAAGTACCTCTCAGGAGTCTTTGTATGCCTCAATCTCCCTATCCATTTTACCACAAGAGAATAACAGAATCAGGGTACTTCCTTTTATAATATAAAATGGATTTGCTTGTGGGTGGGAGAGTGTCTAAGCTGTTCCTGTTTGTGGCAATATGTAATCTTAGAAAATCAGTTGGGTTTTTTTTTTTTTTTTTTAGAGTAAATGGAGTTTTGTTCTTTCTAGATAAATCCAGTTCCCTCTGAGTGCTTGAGGGGGGGTTATTGTGAGCTATGGGAGATGCAGTGTACTGTGAAGCATTCATGCTAGTCTGTCCCACTGCTTCTGGCTCCGTCTTTTTGGATGTGTCTTGCCTGCCAATATGGGGCCTCTGTGCCACGTTAGTAACTTTGCAGAAAACTGGCTGAAAGGGATGAAAGGTGGGGAGCAGAAAGCACAGTAAGGGGAAACGGAGCCCTAAAATTGCCCATGGCAGAGAATTAGACTTCTTACAGCTAAAGGATGATTGAGCAGGGAAGCAGTGGCCCTCCCTCTTCATCACTGAAAAAAAACAAAAGTCACAATATAGTTTTAAGCCTCATGTGTGCAACTCTCATCTTGCTCATATCCATCCTGGAGTTGGAGTTGGATTAACATGACATCTTGAGTTACAAGTACTTCTGTAATTCATTACGTACTTCAGTTTTCCCACCATAATAGATGGGGAATTGGGAAATTGACTGCACTTTTAGATTATGTTTTGAATCTGATAAATCCTTTCCCAGATTTGGGCAAACCATCCAAAGAGCAGCTGGCCTTGCAGATAGAGCTTCGGAGGCTGCAGAGTGCCCGCAGACTGGACGAGGAAGAGTTTGACAACCAGAGACAGGTGCTGCAGGCACAGCTCCAGAGTGAGGTCAGTGATACACCCCCTCCCTTAGTGTGGGAAACTATGTGTTCAGCTTTTTTGACCTTTTTTTCTTTTTGCTTTGTCCTGAAATCTGGGGTTTGTGTACCTTTTACTCATGTAAGTTGGGATGTGTGTTAATGGCGTGCAACATCCTGTTGTCCTGTGTTTTTCTGCAGGTGGAGCGCTGCGCTCAGCTAAAGGTTCAACTAACAGAGAGTGAGGAAAAGTTGCAGTGGATGACAAACCATGTTGAAGACATCAAGATGCAGCTTCGCCAAACACAACAAGGTACCCTGTGTCATGCATGCGTGTGTAATTAGTCGCTTTGAAATTGATACAATCTGTAATCCATAACTTGTAATTCTGCCTTTCATATACTGGCTTTCTTTCTCCTTTGGATCATGATATTCTGTAGCACCACGGACTCTCATAAAAGAAAAAACTAATTTTAAAGACCTCAAACATGGTCTTTTCATTTAAAGAATTTTTAATAAAAACTTTACAAGAAAGAGAGCCATATTTTAGTAGTACCATTTGAATTTTAGGTGTAAATGCATGTAAATAGTTCTTAGAAATTAGTTTGCAAACCTTTTTCTCAAATCTTTTGCTCCCTGATGGTGGTTGGTCTTCTGTATTAGTGCTCAACTCTCCTCTGTTTGGTTGTCTTTGTTTTTCCTCTTTCCCTTTCTATTCTATTTCATGTCAGCTCTTGAAAATGAAGTGCTGCGTAACCCCAAGCCCTCTCTTGTTGATCGCTCAGTACTGGAGCTCAGTGCTGACAGGCTGGTTCCCCCTGACATCTATGTGGACAGAGCTCTGCTCAGGGCCAGGGTGGGTTATGATGATGTTTATGAAGCAGGTGGGCCCCTCCGAGAACACAAGTCTCCTTTGAGGAGTTCTCCAGACTCTGACATGGAGCTGGTGATAACAGCCAAGGCTCGGATCCAGGAGCTGCAGAAGGAGGCTGAGACCTTGGAGGAAGCTTACAGGAATTACCAGCAGAGGGCAGTGCGCTCCACCATCTCACATATGCTTCCCCCAAGACCCCTTTCCCCGCAACAGCCACATCCTTCAAATCGCCCCAAGTCTCCTCTGAGGAAGCACACATCTCACCATTCTCACACCCACTCACCCTATAAACCAAAGGACTTGCAAAGACCACTGTCATCCCAAATAACTCAACCCCCTTCCTTGATATCGTACGACCCCAGAAACATCTTAGCACCAGCACAGCCGAGAGTGACCTTCTTAGAACCTCACAAACAACCTGAGTCCACAGTTTTCCAAGAGCACAGTCTTGCTGAATCTTTGTTTCAAAGAGATAAATCCCCTGAGGATGAAAGCTCTTCTCTGTCCAGATGTCTGTCCTCCACACCACACTCCTCCTCCAGGAAAAAGCTTCAAACAGAGACTGCAGAAGGTACTTTCAAAAATGCTTCATCCTATGAAAACACTTTTAACGAATTAGATACACCAACTCTTTTTACCTGTCAAGAAAATAAACAATGAAATGTTAGTGCTCTGAAACTGCACATTTAACAAAGACTGTACGAACTTAGACTTTTATAAACAGTACATCGAGATATTTATCAGTCTTTCAATAATCTTTCTCCTCTTGTCTAACATAAAGTGTATGCCCCTAATAGAGGCTGTTGTGTCTACAGTGGCATTTCTGGAACTGTCTTCTGACAGACCCCTCCCTCATGCCCCCTGCAAGGAGGTAATGACCTCAGGTGACCTTTCCTCTGAGTTCAGTCCACCTCACAGTCCTCAGCTGAAAAGCACAGCACGAGACCAGACCAGGTACAATCTGCCGGTGTTTCGACACAAACACTGTTACATTGTTATTCATGTGCACCTGGAGTTGGAGAGTAATGCACTAATTTCTTTCTGGTTTTCTTCAGTCCACCTAAGACCGAACCTGTCCCCTCCAGCTCGGAGTCTTCCCCACAGCCTGAGAAGATCAGCCTGGAAGATCTCACAGGGCACATGTCAGGTAGAACAGACTAGTAGTTGTTGTTGTTTCTTTCCCCCCTCAGAAATACACTGTATTGAAATCATTACACCGTATTTGTCCATGACTGAGACCGAGTTTGGATAAATTCAATCTGCGCAATTTAACGGATAAGCTTTTCATTTAATTGGTTTTAATGTTAAAGTGCTGTGAACCAGAATATGATCAAAGTGGAACTTTTAATCTGGTTGCACACAAAGTACTTTTACAGTTTCTTGCATGATGTGTGACGTGGAGCAAAGATGACAAGCCCTCCCCTTGCGAGGTTTTCCAGCTCTGTCTTGTCTAATGCTGAGAGGCTTTCACTGTATCCTGGGAGTAATATCTATACTTTAAATACAGCTTATTTTCCATTTCCATTGCTATGTACAGACATGAGTGGCTCTGTTACCATTCATTCATTCGTCTTATACTGCTTATCCATTTTTGGGTCATGAGGGGTGCTGGAGGCAAACCCAGCTCACATTGATGGGATACACCCTGGACAAGTCGCCAGTCCATCACAGGGCCAACACACTGAGAAAGACAGAAACAAACAACCACTCATACCCACACTTAGACCTATGGCCAATTTAGAGTCACCAGTTAACCTAAACATGTTGTCTTTGGACGGTGGGAGGAAACCAGAGTACCTGAAGGAAACCCACGCAAGCATGGGGAGAACATGCAAACTCCACACAGAAAGGCCCCAGCCCCGGGAACTGAACCCGCAGTCTAATCTATCTAATCTCAGCTATACCGCTGCGCTGCTATCTGTTATCTATGCATTATAGTTTGTTGCAGTTTTTCTCAGTTTTCCTTTTTGATGCATCTATGCAAGGGTGTTCTTTATCAGTTTTAATTATCAAAGAATTAAAACAAATCCCAGTAACAACAAATAGTGTATCCAGTCAGGAGGTTTTACATTTTAGAATGGCTGTATTTTAATGAGCGTGTGACTGGCTTGCAAAGTGTCCTTTCAGTGGCCCCGCACAATGGCGAAGATGAAGGGCAGCTGATTATGTATTCTGTGCTGGTCCTCTAGCCCTGTTGCATTATGGTGCGGCATAAAAGATCTCTTTGTGCATGTCTCCCTCCAGAGCCCAGCCACATTCCAGAGCTTCTCCTGGACACTGCTGTCCCTCTCACTGAGGAGGCCCCTGACAGCCTCGCTGTCCCCCGCCCACAGGACCTCCCAGAAGACCCAATAGACTTGCAGGGCCAGGCGGGTGAGTCTTTAGTCCCCACATTACTGATGCATAATCTCAGTTGACCCAAATGACAAGAAGGGTAACCTTCTGCTGTAGGATGAAGTCAAACAACCCATTCAAGGTCATCAGTCTTGTGAATCCCAATTGTACTGTCGTAATCTACACTGCAGATGATCAGGCTCACATTGCAACTGATCAGCCTCATGTGTATGAATATGTTCTGCAGAAGTCCCACAAATATCAGCTGAATATGTCAGGGACGAGGATAAAGAGGATGAGGAGCAGAGGTGGGAAAGAGAGCGAAAAGAAAGACACGAACGAAGGCAAAGGGAGCAAGAGGAAGCCAGAGAGAAGGAGCTTCAAGAACTGGAACGCTTGGAAAAAGAGATGGTAATAGTTACACTGCAGTAGGTTCTTCTGAACCTTCCATATCCTAACATATGCATGTCTACTGAAAAAAGTAGATGAATTAATTATCAATGACTGGACATGTCTGACCAGATTTTGCAAGAGGTGGAACCACCAGGACAGGAAAAAAAAGAAGAAGAAGAAGAAGGAATAACAAAGATTGACAGAGGAGAAGAGAAGGAACAGAAGGATGAAGGAGAGGAGACTAAAGGTGAAAATCCTTTGGAAAAATACATGAAAATGGTCCTGGAAGCAAGAGAGAGGGAGCAGGGGCAGGTGAGTTGCAAACAATAATCTGATATGCTTTGGTAACAGACTTGTAGCCGTTAAACATGTTTTGTTTCTTGTTTTGTTTTTTTCTCTCCACTTCTTCTCTTCCAGCACTCTGGAAGAGAAGAAGTGGAACATATAAGCCCAGAGGCCAAGAGTTTGTCTGAGGGAAACGAAGACAGGTATCTGCTTTACACATAGTTTTATATTGACATAAACCTATTCAGACTGTGTTAATGTAGTGTAAATTAGTTTTATTCGACCTGAATGTGCTAACAGAGAGGCTTCAGAAAAAAAGCTGTGTTAGTGTCCAAATACTTACCCTCTGGACTGTATGCAGTGTAAGCCTACATAATCTTTTGAAAAACATTTAATTTCTGTCCTGTTTTCTCATCATCTTGTTTTTATAACATCGTTATTTGTTCTGGAGTTATGTTGTCCCGAGGTTGGGTTAATTGAGAAATGCTTTAATATTTTAGGCTTTGTTTTTCCTGTCCCCTGCATCTTTAACTAACTCGATTTTTGTTCTCTCAGCATTGTAGCATATTCACACAAGGATGAAGATGATGATGACTTTTGGTGAACTGTTTGTCCTTCACTGCTGCTTATCAATCATTTAAATCTCTCCAGTTTTTTACCATTTTAAGTGTGATGAAACCTGATGTTTAAATTTTAAGATTTTGACATTCAAAATGTATTTTTGACACATTTTCTCTCTACATATTTATAAATAAATCCTGAGGTACTTTTTGTTTTTAACCGTGTACACCAACGTTTTCTCGTGCAAAAGAAAAATACACCAAATCAGACAGAATTCTGTTTTATTTTATTTTCATAAAAACAGTCAACAGGCCAGTTGAGTCTTGTCATAAAGTTGTTTCCAGTCAGACAGGATGTTGGATTGTTGTCCTTCTGGTGATTGATAGGTAGCTTTTAATCTTTAGTGTTTTCTTTTGTTCTTTTTTTGGTTCATTCAACAGGAAACATAGCGTACGATGATGAGACATGATGTATCAGCCTCATGTGCTTCTGTAATCTTTTACCTCTGTAGACCTGTGGCTAATAGTCTTGAGGAGATAAATGCAAGTTTGGTGCTAGAATATCTCACAGATAATGTGGAAAACACTGGGCACACTGAGTCACAATGGCATTGATACTTTGGCTAAATCTACCTTTTAGATTGCCGTACAAATGACTGGTGTTGCAGCTAATTGTTACTTGGAAGGAATAAGAATGAAAAAGTTAAGCATCAGTAATTCACAAGGAAGCCCTTGACATAGAGAATACAAGTATGCCATCAGATAACAAAATAATGTAGGACTTACACTCTTAACTTGAATAAAAGAACCTAAAAAACATTTAGAACTAAATGGCTATATAAAAACTGATTAATTTGCAATTAGTTAGGAAAAAAAGAAAAACAGGCAAACACTGCCTACTACTGATGTCAGTATACATGACTGTACATCACGCATTGATGCAGAAACAGACTTCTTCATGCAACAAAGAAACATCAAGTTATCCCTGTAACTCAACTAACAGAAATAAGCGACTACACAAATAATTATGTCAGCATTATGACAACTGCACATCAAAAAAGATGCATTTATACAAAATGAAGAAAAAGTGGTTCTGTCTTCAATAATAGCACAACATAAACTCCTGACTTGTAATACATTTACAATCTTCACTCTAAGGTCTTTAGATCTGTTTATATCAATACTTTTTTTTTCTCCATCGTACAAATACACATGGGATGTAGTTCGGCTTGTTGCATTCAATTTTCAAAATCAAGTCATCTTTGATTATGTTGTACAAACATTACATTAGACAGTGAGCTATAACCTGTTCATGGGAGATCAGAGAGCTCTCTTCATTGGCAAGTCTTGATGTTTTTTTCCATCTTCCCAAAGGAAAGCACACTGATCAAACCTTTAAGATATCAAAGATATCAAATACACTAAATATTTTTATCTCATAATTGGCAGCAGTCCACATTTAGCAAGCAAGTTATTCATATGAAATTATCCATAAAATTAAACACTGAAGCAGAAGAGCTCCTAGAGCCAGCATATGTGTGAGTGTTTGTGTTTGGTTCACTTTGAAGCCAACTAAATGTATACTGCGAGGCATCTTTTGCAATTAAGGGGGATTTTCAAACCACATGTGTTCCAGTGAAATTCTGGTTCAACACTTCCGGAGAAGTGTTCCGGTTAAATTGGTTCAGAGGTTCTGGTGCACACCTGAGGTAGTGTTATTGTAGGCCATGAAAGTTTTCTGACTTTTAAATAGCTGTACTATGAAAATATGAATTTAGAGCTAATAATTGACAAACAAATTACCACAAATTCAGACGTTAATGCAGTGAAATACCAAAGCAGAAAGGGGCTCTGGCTTTGCAGAATGTGATTTGTTTCCTTACTGTGATATCAAAGTAAAACATCTTTTGAAATGCTCTTGTGTCAACACTTTGTGATACTCAGACTGGATGCTAAGGCCTTTCATGTGTATTTATCTGCATTTTTGATTGAAAATCTAAAAAACAAAAAGTTATACATTCCCTTGTTGAAAACTGGCAGCACCAGTTCAGTTGAAAGACAGAACGAGATGGTAAAACAAAGTCATTGTTATGTGTTGTATAAGAATAGTGCAATGTCTCAAGCTTGACCAGCTTGTTATAAAAAGGGCTAGAGAAAATGAAAAGACAACATGGATTTTTTTTTCCTCCAGAAATATATAAATCTGTATGAATGAAACTTTACATAGCAGTTCCAAAACACTTCCTGGTGAGTTAGTGCAGAAAGCAACACTGATGCATTAGTTTGTTAGGAGCCTGGTTAGTACTGCACAGTGTCAGGGCAGTTGTTATTTTAGCTGAGCATTGTCTTGGTCCAAAAAGGAGCCACAGTGACTGGCCACAGCATCTGTGTATTTTTGTAAGTGTGAGTTTCTATTTATGCAGACTGTGAGAGTGTAATATCCTTATGTGTAGGAATTGAGGCATTCCTTTGAGCGTGAGGTGATGTCCTGCAGCTCCCGCTCTTCCTTCATTTTGATGTCTTGGTAGGCATGCATTTGACTGGCATCCTTAAGGTAGGCCCAGTTTGCTGAGAGAATCATGAGGAAGTGGATCTGGAAGAGAAGGGTGAGGTGGATGGCCGGTAAGCATGTCAGAGATGCAAAGCAAGCTACAGGTGTCCGAGCTACAGTACGTACATCATAGACAAACACAAATGTGAAGTTAAGCTTTAAAAAAGACAAGACTTAACTGTTACAAACATTGTAACGTGGTTACAATTAATACTAATACCAGACTTACTATCTAACTATGACATTACTACAGAAATGACACTTTTAAGGCATGAGGATGAGTAGACTAGAGGGTGAGAGCCAGAGGTTGTGCATGCAAGCTTTACGCTGCTGTCAAATGCTGGAGGTTAGTGCAAAGCATGAGATAGTGACCCTGCAACATGTGCATCTCCATTTTATTTGTCCAAAACACTGTTTTTGTATGACTGATAAGAAATAGACCAGGTAGGGATATTTTTGTAAACAAAGATTGTTTATTTTATGTAGAAAGTAAATGCTACAGTCTTCAAAAACTTGAGAGAAAATTAAATATATGAAATATGGAGTATAAGTAACTATAAATCAAAGAATCTGAGAAATGTAAGCATGCAGGCTCAGAGTTAAGATAAAAACAAATGGCTCTGTAATGGCACTTTGAGAAAGAATAAAAAGGAAATGAATGAAACAGAACATCAACTTCCTTGCTGAGGCCATACCAGCATCAGCGCTCTTAGAAAAGAAAACACAATTACTCTAAAGTAGGAGAATTTCTTGGTTTTGTTTTTATAAAATACATGAAATTAAAATGAGGCATATGGCCTCATACAGAAGTATAGATCTGGTACTGGCCTAACCTTTCATAGTGTGCTGTGCTAGCTATATGCAATTACGCTGAAATCTACAATACACAAATGGTCACCGTGCTACTCATCAATGAAAGGTTTTTAGTGCGATTTAGAAATAATACTGCATTTTTGTTGTGTAGAACTTCATGGTTTGCATGAGTTGGCACAAAAAAACTTTAAGGCTGAACAAATAAACCAAAGAACTTGAAGGACGCAGCTCTTTCCAGGGCTAGTCCTCGTACAAACCTATCATTAGAATTCACCCTCACCAACACGACTGATCTGGCAATCACAAACCTGAGCCTGAGAACATCTTCAATACTTGTCATCAGATGTCCACCTGGACTAATTTCTGCTTGGTGCTCAGTGATCAGACCTCAAAATGGTTTTAATTCCTCCTTTTTCGTCCTTAAAATTGCGTGTAACAGCCTCCACAAACATCTTAGCTTTTATAAATGTGCCTCAGGAGTTCAGCTTTTGTCTAGTTGTTCTCTGAAGTACTGCATGCTTAATACTGTTTTATTTTTTTTTCTTTTTCTCATGCAGTCGATGCCAAAATCAGTTTCGCACATTAGGATTATATAAATAACACTTGTGTGGATTTCTAGCTGTGCACATTTCTCTAAAATAAAACGGTGACATTTTGCTATGCGTGCCAAGGAAAAACAGACAAAACCAGTCAAATAAAAACCATCCCACTCGAAGGCCACTCTCATCAGATGTCCTCAGACAAGCAACATCCCTGGATACCAAATGCTAAAGGAAGCATATCAGCTATTTACACGTCATGTGACTGCTAATGAAGAGATGTTGATTTTTCTATTCTCAGTTTGTTTGTTTGTTTTTTTTTAGTTGATTTGTTGTCAGTGGCAACTGTCTCTAATCAGTACAGCCTCAAATGCTGTGCTGTGCTCTTAAAAAAAAAAAAAACTTTTTAAAACTTAGTGCAGCAGTCTTCTCGACTCTTAAACTTCAAAACGGCAAAGTTATAAGTGGTTGCCATCATGTAGATCAGCTGGTGGAAGAGAACAGAGAAGGTAGTAAGAGAACATGCCAGTGATGTCCTCATCACGAATCATTTTCCAGTAGTGAGAGGAAAGAGAAGTAAAGGAAAAAAATATTAAAGCCCACGAATTTTATCCAATCCTATTTGATTTGCGTGGTTCAAACTCATGATTACAAATTTCAATTGGCACATTTATGATGCACAAAATGCACCTCGTTCCATCCATCCTAAGACAAGAACATGGCTAAGTGCATCTAAGCAGATGGTAAACAGCAAATGGAATAGGAGCTCAGGAAAAGTCTGTGCAATAGTCCTTAGCGTAGTAACATAAAACCACATGGGAATGACAAGAGGACCACTTGGACATATGATCTGTCAATACAAACCATGCAGAGATGGGCTTAAGGAAGAAGGATGGAGAGACTGGAGGGCAAACTTACCAGAGCGATCACAGTGGCTCCTGCACCGGCGCACGCTACGATGTACAGGTGATAGGACAGGTAGAACTGGAAGAAAATCAATGATGGTTATGCTATCCTTAAAATGCAAAGTCCTCATCACCCCCTGGTGGTGTGTATAAACAGGACACGGGATCTTACCTCACTGGTGTTGCAGATGTCCCCTAGCGTAGATCCACAGGCCTTGCCTGGTGTGGCATTCCATGGGATGATTCCTGAAATCCAAAGGTTTCAAATATACTCAGATCCATTTTGGAGAACAATCAAACCCATCAGCTACTATGGGTGAAACAGAAATGTGCTATTTTGATGCCCACAGAAGTTTAAAAGGGCACAGTAACATTTTACACACCGTCACTGGTGTGTAACTCATTAGACTGAAGCATGTTGTATGTTCTGCTCTCCTACAACATCATGATAGACACCACATTTTTTTGGAAACACATATTTTCCATTGAAACTTTCTGTGTGGCATTCTGTTGCATCAGTTTAATGAAAGATGCAGATAAAATATGAGAAATGGACAATCCAAGGTTAGAGGTTGACTCTTTCGGGCTATCTTGGCATACACTGCATCGGTAACTCCCACCACTCTTTTATCTCTGTTATACTAAAGCTGGACAAAGAAAACAGATGTGGTTTTGTGCTTTATTTATTAACAATTTGGATAGGATTAAATCTGAGACATCACAAGACCATTAAGAGACAAGGATAGCAATGTTCGCACCTTTAACAATACAAATCACTGTATACACAACATGTGATAAAGGCTCACAAGCCAGACATTGCTAGATTTTAAGGGGCAACAGGCCAACAAGGTCTATTTTTGATAGCAAGTGAGTCAATCGAGGACAAAGTGCAGTTTTCTCACCATACTGACGAACATCCACACACATATAGTCGATGTTGGTTATGTTGCCAATGGGAGACTTCGTGGTCATCTCAGCACAGGTAGACCACATGTTGTAGAAGAGGAAGACCGGCACAGCAGAGAAGCCGAACACACCGAGCCAGGCAATGCCCAAAATGTATGTGAGGAACACAAACTGAGGATGCAGAGATGGAGCTGTGTTAACTAACAGAGAACTGCAAAATGGTAACAATTACACACATCCATTTTTTTCATCTCTCATTCATTGCACGAAACGTATATTTTTATCACATGGCATGATAGCGATGTGCTTAAGAGCCCTGTGTTTAAAAATTGGGGATTACACAGCAGGGTGGTTGTATTAACATACCATTCCACTGATGCAGCGTCCACAGATGGTGGTCTTGAACTCACTGTGCAGCTCCTTGACTGCGCTGGTTGTATAGAAGCCCTCAGCAAGGAGAATGATTCCGTACAGGAAGAAAAATGAAGCGATGCCGTAGATGACATACTGCATCAGCTGTATTCTGTTTAAGAACAGCGTCACACATTAGTTCAACCAGAAAAGCTGGAGTGGGTTAAGCGCACATCGAAAACTGATCATGTTTTTACCTTCCAATGTAACACCTGGAGACACCCACTAAAAATGTCAGGTAAAGTAATAGTGCAGCATACCGCTGTCTGGAGTGAAAAATGACTGTTGGTAATGTGTTGTAATATTTTGCATGCAGTCTTTAAAGCAACAGGAACTTGGGCTGGCTGATTAATCGTAAACAGATGGCCATGAGCTTCACGAAGACTTGAGGAGAGAAGCTAAGCCGAAATGTGGATACAACAGGTGATGACGTCTCAGGAAATCATCCTCCAAGAGACAGCCTGTCTCTGTAGACATCTTAAATTAAACATTGCTCTCTGAATCTACAGCAACTTAAAACATATGTGCAGGCCTGCCTCTTGTCATCCCTCTTTTACAGCCTGAACTAATGGATACACAGTTTTTAAAAAAAAAGTTCCATATTAGGACTTTTCTCCAGGATAAGGTGATTGTGGGAGATGTTATCAGCTTAAAAATAGCCCACATAAAGTCAGTCTCATTAAATGTGTCATCTATCTTAAGTCTGGTTCTCTCATCATTCTGATGGTTATGCAAGGACACGTTTTCCAGCCAGCATAGCGGATTTTACTTACATTTCACATACAACTCTGAGTTAACCAGATGCACAAATCATTCGTTTCATCGGTTCCTCTCAAGCCTCAGCAAGCATTACACACAGTTATGTTGTATATACATAGAGCGTGAGGTCACTTACACATCAGTCAGCATGGCATGATCGCTGGTGACCTTGGAGAAGTGGGTTTCTAGGATGGTCACAGTGCCAGTGAGAGCCACATGGCCACATCCACAGAACAGGGCGACACCAGAGAAGCAGAGGATGGTAGCCGCCAGCGATGCATACGGCACCCCCCCTAAACATTTGATGCAGCACTCAAAGCAGCCTGTAAAAAAAACAAACACAACAGAAAAATTGTGTCAGTGACGAGTGTTGTTCCATATCATAAACCCTAAGTTCATATTTAAAGGACTGTGTTTCACTTGTAGGTCAGGAAATTAACTTTCACATGAATCATCCTTTGCTACTCCCAGCATGCACTGGTTGAGAGGCAGGTTGCGCCCTGGACAAATCCCCAGTTTAGCTCAAGAATCATTGTATAGCTAATGGTGAGGAAAACTGCTTTTCTTTTTCTAAAGAAAAAAAGTCATTGTTGCTGCTAAAAAAAAAAATGTTCCAAATAGGTTTAATTAAATCTGTCTGCGAGCCCAGATGATGCAGTGTACTTGCTTCCCTTCTGAAAATGCAAAGTATCAACAGGAACTGTTTCATTTTCTGTGTCACTCAGGTTTTACAGTCTACACTGACTTTAATGTTTCATTTGATAATTCATCACTGCACTTAAAGGGCACTAATGGCCACCCGGCAGGTCAGAACAATGGCTGTCTGCCAAACCGTAATGGAAATCAATGGCAGCTCACATTGAGGGGATGAGGTGACCCAGATGGGTTTGTCTCATTAAATGTGTTCTTATGCCTTGTGAAATGGAGCCAGTCACCACAATGCACTGTTTGTGGATGCACGGAAACAAACCTCAGTGTGCTTCCAATCAGATCCACATGTGTTTGACAGAGTCATAGGAGAAGCAGCTCAATGGCTGCTTATGTCTTCAAGCTTTCAAATATGCCTGATATCAGACTGTGAGCTCAAGCTATTATAATTTCCTGTGTTTTGGCCTCTTTAAGATCACAGTTTTGTTTTACATCTTACCACTCTCATCAGTATTGTTTTTCAAAAGTATCAGTAGTTTTAAGCAATAAAAATAAGATTCTGATATGCCAGTGGTCCACTGCCTGGCCAGTGTCAAGCAGCTACACTGATAATATTTGCAATTAACATACAGGTCAAGTCAAGTTTGGATAGCACTAATTCACATCAGATGTTATTTAAAAGCACTCTTCAAACGAAGGAGGTCTTGACCTTCATTTTATAGTCTTATTTTAGAGGGAACCAAGAACAAGCACTGAGCAACAGCTGCAAAGAAAAACAGGCAAAGAACTCAGAGAACTGCAGTCAGTGTGTGCAGTCACCTGCCTCGATGTGCGTCACTTTACACATAAACACATTTGCTACTTTTCTCATGTATTTACTTTGCAACAAATGAATAAACTTCAGTGGCTGAAAGTTTAAGAAGTCCTGTAGAAAAATTACTGACAACACAAACAAGGCGATGTGCATTTGCAAATCAGAAGCCTCCTTTATAAAAGCTTTAAGAAAAATCTTTGTGCACTTTATATCTAAATTCAGATGCAATCTCCATTCAAAATTATTTCTTGTATGCAATAGGAAAAGGGACAACATACCCAGGGAGACTGCATCGCAGACAGCATGAGTAAATCTTAGCTCAGCACAGCTTTGTGTTTGTGTTGCGGAAAACAGACCAAGAATTCCTTTCTACTTTCATGCTTCTTCTGTGAGGCGAGAATCACGAAAGTTCATCTGTGTTTGTGCTCTTTTGGAATGACAGAGGAAATTACAACAGATATACTGTTGCTGGGACGCCTCATGTTGACTGTTTGTGTAGTGCAGGGAGATAGAAAACATTTTTGTCCCATGGTGGGTGAGCAAGAGTTACCATGGCAGTGAGTTAACCACAATGCAATGAGTGTGCCCGCAGCAGAGTTGCTAACTTCTACCACAGCCCACATTTCTGTAATGAGCATGTTGGGTAGGGGAAGTGTGGGCTGCTGGGAGCCACAGGATAGTAAACACAGTGTGCTTAAAGGAAGAGCAGCTCTTGCAGTGGATGTCACTGTCAGGTAAGTGATCCAAAAGCAGACAATATCTTGGCCATGAATTCATTAGTTGTTCTTGCAGTGGAAGACTTCTTCCCGCAGCCACACAAGATACTTTCCTGGCAATGAAATGGTGAGGTTAGGGTTTATTGGTGTTGCAGAGGAAATATGTTGTGCAGAGAGTGACAACAGCCCCTGCAGTTTATCCTGAATTCATCTGACTGCAATCAGCTGTGATGTGTTGCGGATGAAAAACAGCCGACGTGACCGATTGGTTTAAAACCCTGCTCTGAAATGTGACACTGTTCCTGTTAGAAAAAAGGTCTTAAAACTGATAGCAACATCATGGATCTCATGATATCACTCATGAGTCAGACAGCAAAAGAAATAAATTAATTAAATAAAATAAACACACAGACAGGGAAGCCTAAAGAAATATGAGAGGTCCTTCATCTACCGTGAGATGCTTCAATATTTCACACCACCACACAAACCATGTAACAACCTCCCTCCCCCATGGAGAAGGTCAGACTGACCCGCCTGAGTCTGCCATGCTTTTCTAACTTGGTGCAGTTAGAGAGAGAAAATGTGCACTTAGTTTGAAATCCACCAACCCTGTCAATAATCCGTCTGTTTGATTTGTGTTCATACCAAAGGGGGGGGACTGTTGGTTAATCATCTTTCTGTCACTGGAAAAATCTCATCTCACTTATTAGGTGTTACAGTTAATCACACAATAAATCAAAAGGGGACATTTTCACATCTGTGCTTGACATGTTGGCAGGTTAGTATAACTCTGTTCTGGCTGCCTGAAATAACGCTGGCATGAGGACAGACCCACTGCCGTGGTTCAACTATTAGCAATGTCAGGGACGCTACTCAGTTCACAGAAGGGCCTCTGTGAAAGCTTTGGTCTTGGTATTAGACTTCAGGGGAGACAGAAACAACATCAAAGCTCACCAACACATTTAAATGGGAACAGTAATCTGCACCAAAGTAAAATAAAACAGTGGATGGATTGAAAGCAGAAGCAGAAATCTGATCATAGGATCTGTGAAATATTACGCACATCCTCATCTGCTGACTTTGACGCAGGCTCTGTATTGGGCTTTGGTCTCAAAGAATAACTTGCAACAGAAGGAAATTTACCTAAATCTTACATCCAACATCATGCAAGTCAGATGTTAGATGGGTTTGAAAATACGAAATATGAGGTCACAGCCACCAAGCCGGTTAGATTACCTTACAGTTTAAGCTTTAAAACAGATGGCAACACCTGGACTGAACTTCCAGTAGCTTAATTCACTACAGGTCATCCGTCCTATCTTTCATTTTTAATCAATAATGAATGTGGAAGAAATATAAATAGATAAATTACAGTCAAAATGTGTGGTTTTACATTGGTTCTGTGCAGCACTTCTCCCTAGAGAGTCCCCATGCTGATCACAAGGAGCGTCATACTATTTTCATTAAGATTCACTGACAGGAAATGAAATAAGGGCATTTCCAAATGTCAAGCCAAGTCTGCTTTGATCAATTCTGCAAATATGCAAAATAATAGTGCAAAATTTTAGCAAGGATGATGCTATGTGTATTTGAGCCTTATAAGAGTTGCAGCTGTTAACTTTAGCCCACGCTATCCTCCTCCACAGGCAATAAAAGCAAGAGCTGGTGACTCTAAACAACAAGCTGGTACTAAAGGGACCTCGTTTGCTTGTTCTGAGTGGAGCATTATAAATGAAAATCACGTTGGTCCTTTTTACTTCTGATGACTTTCACATGCTCCCTGACTAATACATTTGGTCAGACCTCCCAACCACTTCAAAACCCTCCATCACATTGCCACAGTACGTGAATGGGAGGAGGACAGACAGAATGAAAAATGGATTGAGAGAGAAAAACAGACAAGTTACAGACTGTTCATAATGACAATGTCAGGCCTTAGAGCAGAGGCTAGACTTGACTCATCACGATTACAAGAAGAGGAGAAAGAGAAGCTAGTGTGAGAAAGAGTGTGTGTCTATATGTGTAACACTGTGAGAGAGACAGAATTAAAAAAAAAACAGAGAGAGTCCAAGAAGCCCTGATACAAAGAGCCAGTGTGTGAAGGCCTAGACTGTCCATCACACAGGGCTCTCAGGGGCCCATTCAGAATGGCAGTGAACCACAGCCCCGTTCTTCCGGCCCACAGGCTGGAGGCCCAGGACAAGCCCACTGCTGAGCTCCATCCTGTGTGCCCCTCCAGCACTGCGCACAGCTCAGCCCCAATGGGCTTTGGCTGACTCGTCACGTCCCAAAAGAATCCTGCTTGTCAAAGCATCTCGAATCATCAAGCATGCAAAAGAGATGCGTCTGCAGTTCAACATAAGGTGCGGGTAAGGTGGCACGCTGGCCTGCTGGCAGATGGAGGACAGAGGAACAGCAAGACAAAGTGCAAAAGGCAAAACAAGGGCGTTTCTTAGCTTAGGGGTTTCTTTGTCTAATTACCACAATTCTGGATTAGAAAGCAGACAATTGCCCTGGAGCCGCAGACCTCAAGACGCCCAACAAGCCCCAGTTTCCTGTCAGTTTAGTACTCCCTTAAGTCATGTTTGGGCATTTTATGACTTCTTGGAGTTACAAGTAACAAACATCCACCATCAGGATGCGAAACAAGAAAATAGCAGTTTCTGGTGCATACTACATAATACAACTTGCACCTGCAATATTATATAATTGTGTGGCCACCTTTCTGAAGTAAATATGTGTTTTCATCAAGTAACAACAAACTACCTGAAATGCAGGTTGGTTGGTCTGCAAATTGGAATGAAGCTGCCATCTACAGCTCACTGTACAGGAGGAAAACAGAGCTTATCAAGAAATATTTGCCTCGGTGCCTTCAAACGCATTCACCCGCTCATGCCTCACCACAGTCAACTTGACTAATCATTTACTAATCCTTGCAGCAGACCCTGCTTCATCACCCCCTTTGCATCCTTCAACGACAACCATTAAGGGACCAGGGACTGTCATCATCACAAGGCAGAAATCTTCCAGCAGCTGGGGTCAGTGGAAAGTGGAAATGTCTGCTCAGGAGGTAGAGTGGCTCGTCTACCAATCAATAGTTTGTTGGTTTACTCCAGTCTAAGTGTTGAAGTGTCCTTTGGTAAGACTGTGATCCCTGTTTCATCAGTGCATGAGTGTCTGTGTGTGTAAATTGGGGCTGTATTGTAAATTGTTTTGAGTGATCTCCAAGAATAGAAAAGCCTATATAGTCTATTAACCACCGTCCTGCTACTGCATAGAAAAACATCACTTAATGTAATGTCCATAGGAACAGACACGCACCCAAGCAAACAACCACATGCAAGATCTTGTGGTAAAAGTATGCATTTTATACAAACAACCCCCCTCACACAAACAAACACACTTGGACACACACAATTTGAGACAAAGATGTTGGAAATCTTCCATCTTGTCCACGAGTGCTGAAGGAGACGGAAGTGGCCTCCAGCTCAATTAAACCGGCACCCCACTTTAATCTGATCTCTCGACTCATTACGAACAGATGTGTCTGTTTACACCTCATGCTAAGTATCGCTGTTTGTTGCTCTATCAGGGTGAGCTACGAAAACATCATTTATGAGAAATGGTCTCATTTTCCACACACTCCGCTTTGAGAGAAGCGATACTTAAGAATGCCATAAGGGCTGTAATGGCCATCCTCTAGAGAAGGGGGAGATCTGAGCCCACAAATTTGTCAAAAGTGGGCCTGTTGTTTACTTCTCTAACAATGGAAATGTATACTAATTCCACCAATAGCTGTTGACTCCAGCTCACCCATGGCTGTGTGTGAAAGAAAGTGAGAGAGATGTTTGTAAGTCTTCTGTGATAAGCAAGGATAACGCAATGTTAGTGTTTAGTTGGAGACAAGTACAGTAACACTCTGCTTAAAAAGTTTAACTTGTGCAGTTAACTATGCCAGAAGAATAAATAGTTTCTTACAAAAAGAAGAAACTATTTGGAAACTAAATGGAGCCTCAGGATTTAAGCCAGCAACCAAGTAACTGCAGCATCACTAGAGCCCATTTGAAATCTGGCTGAGGACATTTGTTCGAGGTTATTTCCCACCTTCACCTTCCACTCCTCTGTTTCCTGTTAGATTTTACCATATGCTCTTTAAAAATAATAAGAAAAAAACCTCCTACAAATTTAGTAGGAAAAACAGGGTTCATAGCAGTAAAATGAACTGAAAAAGGTTATTAAAGCTAAGAAGAGGGTGGCTGAGGGTGTACTGTGTACTGTAATTGGAGCTGTAGGTGGGAAACTGACACTTACTGAAGATAAACATGCTGTTAAAGTCATTTTAGGCATACAGCAGTAAGATTAGAGTCCTATAGATATGATAATGCTGGCTTTCCTATTAACAATTAAAAGAGATCCGCAGAAACAATTTAAGTGTGTATGGTAAACTTAAAACCAAGACTAGACTCCCTGTAGATGAGTACCTGGTGGTAAAATAAATTCAAAAAAAAAAAAAAAAAAGGTGCATTGATCCACTCTGTGTTCATGACATGAGTAGTAGATGCACAAATCATCCAAAGCACCATTGCGGTAGAAAAAATTTAAACCGAAACAAACAGCTTATCAATAGAAAATTCAAAGAGATAAATTTTTTGGATATTAAACATTAGTTGGCTCCTGAAACATGAATGTTTTCTCCTTTTATTTGTTGTATGTCATCTCTGGATTTTAACCTGTGGTCCGACAAAATTGACTTGGCCTCTGGGAATCTATTTTCTGACAGCTCATTTGTTATTGTGTGGGCTGACATGAATTGAACAGACGTGCAAAATGAAGAGCAAAAGAAAAATCAATGACGCCAGCTGATAAGGCTGAGAATGAAGTGGGCAAGTTAATGACACTCTGTTGCTTTAGTGTACACAACCCTCACGGGTGTATATTTGTGAGACTGGTAATGTCTGCTTCATTTATCTTTGTCCTTGCCAGCCCCTCATTCACCTCATTAATCATCACCCACCCTCTCCCCTCACAACGCACCCTGAGGTTTGATTGATCTGCTGTTCATTCTGCAACAAGCTTTTTGTCCTTAAAAGTGACACTAGCATGATGATGACCAGAGGCAGCATCCCTCCTGCTGCCAGAGCAAGGTCTGCTGAAAAAATCCCACAGACTTAAACTAATTAGATCATAAAACAAAGAAGACAGAGAACACAAGGAAAACAAACAAACAAAAAAAAGCACTCAAGGCATGATATCGACAGACGCTTTGGAGGTGCAGGGATGCAGGATTTTCCAATTAAATATCAACACTTTTCTTGCATGAATAATACTGAAACAAGGAGGCTGCTCTGACATTAAAACGGTCCCTGCTGAGAAAAAAATCCACCCAACTATTGTGCAGAGTGAAACCAGGCAGTCTGCAGTAGGTTAAAGCCCCAGTAAACACAGCAGTGAAAAGAACTGAACCGGCTCTTTGTGAGCACCCATTGGTACCTCTTTTGTCCTGCCTCTGCTCTTGGTTTTCTTCTGATGGAGTTTCCATGGTTGGTTTTCTCCCATCCAGCAAAAATGCTTTCTTTCAGCAAATTCTCTCTTCCTATCTCCCCCTTTACTCTCTCCTCTCTCGCGCCCTCTCCTTCCTGCACGTCTCTGCTCTCTCTCTCACTCCCTCTCTTACTTGCTCTCTCCTCCACCTTCGTGCCTTTCATGTCTTCGTCCTGCCTCACGAAGTTACCGCTCCACTGTGTGTCACAGTTCCCTGGTGCAGAGGTCTCATCGGATGGGACTGCGTTGAGCTTATTTGCACCTCCAAGTCATACATTAATGACATTCACAGGCTGTAGAGTTATTACATTTAGAGTGATTGTTTTGGGATACAGTTTGAATCCAATGAATTTGTCACCCTAATGGTATAAAAATCCTCACAGTCCCTCCTCTCTTAGCGCCATGAACAGCAGGAGGGAGCTGCCTGGTGAGAATGAGCGAGGTAGAGGACTTGTACTTTATTTGTGCATTGCATAAAGCCACAAAATCACCTTTTCTTAAATCCCTTTTGACCAGAGCCTGCCAGAGGGGGTCGTGTGTGTCTGTGTGTGTGTGTTGCAAAAGTTGACAAGCATTGTGCCCTTCATCTCCTGATTTGCACCTTCTGCCCTGTGCACCAGCTGCATACATTAGTAACCCCTGACTGCTGTCTTTCCTCCATCTGGTGACTTCTAACTCATATTTTATAAAAAGGGCACAGGAAAGAAGGGCAGATCAACATTTCCTAAACAGGGAGGCAGAGTGTCCCCCAGGCAGCCATAAACAGAGGAAACACTGAAACAGGGAGATCCCGAGAACAAAATGGGGAGAGATGTGTTGAAAAAGAACAAAGGAGCTTGCTAATGAAGGGAAATTAGAGAATGCTACATAAACAGACACATGAAAAAAAAAAGATGATGTAGTGGGAAACAACTTGTGTAACCTGACAGAGACGGGGGGAAGATGCATGATGGCAGACGATCGGAGAAATAGACAGCGAGGGAGGCGAGGAAGAAAATCTTGGCTGTGTTTGTTTGGCAACAGCAGGCTGTGCGGCCCCAGGGGGATGCTAATGAGAGAAAGGCCTTTCAGCGGTGGGGGTGGTGATAGAGGGGGGGGCTGCCAGAGCTGAGCTGGAGAGGGGGCTTCTCACGGATACCAGACCTCAGAGAGGCGAGGGATCGGGGGGAAGGGGGGCCTCAGGGGTCAGGGAAGTGAACTTAGCAGGGATCCCACAACAACAAGTGGCGCAGTGATCTTAAAGCTTTTTCACCACCAGCTCTGTAAAATGCTGGGGGAAGTGACATCATCCTTGTGGAGTGGAAAACGGGGACATATATTGTAACGGTTGTTTGAATACTTCATACAACTCATGTAGAGGTAGCTGCATCTGTGATCTCCACATTAATTGCTCTAAAGAGCCCAAGTGAAGCTCCAAACCGGACTTAATGTATCACATAAAACAAACAGGCAGTGCTGTGTGGTAACCCAAGTTACTGAGCACACCACAATCTGGTTTATGGATTTATTTAACTATAACTAATGACAAATGGGTTAGAGATCAAGGTATTCTCATAAAACACAAATACGTAGCTTCTGAATGTCAATTAATTATTTGATTTCAAAGAGAAGCCAAACATTGTCTTGGTAAAAAAAAAAAAAAAGTCAAATCAGGGCAAACAGATAAAGTAGAGGTAGAAAATTTGTATGTTTAGTGTATATGTTCAAGATGCTCATGATCTCCCACTAAATGCAAATCACAGTTTGCAAATCAGAGAATTCAAACAATGCTCGTGAAAGACATCTATACCCCTCTTAGCTCATGTTTCAGTTAGATAATTACTAAAGTTCAAGCCCATATTCAAAAGTGTAAGCCACTGAAAACACACTAAATATCTGACTGTACAGGAGCTTCAAATTTTCTACACCAGACATTCACTAAATTTTTAGATGCTGGGATTTCTCAGATGCTGAAATTTAAGTTAAGAGGGCTCACAGAACTAAATCATTGAACTAAAAGAAGCTCAGAAAGCAACGTAAAGCTGCACCATTGGATGATATTTTGCACTTTATTTCATACGACATGTAGCCAGTTATTATTAATAGTGCATCTTTCGTGGCAATGTCATTACCAAAACCATTTAAAACGAATCAGGCAACACAGGAATATTCACTTTTGCGCAAAGGACTGAGTAAACTTAGACATCATCCTGTCAGTGCCTCAAAACACCACAGACAGGCCGAGCGACTGTGGGAATAACCATGTGAATGTAGGAGGTAAGGCCCGAGTGCTGTATGCTCAGCTTCAGAGCGAGACACCACCACTCCCCTACTTGAAGACACAATCTGAATGATGATGAAGCTCATACAAATGGGAGAGGCTTCATTGTGGGTCAAGCTTTCACACTGAGATGGAGGGGCCCTGAAAGCTCCTCAGTGTTCGGTCACCCATGAAGACTTGCACCCGGCTTGGCTCACAGTGAGGAAAGGAGCAAGGTCTGTGTCAAGGCCTAAGCACCACTTAAAAACACTAACAACAGTCTGAGAAAGAAGGCTCACTACACCAGAGAGGATGAGGACGGCTCGGGCCAAAGTGGGTGTGAGGAGTGGTTCAAGTGAGGTATGCCTGATTGTGAAAGTCTGTAGAAAAGGTGAAGGAGGCCAAGAGCTGATCATCCAAATATCCCACAATATGTTGCTTATCTTGTGGAAAAAAAAGGTGTAACATTCACTTGACAGGAAATCCTGGCATATAAAAACAATGGAGGTTCTTGTCAATGCATTGGATATCATTTCAGCGCACTGCGGTGGGATTACTGACCCAGAATTTAGGGTCAATCTGCTCTGTACATCTGCCTCCATGTTAACTGTGCTGAATCCAAGTCATTGATTGGTTTGCAAAAGCACTGCACTATAAACCTATTGTAAAAATTCATGCACATGTTTGCTGACCCATTTTCTCTGTGGGTCTGCAGTAACACAAAAGCATTACAAATATGGTATGAGTTGAACAATTCAACATGTGATTTGCTGTAACATACAATACATTAAAAGATTTTGCTCAAACTCATCCTGTTAGTTGAAATAAAAGTGCCATGGATCGATTCAAACTGAACAGGTCAATATATATGAAGGCTCTTAGTTGTATTCACAAGGAAAAGAAAGTATCTGGCTGCAATGGAAAAATTTAATATTCATACTATTCATTCTCACTACAGCAAGATGTGAGAATGAGGGAATAAATCAAAATGGACTTATAATAAGCCTTGTGCTTCCCCTTGGCTCTGACAAAATGTTCACATGCACTTCATTGTCTGATAGCATCATTTAAATAAAAGCTTTTCAACCTTTGTACTCGATTGTGAATGAGTGTTTTGAATATCTCTGCTTTTCAGCGGGAGGCAACTGTCACCTGTAACTTCACAGGGAAGTCACATTTATAGTTCTAACTAATGATTATTTTCTCTTAAATGTCACAAAATGGTGAAAATGTCCCTCACAATTTCCTGTAAAATGAAGTATTATATGATTTTTATTTTTATTTTTAAATAGAAGCAAATCCAAGCTTTCTTTGAACTGAACAATGTTTGGAAATACCCATTTCATGGCATGTAAACTATGCCACAAAATCTTGGACATAAAAATGATATTTAAAGTTCGTATCGAAAGCTGCTGAATTATTTTCTCGGCGGAAACTGAGTTTTGGGAAGAGGATTCATTCAGTGACGTTCCTTCAGCAAAGAGCTTATCGATCCAGAGATTTCACTTGTACCCAAGATCCTACTGACCTACCTCAAAAATAAAAATCTTTAAACGTGCATCCAACACTGCTATTCAGTAACAACCATTTCGAATACAGCCATATTAGAAGACAAGTCTTAACATTTCTTGCATTGAATAACTTCCAGATTGAATTTTTTTAACCAAACAATGGCCAGGGTGTCTGACTCAGCTCTTCTCTAATTGCATGTTTGTGTTAGTATCCTGCTAGGCCTGGATATGGAACAACATTCATTGAAGGACGCCTGGCACCCATGTTTTTCTTCTAAAAATGACTTCACAACCCTGACTCTCTGGCACATCCACAGCCACTGTGGTTTTGGCCGAAGTGCGCGAGAGACACAGATGCTTCACATTATCCAGGCTTGCACGCTTATACTACCTTGGAAACTGCCACCACGGCTTGGCCGGACAGAAAAACCATTGCAATATCAAAACTTAAAGACAAAAAATTTCATAATTTCAGTCTGGAGATCAAATTGCTGCCAGGAAAGAAGAACATAAACCTGAAAAAGAGTGACATAGTATCACAGAAAGGGACGGAGAGAAAAGAGGCATAGACATTAGCTGCAGCCCACCACCTTTTATTAAGGCCAAAAATGTCAGCCGTTTTAGAGATAAACAGCATAATTGTTTGTTTTTGTTTCAGCACACACTAAATATTTGGCTGATGCCTCTGGTCTGGGAGAAGCCTTGCCGTCTTTGTGGTCCGCCATGCTTACATTGTCGAGCCAATGAACCAGCCAAGAGGTACTGCAAAAACACACCTCTCCATTATCCATTTAGAATAATGGCACATAATAACCTCGTCTCTTTTATATCGTATTTTGCCAAAAGCAGAGAATAATAAAAATATTCAGATATCCCTCAATTGTAGTCTGTGAAATAACCAGGGCGTTTAAAAACACTATTATTCTTCCTCAGAATCAGCAGTTTCTCCGGAGTAAATGGACCTCAGGACCTTTGACTCGTAGTAATGCAACACATCAACTTGTCAAATGGGACCAAGGACAGTCACAAAAATCTGTCCTTAGAACAATATACTGTAACACTTCCCATTTAAGGTGGCACATTAACATTTTGCTTTAAATGCACGAATTCCTCTTTTTTCTTTTCTACTTTGGAGCAGCTGAAATAAACTATAAAACACAACATTTCCATTTCAACTTAAAACACTGATACATAAGACTTAAACATCTGGCGTGTTCATCAGCTAGCCGATTATCTATTGATCATTTGGTGCTCAGCAGAGTGACTTTTGTTCCACTAACAATAGCTGCCTAACAATGAAAACCAAAACAATGCACTTAAAGACATTATCAAGCTTTGCAGCACTTGGAAGAAGTGGAGAGAGAGAGTGGTCATTTGATCTATTGTTAAAGAAAATCATTAATTATGACTGCGTTATTGTTTTCTTGATGTACATTTAATCGTGCCCTTCTAATTTAATTTAGCAGCATGAGGCGATTCAATTAACTCCATCTACTCCCTTAATATATCTTTCTCAGCGCTCATTAGCTGCAAACTGCAACCCTCCTTCTGCAGTTACTTTGACACCATGCACCTCTAAGGCCATATGAATCATATGGACGGCCATTAAAGTGCCGTGAGAGCACAAATAAATCCCTCAGGGACTTCTGTTAGCGGTGTTAATCCTCTAAATACAATACCTATCACAATAAGCATTTTTATATTTAGCCTGACACAAAGACTGCTGAGTTTCTTTTTATGCTACTTGTGTGACCAAACAGCAGTTTGAATCCCCGTGAAAAGTAATGAGGAGGCCAGGTTATTTCTCTTATCTTCTAACTGCTACATATTCGCACACCATTAGATTGAATCATGGCCACGCTGCTGGAAAATTAAGAACACAAACCTGAAAAACCCAAAATGGTTGCTCTTGAAATTTAACTTAATTGCTTATACATCTTTTGAGGTGTTCAGAGCATGAAATGCTGAATTTTGTAATTGTTATTTAAAAGTCTGACAGAAAACATTTGAGTTCTCACACTTTGTCTGCAGCCCAGTGTTATTTGCCATCCAAGGAGCCAGACTTTCATTTTCCTACTTGTTGCACAGGGTATAAGTAGCACACACACACACACACACACATACACAATAGAGACATAATGAAGCACAGAGACCTGGAGACAGCAAATGAGACTCTCCAACTAATCTTGGGGTTACTTCCCATGAACAGCTCCCCCTCCCTCCCCTGCATCTCCCCCAGCTGCTGGGATCTCTTTCTCTGTGTTGCTCCCTCCCGGTCCTATTGTCCTCCACCTCATGCTGCCAATCTCACACCCCTGACCCACAACTTAACCCCCCCCCCCCCCTTTTTTTTTAACATGAACCTTCCCCAAAACTCCCACTGGAAGGAGCAGAAACCTCCTCCTTTCAGCCCCAGCTGGCGCTACTCAACAGACGAGCCGGTCGGACCCCACCATGTCAGGATTCACCGTCAGCACTATGACAACAGAGCAGCCGACACTCGGGTCGTTTTTAATGCCATTGTTCCACAAGACGCTCAAAGCCCTGTGTCCTGGGGCTGGATCCTGGAAGGACACGGAGTCGGCCTTAACCTGAACCTGACACCTCCGTTCACTAGGAATGTATTTGTGATCAGATTCACAGGCAGACTAAGTGTTAACTAAGAAGCACCACAAATAAAGCACATCAAAAGAGAAGCTGTTCTCTCTGGGGGGTTGGTATAGTATACATCCTACCCTGGCCGACCTCTGCACATTATTGCTTTGAGCACTGGCAGGCAGTTCTTCAACACCAGAGACTCTACTGGTATTTTTTCCATCATACTGGGTATTTTAAAGCATGCCCCGTGCCAAGGAGACCCTGTTTATGGCACCAGCTGATGTTTTACTGTCTCTACATAAACACTGATGCTCTCAAGAATGTGTTACAAGCAAACTCCCAACTTTCAAATTAGGCGGCTGTCTCCATAGATGAAAATAAATGATGTACACCGCAAACACAACGTAAACACTATCGCCACTCTGATGAGTCACTAAAGGAGAGTGTTTCATAAGTCATGTTGCTGGAATGAAAACACAAGTGCCTTTCTTTTAACCCCAAGAGTTCTGTGTTTACATGCTCGGATGCTCTTTGGCCCTTGAAAGTGATTAAAAACTATTTGTAAAAGAGTGGCTGTCACTGAAGACAAAGAACAATATTTACTTTGTTCTTTCTTTTTGCAAACAGAAAATTGAAAGTCATTTGCATATTACTATGAAAACAATAAAGTAAGAAAATGATTGACATTCCTGTACTGCCATATATTGTGAGTATAAAACTTGCCCAAAGCAGAGCTGTAGTTTTCTGTACTTCATATGTCATGGAACAACTTGCAGACATAAGAGCCATGCACACATGTGCACTCACTCACTCACAATGTGAGATTAGATGAAGAAAGTTTGTTTAGTATATTCCAGCCATTCTGCTGCATCCCAGCATTACTTATACATTTTCAGCTGTGAGTTGTTGCCACTCTGTTGTAAGAGCATCATTTTCCCATCGAGCAGAGGCTAAAAGCTATGATGACATATGAGACCGCTCAGTGGTGTAGCTGTAATATTCATACTGCTCACTGGCCTCTCCTCCGGTCTGCGTGTGGTTACGGTGTCAAGCTGTTTTTCAGGCAGAAACATCTGGGATTTCCTCTCCCCTGAAACTACAGTTGCTGGTATGGTTTTCTCCTGTTCTATGAATTGAACCAAAGTGACACAAAAGCCTGAAAAATGTACAAATGGTAAAAGCATCACGCATTGCAGAATTAGTCAGTTGTGCGGGTTTACAGGATCCCAAGTTGAACATAAACATCTTTCAAATCCAGCATTCAGCTATATATTCAAATTGAAATCTATCGTTTTAAACCCCAAAATGGTCTGTCTCTGAAGTAAGCACAGCATCCCCCAAACAGTCTCCTTAGCTATTGAGTTTCCTGCAGCTGTTGCTTTATAAAAGCTCAGCGACTGCAGATTTTCATCTCTTTGGCAGAAGTACCTCTTCCTGCCTATCAGGCCTTTCTCGAGAGGATAATAAGCAGACAATGAAAACTCTCATTTGGAAACTTTCTTCTCGGGCAGGAAAATTACTCCTGGCAGGAGAGAGTCAGAGAGAACGAGAGCAAAACAGAATCCAGGAGACTCAAGCATTAGTTTCACTGTGTCACATGTGGCACCCCAGCACAACAAGAGCAAAGAACAGTCATGTGCATCTTCCTCATCTTACATAAACAGCGCAGCAAAGCTGTGAAGAAATAAGCCTCTGTGAGATTTGTTTTTGTGATAGTGTTATCACGAAAAAAAAAAAGATCTTGATAGCTCAAGTAGAGTATTTACACATGATACTGAAGTCAGAAGTGGAGAAAAGTCGTGAGGGGTTATATGGGTATTCATTTAAATTCCTCTTTAATTCATCCCAAGCGTAGCTGGCTGTATCCAAATGGTCTCAGGCGGTCTGGCTCAGCTCTTCATATGGTGAACATTTCTCAATAGTGTGCTGGGGTACCCCAGATGCTTTTGTCTTACGGTTGTTTAGCAGCTGCGTAAAAGTGCCGAGGACAAAGACCTATCTGTGAAGGGTTGAATACATTCAGTGGGCACACAGCCAACAGCTCAATCCTACAGGCTCCCACAGTTGAAAAGCAGGCTAATACATTCTGCTCTCACTCCTCACAGATGATCTTACACGGAAATTAGCCCCTATTATTTACTCTCATTTCATCTAACTACTTTCACATCTCAACTGCGCTCACATCGAGTCCACAAATAATCATCTAGATATACGTTTTTGAAATTCAGATCAGCACTTATACAATTTCTCCTTAGTTTGCGACATGAATCTGTCAATAAGCCAGACATGTCCAAAGATAGCCAATTTGTCTCAAATTAATGGAGTGATGTTCAAATTAATAGTTGGCTGTCACCAAGTCAGGAAACATTTAGTGGCCTCCAGAGTGAGCAAAACAAGCTAGGCTGTGTGATGTGGCATCTGACAGCATTTAAAGGCAAATATTAAAAGTGTTTGTAGTTCTTCCGACCAGCCAAACTCAAAGGCTGGGTGAGAATCCAGCCATCGGAGAGAGAGCGGCGTGGAGCAGTAATTGGGATAAAGACTCACAGTCTCAGACAATCTTGCCTTAAAGGCTTTCACAGTGTCGCACCCGTGTGCACATGACAGAAGCTGTTGTGTGAACTGAAGAATGAAAAAAGACGAGAACTTTAGTTATAACTCCAGACCCTGCCAACACACCCACAAACACCCAGATAATCCCTAAAGCAGTTTCAAAGGCTGACAAAAACTGCATTTAACAGTTCTTGGACTGACAGAAACCAAGCAAATTTCTGCACATGGTTTCACTCTGGTGGTCAACCCATTGCTCTAATCCCCTTGGTTCATCATTTCCTATCCATCACAGGCTAAAGCATCAGTTAAAACAGGCGTCTCTACATGCATTATGATCAATTTCATAACTTAACCCAATGCTGGCAAGAGAAAATTTGTTATTCTGGGAAACATTATTGACTATTACATGAATATGTGATACAGAGAGTGGATCGCAGCATAGATGGTGTAGTAAATGTAATCATAGGACGTGCTGCAGAATGGTTTACTGCAGAAAACCCTGCGGAATGCCTGTTGAATGAGTTGGTGAATGTTCATCTAATGCAGCAGCTCTTTGCTTTCCCCAGCCCATTATGTCCCACAGGCCTTCTGGAACAGTCACCTGACTGTGAACAAAACATTGATACAGTTTGCTGCTCCACTGGCGCACCATGTACAAGCGTGGACGCCAACAAACTTAAAAAGTTTGAATCTCACTTTAAGTTGTAAAACTTAAAAAGTGAGATTCAAATCAGTCCTTATTATGCATGTAAGTGGAAATGTAACCTTGATAATCGGGGGTGTTTTTTGTTGTTGTTGTTGTCGTTTTTCGGTTGGTTTTTTTTTTTTTTTTTTAAGAAGCCTTGCAGATAAGATAAAGGACAACTTGTATCTCTGACATATTTTAGGGTTCAACCGCCTTTGGATATCTGAGAAGCTGCTGTCTGTTGGACATAGGGAAGTATTTTCAGATATTTAAATGCCACTCTGTTTCTAGCACATAGCAGTGTGGAACTATGACATCTCTCTAACTGGGGTGAACTTGCAGACACATGAACAGAGTCACCCACGCACCCACTTGCATCCCTTTGGTTCAACTGTGAATGGGCTTTTAGTAAGAGTGACGGCCGAGGCACATGCTCCAACAGGCATCCCCACACAGGAACTTCTATTCCTGTCATTTCATGTCACAATACTCAATGGCTCTCTTTGTTGTTGGAGGAGTTATTAAGCTCAACAAATTAACATGACTGCTCGAGTAGACCAGCAGTGCTGAGGAGAAACAAAACAAAAAAAAAAGGAATATACAAAACAGCAGAGGAAAACAGCGACAATGAGAGAGTGGAAAGGCGATGCCAAGAAAGAGAGAGTTCAAAGGACACAAAGTGGAGCAGGAAGGGAAGCAGGAGATGAATGAAGTCTTGATTGAAATAAAAAGGGTCTCTTAGAGCTTCTCAGTTGCAGAAAGTATTGGATGGGCCTCATCTACTGTATAATTACCAAAGATGCTTAGTCATATCCTATGCCAAATGGAGAAAAGCCCAGAAATCATGTAGCTATGACAGCAGCATCCCCTTTATGGATGATATTCACTGTAACTAATGACCGCAAATCGCAGATGAAAAGCAATTTATGGGGTTATAGATGGTGACATAAAATTGTAGGATCAGGTGGAAAATATTTGGGCATACTTGAATTCAAATCACATTTTAGAAAAACAAGCCATTCTTGTTTTTCTCAGTATCTCTTGGGATAACAGAAGGAGAAGTCAAGTTAAAGCACAAAGCACAGGGAAAATGACCTGACTGTCTGTTATTGCGCTGCCATACGTCGACAAGATGATGATTCCATAAGTGCAAAAAGGCCTGAGCATTAGCAGCCATGCTCCCTTCCTCTGCTCAGACTCAGGATGCGGGGGTCACAGCACATGCTGTCCACGGCCGTGTGCCAGTGACAGTAATCACTGCTGTTGCGTGAGGTAAATAATCGAAAACTTTTCAGACATCCTCATTCAAAAGAAGCACAAAATTAAAGACCACAGCTGACACTTCCCAGAAGCATGTGTAAAAAACATTATCAGCAACACTGACCAACTCACATCTGTGTGTGTGTGTTGATCACTGAAAACCAGATTGATCAGATTTTATCATTTGGTCCACACTGAATTTAACCTTTGACACCATGTTTTGTGACTGTACATGTCCAGTTGTCAAACCACGAGGCAGTAACAGCTGAGCTGTTGAACTTTAGCAAGATGTTTAATTAAAGACACGTTTAAAACTGTCAGCTGTGATCAAGTTTCTTTTTTTTTTTTTGAAATACTCAAAAAAGGTTGATGTCATATTTGGATCTGGTTTGCAACCAGCATTTTCCACAGGACCACCACGAAGAACACAAAACACTCTGAGCAGAAGTTCAAAAGTTTCCATAAGGAAAAACAATCTTTCCCTTTTTTTCTCCCCAATCAAAAGCTGCCTCCAAGGAGAATAGACACAGTGTTTGCCATCAGGTCCATAATTAGCTGGATTAGTTGTATCTCCTGTCATAGGATAGCTCTAAATATTAAGCCTAATTCAATAGTATCCATTCATTCTTTCATCTTTTACCGCTTATTTGTTTTCAGGTCGCGGTGGATGCTGGAGCCAATCCCAGCTCACTCTGGGTGAGGGCGGGGTACACCCTGGACAGGTCACCAGTCCATCACAGGGCCAACACACAGAGACAGACAGAGACCAACAACCACTCACACTCACACTCAGACCTACAGACAATTTACAGTCACCAGTTAACCTAAATACGATGTCTTTGGATGGTGGGAGGAAACTGGAGTACCCGGAGGAAACCCACGCAGGCACGAGGAGAACATGCAAACTCTGCACAGAAAGGCCCCAGGCTGGGAACCAAACTCGTGACCTTTTTGTTGTGTGGCTAACCATTATGCTGCCGTGCTGCCAACAGTCTCTATAAAGGGCATAAATTAAAAAGATGGTTAACTTTCCACACTGTAGGAGACTAAAAGATCAACTGTTTTCTCTTCCAAGAGGGTCAAGGAAAAAAAGAAAAAAAAAAAAGCTTAGCTTGTGTTTGACGAGTTTGTTTTCTGAAGTTTAGATGCTACAACCTGCTCCAGGGATAACAAAAGAACGCTCTCCTTCTGCAGCCCCATGTTGTGTTTTTCTTGTTAAAACCAGTACATTCAAAAAAATGTTTGATCTTCAGGCCAACACTTTCCTTTCAGATGTTTGACTCAGTGGTAAAATATAAAACTGTTGAACTGAAAACTGTGTACATTGTTATCAAAGAAGCTCTGACTGTTGGGTAACTGTCACAGGACTAACACAGGGAACCTAACAAGATATCTGTGGAGAATGACTTGCTGTCTCCTTCTGATTTGAGCTCAGTGGACCGGGGCCAAGTTATCCTCCCACATCCCAAACACAGGCCAATGCACTGTTAAATCGCTCACTGCAAGGACAGAGGAGAACCTCTTGGAAAAACACACGGCACCCCCTCTGCAAGGTGAAAGGTCACCGTAAAAATCTAATCAGACATACGTTACAGAACATCTGAATGACGTCTTTACTTCTTCACAGCTAAACACACACACACACACACAATCATCTTGGAGACATCCTGTTTATTTTGGGCTCATACACACAGCTAATCTGCCTTATGTTTTCAAAGAGATTTCACATGAAAAATAGCAAAAAAATAGCAGTGAAACATCCCTTTCTCTCTCTGACACAACAAAATGATGGCCTTTACAGCAACAAGGAAGTCCCCGCGCAACAACAGGCTACACTATATTTCCTGAGAGGCCCATAAAGAATTTTTGAATATAGAATAGGAGCTTTGGCAAGTGGACAATGCACAAAGGTCTACTGCCATGCAGAGTTATATCCTTTGTGAGAAAGTGGAAAAGGATCTGTGGGGAATTAGTTCACACAGCATCTGCTCTGAAACTTGCAATTCACTGGACTTCTCTCTCCATCTCTATATTAAGAGCCACTGAAGTTGCACAAAAGAGTAGCTCCAAATTAGGAACACAAAGATGCCTCTGTGAGAGCTTCAGAGCGAATTAATGAGCACTGATACACATTCTCACACTGTGTTTTTCCCTGGCCTCAGCTGCGCCGCTGCAGACAACACACAATCCCTCAAAACGCTGCCCAAAGCCAACACAGAGAGCTGAAGATGCCATTCTGAGCCGCCTCACTCTTAAATGGTCCCCGGTCCCAGGGAGGGGATGAGACACAGATGGGAAGCGAAACTTGAGTGTACTTTCCCATCTGGTCCACACTTCATTGCAGCTTTAAGGCCTCAAAGTGACTAAACATCCATGGCATCCTCCAGTGCACCTCTAACCGGAGGGTGGGCCACAGATGGCTAACACTTGGGGGCTGATTTAGAGATGAGACCGTGTCAGCTCAGCTCAGCCTTTCACATCCACACACACACACACACACACACACGCACGCACACATATACACACACAGCATCTGACTAAAACAACATGTTGCCTGTTTGATAAGCAAACAACCTTTCCCCTCTAAGTCACAATGATGATCAAAGACTGCAGCATGATCAATAACAGCCAATAGTCAATCATGTGTAAGGATGTGGACTGAGTGACAGTAGGAGCAACCAGGCTGATCTGGATCTCTAACACCCCGGCGGACTGGAGCAGAGTTGACTGAAGGAATCCTGATGGACTTAATCTCTCTAATCGCTTTCCTCGGGTTGCTTCGGTTCCCTTCTCTAATACCGATTCCCGTCAAACCGGGTAATGGAAGCAGCCTATTTCGAGGACTAGTAGTAGTAGTAATACTAGAAGGAGTAAAAGTTTACGTTCAGGCGCGCCCGGAGAGTTAGCGCGACAAAAACAAAAGCGTGAAGCGTTTGCTGTCATCTGGAAATCGCGATGCATCTGTCCAACTCAAAAAAGCTGCTTACCCATTGTTTTTGTTGTTGCTTTTTCTCTTCTTCTTTCGTAAGTTCTCCCCCAGAAAAAAAGTTTAGATGATCGACGGAAAAGTTGAGCCCCTCCGAGCTGCGTTCACTGACGTCGCGGTCCTGGCTGCTCAAGCACTCGACGCCGCGTCCCTTTGGAGACAGCCCTGAGTGACGTCCTCAGCAGAGAGGGAGAGAGGATTATAGACTGACGGGAGGACGGACGGAGAGCAGGCGGCCGAACCACCCTCCCCACACCCACACACTCTCACCTCATCCCCGCCCCCAACCCCTCCATCCATCCATCCATCCATCCAACTCCTGCAGCGCCTATCATCAAGTTGACTGAAGTCGTCATGAGCCTGATAACATTCGTGCAGACAAAGGGGAGATAATATAGATAGATAGATAGATAGATAGATTTATCCCTAGGGAAATTGAAGGCATCTCTTCCTGCAGGCTGCAGTTGTGTGTTATCAGGTCAGTTGTGTGTCATATGTCACACTGACAGCAGAGGTCAATGTATGTGCCTCTCCTGCATGGCCATTCCGGTCATGTTGTTTTTTCTCTTTATTTTCTTTAGAAGAATACATGACCAGTGATCTTGCGACCATCACTTACTATTACTGCTCTGATTGTCTTACTGTGAGAAATTATACTGTCAAGTAATTCAATGCAACACCTACCATCTGTGTTTGTTTCGCATTGGCAAACATGGCAGTTAGGTTTAAAATCACTCTTTTTATCATGCAGGTGTCTGGATGATACCTTCAGAACATTAGTAAGTTTGTTAAAAAATGTCTTGGTGTTTTCAAAGATCACTGGAAATTGAATTTTTGGAAAAGCAAAAGGTCAACACTGTCAGTCAAATGTAAATTAGACGCTGCTATGGCCTTGGGGGCCTTTGGGTTCCATTCTAGTGTTGTTGTTTCTGTGTGCTGGTTGTGTGTGTGTGTGTGTTTGTTTTCAGGTGCTGATTGGAAATCAGGTGCACCTGGCTGGTGCAAAGGATATTTAGGACCGCCTACCCCGACGCCAGTTCTCTCCTTGGCTTCCACCACAGCAGCTGCTTTCCTTTGTTCCTTATTTATCCTTTGTTACACACAGACGACATGCACCACACATAAGATCCAGCACATTCACACACCTACACACACCGCTGATACTGACATTCACACTCCATTCTTTTTTCTGGACAGGAGTTGGCATCATTTTCATCATCAAGAGGAAAATGGGCAAAAATAAAACTTTTAATCTGAATTAACTAAATACTAAAAGTAAATTCAAGTTGTAGAGTTCTTTCATCCCATCTGTTAAAGATCTGTTCAAAACTCTTCCAGCTACCTCAACCCCCCCCCCCAAAGAAAAATTTATATTACTAACTTATTGCTATATACACATGTGGATTGGAACTAGAGCTTTACAGCATTTGTGGAAACTGCACAAGTAACCATTTTTCCTGCAAGGTCTCTGATTTTAAAAACATATCTCATGCTTGGCATTACCTCTGTGGAGACATGTGATAAATGGAGGTCTTTCACAAAGATGGGCCCTTTACAGAAACAATGCCAGTCATCATCAATCCTGTGCACTGGTATCCGGTTTCCAAGGAGGTCTGTGCACCCCCTAATCCAACCCGGTCTTTTCATTAGTGGCCAAGTGGGCAATTCTCAATGGGTTGTTTCATGGTCAAATAGGGCATATGCCCAACATCGCAAACACAAAAGCCTGTGTAAGACAAATATTTAACTGGTCAGATTCAGAGTTACAAAGACAACATCGTCCTGTTTTCAAATATATACATTTTTTATTCTTATTCTTGCAAAGTGTGCACTTCCTTTTTGAGCCAGTTTTGGGAAGTGATACTGTGAGCGCCACTAAATCTGGTGTCATTTTTTAAAAGCTGTACTGCTCAAATCCTCAAAAATACAGATCTGCAGCTCCAGCAGTGTTCTACTCTGGAAAATCCCCACTCACTTCACATTTAAGACATATATCTGATGACCTACATTAAATCATAAATGACTGCGTTTTTTTGCCTTTTTTTTTTTAGCTCATTTTATCCCCCAGTGTCAGTAATGTAACTGTGCAACAACTTTTTAATTATTCTCCTCATGTGTGCCAAACATTTGGCCGATGCATCCACAGTTTATCATTGGTAAACTGCATCCACATAAATTAAAGGTGAGACTATTGCTCTGCGCTGGCTTTCGTTCTGACAGTGTGCATGAGCTGCATATGTGTGTGTTTGTGAGTCTGTGTGTGTGTAGAGGTTCTGGATGGGAACATTCCAGCACTGTGCTGGCTGTTACAGCAGGCATGGCAGCTGGCAGACAGCAGGCATGCAACTGTTATTAGGCTGGCCCATGGCAAAACAAAACACATCAGACAAAGCCTTTTCATCTAACATTATTCAGTACATATGGTCATGTCACTTATACAGAAAACAACACAAGACAAGATCACCCTTGACAACATTTTTATGGCTGAAATGCCATCTAGTATTTAAATAATTGGTAGGTGAAATTGAAGGTGGAAATGCTTCATGAATAAAAATGGGCACCTGGAGCAGATGTAGCTGTCCAGCACTTAACCGGGCCCCAGGGGAAGCTGTTTGGAGCTGTCAACGTCCTGATTCATAGAGAGTTTGATTGGTTTAAACCATCAGATACAGTACAGCTGCCTTCCTTTGGTGTTTTTCAAACCAAAGAGGCAATGTAAGGACTTAAAGCCAGTCATTTTCACCTGTCTAATCTATGTATTGTTTCTAATTAAGAACAGGCACAGTCAGAGAGGCAAACTAAGGTAATCCTGCAGCGTCTAATTGCAAATAAAGCAAAGCTGCTGAAGCGCTGCACCAAACACAACAGCCACCATGGTTACAAACCACTGAGAAAGTGGCAGAGGCTGTGAATGGGCCTAAAAGGAGAGGCTGCTTAAAGCATACATAGTTGGCAGCAGTTTGAATTTTACATCACTGAGTATGGCATGCAAGGGGGTCCTAAACGGAGATTAAATAAAAGAAGAGTAGAGTTGCTAAATAATACAAAACAATGCAAAATATTAATTTCTATGAGGTATGCAGCCTATTTTGTAATTTGGGCTAAGCATAATTGAATTCAGTTTTTACAAACACCTTAAATTGATTCAAAGAAACAGATTAGTCAACATTCATCTTAAAAAAAGGTGAGATGTGACAAGGTCCTTGTTGGGGATACTGATTTGGTTCCAGCCGATCTATGTCATTCCTCATTCTTTCTCCCCCATTTCCTGTCATTCTTCAAGCTGTCCTTTTGAACTAAGGCCAGAAAAAATCCTGAAAATAAATAAATATTTTTATCCTTCAGTGTGGAGACATTGTGTTTGTACTTAATAGATAATAATGAGTCCCTGTTAGGGAGTCACTGCAGCATCATGTTTCCATGAAGGAAAACAACAGTGAATATTCAACATAGCTGCAGAATTAGATTACACTTCAATTCTCAACTTATAAGGTCATAAGGAACCCCACTTACATCAAAAATGTCTTCACACACAGATCCACTCAAACATATGCAATCAGGTGATCTTAAAATAAATGTAGCTCAATCTAGAACCTGATCTCTTTGAATTTGAGGAGTACAACTGTTCCTGATTCTTCGTCCTTACAGGGAAGGGAACAGCACATAGGACGTTTCCATAAGATTTGGAATCAACATCTGGTTTAGTAATTGAGAATAAGTGGAAAACAATGTTTCATGTCAGGGAACGACAGGGAAAAGAACGCTGTTTACCGCTATCCCCAAAGGCTATCAAAAGAGTGTAATCGATGCAACTTGCCTATAAAACTAAATCCTGCTTACAAGTTGAAAACATATGCCAGCAAGGGACAAAGCGTGCTTGAGCTCTGTGTTTGATTATGTCAGCATTCATTGAAGCTCACAAACGGCCTTTAATTTAACAATTTCTCCATGGAATTAACCAAAACAATCATCAGAACTTGGAGTTTCATAAAAGTCAGTGTCTGTTGGAGGTTCTGCAAATACACAGCATCACCGGAGCTTAAGAGTCAAAACAGACAGTGATGAAATGTTGGCCACCAACTCCACTGGTTCAACGGAATGATGAACATACAAGCAGCATTGACCTCATGTAATTTATTACCCCAAGGCCCCAAGGCAAGAGGGCAAGCACAAAACAGCTCCACACACAACTGGGGGGGGGGGGGGGGGGGGGCAGGAAGTATGATTCACAGTTATCTCCTCAAGTCCATGAGCAAAAAACGGGTGATTAAAAAAATAGAATGAGAGAAGAGCTGGTGTTACTTTTTGAAATCTAGAGTGTGAAATGGATTAATGATCACAGTTGGTCATGGTGGACGGGGCTACAAAATGTGCTGCCTCTGCTGCCCCTGATCTCTGGCAGAGTTAAGAGTGAAAAGAGCGAGGAGTAGCTAAATGTGGAGGACTCCAGAAAAAAAAAAAAAACTTAACTCTGGGAATGGAAAAAACAAAGAACAACTATGCACACCCTCCTGACTCAGCCTCCAGAGATAATTGGGTCACTGCAAGTCTGTCCCTCTCTGTAAAGGATGCACCATGAGGAAACCATCAGCTGAGTGTTGAAAACTCAGGGGTCAATCGTTTGATTCCTGCACATTTAATGCAAAGAGATGACAGAGGTATGGCAGTAAGGAAACTCCGCAGCGCTGGATCACTCTCTCAAAGCAAACATTGGCCCAATACTGGTGTAAACTCTTGCTGGATTCCCTCACCTCTGCCATTGCTCACTGCCTGGCAGCAGTGACCACATCACAGGGAAGAACCTCATTTTCTCATTTTTACATGCAGTCTGTAGCTCTTTCACTGATCTGCCAGTGTGTTTTAACCGGAAGAGAGCCCTTTAAGTCAATTGTTATTGTAACTGCACTGATGGCAGTTCATACATTTGTCTGTGCTATGCTGCCATCTAGTGTATTATTTTCCTCTCCCTAACTTTTCATGGTTTCGAGCTTTGCAGTATTCAACCTCTGAATAATTTCTCACAGGAAGAAAGTCAACATAATGATGAACCTTTTACAAGCATAAATTCACTGTCCACATACGCCCTTTGTGGTGCTGTATTGGATTGTGATCATGTAAAGCAGTCCTTCTGAGGGGAAGCCACAATGTTTTATCCACACTGTTCAACCGGGAAGACATCCATGATACACCCAATGACGTGCTGCAGGTATGGTCAAGTTTTACCTATGATGGTAACACATCACAGAAAAAGCAGTGCAGAGCGTCAACCTGTAGAACAATTAGTAGAAAGCTTGACTGCAGGTGTGTTATTTGCAAATGAGCAACTCACTCACTCATGAGTCGCTTTGTTTTCGAGCTTGACAGAAGTAGATGGCTGGAAATACACACTGTTCAGTTAATCAATGGCATTAATAGGAATTTTCTTCCTATCACAAATGTTCAAAGTCACATTTTTCCAAAGGGCCACTGCTATGTTACTTGACAGATTAAGAAAGAAGAGCACTTGAGTTTACCTGAGGGAAATTATCTACTCCATGGATGACAGGCGACTTATGTTATTTGAATAGTATCACCTCCAAGCAGCTGCTTTCCTGTTGACTCTCCCGAGTCCAGGATGAAAGCACGTGGTCTGGCATGTGAATGTGTGTGTGCTTTACATCTGTGTCCCCTTTGAAATCTTAGGATTTTAATTTTTTATATGTATATATATATATACATATAAAAATCCACAGTGCAAGGACTCAATTAATGGATTACGAATTGCTTGCCCACAGTTATTGCTCCATTTTGAACACTAATATTGTTGAAATATTTTTCCTGGGGGATATCTGACCAGTTATGGGGATTTATTTTTATTTTTATTTTTTGTCATTTAATATTAGAGATATTTTTTCATGATATTTAACAAATTTAAAGTTATTAATTATTTCACAAATATTTTTTTGGTTACTTTACTCTTTCTGGATATTTTATTCAATTTGCCAGATATTTCAGTCATTTAGATTAAATAGAACTTTTGTTTTTTGATCGTATTTAGAAAAGTATGGCAGAATGAAAGATAACTTGGCTAATAAAAAAATGATTTAGGTTAAGGTTTTAAATGCTTGTAATGGAGAGTTAACTGCTGCGATAGATAGAAGTCCATCTGGTTTGAACTGATGAGAATTTCTCAATAATTCATTATGTTCGGTGTGATCAGTTTTATATCCTTTGCTATCACTGTAGATGCTTTTCTCTGTTTGCTTCTGTTGTGGAACTGTAATTTGAATTTGCCTCCATATTGAAAAGACAGACAAGATGTTGCTGTTGCCTGAAAAGGTGTGCAGTGAACAAGTCAATATATTGAAAAAGTCAGTGGATGGACAACCTTTAATGGTTGCTCTGTAAACACTTGTTATCTTTGAAACTATAACTGCTCCCAAATGCAATTATACCAAAGTGAAGAGTAGTTCATTCAAGTTTTATATTGAAGTAATGCATCATAGCGTCCATTTGCAGGTTGATTACTCTCCATCAGCCTTGAACATAATTTCCCTGCTGTGTCTTTCCCAAACACAATGTCAATATTAATTACACATAAATGCAACTTCTCATATTTTATTCATTTACAGGTTTGGTGACCTCCAAATGGGAATGTTTCAATGTGGCTTTGTATTTACTTTGACAAACAGGAAAGGATTCTCAGAAGAGATAAGAAATCATTAGCAATTTTAAGTCCCACATTGATACGCTGCGGACTGGGGCTTCGGGCATTGCTGTGAGTGATTCCTTGTTGGCCAAATGGGTTTTATCTACATGCTCTCCCTAATACTGGCACACTGCTTTTTGCTTGGGAGAAACAAATGAGGTGAAAGCTGTGATGGGAACGGCAGCGTTCGTCATGTTTGTGCCAGTGTGACATAGATGAACTTTTTACATTAGAAGGCTCATCATCTTTCTTCTCCATAATCACAGTTAAGCAGTTCTGCGGAAGACTTCATAACATCATGAACAGCACATGCTTGACAATTTTGCTATAACATGCAATTTATGCAAACGTCTCTGGGCATGTATTTGTGCCTGCAGCAATTTTAGAGACAGACAACCACTCACACTCACACTCATACCTACGGGCAATTTAGAGCCACCAGTCAATCTAACCATTATGGTGGGAGGAAACTGGAGCACCCGGGGAGAACATGCAAACTCCGCACAGAAAGGCCCCAGGCCGGGAACCAAACCGTCAACCGTCTTGTTGTGGGGCAACAGCACTAACCACTATGCCGCCGTGCTACCCCTGGCTCCTTTTCACCAAGGGAAATTTGAATCCTATTCTGAACATAATGGCATATTTTCTTTTCCTGACCTGGTAATAGCAGGCAGTCATTACAGTTTCCTGTTATTTCACCAATGTGTTACTTTTCAAAAGAGTAATTTATCTCATTGAACCTGTGCATCATTAAACATCACTGTATTTTCTACTCATAGTGAACCCTGTATTAAAGGAGAGCATGGCTGGGTTTTGTTCAGTGATAGAGGCCAGTAGAGTATGATTATTTTCTCTGGAGGCCCATTTCATTAGAGAGTCCACCCATCAGATTGTCAGTGGGGGAACAAGGTCCTCACTAAACCTCTGGCACATTGATCCACAGTCAGTACAGCAACAGAATGAAAATGTGCACTTTTGAGTTATGTGTTCTATTAGAGCAAAAAAATAAAATTAAATTAAAAATAAAAAAACAAAAAAAGTGATGATTTACTTCACCTGTATACCTCTTTCCACTGCCACACTTAACATTAGGCATCTGGTTTGCTGCTGTACCTTACACTCCACAAATAATGAATTTTAAGAGCTTTGTAGGAAAGAAAACTTCTTTTTTCCTTTTTTTTTTTTTTTTTTAGGTCAGTGCTCTCACACTTTCTTTGCAGCCCTTTTAGGACTGTGAAAGCCACAGAAGGGAGATGTGCTGCTGTCAGGCAAAGCATCTCTCACGACACCATCACCAACATCAGTTGCAGTGTGATCAAGTTGTCCTCTCTCTCTCTCTCTCTCTGTGTCTTCCAGCAGCTGAGTCCCAGCCCATAACCCTGGAAGACTTGGCACACGGTGTAAATATAATCTCCTGGTGTAACATTTTCTCATTGTACAACATTAAAAATCCCCTCCGGACAATTAAAATACTCTGCTGAGAATAATCATCTTGTGTCTGATCTGGGTTTTATAAAAAAGGCTTACGCTTTCTAAAAATTATAACAATATGAATATGGAAATATATTTCATGTCAAAGCAATATGCAAAACTGTGTGCATAAAATAGAAGGTCAAAGAGCCAAGTGAAGCAACAAGAGGCACTTTCAACTTAATGAGCAGCGAGCAATATATTTGTGCTGGGAATGTTATTCAGTGTTTTTTTAAATCATTCATTATGTGACTTTTTTTGTTTTTCAAACATATCTGACCTTCCTATGTCCTCTTCTTCATCACTTTAAGGCTATTGACTGATGCCAAATGAAACTATGCCCGATTGTTTTCCCTGGCTTGATGAGAGTTCTGCACCAGATCAATATATCCATTTAGAAATCAAGTAAAAATCTAATTGCAAATTGTTGCCCGTTTGCAAACGTGCTCAGACACAGTGGCAGACCCCACAGCCCGGCTGGCAGGCTGGCAGGCAGAGTCAGCTTTTGGCAAAACCAGATAAGAGTCATTTGTTATCTTCCACATAATGAGAAATCAAATAGATTCCTCTGCTTATGTGGATCCTGCTTCCCCGAATATATTGGCAGTGTTTAATTGTGTTCGCCAGCTGAAGCCCTTCAGCTTTTGAGGTTCCATTCGTCATCAGAGAAATACAGCTGCTCCAATCCGCTTATCAATGTGTGTCTCACTGATGTTTCCATGGAAACTGTGTTTACTGCCCCACAGTGTTCTAAAAATGGGTCCAAAGTGATAACAGTGCCAGACTAGTGAAAGCCATGCAAAGATGAGGGGGACAATGACAGTGATTGATATTGTAATAAGTGGAATACAAATTCAGACTTACAAAGCAATGCATTATGTCCTTTATACAATGTAAAAAAAAAAAAAACATCAGTCTCCATAATTATCTTTCTTTTGTTTCTAACATGGATATTAGTTTATTTCCCCATGTTATTCCCACTGATTCATATTTTAAAAAATGTTGCAAATACCTTTTCCCCTGTTTTTCTTTCCTCCTCTTGCCTCTGCATGTCATCTTTTCCGCAGCCAGTCCTCACAAGTCACACTGGCTGCCCTGGAGAGGTGCTGAATATGTTAGCTGATGAGTACAATTTAGATATAAGCGAATTAGAAATTGAGGTTGACCTTGTATAAAACTACACACAGTGCTAAGTCTAAATAGGGGAATTAAAAAGGCTTTCTATTATGCTTTCGCTTCCAATTATAAGGGTTTTTGTCAGCACAAACGTGGACACCCCCAGATATTTCCATTCACGCTGTGAAAAGAGCTTTTGCAAGATTCTACAGCTCGGTTTTTTTTTACATTGCCCTCTTCAACCAATTATTCCTCATTTGTGTTTTTACCCATTGTGTTTTTAAAGGACGTGATTGAAATATTCTTTTGCAAAAAATGTAATCAAATACAACTAAACAAACCACATTCATCCACAATTATCTCACCCATTATCTGTTGAATGGGTCCGTGTCTGAGTCTATATTACGACCAAAGTTTCCTCAAAGGTAGACGTCATCAGAAGAAGACAATAATCAACCTGCTCAGATGGAGCAGACACCCTTTCCAGCACCGTTCCCATGGCAAATCTGCTAGAAAGAAATAACTTTACATTCATCAAGTTTTACCATCACCATGAGAATACAGGCTTTCAGTCGGAAATTTTGTTTCCATGTGATCAGTGTGAATGAGCTTCTTTCATTTCTAACAATCTGATTGTGACTGTTCCACAGGATATGATCTTGAGGGACGCTGATATGATGATGAGATTCATTAGTGTACTAAGTACCTCATTAAATTAAGCTCTCTCTCTCTCTCTCTCTCTCTATATATATATATATATATAGAGAGAGAGAGAGAGAGAGAGAGAGAGAGACTATATATATAGTCTCTCTCTCTTTATAAATATGTATTCTGACATCTTCAGTTAGAATCATCTCTTTATTTACAGCAGCATCTGTAAGGCAGGAGAATGAAGATATACTCGTGGAAGGTGCAATTAACTCATCATGAAGATCAATAAAGGCACATTTGAACACGATACATCAGTCAGAGTGGCTCTGTATGTTTCAAAACAAACTTAACATCACTGCGCATTATACAAATAATGCCATCTGTTCAAGGATTTTATTGTGCTACCTTGGAAATGTTGTTTTATCTGAGCATTCTTAATGTTACAGCCAAGAATGCAGTTCAGCATCTGATAAAGCATTTAATTTAAGATAGGTAGGTCAGCTGAGTTCTGAGACAAAAACAAATAAAAGTTTGAGAGGCATTTAATGATTAACGCGAGTGGAAAAAAAAGAGAAGAATAATGATTTCAGTTCTGAAAGAAAACTTCAGAGTAGATTTGGTTGTGGTACAGCTGTGGTGAAAGCAAACCTGCAATACTTACTGACAATTAGAGCCAAGATACATATGATGTGCAGGAGAAGATACATGGCAAGTGTGCAGTCAGAGAAGATACTGATGCTTGATAATAGAGAGCAGCGTTTCTGCCGGCTGCCAGAAAACCTTTACTTCTTTACCTCAGGAAAGACACAGCGGGGACAGGGATAGACTGCAGGGACAGAAAACAACCCTCCCTGGTACAGTCCGCTGCTCACTTCTATAGGACTGGACTGATTTGGAGTGTGACAGTTAGTCATCTTTAATGCAATCTTCTATTTGACAGGTTGCATGCTAATCACTTTTAAGAAGCCATGTTTGTGCAGGCACATCATGTCTTCTGTTCTAATGGTGAGCCTGCCTTTTAACTGTATATCTGCACATACTTCACTATGTGGCAACAATCAAACCTCAACCCTCCACCCCCCACTCCGCTTTTTCAGACAGAACTGTCAAGATACTGCAACCAACTGCGTTCCTGCCATAGGATCTTTCTCCACCGCATAAATGTGGACTATCAACCAACATTAACATTCGACACGAGCTTGGTTGTCCCATGAATATCTAAAAACTACAGAATAAGCAGTGATGCTCTATCAGTGTCCTTCTCCTGCATAATTGGTTCCACAACATACATCTAAGCTCCACTGAAAGGAAAACCCTGTGTAAAGCAGTTAAGCAATTGAAATTGCGTTCAATCTTCAATCTATTCTTGCATTACTTTGACAGCAGCGCAACTCAAGTGACAACGCTCTGCGAGACGAGCCTGCGAGCTAGAAATAGATAAATTGTGAGCCAGTGTCAACATGGAGCAGACACTGGCCAGGGAACAGCATGTGTATGTGTGCTGTTCAGGGTCTGGGTGACTGCACAGAAGCCAGAGCTCAGCGGGATATGTCCTGACATGCAGATCTGGATGAAAAACGTGACAGATTCACTTGGAGACCATAATTGCTTAACAAACTGAACACAGTCATTAATGTTCAATAGGTTGTACACATCCTGTAAATGTGCTGTGGCATTTTATTCAGCTGATTGAATGTGCAGAGACAGGGTGACTGTGGAGCGTGTATGGGGGTCTAGACTGGGTATCAACGGGTTTTCAGTGCTCAGTGATGGAGAAAGGCTCTGTGGCTGTCAGAGCGCTCCCACTGATGAAGGAAAGCTATGATTGACAGATGAGTCTTAGCGAAGACCACAGTTACTCTCTTCACACTGCTGGAGGGATAAAATGACCTAAAGAGTGGAGCATTTAGGCTGGTTCAACCTTATGGTTCACATAACTCTATAGCTTCTGCATCCTATCTTGAGAGGATTATTTTAACCATGTGTCCACGTGTTCCAGTTGTAGCCAGGATGTGTGCATAAGACATATGTTTATTATTCCCTTGTGAGCAACATTGGAGCCCTAAAATAGCTTCATTTTGCCATGACAAGAGAGCTTATGATAATTGTGTTGGGTGTTGTGGCACATGCGAATTCTCAAATGCTTCTTCCTCTTCAAGAATCCACTCATTAAATCCTTTGCGTTCTTCCTCTGGCATCCTCATTCTCCTCGTCTTCCTCCTCCTCCTCATCAAACTAGCTCCCACCACAAGTTGCTCCTCTGCATCCTTTATCTAGGCCCAGGATCAGCTCAATGAGTTGAATTATAGAGCGAAAAAGTCATTAAGTGGGATAAAGATACAAGGAATCGATGGAGCAATGGAGCAATACTCCTCAGCTCTCAATTGTCTCCAGTCCAGTGCACATGAGCTTCAGGGTGGTAAAGCCTTCTTGTTGTTTCCAGGTGAGCTCTCCAGTCGGTCTACAACTCAGTTGTTGTGGGGGATCAATTATAACAGCCTACCCAGACTACACCAAGCTTCCATCTGGCTACTGATTTAACTTCATTCTTCTTAAAAAACAACAACAACAACAACAACAACAACAAAACTGTTCTGTACAGCAAGCTAAAATTGATATGTACATTATTTTGGGATGTGGCATTAGAATAGGGAGTTCACACAAAAGGAAGCCTTCTGGTTTCATTTTAAAGATATAAATTGTGTTGAAAATCCCTTTAGACACTGCAGTAAACCAGATGATGTAAAACCTTTAATTCCCCACAGAATACCAGGCAGCAGCCACCAATCTTTGTTGTGTGTGGGCAGCTCTAAAATAGCGCTTTTGCCTGTCTTGAGCCTGTAATTTTAATGACTGTGTGGAAGCTGCTGGATAAATGAGACACACAGGCTGAAATAACATCCTTGTATTAAGAATTGTTCCGTTTCATTCTCTCCTTTCACAGAGAGAGCTAGTCTACATCTCTCTCTCCCCCTTAATGGCACATAGATTTGACTTGTCCTCTTTTAATAATGTGACCCACCTGGCCCAAAGACTTTCCTTATGGAGACTAATGGCCAATCGACGCTGTGGTTGGTCGTCATTACACGGAAAGGCAACCGCAGCTGTCTCAGAGATGGGTAATAAATGTTCTGAGTGCAAACAGAACTTTTGCCCTTACTAGCAGGAAATGCATTCATTAAAGAGTCTTTGGGTTTTATAGGTGTCATTTTTGACTCGGATCAGACACAGTGACATTAAAGCTCTGCACATAAAGTAAATTTCAGCAATGTGCTGTTCATCACGCAAGGGAAAGATATGCCCGTTTGTTTCTTTTTGGTAATTAAAAAGTATACATGGATACACAGTTCATGTGCCTGTTTGTAAATAATTCATACAGGACATTTAGCATTCATGGTGGGAAACTTGCTGCTGAACGTGCCACGCACAAGTCTTTTGATGACAGTGTAACGTTAAATCCCTTGACCAGAGAAAACCATACATTTCCCAAGCATGAGATTCAATGTGACACTTGTAATTTGGGTCTCAGCTTTAGAGGGGGGGGTGGGGTGGACACTATGACTCGTCCTTAGGCTGAGACTGGCCAAGATCATCTGGAGACCGGAAGTGTCAGACCAAAGTGTAATATGGCCCCGAGCATGTCACAGCACTGAGAGTAATCTCACAACACAACGCCTGTGGTTCACTTCATGTGAATGAAATCTTTTTTTTTTTTTTTTTTTGCTTCTCTCACTAAGTTTAGCTGGTTCCTCCACAGCACATGCCCATGTATTCATGTGGAATGAGTCATTCATGCCTGTGGACACAACCCACTCACATCCTCACACTGCCAGGTTCCCACCCAGCCTCTGTATCAATACCAGGAGTTTATATGCATTTATACTGAGTAATGATTACAATGTATGTGTGGTGGCCTACTAAACCTCCCCCTTTCCGTGGCTTATGCCATTATTTCTTGCCGTCTCCGTCTGTATCTGCCTGTCTGTCAGCTCTCTTCTCGCTCTGGGAGGCCAACCTTTCAGCATTTCCAATGATGTGCCACGGAAATCTGTTTCCAGGGCAACCGGGGTTCCAAATACTCTCCCAGCGGCTTGTCGCTGGTGCGTCCTTTGTTTACACTTTTCATATCTATGAGAGGATGTAGGTTTCTCTAAAGAGGCAATAATGGGGAACAAACCGAGAGAAATCATATCGCCTAAAATTACAGCCAGGGATGATGTCAGAAAATCCCGGTCAATCAGCGTCTGTTTTTGTCTAATGTTAGTGAAAATTGTGAGGAATTTTCAGCCATAGGCTTTTTAAACTCCAGGGTATAGATTAATATTACACCCTCCCCTCATGATCAGAATCAGTTAATGTTCTTAATTACACCACTGGAAAGCATGAACATTTCCTAAAGCCAGTTAATCCTGATGCCTCGCTGCGCGCACTGGGAGTTCCGCGATCAAGGCGATACTGGGAGACAATCGGCTTTAATATTCAAAACAGACATCTTTCGACGTGCAACGGGGATGTTTGAACGTGTTTCTGCAAATGACCTGTCTGCTTTTATTGGATTTATTGGGAACCCGCTCACGTCCGCCACTTTTAAGCCTTGCGCTTGCGCGTAACAGAGCCCGGAGCTGTCCAAGTGCTGAAATGAGAAAAGGCGTTCCTCTCCCATTCCTCAACAGAAGACGGCTCCTCCACCTGCGAATTGACTAACAACACATGCCAACGGGGGGTGGTCTGTCTTCACAGAGGGAACCGCTATAGACCTGAGTCAACGTCAAAGGTTGGGGGCTATGCGTTTTGGAGTTCCACCTTCTTGACGTCTGACAACAGGACTGATGCTCCTTTTACACCTCCGCTTCGACAAATCTGTTTCTGGGAGTCAGAGTTTGAATGAAACTAAACTATGATCTGTGGCTGCGTTGAGGAATGTCTCCGGTATTTTGGTGTGACACCAGAACACCCAAACGCTCACGACTTGCTCAGGAGGAACGCGCCATCCCTATTTGGATTATGTGTTTGACCAACGTAAACATATGGAAGAAATAGAAAAGTGAGCACATGGGGAAACTACCGGGAATGAATCGCTCCTTCGTTAAGGTTCTGGTAGCTTTACTCACATGTTTCACGGGGACGAACAACTTCAGGTGAGGAAACGTATTTACGAAACATACTGATTTATCAGGAATTGTTTAAAATAATTCTAATGTAGTCTGAAAAGCTAGACAATTCATTTCTATGTCTTTAATTAAGAAACAATTGCTGACTTTTTCCTTCACAGACTAAGTTGCTTCGGTTTGACCAAAGTTTTTTCTTTATTTTCAACAATTTAAATAATTGCTTCAAGAACCACTCGCTCCCTAAACGTTCTTAACAGCGTTTCTTGTTTGGAGCAGGCTACATTGGCTTTATAGTGACATTTACGCACATAATGGTATTTCTGTTCTCCTGTTATCATACATGACAGCAGGCTGTGGGGTCTCTCCAGTCGTGCCCACGACGTCGAAACTGCATAACATTCATCTGATACGTGTGCGTGCGTTTTAACGCATTTTCTGATTCCCGTGTGTGTGTGTGTCCATCACTCCACGGCAGCTGCAAGGCGACAGATAAGGTTTAACGCCTGGTTTTTGAGACCTGACTTCAGTCTGAACAAGTGATTTTCCTCACGCTGTGTGTGTGTGTGTGTGTGTGTTCCAGAGTTGTGGATGCCAAGGAGCACGACTCCAGATCATCCTCCAGCATGTCTCCATCAGACTTTCTGGACTCACTCATGGGTCGCACGTCTGGCTACGACGCGCGAATACGACCGAATTTTAAAGGTGTGTTTTATCCTCTTTTTTTTTTGTCTTTTGGAAATGTTCACACACTTCACCTCACAAACTTGTCCCCCCCCATCCTCCCCCCGCAAAAAAAAAAATACCACCTTGTGTCACCATCTGCTGATGCACATGGAGTGTTTTGGTGGAGTAGGTCCATCTCACTTCAGTGTTAACTGTAAACACAGTAAACTCTAAGTGCAGTACTGATCTGCAGATCCACTGACTGTTATCCGTTGAGAAGATACTGTGCTGCCATTCTTCTGATAAGAACAATCAATCACCTGAACTGACAGAGGCACGATTCTCCTGCCTTGAATTAAAATGTCGTGTCATCTCTCATCATGCCAGTGCACATTTGTTTTCATTATGTGAAATGGAATCAATGGCTCCATATCTTCTAAATAATAATTTGAAAACAGGAAAAACACAGTCACAGTTTCCGACTGGTACTGGGAGCAGACGGGGATGTCATCATGACAGTCCGAATGATAGATGGTGCCCCTTTGGCAGGGCTGCAGAGTACTGACTTCTTCTGCTGTTGTTGCTGTGATGCTGGATACAGACACAGCATCTGTCCCTGGAATAGAGTTGACTGAGGGGAGGCAGAGGCTGGACGGCTGGGGCTCAGACTCAGTTCAGACTGGGTCATGGGCAGTTTGGCGATTCCAGCATGGTTGAGTCGGCTGGACGGTACACAGCACACGGATTGATTTGCAGGATTCAGAAATACATGGCCCAGATCTATCCTTCCCATCTGGGAGTGAAAGGAAAATGGTGGCAAGATTGCTGAAATGCACTTGAGATGAAATGAGCACTGTTTAGCTCTGGCTGGCAATTTCAGGGGGTGGGTAAAATGTAAGTGAGTGTTTCCAGCTAATAAAGAGAGGATAGGCACACATGGATTAAAAGACATAAGGCCTGATGTTGCAAAATGTTTCTGCTTAAATTCATAGTCCCTCACTAGTTAGGGAAAAATAAAGCTCCCCGTCTCATACACAATATACCACCTTAGAGCTACAAACACTTTTCAATGAACCCACTGTGATGTAAACAGATGATTTCTGTAGCAAACCTGCGAGTCATACTTTGAAGGGAGCGTTGAACTGTATTTCTGAGGGCTGACCTAGATTTCACTGCTGAGTTTGTTGTGAGGAGGTGCTGCTTTATTTTTCTGCTTCTGCTGTTAAATGTAGCCACCTGACGACAAACTGAGGCAAATATTAATACCAACTGCCATGCAAAATTGATGAAGAACGCACAGGGGAAAGGCAATAGGAAGGGCGGACAACTTCACTGATCAGATGGAGAACAAATATCTGCCGTGACTCTAGGTGGTATAACCTGGCAAGCCTCGTAAGCAGATTTAAGTTCAGGCCTCTCTGGAGTAAAAATGACAACTGCTCATTAGCACATTACATCATATCTAGTTCAATATCATGGACTTAAGCAATGCAGTAAAATATTCATTTTCAGCACTAGAAGTTGTGACTTTTTTTGCTGTTTTTCTATTGACATGATATTTGGCATAAAAAGTACTGTCAGTAATTGATTATTTGGGTAATCATTGCAGCTCTACATTACTGTTTGTGTTTGTGTGTGTGTGTGTGTGTGTGTGTGTGAATTTGTCTATGTGTGCATATGTTTGCTGTTGATTTTGTAAAGACAAGATTAAGAAAAGATGTGCTCTTTTGTGATGTTAAGCACAAAAGATCACCATAAAAGGGGTCATCACTTGAACTGAAAGTTCCAACAAACTGATGCATTATATTGTTACTGATTCTTATGTATTCAGTTTGAATATAGCTGCATTTAATTAACATATAGCAAAAGGAAAACATTATTCCAGACTCCAAAGACACACAGAGCTTCTCCTTTTATGTGATCTTTTGATTCTGGTTTTAAAAAGCATGCAATGTCTTTGCACGTGTGTCACCGTCCACTCCCGAAGCTCCTACAAAACACTCATAATGATAATAATAATAATGATGAAGAACTGCTTGTTGGTATTAATGCACATTAACATACAGCATGTAACAACAGCTTGTAAACTGACAGACCCCAAATTTCTTGCTTAAACATCTTCACTGCTGCAAACCCAGTCCAGTTCCTGAGGATGTGGTTTAAGGCTTTTTCCTGTCATGTCATTGTCATTCCATTTCACAGGTCCCCCTGTAAACGTTACATGCAATATTTTTATCAACAGTTTCGGCTCTGTCACAGAGACAACCATGGTGAGTTCCTCTGGCATTTTGGCTGTTTTCTGCCCTGTACAATGTGTCAATGTGTTATCTATCCCTCAACCTGCAGGTCCACCAGTTAATGTTACCTGCAACATATTTATCAACAGCTTTGGTTCTATAGCTGAAACTACAATGGTGAGTTGAGCGTTGTGCTTGGACATCTTCTAAAGCCCTTATTTCTAAACCGGAGTTCACACTGAATCATTCTTTCTTCAGCTTTTGTTTTTTGTTTTTTGTTTTTTTAGCCCAACTTAGAATAAAGTTGTTTTGGTCTTTTGTTCATTTATCTTTTTTCTTCCTATTCATAAAAAGACTTTGTTTTTTGCCATAAAGGAGTTTATTGGCGGGTCCATGAGGCAAATCTGGCAACCCAAAATAAATATTTGTTAATGTATGTTCTCCCTTTTACAAATGTTAATCCAGTTTTAATAATCTATAGTCAATTCAAGTGCAGCCACTAACTGTGGGTGGGGGGCTGGGCTTTTAAACTGAGCTCATCTACATCTACAAACAACAGAATAATGGCCATATATCACGAGATGTGATGGGTTATATATAATTACAACTTTATATAGATATATGTAACCTGTAAGGCTGCACAGGAACTCATCCTGATCGAAGGATTCATAAAGAGCGATAATAACAATTTAGATCATGAATGGAGGATGTTAATTTGCAAAGGAGCTGGAGCTCATGAGATTGCCAGGGAATTACACAGCTTTAGACATGCATGCAAATATTTGGAACCGCCAATATGCTAATAAGATGTCAAAACAACATAAGGGCTTCTCATCATCATGACATGTCAATTTACTCTGAGATGAATTTTCCTCATCAGCTTTTACATTTTATAGATGCTTAAATAGTGATGATAACGATAGAACAGTGATAGTAAGGTCAGCTTGCAAAAAAAATCCCAATTATCAAATGAATGAAATTATGAAATTTGAATTTATATATCTACATGACAGTGTTGCTATATGTATGATACAGATTTTCACTGATGTGCCATGAATTGAACCTTTTGTCCATTATCCATTTGATTTCATATGTTCTTATTAATATTTTCTCACTATTGAAAATGTTCAGTTGTAATGAACTAAATGGGACACTGTGGATGCCACAGGAAAATAAGTAGTTGAGGAAGCATTCAAATAATTGAATCAAGTCAAAGTTTTAGAGTATCAGCCCAAATATACTTCAATTATCAAAATAAAATGTAACATGTAACATGTAGGAGTACATTTAAGTAATTTACATACTTGTGAATTTCTAAATATACACCGTGCTTTTTGTTTCTTTTAAGATAATCATGTGTGTTTTAAATCAAACCTTAATCTACAAATTAAGAAAGTAATAAATTTGTCAAATAAATTTAGATGATGGAAAGGCATAATAAGGAATATTTCCTGTAGTAATGAAGTGAAGTAGAAATATCACATAGCGTGAAATGGAAATACTCAAGTTCAAATATGTTTTAATGCTTGAATAAATCGATTTTGTATATTGAATTGGTATAGATGTTTTCTTGTTATATTCATTTATTATTCATATTTTATGAATGCAAAATGTATTTTTGTGTGGAGTAATTATTAGGATGTGGGTTCAGAAAGGCAATTTTCCTATTCAGCTCATCAAAATGAGGGCTGCCTAATATTACACACCGATAATGATCACCGATGCTGATCTACCATGACTGGCATGCTTCCTCATAACCCCAATCACTGCACAACAAAATATACATAGATGTTTGTCGTATCTGCAGGATTACAGAGTGAACATCTTCCTGAGGCAGAAGTGGAATGACCCCCGGCTGGCGTATAGCAAATACCCAGATTCCTCCCTCGACCTGGACCCGTCCATGCTGGACTCCATATGGAAGCCTGACCTCTTCTTTGCCAATGAGAAAGGAGCCAACTTCCATGATGTCACCACAGACAACAAGCTGCTGAGGATTTTTAAAGACGGGACTGTCCTCTACAGTATCAGGTGATATATTCAGCTGATATCAAACTACATGAGAATTAAAATCTGAACTGAAATAATGGGTTGATTTATGACCAAAAAAAATGCAAAATTTTTATAACAGTAAAAAAGAAGAGTGCAAAAACAGCAAAAATGTGCTGGTTCCAGATTTTTTTTTTTGCTTTTTGCTTTCTTCTATAACAGTAAACTGAAAATCTTTTTTTCAGTCTTCCACATGGACTAATAAATTGAGATGACAGTTTTTCGCTGCTAATTTTCTCCAGTCCACATGACTTACGAAAAAAAAAAAAAAAATCATCAGTCGGTGAATGAAAATAATGCAAATAATTTTTCCTCTGCCCCCCTAGTTTGCAGCGTCTGACCCCACAGTTCTGTAGCAGACGTAGGAGTCTGTGCTGAGTGAGAGATGAGACCACACTGAAGCAAAAGCTGTGATGCATAGATCACCCCAGGACATGTTCATTTATTGCTTCTCTTACATCTCCCCTCAAACATCAAAGTCTGTCAATCTAAAGCATACAGTAAATGAATTTTATCGCATTATCATCACTCCTTTGAAATGGCATAATTGACTACACTACAGTACCTCCCCGTGTGCAATGTAGATTTTTAATAAAGGAACACTGATCGCGAGAGGGCAAGTGAATCTCAGGGGCATTGTTGAGAATCCTAAGCAAGGATAGAGTCTAATAAAGCAAAAAAGGAAATGTGAATCCTTCTACATGAAGGACTCTTAAAACAGAATACTCAAAACCCTGTTTCCTTAAAACACTGTAGAAAACTCTGAAACATGCAACCAGCGTGGGATGGATAATATTTTACATCCCCAGCACCTCAAACTCTGAGTAAAATCCTCAGTGTAAGACATGGCAATATGTTTCATTGCATTTCAATATACCTTCAATCACACATAGCATTCAATTTTCTCTGCAGTGATACAATATAGAGCAGATCAATTCTGAGTCCATTTACAGAGCAGCTCGAGGCTCTGGGGAGCTCAGGTGTGGAGGCAGAGCGGGTCAACGGGAGAGATGGGGGGTGTTTCGCCACTCTGGCCATTCATGAGAGAGATCACACAGTGAGCAGACTGTGGTCACCACTGCATCAAAGAGACAATAAGTTGCAGTAATGAAAGTGTGATGGGAACTTGCTGAAGGGAATCCTACATGTGTCAGAGGCAATCACACATGAGAAAGAGGAACACAACACTGAGATTATAGAAAAGTATATGAATTAAATTTTCAAGCAACGGTATTTTCAATACATGCAGTGGTTTAAATGAGCATATTTCTATCAGAATTGTAGTGCAGTCCATTCCCTGTATCTTACTGTGGGACTTTGTCTCGCATCACAGGCTGACGCTCATTTTGTCCTGCCCGATGGACCTGAAGAACTTCCCAATGGATGTGCAAACTTGCACCATGCAGCTGGAGAGCTGTAAGGGTTTATTTTGTCTCATTTTTTCTGGCTGCACTTTCAAACATTAGCATCTGCATTTACATCTCAATTTTGATCTGTATGTTCTCTCTGCCTCTAGTCGGCTATACCATGAATGACCTGATATTTGAGTGGCTGGAGAACGGCGCAGTGCAGGTTTCCGAGGGGCTCACCCTGCCACAGTTCATTATGAGGGAAGAGAAGGAGCTGGGATACTGTACCAAACACTATAACACTGGTCAGAGAACACACACACACTTATTATCTTTCTAACTAACATTCTTCCTAGCGTGGTGGCTAAAGTTTGTTTGCGTGCTTTGCTGTTAACCAGGTAAATTCACCTGTATTGAAGTTAAATTCCATCTTGAGCGTCAGATGGGCTACTATCTGATCCAGATGTACATTCCCTCCCTCCTGATTGTCATCCTCTCCTGGGTGTCTTTTTGGATCAATATGGATGCTGCTCCTGCCAGAGTGGCACTGGGCATCACCACTGTGCTTACCATGACCACCCAGAGCTCTGGCTCTAGAGCTTCTCTTCCAAAGGTAAGCCTCAGTTATTTCACTTTACAGCAGGACTGGTAAACTCATGCTGCAGGTCCGATTCATTCCAAGCACATAGATGCCTCTACAGATCCACCCCGAGTAGAAAATACATCCAACACAAATAAAATAACAGTGATCAAATAGATTAAAGGATATGTATCTGCAGTAATTCTAACTCAGGAGATAGATTCTGGACAATCTATCTTGGGCACAAGCATCTCAGCAAGCTTTGTTAAGACCAGTGGAAGTGATCAGCCCTGTGGGCACAAAAGCAAACAGCATAATCTAGCAACAACCATTAACCCACGCTTGCATTTCCATCCTAAGCTCCACAGTAAATTCTGCAGTAAGCCAGCTACCACTTGGAGCATTTGCAGAACAAAATCCTCATTTGGATAATAGCAGGTTAGCCAACATTATGATTGCCTTCTGTTACAGGCATGTAACGCTAATTCCCTTCAAGTATTATTTACAGACCAAGGAGGAGAAGAGTTAAAAGCCAGTTGAAAGTGAAGGTGCAGCCTTGGACTTATCTACTGAGACCGGCCACACAAATGACACTGACTGAGCCGGTGAAATCTTTAAAGTTTATGGATGTTTTGACAGTCTGGACTGGGATTTTAGCCAGTAGTCTCCACAGCCAGTCCCCCCTGCACTCAGGTCTTATCACTTCCTCTGTCAGAGGCCTTTTTAGAAGAAGTGGTTTCAACAGTGAAGAAAATTTTTGAAGGATAGCCAAGGAGGGGTAAATGTAGAAACCACATGTACCCACAACCTTCCTGATACCAAAATAGAGAACAGAGAAGTAAGGATGACAGCCCCACATTTGGGTTACTGCTTTGGACACTATTACTACACTGTTTTTCAGATAGAAATGGATTTTTACTTCTGTTATTGTTTAAGATCTTGTTTGCAGAACCTTTAATGATTATCTCATGTTTTTTTCATAAAGCATGTGTATAACTAACAGCAGCAGAAGATGGCTCCAGTTTATCTTCAATCAGAATAAATTTCTATGCACACACTTCATGAAGGGTACTACAGACATGCAGTTTGAGACCTTGATGACCAGACTGACTCCACACATCAGTCTGCAGATGAGCAAATGAAAGTCTAAGCCACAGCAGAGATTCTCACATAAAAGACTTGCAAACTGATAAATATTTAAAGACAGCCTTTGAGAGCTTTGATTCAAGAAAACAATAACTCAATACGCCTTAAGTGCCCTCATAAAGCTGAGTTGTTTTCTCCACATGCTAATCAGCTCTAGGAGGGGTAGATAAGAGGTCACAGTGATGAGCAGTACAGGCTTTAAAATTCACCGTCCTACAAATCAAAACAAATGCAAAAGGTATCAGCCCATATGACGAATCTCATTCGATGGAGATAGGACCCACGGTTTATGGTCTCACAATGACTGACTGTACCAACAGTAAACACACCTACTAGTTACAGTTAGTTAGAAGTCAAACTTACTTGACGTGATGACAAACCTAAAGGGAGGAAAGTGCAGATCGTGCAGTCCATCTAACAGGAATCTAAAAGAACACACAAAGTTTAAAAGACGTCAACAAAATTTTCAAGTTAAAGCACGAATTCATAATGCATTTAAGCTGTAAACTGAAGCTGTTATCTAACAAAGGAAATTTATTTTCTCCCCTAGGTCTCTTACGTGAAAGCCATTGATATCTGGATGGCTGTTTGTCTGCTGTTTGTATTTGCTGCATTGCTAGAATATGCTGGGGTTAATTTTGTCTCCAGGCAACAGAAAGAGTTTCTTCGCCTGAGGCGAAGACAAAGGAGGAATCACAAGGTAAGCTTTAAAAAAATCTTTCAGCGGCTCCCATTAGCTTATCCAACTTTTAAGCCATGATGGCAATGTTGATTGGATGGCCGCACCAACCAGTCCAGAGTTGAAGATCTTGTAATCTATTCATTGCATTGCTATTAAAATTATGACTTTTTTCTGACTTTTTTTCTTCAGCAATGTCAACAGGTAAAATTTTTGCTTATGTCACAAACTTTATAATCATCCAATCTGATGCAAAATTTGGAACAGATATTCTTGCTTTCCCCCGCAACTCAGAAACAGATAATCACTAGAAGATGAATGAATGAGTGAATAGTCTTGCTTCCCAAATGGCAGATGACTTTGGAGCCATCATGAGCTTTGTGTTCAGACCGATTACTACTTGACAGATTGCCATGAAACTTGGTACAAACATTCATGTACCTGTCAATTTCATGCAGACCAATATCACCAATTTGCTTGAAAGATCTTTACAACTATACAGTGTCACAGTATGCTCTGGAAGTGCAGAGCAGACAGTTTAGATCAGAGGAAGGATTCCTCCCCCAGGATGGTTGCGTGTAAATAAAACTGTTGTGAAAATCGACACGTTGGTGACTCTTTGATCATTCATCGAACACCATCATCAGTTTGGTGTTTGAGCCAAATGCCTGCAAAAACAAAAACTCACATCAGCCTTTCACTCTAATGAGTAATCAGAGATGATAAACATTGTGATAGCTAATCATCATCACATTAGCTTTGTTACTGTGAGCCTGGCAGCATCCTGACGTTATCATGCAGCTCAAAGCACCTCTGTGGCTAACTTAATCCTCTGAGCTGCTAACGTGGCTGTATAACTGTATAACTAGTACAACGTGGTTATTAACTGACCTGAATAAAGATAAATCCCCTAAACTGTTGGGAGTGTGTCAGGTTATTAAGGGGACTTTTTTTTTTTTTTAAGTGTTGTGACAGCACTGCAACAAGAGCGAGCCTGTGGCCACTGGGTGGGGTGTAAGTGGTTGTCCATTAAGTGAAGGGTTGGATGTTTGATCTCCTCCTCCTGTATATGCTGAGCCGTCACTGAGCTGTAGAGACACTGTGTGAGGGTGAATAAGAAGCAAATACTGTGGGGTTTATTTGTAAGGCTGAAAAAACTCCAGGAATATTATTAAGTAAAGCGTAAAGGCTGAGCTGCAGTCTTTCAAAGAAGACTATGGTCCACGTGCCTGTGTTTTTCTGGTTTTTTTACAGGATGAGGATGTACGTGATGGCCGCTTTAATTTTGCTGGCTACAATATGAGCCAGTGTTTGCCAACGAAGGATGGCTCAGCTGCTAAAAACGCTGCTCCGGCTCCAAACCCCCAACCATCAGTCCCAAAAGACATAGACACCATGAGGAAGAAGTTTGTGGACAGAGCCAAGAGGATAGACACGATCTCCAGGGCCGCCTTTCCTCTGGCCTTCCTCATCTTCAACGTCTTCTACTGGGTCACCTACAAGATCATCAGGCATGAGGACATCCATAAAAAGTAAAGACTTTAACCTTGACAAATAACATTTATTTTTCATTTCTCAGATTGAGAAATGCTCAGAAAGCACAGTGAGATAGGATTGGAGACTGCACATTGACAGGCACCATAGTGATAATGGCGACGTTCTTTCAGGGATAATGTATAATGTTCATGCATCACACAGAAATGCTCATGTTCTGATAGCATGAAGAACTTTGGAGGCACAGATTCCTTTTTTGGTTATACTGCTGCATAATGATTCCTTAAGAATCTGGAATAATGGTATTAACTCCAGGCTTAGTAACATGCTGGAGAAGACGGACCAAAATTTTTTTGAATCAGTTCTGCGTGAGATCTGAACAAACAAGGAACAAAAACATTCCATGGATTTGTAACTGTAAGGTAGTTTTAGTCGGGCCCTCAAACACCTCTTGTGATTACAAAAAGTGGTCTTAAGACTGTTTTATAGTGTCCTTCAAACGTTAACGGCAGTGGCACGTGTCTCAGATAGGAGTGTGAACTAAACAGAATTGGGAATTGGATACAGCATTTTTATGAAATACCTGAGGCCTTAGATATCAAAAGATATGGTGAGGTGAAATACAATGCTTCTCTATTTTTTCAAGCGTCTCCTCTTGTTCAGTGGTCTCTCAGAGCCGAATGCACCATTTGAGCTTTTCTACCTGTGGCCAGACATCCAAAAGTATTTCATGTTGTTTCCTTTTTTCTCTTTGTGTATTATAAAATCATATACATGGACAACTGATGCCACCGAAAACCAATGTAAGTTAATTGAGATGCTTTGAAGGTTTTTCATTTCCTTCTCATTCTAAAGAAATGTATTCAGTACAATGTCATATATTTCACAGCAAGTGTATATGTAAGCCTACAAACTGTGAACATGCACTGTATTACTCAATGTTGTCATACACCCATCTCCACATGAATTCATTTATATTCCAGGTAACTACTCAAGGTATCTTAGGTATGCTTTTAGAGTTTGAGACTATGTTTTTGTAGATTTAGTCTGATGAAATATTTATTATATCGGAGAGGAGGTTGTGTTTATAAAAAAGAAAAAGAAAAAAAACAAACTGTATTCTTCTCCAAACTCTGTGGACTATTTCCCTTCACTTGGCTCTGTTTGTTGCTGGGTGGTAACAAATGTTTGTAGAAGGATTCAGCAGTGAAGGACAAATCTGCATTACATCCATAGTACAGAGCAGCTAATGGTTCTTGCACTCCTGGTATACTGTGGTGAAGATTTACTGGTCTGTACATCAATAAAATTGACTGTGCACCATATTTGCTTTTCTTCCACGTCTTCTGTCATATGTATGGAAAACGCTCGGCTTTGTGTAATGTTTCCATGAATAAACTGATAAGATTAGAACATATATTGTTTTCCCCTTGTGCACTAAACAGAAGAGATGGATGCATTTCAAACAACAACAAAAAAATCTCTATAAATTCTTAGGGCATAAACACATGAGAATGCTTTTTGTGTTTGGTTGCAGATCAGATCAAAGAAAATGACAACCGCTGCTTTCCACTCTATACCAAGCCCACAAGTCAGGGTGATGACACATGCTGTGGATCAGTGGGTGGCCTGGGGTGACACAGATATGATGTGACTGTGGGTTTCCATTAATGCATGATAATGGACTTCACACTGTAGCGTAGAGATTCCATCAGCTAGTGCTTGCCCACCGGTTGAATGGAAAATATTGGCCTGGTGCTCACATATGGGAATAGAAAAATATTATAAATGTATACAACAATAGCTATGACTCTATTTACACTGTCCCCTGTTGTTACTGTATGCGAATTCAGACAAACTGACATATATCACCCTTAAACAGAGGAGTGACCACATCAGTTCTCAGTATTCTGAGGGGTGTCTTGATCTGCCATTATTCACCCAATGATGCTATTCTTTACCACAGTGTGGGTAATGCCATGCTCCATCAATATTTATTTGTTTTGAAGAGGAATACATGGCCTGTGGTAGGCTTACCGAGAAGGCTGCATGAATAATCCAGCTGCTTTTCTAATACTCAAAACACAGGGATTATAAACTAATCAATAATACTAATCCTCCCATGGAAATACCATCCATTTCACCAACACAGCCTTACACCTCAATCCATTATTATTGCTGTTTGAATATGCAAGGATGCCTTTATAAAATCAAATTTAGAATGGGGGCCCATGAGGGGAACATTACTTGCAGCTTATATTGGTGTTTAAGAGGGAAACAACTTTCCCTCATTCATTAAGGTTTAGGAAGGCTGCTTTGAGAGGTCTGAGGGAGGGAGGCAAGAAATGTGGGTTGCCATAGCAACTACACAGCAGTATATAGGACTAGTGTGAGAGAAAAGCAGGACATTAACGAAGTTAAGAACATTGGTGCATGATTTTGCCAAAAGTGTCTCCTAAGCCTGAATATACACTTCGTATATATCGTTTCTACTAAAACCAGAGACTGGTGTTTACTGCAGGGTGTGTTCAGATTCTTCGGTGGCACTCTTCAAACTACAGTGAGTTTGTGTGTGTGTGTGTGAGACACATAGCACTCCAGCCACGGACACAATGTTTGTTGATGTGTGATCGCCTGCAGACTAGTTGTGCTGATCACCACTCCTTTCTTTTCAGTTGGAGGTAACCTTGCCACCGAAGTGCAACTGAATTCACACTGAGAACTATTTCATGCTCCGTGAGTTAAGAAACTTCAGAGGCAATTTTATAAAATACAACTGCCTCTGAGAGTGGCAACTTGTGCACAACTAAACCTCTAAACCAACTGTATGATAACCAAGCAACTACCTACTGATGTGCACTTAGATGCCTCAAATAAAACTGAGTGTACTGAGATCTTGCTGTTGAATAGAGTTCAGGATTTAAATTCACTGTTGAAATCGTAAAAAGTACAATTTTGTTTGTGCACTGCTTAAAAAATTTGTTGCTTTGTGATAAGTAACCTCAGCAAATAGTTGTATTTATGATTGTAATTATGTAACATTGGGTGAAAAATCCTACAAAAAGAGTTTCTGGATTAATCTAAATATGGTAAAATCCAATTTCAATGTTGCTCACTCATGAGGATTTTCTGTCTCTGAATTGTTGTGCATTACCTCACATGGGGGATCTTTGCTTAAGCATTGTGTTTATTGTTTTACTGTATGTAGGCTGTGCATTGTGCATTATGTTGTTGATATAATCAATGTTCTCCCACTCTGTTTAGTTGACCCACTGAGTTCCAGAGTGTAGAAGAGAGGAAATGTCCTGACCCCAATCAATAACAGTCAACGGCAGGCAAAGACCTGACCAGTGCCCTCATCATACAGCATCAATATGAACACTGCTTAGCAACACCATTCATTATCATGGATCACTCAACTTGGTACTACTAAAGACACAAGCTGTGATTCAAATGGAAACAAAAGGGTCAAACAAACTCTAAAACTAAATTTGAGTTTACTATACAACAGCAATGCAGCGTTAAGTATTATCAGTTCAGCAAGCAACATAAAATGTGGACTTTTAACTGAAACATTTCAGTGATGTATGTAGCTGTTTTATATGATCAATATTTCGATGGCTGCTGTTAAAATATTTTTAGCATGGTTGTAAATTTAAATGTCCAATGCCTGTGATTACATTTCCTTTGACTTCCTTTATTATGATTTCTGCCAGGAAGAGAAAAAATAATGAAGATTTTTTTTTTAGAGTTTTGATTTAAGTTTCGATTTAGCCAAATTATGAAACCACTAAAGAGACATCATGATAAAAACTTACAAATGATTTTGATTTGATTTCAAACTTTTTAAGGACGAAATCTACTTCTTATCACTTATTTGTTTTATTTACTAAGCAGAATAAGAAATTTTAAAATAATGAGGATTTTTTTTTTTTTTTTTAGTGCCATACTATAGTATTTATAAATTGACTGTTGACAGCTGACAGCCACAAACCAAAAGACGCAGTAATTGGCCCATTGTCATTGCATTCTGTAAGTCATATTAACAGATTGTTGTGTAGACCTTATTTTATACATATCTGAAAAATTTTCAGAAGTGCAGAAATTATTTGTTTACCATGTTTTCATTTCCCATTGAGGTGAGGAGGTTTTAGCAGAGGGTAGAAAACCTGCAGCCTCCTTCCACAGTTCACAGTTAATAGAACTTTACAGGCAATAACGGGATGACAAAATATATATTTTACTATATGTGGCAGCTGGGGCTCTAGGGGAACACCGATACAGATGAATTTTCCTTTTCAAATGTGATCTGTCTCCCCCTGGCCATTTACCGGTGTTATTTACTGTACAAGACTCAATTCTTCTTTATAGCTATCACAGGGAGAGGTTTTTGCGTCACGTCAAAAGCAAAAAAAAAAATGCAGTGTTGTGTGAGTGTGTGTGACATTATAACCGCAAACAATAACTGAGCTATAAAGAGATTTATTTTTATTTCAACACAACAAAACACATTTCTTCCTTTTATGGCACTTTCTCGTCTCACAAACGTAGTGCTATAATAAAAGAACATTTTGGGAATCACTTGTGGAAATATTGAACTTTGAAGTAATTAAGTGAAACCTAAGTCCTATGGCAGTGATTTTCGTGGAACCACTTTAGTGCAACACATCAGAGATAAAGGCTGTGAAAGATCTGGGGTGGATCTCTGTGAGTGAATACTAGAAACACACTGAGTAATTCCTGGAACTAAAAATGCACATCTTCATTTTCTGGTCCCTCCAGGACAAATTATGCCATTTAACCAAATAAAACAGGTCAAGATGCTACAGCCCTTATGTATCCAATGAACATGAGGTCCTTCAACAGAAGATTGAATGTTTTCTTGGACGAATGGTATTTTAACTAAGAGCACTAACAGCCTGTGTGGCATAAGTGAAAAAGCATCCATGGAGTTTTCTTATTTACATCGATTCACAGAGAAATAACTGAGCCATGAGAGGAAACACCACTAAAAGCTTCCAGTCAACTACAGCTAAAACCTTTTGCTCTACTGTCATCAGTTGTCTTTACTTATAACTAAAATTTTTTCTCAGACGAGAAAGTGTGTTTTTTGAACACAGTCTAAAGGGACATGAACAGAAGAATTTAATGCAGTTCCACATCAGTTTCTGATTAAGGCTGTGATACCCGAGAGGTGAGCTGATGGAAACATGCTGAGGCTACACAGCAACAGACACTTGAAAGCTATAAACCCCAAGAGGCAAACGCAGTCCAGCCCAGAACATAACCAAGCCAGCAGCTGGGGTTGCACGACAAGCTGCGCTGATGCAAGACCTTTTTCCCCATAAATACTAACTGCCTGATGAGGACACATGCTCCCCATTGGGGATGACGGGGGGGCGGGGGCGGGGGGTGTTCAACACTGACTAGTGGAGCAAAGTTCTCTGTATTTCTAAGAGAGCTGCCAAATCTCCCTCAAGCTGGACTTTGGATATGCTTTGGGTCATTTTACGATAGCTCCCCACATCCACCAGGGGGCTCAATCTCATTTTACTCCTCTCTGCATCCCAATGCCACGCCTCTCTACACCTCTGTAGCCACTCCATGTTACCTGGTTCAGGTGTGTCAGCATGTCCGGGGCTGCTCATCATCTGATCCTCCTCTTTTTCACAGAGAAGTAATGACTGATACTCTCTGAGTGATTCCACCTCTTTTTCTAATGCGAAAGAAAAAAGTTGAGCGGCACCCTGTCCTCCTGTACTTTTGACAGGCTGGACTGAGCAAGACACAGGGAGGTAGTCCAAGAGAGAGTCCAAGAATTGGAGCATCTGCAAGTGGCTGCAAAAGAATTAATGGAGACAGTGTATACATGTTAGTACATAATACATCTTGTACTGAATAAGATCAAAGATGTTGTTTCTCCATGTCAATTCATAATTTCTGTCATTTATAATCTGATTCAACGCACACTCCTTTTTCTGCGAAGTTTCTTTGCAGGATTTATAATTGTAATTGGAAAGCGCTATTATTTGATCAATAATTTGGATATTTATAATGTAACAAATTGAATTAAGACTTTTACTTAATTACTCATATCAATACTCTGGAATTTTTAAGCACTGATAGACACAGTGGATTTTGGCAGCTGGCATTAGATGTTAAGAGAATCTTTGTTTTGTTTGCTTCCCACTTTAATCTGAAGATAAAAATGAAGTCAATCCCTTTACTCTGTGACCAGCATAAGCAACAACAGCTACACCTCTGAGGTCAGTAATACAGCCATCCCACTGGTATCTGTTAATAAAAAATGATTTACCTGCAGTGAACAGACAGTTCCCCCTGGAAAGGGGTTATCTGATGCCAGCGCAGCAGCATAAGGACAGATGGTCCTGAAGATTTTAAGACCAGATACTGAGGGCTCACTTCCAACCTCTTGCAGCCCACTCTTTTTTGAATCCAGCCATCAATGTCACCTAAACTATGATCAGTAGAGTCTATGCGAAAGGCCCAACAATCCATCAGTGCCAACAAGCTCAGGAAGTCCTCCTTAGCCTCATCTGGGCACAAAGAGAAGACAATGATAAGAAGACTTGTGTTAAATTTAAAAATGCAAGTCATAGGCCTTTGTGATTTTACCTGTTCTGAGCTCAGGGTTTTTCAGTAATTGGGTTTGGAAATCATTGCTGAGGTCGAAAGCAACTTGACCACACTGCAGGAAAAGCACTGTTGAATTGCTCATGAGGGGAAAAGCATCTTGTCTCAGGACGTAATGGAGCATGACACAGCACTTGACACAGCCAGAGTTCAACAGAGGAGTCAGCTTCATCACAGCAGTCACAGCTAGTTTGCATGTGTTGAAATCATTGGGTCTGCTGGCGTTGTGGTGCTTGCTTCTTTTGGCTGCAGGCTCTGGGAACAAGGAGTTAGAGGGAGAGGAAGACAACGACGAAGGGCAGGGTGTGGGGAGCCACTGCACTTGGCTCTGGGTCTGGATGACTTCAGGCGTTGAGCTCTGGCCCGTCTCTGTCATGATGGATAAGCTCACATCGGCCATTGGTCTGCAACAAAAATACTACACTATCAGCTGTCACATTGACAGTAGGTAAGATACACAACTACAGACAGTATGTTTCAATCAATACGCTTATAAATATGTTTGTAAACTGATTACCAACACTGATATCTCCAGGTGGTGAAATGATGCCATCAGTGTACCTATCAAAACAGCAACATACAGCATTCAGAAGGTATCCAGAGCCCATCCTTTTTTTATAGTCTTGCAATTAAGAATTTATTTACAGGACAAAAATAAATATTTGAATACTGTAGTCTGGACTTAGTCAAAGGGCTCTTGGCAGCCATTACAGCCCAATTTCTTCTTGGCACTGACGTAATAGCTTCACACACCTGGATTTGGGGATCTGCCGCTTTTCTCTACAGCCGCTTTCTGGCCCTGTCAGGCTGAATGGGGACTGATGGTGGAGACATTTTCATGACTTACCATGTGTGTGATTGGGTTAATGTTGAGGATATCTAGCTTGGCCCCTCATGCATGTTCATATTGCTGTCCCTCTTGGCTGCATGCTTACGGTCAATGTCTAGTTAAAAGGTGAGCCAATGGGCAGGCGATGAAAAGTGCCTGGTTTCCTCAAGACATAAGGCTTAAAGGTCAAACAGTTCAATCTCTGTTTCATTGGATCAGGGATGAATGATCCTCAGTGTCTAAGAAATATTTAAAGAACTCTTGAAAACTAGTTTCACATCTCTGAAACTCAGCCAGAGTGGCCATTAGATTGTTGCTCATCTTGCTGTGCAGTGCCCTCCTCCCCTGGTTGTCAGTTTGGCTGGGCAGCCAGCTCTAGGAAAGTTCTCTGGAACCTTCATTGCTGCAGGAATTTAGAGCTGTGCCTCAACACCATTCTGTCTGTGAGCCCTGCAGGCAGTTGTTTCTTCCTCATGTCTTTTATTTTGCTCTTATATGTATTGTCAGTTGTGAGACCTTAAATAGACATAGGTGTCTTTCCGAATCACATCCAGACAGCTGAATTTACCACAGGTGGGCTCCGATGAAGGTGAAGAAACATTTCAAGGATACTGAACTAAATTTAAACTGTCATAACAAAGTGTTTGAAGACTTGTGACTATGTGATATTTCATTTTTTATTGTTTTAATACATTTGCAAAAAGTCTAACATTTGGCTTTAAATTTTTTCAGTACAGTATACTGAGTGTTTGGTTTTTTTTTATAGACTTTTGCATATAGGGCTGCACTATAACAAAATGGGCAAAATGTGATGGCATCTGAATACTTTCTGAATGCTCAGGACAGACTCTTGAGGCAGCTATGCCAGAAGTACTTTTTTTCCAAATGGTCTCAAATAAAATACAGGAACAGGTGGAATGAGGAATCTGATAGTGTCTTGTTCCTACTAAGGGAGCTTGGACAGTTATTAAAAACTTGTTGCTATGGTGACCACCTAGCCATCATGCAGCTGGCTTGTGAAATTCATACTATGCTCAGGGGCAATCTAAAGGTAAAAAAAATTTGACTAACATACTTAAATTGTTAGTGCTATTCCTTAACAGAGAATTTGGTTTCTATAAAATAATGCATTGTTGATTGCACAGATGTGATTTACTAAACATGATCTGGCACCACAATGTTTTAGTTCTGGCAAATCCAATCAAGCAGCAATGACTTGGTCTGACAGCTGGTCAGTAATATGTTGCAGTTGACTAATAGCATGCATGGGCCGTCATATCAATATCACCTGTATCTTTATCATACACAGATGGATCCACTCAAACAGATGAACTCATTATGTGGATTATTTTACAGGATTCACCACAAAGTGTTTGGATAATATTGTGATCAATTGGAGATTTTGAAATGATGATAGTGCCAGCCATAAAGCTCAAATATTTTTGACAAAGAAAAATCCATACAATTCGCTTCAATAAAAAAAAGAAATAATGTTTACACAGATCTGTCAGTCGTCAGTATCACTCCCACAACCATTCGGTCCTCAACAATGCGATGCCACAGCTTGTCAACTTGAGGTTTGGAAGACACTGCTGGCATGTCTTGCGTCTTGTCATCCAAGGCCTCTTCTTTTGACTCATCAGAGTCCCACAGAGCAATAAGGCCTTCCTGGACAGAAAGTGCAAAGACTATAATCAGCAATGACAAGTGTGTGACAGCACTGACAGCAGTAGCAGTTTCCATCAGACGCTTCAATTTGAAACAACAGTGTATTAGGTACAAATGCAGTGGACGTTTAAAATGATATCTGAAAACACAGGGTTGGAGTGTTACTTTCTGTCAAAATATGGTACAACCATCTTGAGAATTTGCTTTTCATGGGAGTTGTTTTGGCAGTATACAACATTTGCTGTGGGTATGTTATATCGTTAATGTCAGCACTTAGGTCATCATTTCACAGCAAGGCTGATAACTAGGTCAGAAAGAACAACACAAACATAAGCATTTAAATGATGAAATCATATAATGAGCAACAAAGAAGACAGGGAAACATTTTTGGTATTCATTTTCATTGCCCACATTTGGCAGTGCTTACTCCGTGCCTAGAGCAATGTTACCTAAACTTCATGTGATGTGCCATTTTAAACCTAACATTTAAACTTGACTGATGAGCGCCAGAGAAAAACCCAACCCGCTGAGTGGAGAGCGTAATTAACAGAAATGTAACTCACTGTTCTAAAGATCATATGTTGTATTTGTTTGATTCCCATTAGTAAGACCAATCTGCCCTTTAAAAAAAACTGCTGTACCACACAAATGCAATACAGCACCACACACTTGCATCAACAGTACCTGTTCAGGCTGTATGAGAACAGGATCTTTTCCCGAAACCACATCAGTGAGGGCTTGGACTGCCTGCCGCACAACTCCGTCCTTCACTCTCACTTCTCTCTGAAGCTCCTGAACCACAACCAGTCCACTCTAAATGACACGTTTGATAGACAAAGCATGTAAAAAGTTGTTATCTCAAAAAATATCATCATCATTGATACAAATATACAAATTTTGTGTTAAGCTTTACAGGAACAGTGCTATTACTCCAGTGGACAAAAGTTCACCTTTAGTCTGGACTCCAAGGCTTGAAGAGTGAGAAGATAGTTTTCTGGCATGGGAGACTCCTTTGGTGCACCAGTGTCCTGTCCATGCTGAAAACAGTCATTCTGAAATTTGTCACATAAATAAAGTGAAGCAAGAGTGCATTATTGCATACTTTGGCTCGTATACTTACAGAATATGAAGTGCCACAGAGGTCAGTGATGAGGAAATTTTCCAGAGGCTGCCCTGTTACACATTCACTCTTAAAAAGCAACAGCAACTGGTCTGTTCCGGATCCCAGGAAGTCATCCACATGGACAGAGCTGACACCTGACCACTGGGAGGCCATCTGGAGGAAAGAGTAGGTCTGCTAATAAATATGCCAACCAGAAGAAGAAAAACTTTATAAAAAAGGTAAACACATCATGGATACTGAAACCCAGTCTTACATACCTGAAATGTCTCCTTCCTCACAGCACAAACATGCCCCTCTTGAAAGAGTATGACCAACAGGCATCCATTCCTTCCAGTGTTGACCATCTGAATATCTTCAGGATGCTGGAAGGGAAGCTGACATGTGTCTTTTACAATTCCATCCTCCAAATACACAAGTTGCTGGTTAGCAGTCGCAGCAACCACCGCAGATTTCAGCATGCCATCCACTCTTTCAGCTGAGAGGACAAGGATGCACCGTGTGATGCAAACGTAGGGGTGCGGTAAAATCATGGCACTGTCAAATGCATGACCACTGTCAACAAAAAATCCACTGGTTTGGCCCTTGGACTGACTGGTTTCATTTTGCAGTCCCAGAATAAATACCCGTTCCTTGTCAATGGGAAGTTCTCCAAAAACAATGTGGGACAGCTGGACGGGAATCTGTCTCACCTCTCCTGTCTGTGCAGATGTGTGGAAGACATTACCAGCATTAGTCCACAACACTGTTGGTCCCTGCAGGATTGACACATCCTCCCTCATCTGATAAGTCAGTTTGAACTCAATGCACGACTCCAGTCTGTTGGAGCAGCTCAGTGTGAGGAGACGATACACGAAAATCTCTCTTTTCTCACTCTTCCTTGTCACCAAAATGCACGGCGTGGCGACTCTTTTCCGAGTATCTCTGACGCATTTACATTTCACGATGCTCACATGAGTTGATGTTTTCCTGCCGATGACAGCTGCTCCATGTGATGTCTTCAGGAACCTGTTGTCCCCCCGTTCAAATGAAAAGCGGCCGAATATTAGCTCGCTTCTTTCGCAGTCATCAGTGCCAGAAGCTCGGTGACAGTCGAATAAGATTATCTTCCCGCACAGGGAAAGCCGATGGGGATTTCGATACAGCTCTTCCGAAAGCAATGTTTCCATCATAGCACCAGAGAAACGCCGGTTAACAACGAGGACTAGCCCCTGCCTATTGAGAGCTAAAGTTAACGTTAATGAAAAATTGTCGCTGTTACTTTCGTGGCAGAAGTCTCGTCATTGTGTACAAGTGGACCCCTCGTTGTTAAATTTACTTGCAAATGAGAAAAGTAGTGAAACTCCATGTTTCATCACTGCGACTGTTTGTAAACTCTGATCAGCGCGCCAACTGGTATTCAACACTTCCGGAGAGGTGCATTGTGGGTGGACGTTAGTAAACAAAAGTGAGTTGACGGAATCAAAATTAAATGACTCAGCTTCCCTGTGCTATATTTAATCGAATCCTGTCTGGGGGTTATTAGGTAAGCTTTTTGTTTCCCGTAGTCATGAACTTTAGAGCCACATAGTTTGTTGTTTGAGATTAAACCACAGCGGAGAGGTGTGGCCACAGCTGGAGCCAAAATGGCGGTAACAGGCAGCAGTTTCAGACTTCACAGTGATTCACGTTAACGTCAGTGAGCTAGCTAGCTCGGTGAGGAACCACCAGACTAAGAAGAACCGGACACAGCTGAATATGGCTGAACTTGAACGAACAGAAGGAGAGCAGGTATGTTTAAAGACCCCTTGAAGACACCTTTCAAAGCTGTTTTGAAAACAAAAAATCGTTTGAAATCAAAGACCTGACTAACAACTACTGCTTTGACAGGACCTCGCAAAGAAGGTCGTGGAGACGAGACAGAGATTCAAAGATGAGTTGCTCCAAGGTAGCGCAAGTTATTTTGGATAAACTGAAACTAACCTGCTTGGTGACCAATCATTTGCTTAGTCACACTTATTTGAATAGATTCAAATACTGTGCATTGACGGTTACTTTCCATGTTGATCTACATACCAGGAGCCTAGATAAGCTTTAACAGATAACTAGCTAACACTCGCTCTGCATTTCCAATGAACTACTTGAGACTAATAACAGTCAGTGGGAATCCCGTTATAGGTTGTTTTATGTCTGAATTTACAACACTTTGCGGCCTCAAAAGCCCTTTTGTTTTTAGTATGTCAGTGTGTTTGACAGTAAAAAAAAAACAAAAAACTTTTGCCCTCTCTGGCCCTCTTTGCCAACGTCATCTTGCTTCCTGCCCATGTTTATGTCTCGATGATTGCAGATTCTGGAGATAAATATGACTACAGAGATGTGGAGAGGCTTCAGAAAGACGATGCTGTGGTGGAGGGCTACCTGACATGGAGACTTTATGTTGTCGATGATGCCTTGAAAATGATCGATGAAAGTCTTCAGTGGAGGAAAGAATTTGGCGTGAATGGTGAGAGGTCACGTGGAATATGAAATATGATGCACACGATTTCACATCACCTACATTTCATTTTTGGCTCCTCTGGCAAGTCCAATACCTAAGTTAAACGAATCAATATCTAAACAGTATTTTTTTTCATGCCACAGACACAATTCAGTCAGTAGCAAAGTTCAGTTTCCTGAACTAAAAGTAGAAATGTACACATTGCCGTATTCAGATGTTTGCAAGTTTGCAACACACATCACTGATTGTTTCTGTGCCACTCTGGGATGAATCCAGACAGTGTGTCATTGTGTGTTAAACACCCACATTTCCATGAATAGGCTACCTCTGAGAACAGTCCCTACTGTTTCTGTTTTCTGTGAAATTTCTCTGAATTGCCTTTAGTTTGTCTTTAATCCAGAAAATTCAATTGTCAAGGAGTTGCTTTTAGAAAATTTGATTTATTCAGGTCATTAGTGCCCAGGGGCAGCAGGAGCTGTGTGACTTTACTTCAGTTATTGAAAACGGTTGATGACAAGTGTGCTATTCAAGCCATTTTAGGAAGACCCACTTTAGGGAAACTGGGTTTCTTGGCTGTAGCTATATAGTCATTATACTAAGTGGATGGCTTTTTCTGAAGAGTCAGATAGATTGGTTTACATATTTTTCAGACATTTAATATTGCTTCGGTTTGCCTATTTTAAGGAGAACTGAAACATTTTACAATGGAAGTTATAGTTCTCATCCAAATAGAGAGAAAATTCAAATAGTCAAGCAAGAACCCTTCAGATAACCTCTGCTCATTGCATCTGATGCCATGCTTCGTATAGTTTTTCTTTAGGTGAGAAGATATACCTGTTAATTATGTAATGTGTGTCTTTCTGTATGTTTCAGATATCTCTGAGACCACCATTCCCAGATGGATGTTTGAGTCTGGATCTGTCTACCTCCACGGATATGACAAAGAGGGCAACAAGCTCTGTATGTACATCCATTCAGTGTCTGGTCTGTTTAATGTGTGTAGAGAATACAAATATATAACTTCACCATAACCTTGTTTCGTGTGCTTAGTCTGGTTCAAAGTAAAGCTACATGTCAAGGACGCAAAAACAATCTTGGACAAGAAGAAGTATGTTGCCTTCTGGTTGGAGCGATATGCAAAGAAAGAACCTGGAATGCCACTTACTGTCGTGTTTGATATGGCTGAGTCTGGCCTCAGCAATATAGTAAGTCAGCAATGATTTTGTTTCAGGATATATGTTATCCAATTGTAATAGTTAATTACTTCTTTGAAAGGGGATTTATTATGCTCTAATACAACTTTTAATTTAACTTCTTTTCTCATTTTTAATATGCAGGTCCTCAAAACAAACATTTTAATTTCCTTCCCATTAAACATGCTTCAGTCTTATTTAAAAGAAAAAAGACAATTTTGTTGCTTTGACTGTGCTGAGATTGAAATATGGTTGAGTATCCTCATATTTCTTGCTGTCTGGGCTGTGGTCTTGCAGGGACTGATACTCTTCAATGGTTTTGCTCTTTGGAGATTAAAGTAACCTTTAAATCCTGTTGGTCAATTCGAGTGGACTGCGTAATCCGTAGACTCACAGTGTCACAGGCATTAGCTCCTTGAAGGAGCTCTCTGTCAGTGAGCGTATTTCACTGGCAAGGCTCTCTCCTGGAGAAATGACTCAATTACATATAACTAAACCAACACAAACAAGTCAGGAAGGATGAATAGCTATGCAACCCAAATATGAAATGAGTAGATTAGAAGATCAGTTTGAAAAAGCAGCCTTACTGAGGCTTGTTGAACCACAGTATGAGTTGGAGAAAGGCTAGCCAGTATGATGTCATTAAGGCTTGGGAGTGAAGCTCCTGCATAGCAATGAGGCTTCGAGTCAATTATGAAGCACAGTCATGGTTTAAGCGCTGTGTCTATTGACATATCAGCTGTTTGTCTGATTAGTTTGATGAATATAAAGCAGTAACACGAACATTTATCTTGTTCTCCTTAAATATAATTCACCTGGATTGCACTTCGTATTGTAATATAAATTTAATTTCTTAGCCATGATTAGATCTTCTAGTGGTATCTAAAGAGTAGATTAAAATATCTCTTTGAATCAAACCTCTAGTTTTTTATGTGGTGAAAGGGCATTTTAGTGAAAGCCATTTACTGACAACTAACTCTTTTTTTGATTGTGTTCTGTTTTTTTTTTTTGTTTTTTTTTTTGCCTTTGATTGACCTACTTTGATATGATGAAAGTCATTAGATATAGATAGCGCAATCACACTCAGGGGCAAATGAGGCCAAAACAGCATACATCAGCAAGTCAAATAGTCTACCTTTCAAGTAGTTCATATCAAAATGAAAATGGTAGACAGTTTAAAAAAAAAAACAACAGCAAATAATAATATCCTCAATTCTTTCTCAGACATAATATATAGAGGTATCAAGAAAGGGATCATTCAGTGGAGCTTTTATAGTTGAAGCCTTCAATGTTGTTTCGCTGTTTAAAGTCGTATTTTTCCCCCCTTTGCATTTCAGGACATGGAGTTTGTGAAGTACATAATTAATTGCTTCAAAGTATATTATCCAAAGTTTTTATGTAAGTAACACAATTTGCTATTAAGATGCAATTAATATTTACCCTTTATGTAAAAATGTTACAATTGCTTTAGACTAATTTGCTTTTGACTGATATCTTACCTTGTCTTTATTTACCATTTAAGCCAAAATGATCATCGTGGATATGCCTTGGATTATGAATGGTAAGACTGAGCTTTTCCTCTTCTACCAATCCATAAAAAATTATATATTTGAATGCGTGTCAGTAATTTATCAAAATAAAATTTTGATTCTGAAATATTGGGTATAAAAATGTCTAATTTCAGCGGCCTGGAAGATTGTGAAGTCGTGGCTGGGTCCCGAGGCAATCAGCAAGCTGAAGTTTGCTTCCAAATCTGAGGTTCAGAATTTCATAGGTCTTGAGTACCTACCGCCTCACATGGGTGGAACGGTATGTTTAAATGTATTTCTATATGGCTAATATTTCCAAAATAGTTAGATGCTATTAGGGGCTAGTCAAAAGTCTTATCTGTAATATTCTTTTATTGCGAACTTTTATTTTAATGTATAAATTGCAAACTGTTTGCAATTATTTGGAAGTCATTTGACTTTCTGTATAAAGAGATACAGGGTGGACACTTTAAATTGAAAAAGTTTATGCTTCAAAAACAGCATGTAGTGACATCATTGGTCTGACTACATTGCAGGACCCATTCAAGTACAGTTATCCTCCTCTTCCTGATGATGAATTTCAAACGCCCATCTATGACAACGGACCCATTGTCAGTGAGGAAGAGACGGAAAGCAAAGATGGTGAAATAGAAAGCAAAGATGCCCTTGAGTCCAGCCTCAACTCTGAGGTTGCAGTAAAGCCCAAAAAGGTACATTCTCCTTTAAGTTTCTGTCTAGTTATCATTCCTTTTGAAATTTGGGTGTTCTATAAAAATTCTATCACAAGTTGAATAAAATGGATAAATAAAAATGATTTAATATTGCTGCTGCTGAAACTCGTATAGTGGGTCAGAATGAGAGCTGAAAGCGTATGAGTTATTAATTCTGATCCTGGCATTTCAAGCAGTGCTGTCCATCTCTTATAGATGCAGCTCTTTGCTCCCAGTCATATTTTGTCTTTGACTCACTTTCTTTAAATTGAGCCTGAGATTACAGCATGTAAACAGACCCCTCGGTGGAGGCCACTGTGAATTTAGTAGCAAGTAATGCCCTTATTTAGCAGGCATTAAGCTCTTGCTCATTGTCCGTGTGAAGGTGACTCCTGATGTCTTTGGCTGCAGTTAAATCCTACCAACAAAGCCCGCACATCACAGCAGGCACAGTGCTCCTCTCATCCTCTCAGCTCCACAAATGATCCACAGAGGTTGTCAAGTCTGTTACTTAAGCTGTTTCCTGTTGTAGTTGGATTCCTGTTTCCCTCAAATGGCAGCATGCAACACCAGTAGCACCATCAGAGATGCCCACAGGCTTCAATCTGACTATATTCCCTCAGTCTCTTCTGTGTCATTATATATTAGCTGCATCTCATGTCACATACACTAAACACTCCCTTCAGGACGATGCAGCACTCCCTTCAAAATCTATTTAGCATCTTTTCTAGCCAGCATAATGGAAAGAAAGCTTGCATGTAAATGCATGGAGTGTATTACACAGGTGATCTCAGGAACTGCCTGTTGAAAACTTGAAGTTTATTTATTTATTTTTTTGTTTATTATTTTATTTTACACATATTTTATAGTTTTCCTGTCACTGTTCGGGGGTAGCAGACTCGGGTTTAAGCAGATTTGAGGTGAGGATTAGGACTGTCGTTTTTCTAGGACACTCAATCTATCTACTGGAAAGACAGTAGGTAAAGTTTTGCATCACCTCAAACTATTCCCATGAGTGTCTTAAGCTCCAATAAACAAACAGCTCTGCCATTGTTAATAAATTAGATACTGGTCATGCGCAGCAGATTTAGAATTACAAAACAAAGATATGCTAATCAGTAAATTATTCGACTGAACCGTACACCATAAGCACGAGATTTGTTAATGCTCTTACTGTAAAATGTAAATACAGAAGAATTCATACTTATTCTGGCCTATTTTTGGTCAGAGTCAGGTGTACTGGCTTTGCATGTATGACCCCACCGAAAAGGTTGACAGCAGTCTACTGCTGCAATAAGTTCATTTAATGGTAGTGTAATATAAGTGAGAGCAATATGTCTATTATCAAATTGTATCAATTTGTTGTTGAGGAAAATACCAATTAAGGTATTTTTTACAGAATCAAAGTCAATTAAAAAAACAAGGTTAATATGAAAGCTTTTTTAACCGTTCTATCAGGAATTAGGAGTATCTACTATCTCTTAATATGTTCACCTTTTTTATTATTTTATATTTATAGAAAGAAATATTATTTTATATCATTTTATGTCTAGGAGCCAGTGCTATAACTAAACCCATGACACTGCGTTAATATACGTTAATATTATATAATATATATATACGTTAATATATCAACCTGTTGGTACATTAAGTCCATCTAAAGACATTCTTCAGTCCTGAGATCTCTGCTTCTGATCCACTTTGTCTGAATAAACAAGAGACTCTCCCCCTCTACCAGCATCACCCACCCCAACCTGAATTCTTCTGGGTTCCAGGCAGCATTGTGCTGAAACCTTGAAGCTAATTGCCTTTCTCTCTTTTTTGAAACAAGGGCTGGATTTGGTAAGGCAGTGTAGGATCACACCCACACAAGGAGCTCTGTCTGGAAGATTTCTACAGACTGGAAGTGCAGGTTTACTCACGTGATTTGAATTTTTGTGAGTGCACCTCCTGACAGTCAAACGATGTCATCACCACCTCCAATAGAGACCACTTGACATGTTCATCCATTGACCCGCTCAGGACCACAGATTTCGATTTGACCCTCTCAATTGTACTGTACTGTTCACTACCACTATCCCCCAACCCCCCAACCCCAAAAAGAGAAAAAAATGATATGGCTATGGAACAAATGTAGCCTATACCTATGCACTAATTTTAGTCAGAGAAAACGGTTGACATGGTCACTACTAGCCAGTCACAATTTCTTATTGTTTTATCTTCTAACCTTGGATTAAAAAACTACTGAGTTTATTACTGTTATATTACAGTAGAGATTGTTATTAACCTACAGCACTAAATCTTTTCTTGCCTTTGTGGCAACCTTTTAACTAAAGCCATTTGTGCCTTGTTAACTAACACTATCCTTACCAGGTCTGTGACTCTGGTAAGTGCTAATGAAGTACACGATCTTTTGTGTCATTTAATGTGTACTTTATCAAAACTAGACACTCTTCCTTATGAGCATTTCACTGATCTGAAATTTTCAATGATTATTATTTTCTTTTTTTGTGTTTACATTTCATATCTTAAACAATTTGTATAGATCATGATGACATTCATTAATTTTAGATGTCTTTTATAATGGTCAATTTTAATTCCATTGTGCCTGGTTATTAAAATATTTAAGGGTCTTTAATTCATTTGTTTCTCAAAACACATTTCCATTTCTTTTGTTCCTATCAAAATACTGCATTTAATTGTGATGATTGTATGAAACAGCCTAATATTTCAAAGTTTCATTTCAATTCAAATCGGGGACTGTGGGCTTTTTTTTCCCTCTCTACTCATCATTTACCTATTTTTGTTAAGCTTGCTCTTTAAAATGACAAATAAATGGAGACATTTCATCAGCAGCTGATTACCTCTTGATGTCTTCATTGTGGCAGTTGCGTGATAGTCAGCCGTTAAGTCAAGATGACATGTTTTGTTGCTTATCACAACAAATGACACACATCCCCTCTGAGTCATAAATGTTGCCATCACATGTGAAGTGCGCTCACCTTTACCCATGTCTTCCCTTCCCCCCTCTGTCCTCCTATAATGTTCTAGCGCCCATCTGTTTGCGCAATATGTGGTGCCAATGCCACTGTGAAAGCATCAGTTTCCTCAAATCACCCACTTTCGTTTCCAACGTTTATACAGATTTTTCACAATTTCTATCATGTCAGCTGCTGTGTGGTCTTGTGACCTCTGCAGATGATTTGGGACAAAGTTCATGGATTTTATGCTGAAGTGAAAGTGTGATATCATGACTTCTGTCCTACTTTCATTCATGTGTTGCTTCTATTTTTGGGGGGGTTTTCTTTGACAACGGTCATGTGTGTGGGTTATTATGCATTTCCTCATGGACTTACAACCTGTTATTTTATGCTCCCACTGGAGAGCAACTAGAAGGTTTATGAATAATCACAGCAATTTCTTAGTAAAACAGAAAATACAATTTGTAAGAAAGATTCTCTTGTGATAACATAAAGAATCACCATTAATTCCCAAGAACCATTTATTAATCATCGCAGATAACGGTCAGGTGCTTTATTAACTGATAGCTTTCTTTTTGTGAAGGTCAGAGGTGGAAGGAGATAACAGTCACATGATTGTATTATCAGTATTGTGAGTCTCTTTTCTAATTAAGTGGTCTTTGGTGTTTCAGGTGAATTTCCTTGAAGATAGTTTGAGGGCAGAGGACAATGATAGAGGAGACACGAGTGCCAGGACCAAAGGAGCCAGGAAGCCATTGACCACCTTCAAAGGCCTTCTGCTAGATGTTAGGTAGGTCACTGCTCCCTCCTCCATCTTGTCATTGACGTGTGTATACTATATCTTATATCATGGGAAAGGAAAACTGGCCTTCACACTTTACAAGCTCTCAGAAACTATATTAATGCATATTTAACATAGGACATATTGACTACAGACAGTTTTTTTGACATGTATAGACCAATAAATGAATTGGCAAAGTGTTTTGGACAAGTTTTCATGGATCCCAAAGGATGTCTTCAATTGTCATGCTCTGACATTTCCTGCATTGCCTCCTTGGGGATGACCTTTCTGGTTTTGACTAAAATGTCTTAACAGTTATTGGATGGTGCGTGATAAAATATGATACCCATCCATCTCTTTCTTTTTCTCTCAGGATGAATGATGGTGTTGCTACAAACTTGTCATCTAATATCATCATTAAGTCTTTATTTCAATCTGGTATTTTGGTTTACGATCAAATTTGCCCACAACTAATGGCATTCCCATCAGCCTCAGCTGCACCTTTTAGTGACTGTTAGTATGATAACACATCAACGTAAGACCTGCATTAAATTGGCTTGCACTTAGACACTCAGTCTTGTTTATGCTGGTTGAGCATGCTATATCAAATGCATAACCTAAACAGACGCCATGCGCCATTCAACTTCAGATGGATGTAAACAGAATTTAGCTTCAGCCTTTTATGTCTGGCAGACAAATATTTGAAGCCGCTGATGTCGACTGCACACCAAAGTATTGCTGATTTGAGCCTTATATGATGAAATGTAAAGTTAATCTTGTACATCATTGTAAAATATCTATATGCATACTGAGCAGACATATGCAAAGAGACTAATTTTAATTGCCCTACACTTATTGACTAAAATGTTTTCTTCATGGATCAGGTTAAGGCCTCAAGTCTTTATTGATGTGTTTGTACCACTATAGCTGAATTGATTATGTAACATGGGGGTGAGAATTAAGGACAGTTCCAATCAATTTTTTCAATGAGAAGAAATGAGCTGCTGTTGTTAATTATTAATGGTACCACAGTAATCAAAGGGAGAGCCTGGTCAATGATCAATTAACCTTTAAGTAAGGACTGCTCGTCACATTTCGCCATCAGACACATCATGTGCTTTAATTAGGCTTTCACTGTGTCACAAAGAGTGTCAGCTTCAAAACAGTGTGTGGCAAAAGAGTCTAACAATCAAATCGTGATATAGTTGCATTTTTGGGTAAACAGTCAGGTATGCATTCACAGTCTATGATATTACTCCTCATTTTCATGAATAATGTCCACTGAGTTCTTTTTTTTAATTTTTTTCGCAGAGTAACGGCTTTGATGTGAGGATTTTGACAGCTCCGGGCTGTGAATTTAGTGATAAACAGATTTAAATGAGCCTTAAATGCAATTATGTTTCCAAGCTGTGTTAGCCTTAATTCAAGGCTGGGGGCTTTAGCAGGGAGTAAGGGGCTTTGATCTCAAGGTTTCTGGAGCCAGAAGTCTTGTGCTGAGCTCAAGAAAATGCTAGACTCAACAGCCGATTCTCTGTAGAAAAGAACACATGGGGACATGAAAAGGAAAAATATATCTTTGTTGAGTGCATGAAACGTGGCCCAGGTGCATCAGTGAGAACTTGTATACATGCAAGGCAGATGTTGTGATCCTTTCAGCAGTTTGTTCTTGGCAAAATTAAAGTCCCCAGTGGAGTTTGTGTGAAGTGTCCACTGTTACAACTTGTTTTAAATAATAATAATAATAAGTTTTGGCAATGAGAAGAGCAGTCTCATTCTGAGAATTATAGTCCACAGATTTGCTTTAGCTCTGAATTTTACTGCTTTGATGCCAGATCAGAGGAATATCCTGCCTAAAGACAACAGAAATGATTGTGCATCTAGTTCTGCTACAGCAGACGCACATGCTTTTTCAATCCCATGAGAAATTTATGTTGATTCACATTGTTCCTCACATTTTTTTAATTAATTTTAACTGTCTGAATAGCAGAGGTCTTCAATCAATGTTATCTATGTTAGCTCTTCAAAATTAATGTAATCTCCATATTTTACTCTGTACTAACAAAGCATTAAATGTTTACCAGACTGGCAAATTCGGTAAAGGCCAGACAGCAGCCTCACATACCACATGAAAATATTAGCTTGTAGAGTGTCCCCTTCTTATCCAAATTCCACGGACATACATCCTGTCCCGTGTCTTAGTTTGATGAACGAACAGACAAACAACCATTCAGTGTTTCCAATTGCACTGCAAATGTCAGTTTGCAGACTAGATAGGTAATGAGCTAGCTGAGCAGCAGCAGCACACTTACCAGCACCTAAACATGTCTGAAAATGTCACTTAGGTCCCTGTAGTTGCTGATGTGGGCCTCCCTCTTCAATACCACTGCTAGCAACACCTTCTGCCCTTAGCATGCAAACTACAGTACAAGATTGTTTATGTTGTCTACCATTCCCTTGTCAGTGTCAGCCTCTCAGCTGCTGTCAATCAAACAACAACAAAAATATGCTGAAAGAAAAGGATTATTTCTGAAAATTCCCCAAAGACACATTTTCTTGTCCTTTTGCACAATTAAAAAAAAACAACAACAATAAATTAATTACATATTGTTTTTCCTTCAGAAAGGGATGCCTGAATGTGATTTCTGCTGGACTTCAAATCTGATAATGTTATTTAATTTCTCTTATAGCCTGTGAGGGCTCTATTTAAATGCTGCATAATGCAGGCGGTGTAGTGTAGAGATGTGTAATCAGACGCTGAGGGAAGAATATTGAAATCTAAAAACCACACTGATAATCTCACGGTCAACAGGTCAATTGCCTCTTTGATTAAACAACTCAATTATTTATTTATTTTTGTTAATTTCTCATTGTGTGACTAATGTGAACATGGAAATATGCAGCACAAATTGATCCCACTTGTGTTAATTACTTCTCCTTCAAACTTCAAAACTTTTGTGTTCTGTTCTATAAAATAAAATGTTGTTGCACTAAATGACCATATACAGGTGGTAACTAAAGGCTTATAAATTAGTGTTTATCCAGAGCACTACGTAGCAATTTAATCCCGTCATGGAAGGTGTATTAAGGATTTTATACCACATCTAGAATAATGTACACCTCTGTATTTGTGTGTCTTTGTATTCTTTTTTTTTTTCCCAGCTACAAACTTTTGGTGCAATATCATCATATAGGAAAAGACTCGCTGAAGTAGACAGTTTAGGTGATGTGTAGCAGGAAAGCAAACAGTCTCTGGATAATGACTCCACACAGGCAACAAGGCATGGGTATCATCTTCATCATCGCATCTTTACTAATACCTTGAGTAAAACCAGAACAACAAATCGTGGTGGATTTAGCAGTTGGATCTGTTTTGGAGGAGATTAAACAACATTTGACAGTGCAAAATTTCTGAATTTTACTGCAGACCAGCTTTTGTAACACTGGGTGTGTTTTCCATTCCATGCAGCCCTGCAGAGGAGCTCAGCTTCGGTTCTGGAGAAACAGAGAAGAAATGTCTCATTATACTGAGCAATGTAACTAAAAACCAAGTGGCCTTTAAGGTGAGTGTGTTAAACATTCACTTTCACTGGCATTTCACCAACTTACAATTTAACCCATTAATCAAAAGATATAATAAAATAATCTGATGTCTCCAAAGGTTCGGACCACAGCACCTGAGAAGTACAGAGTAAAGCCCAGCAGCAGCTGCTGTGAACCAGGAGCTTCAGTAGACATAGTGGTGTCCTTACATGGAGGTAGCGAACTTCAGCTCTGCACTCTACTCCACTCACAATTTCCAAATTCTGAACCTTTGAATAATCAAACGTTCCAGTCTATTACTCTCTCAAAGTGCCAGCAGGAACTTTTCTTTGCCTGACATGCATATTTCAACAGTGATAAAAGAATCAGGTACCCAAAACAAACCATCAGTCAACTGATAGTGCTCTGCCGGGAAAAACATTTTGTGCCCTCGGAGCACTGAAATGTCAGCTGCAGGTTAAAGATGATATACACGTACCTCAGAACAATCAGCCCTGCTCACTTATGGTTTCCATTTTATGCCTCAATGCTGACAACAGCCAGTTTTAAGGCTGTTGTCAGCATTGAGGTACAGTCTGTACAGTCTGTCCAGATGTCTGTTTGTCAGTTCCAGTCATGGACAGGGACACCTTGATTTATTTGAGACAAAGGTTTACTGTTGACTCAGTGGTGAACTGGTGGTGAATTTGGTGGTTCTAGAACAAGATCACTGAAAACAGGTCAACTAAATTTTAGAATTCATACAGTAAAGGTTTTACAATTGAACAATTGAATTGTCTAACAGGATGGAATGCTAAAGTGTTACATTTCAAGTAGTTTCTGATTATCCATAACTCCAGAGGTGTACGCTGACTGCTGTAAAATACAGACAATTCCATTTATTCTAAAAATTCTGTCTTCCTTCCATACACTATGTGAATCTGGACAGGTGTGGATGGAGACTAAAACTTGATAGCTTGGCACCCATCATATTCTAGTTTGTCGCTCTTATGCTATTCTGTCTTTCTTTTTAGTTCTGCCATTTTTGTTTGTTGTCCAAAGCCAATCAGCCCACTGCCTTGGTTTTTATGTAATGGGATTCAAAGCTATATTTTCCCATAAACATGTTTGTCCTAATTAAACTCACTTACGTCAATCTTTTGGTCTCGGATGGTTTTCTACAGGTACTCTGGCCTCTCCACAAGACAGATTTCTGGTTATGGCTGCTGAGATGGACAATGTTGGATCACAAGAGTTTGCACAGTTCTGGAAAGAAGTACCAAAAACCAAGGTCATGGAACACAGGTACATATCTGTGATCTTTTGTTGACCATGTAAATTTTTAAAGGACTTTGTGCAGTCTTGGTAATGACCTCTTGCCACACAGTTCTCATTACGTTATGATAGTGGACTAGAATTAAAATTCTCCCTGTGACTTCATGGCTCATGAGACTGTAACTTTGCCACAGATTGCGCTGTCATGTTCTGGAGACCGTTAAACCAACAACGAGCATTCTCAAGGACAGCCTTATGGATACAGGGAACAATGGGCAGAAGGAATTTAACACAGTGGTGAGTGCTGCAGGAAGAGAAACTTCTACATTACTTATCTTAGAAATAATAATAAAGGTTATTTGTCCATTGACATTCTTTTAAAAACCTTTCATAGATTTCTATCATTGTTACGAAAGTCCACTACAATGTTAGGTAAAAATACCTGGTTTATTACATTGCAAAGGAATGGTTTAACATTTTTAGAAATTTGCTCATTAAATGTTGCTCAGATAAATAGATGAGAAGATTAAAAACAATAATCACTTCCAGTTTTTATGTTAAACTGAACTGAGGCTGCTCCAGATTCACATTGAAAAAAGATGCAGTTTCTTGAGCTGTTTATTTTCTGTACATCTATCATAACTTGATGTCTGTCTGTCTGATTTTTGCTCCACTAATAAAGCGTACGACTGATCCAGCTTTTATCTCATCAGCTCATGCAACTGATGGCGTCCAACTCGCGGCTTGAGCAGAAGCTGAATTCATGTCTTTGGGTGCAGAAAGTTCTCATGGGCTTGGTGCTGGTCCTCGTGGTGCTCAACCTGCTGTGTCTCTACCTGCTGGGCACGGCCCAGCAGCCGTCTTGACATGCCACAACTCCTTCCGCCTGCATTCGTCAACAACAGACACACAGACGGTTCCAATGGGCCCACAGATGACCTCCCAGTGGGACAGTCGCCATGGGCTCCCCTCTCCTCCGCTGGCCTCCCTACAGGCGGTCGTCATGGAGAGGAGACTGATTTTAGGGACGTGAGTTATTGTGGCGTCCTCATGTGATTATATGAGGAGATTGTACTTAATCTCTTTCAGGCACTTGCAAGTTATAACAGAGACATTTTTAACAAATTGTTAATTTTTTTTAAAAAGTGATCATAAAAAAAATGAATGTGTATTTATTGCAAAAGTCACAATATTTGGTAAAGATTACTTATTTTTGTGATCATGGTGTACAAATTTTTTTACGTTATATAAATCTATAGAATCTAAAATAAACTCTTTTTTTCAACTATTCTTATTTTTTAAAACATTACAATCCCTTTCTCCTTACATAATTCAGTCAGACTGAGTAAACTGATATGTAGATGTTGCAGCCACTCAGTGATCCTGTTTTGCATAAGTATTCACAGTCTTTAATAATCCCTCATTAGTGCGACAGCGTCTAATTGAAAACATTGCAGCATATGACCTAACTAAACCTCTCTACACTCAGACCAAGAAGCCACAGGAGATCTCTGTCTCCACCATCTCCTCCATTTGTTTTAATTACCCCGACACTTGCAAACTAAAAATACCAAGGCAATTACTGGAGAGTACAAGGACACAGCACAACCAACTTGTAGCTTAGTGGGAAGCACTGATATCTATAACAAGATCCAACTCCCAGCAATCAGGACATGAGCCAGCTGCACACAGAATGATTACTATTTGGATATTAGATGTGTACACAAAAGGATTGTCTGGCAGAATGTTCATTGTAGGTGGTGGCTGCTTGCATTCAAAGGATGATTAGAAAGATTCTAGGAATAACGAGTAAACTAATCCTACAGTGATTATTAACACTAGGCGTTTTTTGCTGCCACAAAATGTTTATTCCCAGAAGATTGCATTGCTCTGGAACTTATTCTGTATTAGTGGTAACCCTTTATATGGTTCCTTCCTCTTTCTCCATTATTAGCTGTTGCAAAAGGAACTGGATAGTTTCAAGCGAACGTGTGCGCTGGATGTAAAACTTTCATGTGTGTATTTCACTTAAACACTCAGTAAGAAGTGCGTTTTGCACTATTTGGGTAGTAAGTGCTTATGTACTCAAAAACTAGGTGAGGGTTAATGGAGTGCTTGGCTCCAGGGAATTAAAGTAAAAGCTTTGCTATGGCACATAGGTGGGTTGATCTTTAAGTGCACGTGAGAGCCACATAGCACCTGACGATACAGAACAGAACACCACCATCAGTTACGCAATGACAGTTGAAGTGGAAAAAAATTGAGCTGTTGTGTGGCAAGTTATTCTAGGCGAACCTGTCTCACCTGCCGCTAGTTATAGGCGTTGTGTACTGTACGTCCTGCCTGACAGCTCCTGAAGTCAGAAGCTGCTCGGTGTTATTGATTTAACATTACGCACCAGTAAAGTCGACACCCAGTTCAATTTGTGGCTGGCCCCTAGCACTCATGTGATGTTTGACGGGATGATGATTTAGTTCAAGTGGCAAATTGGGACGAGGTGGATCGATGGGAAGTTAATGAGTTCTGCATTTAACAAAAAGGGTGTGGGTTAGTTGAGCAACTGTTGCTTTTGTCAGACGTTGACATTCGCAGCAAACTGCGGCAGCACACAGCCCTTCTCATCATCTCCATGAGTGTCTGATTGAAATCAATGCTCATAATACAGCAGTGGTAAATTACTCAATTCCAATAACTGTGCAGCAACATAAAAATGATTGATGTGTTTCAGTGGACATTAGACTGTCCATACCCCAGAAACGTCTATGTTACTGTCTTCATCATATTTCCATCCACCCTGAATCTGTGTCCCTCTGTGTGTGTTCGGTCAGCCCCACCAATTGGACGAATGCACAGGAAAAACACGCAGGTCAAAAGTCAATGAGCCCTTGGAAGAGTTTTGGGAATGTTTGGCAATAACTGACAGGCTGCCAAGAGCCTTGGAAACATTACCAATGATGCCTCACTCACATCCAATATTTACAAGACTTGTGTGAGTCAAACTATTGAGAGGATCAAGAAGAATAATAGATGTGTTTTGAATACTAGATTTGGGAATTGAGGAGAAAAGAGGGCCTAAAAAAATAATAATAAAAAATTGGATTCTTCGTTCTCTGTCATCTGCATTAATGGAAGCTGCACATTGTGTCAGTCACTGCTCCATGCTGGTAGCGGTGCTTCTCTTCCCCTCAGGTCATTATACAAAAAATTAAGACGCCAATAGTAAATTCGAACTGATAACTATCAATTCTTCACTTAACAGAACAACAGTTCCTTTTCTTAGAGCAACACATCTCAGGGTTAGTGCATTTTATTAATTCATACAGAAAATGTGTTTTGTCTACCTAATTCCTCATATGTTCAATATTTATATTTTACTATTTGTTTAGCTTGATATTTATTCTGTGCTTGTTTTTTGTTTTTTTTTATTCTTTGAGGAAAGGGCTGAATTTTTTTTTTTTTTTTTTTTTTTTTACTGAATAATTTGCATAATATCACAGACTTGGTTCTCACAGTCTGTAGAGAATAAGCATGTTTCTTCACAATCTGTGTACAGAAGCTTTTACATATACACTTATTTTTAAACATAACCTTTAAGGCAGCTTTCACAGTGTGTGAGGAGCAATTGTGATACATTTCACAATGGGTGTACAACAGGCTAGTAGTAATTTTATGTCATTATTTAATAAAATATAACACATTTGTATCCTTGGGTTAATTGGCAACTCTAAATTGTCTGTAGGTCTGAGTGTGAGTGTGAGTGGCTGTTTGTCTCTGTCTGTCTCTGTGTGTTGGCCCTGTGATGGACTGGTGACCTGTCCAGGGTGTACCCCGCCCTCACCCAGTGTGAGCTGAGATTGACCCCCGGAGAGACCCGGAAACAGATAAGCGGATGAATATGAATGAACATTTGTATCCAAGCAAACAAAAGGCAGCTTTTCTCGGCTGTTTCAAAGCTCTGGTGGTTTTCTGTTCGTCTGCGCTCACTCAGTTACTGTTTTATCTAGAATGAGTTCTAGAAAGAGCATAAAGATAAAATTACTGAGAAACATAGTAACATCCAACTGCATGTCCGATAATCTATGAAATACAAAGGCCCACTGGTAGATATCTCTCCCATCCAGCCTTAAGGTCTCACCTATAATATCTGAAGGTTTCAGCTCTAGGATTTAATCATGATTTTAACTGTGTGAAGGGGGGGCACGTTTGAGTAATCATGTCATGGTAGTCATGCTGTCTGAAATGGCTTAGATGGAAATTATGGATGGAAGTTAGCTGTGCTGTCAGATCATCTACTACCACGATTGTACTCCATGGTTTGGAAAAACCCTTGTTGACATTCAGTTTCAGACATTCATAACAAATAGGGATTATTATCTGAATTGTGTAGTAAATTAAACTACCACCAATTATAAAAATGGACCATACAAGCCCATATTCTCATTTTAAATATGAATATTTAAGATTAAGAGTTTTAACTTTAGACAGATCCTGTCACAAAGCTGAATTACTGTTGATTACAATCACAACTATGAGCCAAGATGTTGTCAGATTGTGCAACTCTGCCCCCTACTGAGCTCACAGTGAGTTGCTCTGAAGCTGAGGTTTAAAAGTAGAATTTTTTTTCCCAGTTCATTAGATCTCAGCAGGAGGGTGATTGGTAGAGAATATACAGTTTCAGTTCATTTGGGAGGTGAAGGTCATGAATTCCAGGGAGTCTTTGCCTGCCCATGGTCTTCCTGATGTTAAGCCAGCACAGCTGCATCAGTGGGGCCACTCCTGGGGGGTAAGAGGAGCAGGAGCCATGTCAGAGAGATGCTGTGATTATTACCTACTGCTAAATGTTTAGGGTGAAGACCATGTTCAGACCTCTTGGTTGGTTTGTGCGCTGAATACCTCCTGTTTGCTTCAGCAGCCTCTCCACCGGGCTCCCAGGGTGGTGGTGGTGGTGGTGGTGGTGGGGGGGGAAAGTCCACTGGCTGTTCCCCCTCTAGGTTCCTGAGGGAGTGGTCGGCCCCATGCTCCAGCAGGACAGACACTAACTCTGAGCTGGACAGACAGCAGCGACGTGCAGGGGGGAGTCACCAGACACACTGCTGTTCACCCCAGCACCTGAAGGAGAGAAGACATGAATGAGGTATGATATGTCTCATTACATAACTAACGAAGATCATCTCTGGCAGTGCAGTTCATGCTTTTCTTCTCCTACAGCAGAGAGCACCAACAAGCTGTTCTTCCTCTTTACTGCCTCCAAAAGAATGCTTTCCCAGCTAGACTGCATTTACTCATTTTATAATCATTGAAATAGGTTAGACCAATGATTGGTTTATTTCACTTTAACATCAATTTACAGTTGGTTTCACTTTCAGCTCCCTTACATTTATTTTTCTTTAAGTTTTAAAAATGATCAATTAACTACATGGTGATTCTGCACTAGTAGGAAGAACTCCTTTATATTTCCGTTCAAATCGTAATCCTGCAATATAAAGTTAGGGTTTCCAGGTAAAAGTCCAGCCTACATTGCTTTATGTGTATAATTTGTTGTGTGATTATGACTGCTATAAATAAATATAAATACTTTTTTACTTAGAATATTTTCTGTATGCTTTTTTTTTAATTTGGATGCAGGATTAGGACAGGATTTTTACTTTGTGTTATTACCTAAGAAAAGGATTTGGTACAAAATTTGCATATGGTACAGTGGTTAGCGACACAGCAGGAAGTGTTTGGGTTCGATGCCCGGGCCTGCGTGGAGTTTCCATATTTCCCTTCACATTAGGTCAATTGGTGATTCTAAATTGCTCATAGGCAGGAGCGTGAGCATTAATGGTCTCTGTATGTCAGACTGGTGACCTACCCAGAGTGTAGCCTGCTCCCATCCCCCATCCTTCTCCACTTCACCCTGATGGATGAGCAGTCTAGATAATGGAAAGACGGAAGTTTACGTGACAAGTTTTCTTACCACACTAAACCAGTTTCCTCACTAGCTGATTGGAGCAAACAACAAGGAGAGGAGAACCTGACCGGTCGATACACTGATCAACACCTGCACCATACTGAACAAGAGGCACAATGCACTCTGCACGATCTGGAGAGCCTTAGCAGATTCATCACTGAGATAAGTACGACATATTTGAAATATTTTAAATTCTAGTCAAGAACAATTGGGTTGATGATGTGATGATTTTCAAAAAGACCAAATATTTTAAACACGCATACATTTAATGTTATGAGCTAATCATGCTCATTAACATATCCTACAAAATCCAATTTAACTTCAGCATAGCAATGAGTCTTTGCAGAGCGAGGACACATCCATTAAATGCTGCATCATGAATGGGAAACAAGTCGGATTCCTCATCTAGGTGTAAACGCAAAAATAACAACAGTCTTACACTTTAAAGCAACATCGTTATGGATTCAAATGCTCTGGCCAAAGACTTGGTGCAAAGCAGTCAATATAGTCCAGCTGCATTACGAGCTCGTGCTGCCAGCAGCTACTCACCACTCATCCAATAGTTGGAGAAAAAAACCAACAGTTCCACTTTGACATGCAATGTCTTGCTGTGTCTCCTCCTGGCCCGCAGACATATTTCATAGTGTTGTTCCAATAGCCGTTATATGGCCTGGCTCTAAGGGGCTGAACGGTGTCCAACTCTGAGCCTAAACACATCTGAAACATGTTTTTTGGTCCTCATCTGTTTTCACTGCTGTGATGTCATTTCCTCCCAGGCAAAGTACTTGTCATGCAGGAAGCAGGCTGGTTGAATGCAGCAGCCAGTGAAGGTGCAGGGGCACAGACGAAGGGGCCTGCTGAGCAGGTTTGTAATTTGTGTACAGTTTGAGACTGCACAAAACCCATCCTCTGCAGCGGGAGATACAGAGGGTGTCTGGGGAGGACAGTGGGTGATGTGGAACAAAATGAAGACACAATGAGTTTGAATGTGCAAAGTTGATCCCCACTGTAAATGTATCCCGGATTATTTGTTTGAAAACATCGGCCTGCATCTAATGCTACAAGATCATCTTCCATTTCCAACAACACAGCAGCATGTTACATCTCTGGCTAAATTTGCAGATTAGAGCTATCAACTGGTGTCTGATGTATCAATGGATAATGAATACAGTAAAACCAATTTGATATAAATATGTTTTTATATAATAGGAGAAATTATAACGGCTAACAAATGCTGTACATTAACAGACACTTTATTTAGGACTCTTACATTGATACTTTAGAGACTTGCATTTATTCTGTATATGTTGTTATATTTTACGCTTGTGTTATAGTGTGTTACAAGATACTAATAAATATTAAGAAAGTGATCCTAAATGTGAAATTGGGGATTGAAATGTAATATTCAATTTGTAACTATTCATCATTTAGTCCGCACTTCCTTTAGACTCACCTGAACGGCAGAACTACTGACCGTAAAGTGAAAGAGCATACTTGAAAATTCCTCTTGACAAAAATTTGCTCTGCTTCTGTGCCTTTCAGTAATAATTGTGACTTCTCTTCACCTCTGATTCTCCCCTAAGGCAACAACCTGAAAGAGAATTTCCTCAAGGTGAGTTCCCACACAAGGTCTTTATCTTGAAAATACGACAAATCCAGTTTAACTTGTAGCAAAAGTTCACAGGAACACACCTCTGCGATTACTGATTTAGGCTATTGAACAATGTGTAATAATTTAGCTCCATCATTTTCACACAAAGCTTTCCACAAATGTGAAAGACCAGCAAAATCGACTCCGTCCTGAGAGCCTCAATCAGATTATGTGCAACCCAGCAGAGGGCAGCAAAAGAGAGGGGACGATCTTAACAGCAAGTCAAAGCCTGTACCTTTTTCTTCAGAGGGCTGTTAATCCGTGGCATCAGGCTACAAGCTTGTTGCCATACAATTGACTTTGTGCTTGTCAGGGTGGGTGCATGTGGATTAGAATACCATTGTACAAAGTCAATGAATGCCCTCTCTGTAGTACTGAAAAAAGAAATCTCTTGATGGTTTAATCCCCAAATAAATCTACTTCAAATGTCCACCAGTCTTCTCAGATCTCTGGCCAAGCAGGCAGATCCAGCAGCTGGCTGAGGTGACCACCAAGCTGCACAGAAGGGGGGGGGGGGGGGTCATGTAGTTTCACAGAGGGACTCATGTCACCTATTGAGTGACTGATGAAGTGATTTACTTATTATTGTCTGTGCTGCTATAGTATCGTATAGTATGATAATACAGTGTTGTTGTTGTTCCTATTAATTTGAACGGGGCTGTGTGTTTTTGTCAGGGGCTGTAGTTTGTACTCATTGGTGAACTACATATACTGTGACTGTATCTTTTTATACTTTTATTTCAGTGCTCTTGCCCCCTCAGATGCTGCTCAGTTCAGTTGCCCTCATTAATGGGCTCATTCCAATTAAAGCCACCTCACCTCAGATCCAAATCACACAACAGGCCTTTGTCGGGTTTTCTGGTATTGTGGCACAGTTAAGCTACAACTGCAGGGATTAAATGGAAGCACATGATGATTCAGCCCCGTGATTTGTCAGTGAGTTGGGTAATGGACTCATTTCCTCTGCTTCTCCTTCTTCCTCCTCCAGTGGCGCACACAGAGGAGCTCCTCTTTCTCTCCTTCCTCCTCCTCCTCTGTCCCGGTGATCCCCGATGGCGTCCCCCCGGCTGGAGACCTTCTGCTGCCCGAACCGGGACCCGGCCACGGAGTTGGTGGTGAGCTTCCAGCCGGTGCTGTTCTCGGCTCTGAGTCTGGGCAGCTCCGCTCTCAGTCTGCTCTTCTCCGTCCTGCAGACGCTGCCAAAGCGCAAAGGCTACAGGCGGCTGGGCCAGTATCCGCTGCCCAGGCCCGCGTCCTCCTCCCGGATACTCTTCATCATCAGTATATGTGACATACTGGGATGTGCAGGTAAAGCCCACAAGGCCAGAAAGCACAGTTTTGTTTGTTTGTTTCTTTTTTAAGTTGGCTGAGAAAAGCAGAAACTGTCAGGTTGGCTTTCACAGCGTGCTGCGGCTGCCTCCAATTACGCACGCAAATATTTACTTTTTAACCCTTTTCTTACTCTACATTTGCCTGTTTAGCCTCTTCTGTTCCGGAAAACACTTAACCTCATGTGCATACTGCTATAAAGAAATGGGATATGTTATCTCAATATATAATTCATTTTAAAAGCATTAATACAGCCAAATCAATTTGGGTTTTAATTGGAAAGTTGCTTCTAAACAGTAAAATAATTATAATGATGATAAATAAAATCAGACTGGTAGTAGTCAAAGGGCAACCAGGTGAGCTCGTACAAAATCAAGCAAAATCTGCTATCATCTTATTATCACATGCCTATTATTACCATAACATAATCAATGGGAAAGTATCACAACACCCTCAGAGCACAGAGTCATATACTGATAGCAGCTGCACATCTATTTTCCTTTCGGTCTGTACTGATTAGAATACAGGATTGTTCTTAAAACAGCTAGATGAATTTCATTTTGATGCACTAGATTACAGCCAGTGTTCATTCACAGTTGGCAACAGGTGAAGGCGGATTCAGTCACGTACTTCTTTATACTTGGCACCCGGTGAAATTCATTCGTCAGTGCAAACTATCACTTTGAAACGCAGTTTGTGAGATTCAGCAAGTAGTCTGCATCATGTAGACACGCTGGGAGACCTCCTGTTTTTTCCATGCCACGAGTTTCATGTAGGAAATGGAAACACCCTTATAAAAACCCACCTGGAGGCCATTCATATTTCCATGATGTAAATCTGCCATTAAAAGGACTCCGTGACTGAATGTAATTAATTCACATGCTTAAAAATAGAGGGTGAAATGTTGCAGTCGGATGTGTGTCTAGTTAATTAAACCCAGACTGAGAGATTTTGTTTGTGTTTGTATTTATTTCTCTCCTCTTCCATTTGTGCTTGCTGCCAAAGCAGGAATTTTCCTTTTTACTCAGCAGAAAATGTGCTGCTGCTTCTTTTTTTTTTTTTTTCCACTTTTCCAGGTATCATGGTCAGGTCGTCACTCTGGCTGGGCCTGCCGAACATCATCAACCAGATCTCAGTGGCGAACAACACCGATGTTTGGCCCGAGGTCTTTTGCGTTGGCAGTGCAGTATGTGTCACCCCATTAAGCTTTTATCTGAGCTGAGCAGATCCACAAAGCATGTAATACATAAGTATATAAAGTACAATTTCATGCACAACAGGTTAAGGAAGGTCAGACAGTCGAATGTGTACAATCTAACAAATACCTTGGGACAGTCATTGACCAAAAGCTGAATTTTGAAGCTGTGTGTCTCAGTGTTTGCTTTGTCTGTCCCATTTCCATATTGATGATTTTCTTAATGATTTTGTTTTGCCACACATCACGGTTTGAAAATCTGTCTTTGAAGAGCAGGAAATCTCTCCGTCAAACAGTTAAAATGTCCAGTGAGCAGATTGATGTGTCAGTTTAACTGAGCGTCCCTGGACATATAGCTGGCTTCGTTTTAAATGATGACTCAATATCCATTAAACAGAGAATTGCTGCATTTTTCCCCCCTTGGACAAAAGATCATGGTGCCAAAGTGCAGAACCAAACCATGTAAAGAGAGTTTTGTTCCATCAGCCATCATAAATCAGAGCTACACTCCACAGTAGAACTGCCATAATGTCAGCGTCAATGTCCGTGGTTATTTGTTTCAATGCATTGTCAAGACAAACATGCACTGCCAACCGGAAATATCTGTCAGTGTGTGTCTTTTGAATCCCAGACAACAGAAGTAATATCTGATTTCCCTGTCACAGATGTGGATCCAGCTGTTTTTCACTGCTTCTTTCTGGTGGACCTTTTGTTACGCTGTTGACGTCTTCCTGGTGGTGAAAACGTCTGCAGGAATCAGGTGCTAGTACAACACTTTGCCTTCTGTTTACCGGAACTGACGATCACCTCAAGCATAAAGTCTTATAATGTTCTAATATTCATAACCTCAATTTGTGCCACTGTCCACTATAGATGTAGTTTTCTGGGTCAACTTGCTCATTTAACCCGGGGGGCAGGGAGGGGATACAGAGCTGCAGCATGTGTTGGGTTATGAGCTCAGTCTCATGACTTGTTTCTTTCCCCACCAGCACCATTATCCTCTACCACATGATTACATGGGGTCTGGCCGTGCTGCTGTGTGTTGAAGGTGTGGCCATGCTCTACTACCCATCCATCTCAGAGTAAGGCTGCTGTTGATTTAGATCTCCCCCAACAAGCACCGCTCCTCGCTGCCTCTTCTTGTGTTGGTGTCTTATCTCCTGCAAGAGCTCTGTAAGAAAGGGCTGCACCCAAATCAGTTTCAACATCGCTAAAACACACAAGAAGAATTTTTTTGTCCCAGTGAACTTCATCCCCCTTTTTTTGCTCTGCCGGTTAGTATTTTTGGATAACATTTGACACTAACCCTCATGCAACGATTTCATTTTGTTTCATTTTTCGGTGCAGCTGTGAGCAAGGCCTCCAGCACGCCGTCCCTCACTACATCACCACATACGCACCAATGCTGCTCGTCCTCGTCGCCAACCCCGTCTTCTTCCACAGAACCATAGCTGCAGGTCGGTTCTCTGTCCTCAAATCTCTCCCAACACTATTACAGAAGACAGAAATAAACACTTTTCTTGTCTGTCCCTTCGCTGTAGTGACATCTTTACTGAAAGGACGACAAGGCATCTACACTGAAAACGAGAGGCGGCTGGCAAACGATATAAAAATGCGCTTCTTTAAAATAATGCTGGTGTTCTCTATTTGGTATGTTTGACATCCTTGAAGGAACAGTCTAACATTTTGGAGAAGGACTCTTACACTGATACAAAATATATTTAGTTATGGCAGTCAGTGGCAGTTTGTAATGAAATTTTAGCACTAATTTGTCTGATAAAGTAAATGAAGTGAAAACAATCTGCTAATAGATTTTAATATCAGATTTTTACATAAATAGATGGGCAGATGGGGAAAAACTATCTGTAAAACACAACTGCACAGCTGTGAAATTTTATCTGCTGTGATGTATCAGACCTGCAAAGCAACTGACCTCCATCTTTTAAAATAGTTATTCCCAAATTATAATGTAAATTTTTCCAGTTTTTGAGTCTTAACAAATGTGATTTGTCAGAGATTATTTATAATGAAGTGCTCACAACACAAACTCAACCAAATTAATTTAACATATGCTGTCCTATAAAGCTGATGTTTGTCCAGAGAAAATAAGTAAAACTTTGAAGCATTTCTCAGAGACATAAATGAGACCTTGTTTTTGCTGTGATGCTTTAGCTGGGTTCCCAACATCATCAACGAGAGCCTCCTCTTCTACCTGGAGATGCAGGCAGACATCAACGACAACAGTCTGAGGAATGTCCGGAACGCAGCCTTCATTACCTGGTTTATCATGGTGGGTTAAAAAAAAACAAAAAAAAAAGGTCAACATCCACAATAAAGCTGATATTCTCACCAATATCTAACACCTTAATGTGGTGTTTGTTTTTTCCCACAGGGCATCCTGAACCCCATGCAGGCTTTCCTCAACACCCTGGCCTTTCACGGCTGGACAGGCTTCAGCGTCGACCTCAGCTTGCAGCGAAGGAGGGAGCTGGGCTGGGACTCTGTGTCTACGTCGGTGACTATAGCAGGCGGCCAAAATGCCACAGTGGGATCTACTCTGCTTTACCAAAGTCACGTCCAGGAAACCAAGAAGAGCCTGCTGGGCAACGGGCAGCCTCACTCCGACGCCATCAGTGTCCTCTCAGAAGGTAACTGCGTTTTTGATGGCAGTAACAGATCGCCTGTATATGAGGGCTGGTGAGACTGATTCATCAATCATCAGCATCGCTTATGGCACAGTATTTGTTGGGTTGGACTGCCTCTTCTTAAGATATGAGACCATTATGGCATGACATCATCCACTGAGGAAGCTACTCCCACTGTCTGATGATGAGGTTATTTGTTAGTACCACAGTTTAGTTGTTTTGTTGTTGTTGTTGTTTTTTTTTATTGTGATTAAATTAATTTCAGAGGTAAAGATTTGGATCTGTATTTGAAGCTCTCTGCAATTTCTGTTAGCGCTCACTTTCATTCCGGTTGCTGTTGTTGACGGAGAATCGTGTCACGCTCTGCAGAACTGCTTGTGCCCATCTAAATAGTACAGGAACATGAAATTGAATTCAAAGGGCAGTTGCACATTAGTGTTGAAAATTAACTGATGTCATAATGACTGTGTTTGTCGATCCAATGTGACCACGGCACATAATATGCTTCTCTTTACTGGGCAACATTCAGAGAACAGATTGTGCGTTATGTAGAGTTATCACATACAAACGTGTCGTTATTGTTACGTCCCCACGTTCCCACAGTTCAAACACATAAACTGCAGGTCAGCTGTTGGCTTTAAATTTACAGTGTGAATTGTTCTTTGTCTCTATGTGTTGGCCTTATGATTGATTGTTTGGGGTCACCCGCTCCGTCATCCAGTGACAGCCCCCCCGATAAGTGGTATGGATAAAGGAAGAACGGATGGGCTCGCTTTGCTAAAGCTAATGCAGCCTAATACAACAAAAAATAATATAGTTGTAGTTTCCTGAGGTGTTCATTCATATTTCAGATGGATTTATTGCACATCTGCATCATTATACCTAATTAGTTTTAGGTTAATGTACCTCGTGGCTTAATAAGGGCTGATTTTCCATTAAGCCGTTTAATTTTCAGGCCCCTGGTTATTGTTCACGCTTGGATCCCCGTCACGCTGCCATGGCTCACTGCAACATTTAAATGAACAGACTTTGTTAATTATATTAGCATCACAGTAAAAAAAAAAGGCTTGGTAACATTTTATTAAATGTATTTTGGGATAATCATGTCCTATTTTCTATTTTTTGGAGGTTGTGTTTGAGCACTATGTACATCATGTCCAAAACCTATTCTGAAATGATAAATCCTTAGAAATAAAGTCAATTAAAAAAAAATAAAAATAATTAAGTTTTTCACTTATTTATACAGCTGTGTTCCCAAAATACATTTGTGAATAAATATATTCACATCCATACAGTACATATATATACAGTAACATTCATTTATCCACCTGAATAATAAAATGATAAATAACTAAACTTTTGGCCAGTACTGTAAATATGTACATATTTAAATAAACATTTGTATATATACATACAGTTTCATGGGCAGCATGGTGGCATAGTGGTTAGCACCGCAGCACCCACAGACACAGATAAGCAGTAGATGGATGAATGAATGAATACAGTTTAATAAACTGTCATGGTGTCATGTGCACTAACACCCAGTAATCTCCCCCCTATTTTGTCTTGCTAGGTTCAGAGTCTAGTACAGTTGAAATCCACATTTCCAGCAAGCTCCCAGACTATGAGGATGTAGACGCTGATGGAGAATCGCTGGACAACTCTTTGAGGCACTAGCTGAGGTCAACAGCCACTTCTGCGATGTCACGATACCCTTTCCAGTCGCTTTTGTATTAGTTTGTCTGATCTTAGCCTCCATTGTCCTCTCATGGCTCTCCTAAGTGTTAACTGGTCACATGATTTCGTTAGCTGGTAGAACAGAATGAGTCGAATTCTTGATTCCAAGCCTTTTATTTTTCTCTAAGCTTTTTTTTTTATTATTATTATTTGTCTGCAGTACGGAGAGCTAAATAGTCCCAGAGCCAGTCTCATGTTTGTAGTATTCAGTTAGCAAAAAAAAATGTAGTATTTGTCTCATTAATAATGCACATGATGGGCTGGTTCAAATGCTTGAGGAAAAAAGTTCTCTGAGTTAGACACACTCTGGATTGTGAAACGCTCTGTTGCCTATAAAACTTAGAAGGAACTACAGAATGTAACTCAGTTAGTGTTTTTTAGCCGTTTTTCCAACTGTTTATCTTGTATTTTTGCACACGTCTATTTTATACAATATTAAATATCCCAAACATTTCTTAAGATTTTGTCAGTGACGGTTTATCGGTACCTATTGAATGTTTGTAAATAAGATTTTATTTTAACTTCATACTTAAGACACCAAAGCAAAGCAAAAAAAAAAAAAATCAATTCAAGACACAGGCTTCACTGTTTCTGATATCAAAATAGAGTGATTTATTTGAGACACTGAATGACTTCAAAGTTTTGTCTTGGAAACAGGTGAATGCACCCTGGACCAGGGTGTGAGAGACAGTAGCTGTCGCAGCACGTATTCCATACCGGGCTCCTTAGCATGCCAAGAATGGCCACAAACCCACAGCCCAATTCTCAGTCTGACACAGACAATAATGGCTCTCAGCAAACGATAAACACTGAACCACCCATTAATATTCAATTGTGACTTAAAAGTAAAAAGAGAGGGGGGGACAAAGAGAAAAACAAATTGGCCCTTTACTTTCAGCCAACTCTGAACAGTTGCTGAACCTGCCGTTACAAAAAAAGTGCACTTCACGTTACTCGAGCTGAATTTGACTGAAAGCAGAAGAAAAAGGCAAATCACAGTGATGGCATGTTCATTTACTGTCTTCTTTTAGTATGCAGAGGCAGACTGCTCAAATTTAGCCCACAACGCAGGCATTTCTAAACTTACCTAATCTGATTAGCAGGCAGCAAACCGTGGGATTGAACTAGACCAATCACATTTTACTAAAAAACCCCCACAGAAAAGACAAAAGTGGAAAGTGGAATTTTGCTTGCCCTCCACTTTGTGGTTAAAATGTGCTCTGCATTTTCAGAAGATCAATCTGAGGAAAGTACCAAAGAGAAAGCGTGGTGACACTAAACAAGCTACAGTAGGTCTCCAAAGAAGTATGTAGCTGTTGGCCCTCCGCCTTCCTGTTCCACACGTGGCACCGCCATAAAGCAGCAAACCAAACATGAGACTGTGATGATCGTTCACTCCTACGTTGTTCAACACAATTCTAGTAAGGAGATGCACATTTCCTTCCATGGCTTTCAGTGATCTGATCTGAAGCAAAGTTATTCAACTAATCTGTCGTGATGCTATTTGTGGCTCATTGGAAAGGGGGGGGGGAGATAACAACTTGATACAATTAATGATTGAGAATGACTGTTAAAAGAAGCTGATGAGACATGCACTTTGTTTAAAAAGGGGACTCATTGCACATTTACCAGCAAAGATCTGACAGCTTTAGCCATTAATGAGCCCCTACAGGATGGCAATAAAGAGTACTGAATATAAACATATATACACAGTATATAAGTCTGTGTATTAATCTAATTTACATATCTTTACATTCTTTAAATTTACATCCAAAAAGGGAGAAAATTCTCTTTGTAAACCACACTTTTCACATCTTGTCCACAAAATGACACTTTCTAATCTCGAGTGAATTGAGCAGGTCATTTTAAGGATATTATGACTATTTCTTGGCAGGTTTTTCTTTGTTGACCTGATGTTAAACATGAGCTAAGAACTACCTTGTAGCGGCACATTCAATATTGACTTTCAAAAGTCCGTCTGTGGAAAATAGACAAAAAAAAAAGGCAAGAAGTACTCTTGAAACAAACTATTCTCCACTGAGGAGAAGCTAAGCACCCTGTCAACAGACAATACCAGTGCTTCAGTTTTGATGTTACTTTTAGCATGTCACCAGTTTGTTCTTTCAGACATGAAGTAACATTTGCACAAAGAATTCAAAAACCACAACCTTTCTTTCATAATTTTTTGCCTTTCACAGCCAAACATGTGTCTCATGAACACCCTTCTCTTTCTGTAAAACTCATCTTTGTGTTTCCAACTCATCCAGCCTGATAACAGCTGGACCGGTGGCAGGGAGGGATCACAGCACTTCCTCTCAAGAAACCTTTTTAAGCACGGATGCACCCAGGGCGTCGGATTCAGTCCAGTCTCGGGGAGCTCTTAACTTGCTTCCATTCTGTCAAACAGGTGTATCATAAAACACACATTGACAGACTGTACGGTGAACGGAGTTCAGTTGGTGTTAGCTCCTCAGAAGATGCTGCAGTCGTCTGGTTTTACTCCTGTGAGGGTTGTCTTTCAGTCCACCTTAACAGCTCTTCTTGAGCAGTGAGAGTGTGTCTGCTGATGTCAGAAGAAGGCAACTTGCTGCACGTTTCAGGATTTGTCATCAAAGTCTCAAGTTCGCTATTTTCGAAGATCAAGAACACATACCTAGGAGGTAAGATTTACGTAGTATTAATAATAATACATTTCAAGCAATGTGTTTTTTTATTTGCTACTTCTTTGGCGGAGGAGGAACTAAACATAAATACAGAAGTTGTCCATGCATGAAAAAATATGAGTCATTACAGTAGCTGTGGCTTACCGAGCCATCTGATGCACTGGCACCAACTTTGTCCCCAGTGCTGTTCCAGCAAACCTCAAAAATACCACCAGTGCCCCTGTAGCTGTGCACCAAGGCTCCAGTCTGAATAAGAGAACAAGCACATTCATTAGTAAACTCCATTAACCAATGATTTCTGTGGTCAAAATTAACCCTCTGCTGCTTATAAAAGTTTACATCCACGTCTGACACTTACCGTTGTGTTCCAAATGTGGACGCACTTATCGAAGGAGCCACTAGCCAGGTGTTTGCCATCGGGGCTGAAGGCCACACTATAGACGGGTTCCTGGTGTTTGGTCAGTGTGTGAATACAAACGCCTCGCTCGACATCCCAGAGTCGTACTGTCGAGTCGAAGGAGGCACTGTGGGTGTGTGATGCACAAATAGGATCAGACTAGAGCCAAAGACATGTAATCAAGTCTCACATTTCAATACGTAAAGAAATGCTGAAGATTTAAAGGAATGAGATGAATGAGCAAAAGTCTCTGGGCCTGAACAACAACAATGCTAACGTTTCTAATGCTAAGATTGTTGATCACTACAAAAAAGAAAAAAATAAATAAATAAAATGTGTTGTTTCCTGGAGAAAGGCCCCCTGTGACAGCAAAACTGAGACTTTGTTGAGGATGATTTCAATTAACACATCTTAAAAAAAGGCTATGGATTGACACTAAAGTATAAATAGATGGGTTTTTTCAGATGTGTGGCGAAAAGTGACAACACACTGAGGAAGACAGTCTGCAGGTAACAAAATGAGACAGTTAAAATGTAGCATGTATAATGATAATGGATGGCGTTAACTCAAGATTATGAAGTTCCATCCAAGCTGTGGAAGCAATACCATTTTTTTCCCATTGTGAACTATGGGCAGGTATGCTGGATTATCAGTGAAGGCTGTAAATTCCTGTGGTATCTGAACGAGAACATTTAAACATGCGTGCACATCTGGGTCAGGGCGTATGGCTGTGGGCCATTGACATTTACTAGCACTGGGATTTTGTCTGGAACCTGGTTTCTCCTCTAGCATGTAGAGTCTCCCCTTCCCAAAATACATAAAGACATAAGCACACTCACTTATGTATGGCTTGTTCTGAGTGTACAAACATAGACTTTTCTCTCAAAACTGAACAATGTGTGTGGTTGCCCTGTATGGTCCTGAGTGGTTTCCCACCTGGCGAGCATTATATTGGAGTTGGGGTTGTTTGTGCTGGGGCCTGTGGGACTCCACTTGATGGTGTAGATCTCTTTACTGTGAGCCTGGAGGTCGTGAACACAGGACTCCTGCTTCATACTCCAAATCTGCATGAGAAGGAAATGGCAACAGCAAAATATGAGCCATTACAAGTCACCACTACGGATTTTTCTCTTTAACCTCCGAGGCTGAGTAAAAGTCTTACTTTTAACGTCATGTCATCTGAGCAGGAGGCGAGCAGCATCCCCGATGGATCCCATTTAATGGCATTAACTTCATTCTGCAAAACACAAATGTTGTTAGCATGCGTGGCATGAGAGTAACCATGGTATGGTGGAGGATAAGGTCAGAAGAGCAGCAGGGGAAAAAGCAGTTTACCGTGTGGCCTTGAAATGTCTTGAGTGGCCGGTCGCTGCCAAGGCGACATACGTGAATGCACATGTCTGTGCTACAGGAAGCAAAGGTGGTGTTGTTCTGCCAGTCGACATCCAGAGCTGGAGCTGGGAAACATTTTAATACAATGGTCCACACTCATTAAAGAGTTAGGGGGCTTGTGGGGCCACAATGTGACCACAAGTGAGCACGAAATTAATGCAATGTGAACTCAGTTTACCTGAGTGGAAAGGGAACTGCTGTTTGGCTTCTCCTGTGTGTGCGTCCCAAATGATTGTCGTCTGGAAAATGAAAATGAACATTTCAAACCACAAATGCACCATTTCAAATGCATCATTATAATGATGTGACACATTAAAGGTTCATTAAAATGTGCTCCAACAGTATCAGGGCTTGAAATTAACACCCGCCATCCCACCAAATAGGCAGGCAGGGTAAAAGAAAAATTAGGTCTTCATCACAGGCCTTAGTGTGTGCATCTGTAAAATGCATTTATTTATCCTGCAAGTTTAATTTTCAGGGATAATACGCAAAACAAATGCAGGTCATGTCATTATAGCATTTAATATAAAACCTCAATAAAAGAGTACTTTTATTCCATTTATTCACTTATTAATAAATCTGTGTTTTATTAGATCTGGCTGCAGGCTAAAATAATGCTATAATGTACGGTATAGCTTGCACTGTATTTTATGGATACCAGAGAAATGATATGATACAGAGTTATGCTCTGTCTGTGATCCTGAAATGAGATCATTTCAAATCCTTGGACTATTAAGTAAAAAAACAAAACCAAAAAAAAAAAAACAAAAAACAAAAACTTAAACATTACAATATTATTATTTAAAAGAAAAGCTCATCTGTGCTTGGGAAGCTTTATGAAATACCTTATCTACACCAGCACTGAGAATAGAGTTCCCCTTCTTGTTCCACTTGAGTGCAAATATGGGCCCTTTGTGCTGCCCCAAGGTGCTTGCCAGATTTCCTATTGGATAAGAGCCATATCCATTTGTTTTAGAAAAGAGCCTTTAAGAAATTGTCACAGAGGTTACATTATTCACAATACAATTCACAATAACAGTGGCATAAACCTAATGACAGAGTTAACAACACTGTGCTGGAATGACAAAGGACATACCATCCTTTGTCCATATCCTGGCAAATCCATCATACGAGCCAGTTGCCAGGAGAGTCCCATCACTCTGTTAGGTGGAAAGATATCACAGCTCTTACTTTGCTGTCCTCAGCTACACAGCCTGCACATGGTAAGAGTAGAAGAGTAGAGATGGGGAGAGATGACTGGGGACCTACATTCCAGTCCAGTGAGGTGACGTCTTTGTTGCTGGGGACATCCTGGCCACCTTCTCGGATACAGTGGCGCAGCACCAGCTGGGTGGAGTTGGAGTTGTTATTCTCGTTTAGGTTCCAGATCCTGGCAGTGGAGTCCCCCGAACTACGCAGAAAAGCAACACAGCAAGGGATGGTTGGGGGGGATCAAAAATTTATTTCATCTTTAACTGTCAGCAAGGGTTCTTATGAAGCCATTCAGCTTTCAAAGTAAAAGCCAAAGTGTGCATGCAATATAGCATGACTCATCCATAGAAAGGGACTCACCCTGAGGCCAGCAGATCACTGACAGGGTTCCAGGCACAGATGAAGACTTCAGACTCGTGTCCTCGGAGCACTGTGGCTTTACTGGCTGGTATTGCAACATCTACATCCATCTCCATGGGTTCACTATGGTTATCTGATAAGAGTTGGAGCACACATGGACAGATAAACAAATACATTTCCACACATTCATAAAAGCTCATAGAAACGCCAAGACTGAAAACTTGGGAGGAGTTTAAATACATTTGTGATGAGTTCATATCAAGTGAATATTAACTTCTACCGCAAGGAGGATTAAACACTACCTCCAAATAACAGAGAAGGATGAACAAAGTATTTGTTGGTGCATGCCGGTGTTATTTTTATTAATCCAAGTCTGATGACTTTGCATGCTCGTGATTATCGTCGTATAATTAAATTCCCAGTTTCAGTCATGGATACAGCCTTAAAAATAGAGGAAAGCTTGGTGAGCTTTCATTATTACCATTTGTACTTGGAAAATTCTCCCTACATCTTCAGACAGTGAAACCTTACTCACACCCAATTCTTCCTGTTGCCATCCACACCTTTGAATTAAATTCCTGGGGGATACACTAACACAAACATCCACTCTACTTCCCCTTGTCTCGAGTTGCATATGATCTACACCTCTCTGGTTTCGCTCGCAGAAGAAGATAAACAGCTGCTAATAATAACAAATTCTCTGGAAACCACGCGGCTATTTTGGTTTTTGCATGCTTGACTATTAGTTAAAAGTGAGATAGTCAGGATCAAAGTCAGGATTATAATGAATAAAGAAACATTATGCAGTAACTACTGATACAGATTTAAATAAGAATTATTTTAAATAACTTATGACATGCTTCACTAAAGATAAAGAATCCTTCCTTATAAGTTGTAAATAATACACTTAAGTTACAAGTAAATAGAAGACTTTTTTTTGTTACACCCTTTTTTTAACCCATCTTGAATACCACTAATCACAAAATTACCTTATACAGACTATGTCAGTTTCTACAGTGAGATAACTTGATAGTTGCATTCAAGACTTACTCATGTTGTGTGTGCCATTCTCCTCTCCATTGATGATTGCTTCTCCATTCTTTGGTGCATTAGATGAGTTTCCAGAGGTTGAAGCTGCCATGGCACCAGCTGCCTGCTGCTGAGCTAACTTGTCACGGAAGGCCTGCTGCCGCGTCTGCACCACATCTGGCATGACTGCATCAATGAGTGACAGCGACTCGATCGGCCGACCATCGAAAACGGTACCATCCTGTCGGGGGGGGGACAAAACATGGAAATTTCATTAATGACTTGTTTCTCAATAATGATACATTAGGTTTGAAACTAGTTTTCAACTGAAAATTCCTCAATAAACAGTCTGCATTGGTATTTCCAGGATAAATCTGAGCAAAAATATAAACCCCAGTTCTGTCGGAGACACGAAAATATGTTTTGTTTTGTTTTTTATCGTTCAGCAATTAAAACCATCCACAGAAGCTGGTAAAACCAGGTCCCTGCCCTCACCTCATTGATGCTGATTTCAGCCTCCACGTACTGAAGCCCTTTCTGCAGGATGGAGATGAGGGCTGCAGGGGGCACTAGTGTTCCATTGATGTTGGACTGGCTGATGTGGCTCTCAATGCCAAAGGTGAACGCTGAGTGAGAGAAACCTGAAAACACCACACCATCCGCATTTAAGAACGTAATAAGGCATGCCAATATCAGTGTTGACCTCTGAGTAACTCGCAGCCTGTATCTTGCCAAATTGCTTTGGAAGCAGTCTCAGTAAATAAGACTATCTGAGCAGCTACAGTTTGAATCTGTGGTCCATGGGTGAACAGCATGATGGCATCTAAGAAGCTGAGCGCCCCCTCTCCCACTCTACTCTATGTCTTAATGCAAGGCAGCGTGTAGTGTTTCACCATGCATACAATAAAAGTAGGTTACAGTGCGTTTTGTTTTTAGAGCTTGTTTAACGGTGATAACTGCATTCTATCCAACAATGCATAATCAGTAAAACCCTTCAGAAAAATGTATGCATCATGATTCATTGCATATTGCTATTTACCAGATATTAGCTATACAAACCTGATTCTTGGAGGTATCTGTAGACCAAGAAGTTCACTTCGTCACTGGTAATACTCATCTTAGCCCAATGAAAGGGAGGAGGTATGTTGGAAGGCAGGGCTCACTCCTGAAAAGGAAATCAAAAGTCAGAGTGTTAAATGAATGTTAAGGTCAGCAGTCTAGCACATGAGATATTTTTCAGTTATTGAAATTATATCTCAATCACATTCTTTAAAGCAAAGATACAAACGCACACTGCGAACGTCTGTCCCAGGCTTTGTTCCATATTTTGATAGACAGACACAGCACATGCAGGGCAGCCCTGACCTCCAGCCTTTCTTTGTACATGCTCTCTCTCATCTTCCCCATTGCTGCATGATTCTGTCCTTTGACAATGTCAATAGCCGGTCACTTAACCTGTGAATCCACGAATAGTACTGGATCCAAGTATTTTCAGCCTCTCCTCAGTGGTCTAATGGGAGTGTCTATATCCATTTGGCTTCCACTGAGAACTGAATGATGCTTCCCATTAGTGACCCAGCCAACCATCTAGATGAAAAGAGCCCTGATAAAGCAGTAAGGATATTAAATGCCAGTCTACTGCCCATCTAGTGAATTACAGAAGAGACCAAGAGGCTAATTATTCATAGCAGGCAGCCTGACCTCCCCTTCTGAGTTATTTTCAACAAATAGGGGTGTTTAATAGAGCTTATGTTAACATTTCAATTCAGACTGTCTCATAACTTTTAGAAGCGGAAGAAGCAAAAAGAATGCAATTATGTTTTAAATTCCATCAAGTTTTTGTCTGCAGGCTGATGAACACTGCAAGAATACTATAGTTTAGAATTTTCCAGTGACTCATGCCTACAGATTATGAAAGCGGCCTAAATAGAGTTGGACTACGATTACATGTATACTAACAAACACAATGTAAACAACTAAATTGGATGTAAATGTGATAAGCAAGAAAATGGCCTGTAAGCAGGTTAAAGCAAAGCAAACAAACCTGCAACCTAACAGTGACTTATGATGTAAAAAGGCACGTAACTATTTGCTCTCCATTGGGAGATAAAGGGACAGACGTTTGCTGAGTGAAAATGGGAAAAAAGAAAGCAAAAAAAAAGGGGGTGGTGTCAGGTATGAAGAATGCATGGCTGTCCAAACTTCATTCCAAACACTGTCCAGGCCCACTCAAGTTTCCCTTCCGTAGCATAGCAACAAGAGCGACCGAGCAAAATAAAGAATGGTGTTGTCCCAGTTACCAGTGGGCATACAGCCAGAGGGCTTGAACATGTTACTCAGCATGAATTATTCACTTTCACCTTGGTATATTCTTTCACAAAGAGCCAACCTGTATTGTACCACAACAGACCTATTAAAGGCCGGAACTATAACAACCTCTGCAACTAGTAATGTCTCACTTATAGAAAAGGTGTGGTATTGAGTTACACCTAGAAAAAGGATCCTGCATCTCTTAGAAATATTATTTAACCTGAATAAACATGTTTCATCTCATATTATATATATTGTCATTATCACTTATACTAATAAACGTCACTTTCAAAAGAGCACGGGCCCTTAGCTCCCTATTTCCAAAAACAAAGCTAAGCTTTGACCACTATCACCATGCTTCTCTTTCACTAATTAGCTTACTTATGGGACTAGGAAGAGCTAGCCACATCAAAGCAAGGCTGCCTCTGCACCCAAGGCAACAACAGCTAAATACCAAACAACTGGAAACGTAATTAGCAGCCAGCCCAGAGGGGCACGGGTCCCTTCAGTGTAAGGCAGGAGCAATAATCCCTCTAACAGATGGGCTCATGATGCCACCATCACCAACTCCCTTGGCATCTGAGCCTCCTCACACTAAACAATGTGCCATCCAAGAAACCACACATTTATGCAAACCTCTGCTGTGGCTACTGCAGTTTATCTAATTGATAAGGAAACAGCAGCTGAAGATACAGTTCCTCTGAAAATAGGAAGACATCGCAAAGTGAAAAGAACACTTGCTAATAGAGCTGCTCATACACAAACACTGTCTTCACACCACCACCACCATTAGTCACACTGATGTAAATTACATGCTCATCTACAACTCACATTGCTGAGACATTTTGCAATGTTCAGCACCACTTTCAATTTACCAGCTTAATTTGATTTTTTTAACTGGTTGTTTCCTAAATTCAAAGTGGACAGAATTTCACCCATCTTGTTTCTTTTCTCTTATTCATGTTGAAAGAACCTGTCAAAAGCATAGGTTTCCCATTTGACAAATTTCTCCCTACTCTAAGTAGTCAGTTTCTCTCAGTCAAATGACCTGTCAATCACATTTTTTTTTTTTTGTTTTTTTGGTGTGACAAAATACTGTCACAACAGATTTGATGTCCAGACCCAAAGATACAAGCATTAGATAGATAGATAGATCCATTATTAATCCCGAAGGAAATTGTCAAACCTATTGTTCAAGAATCGGACATGCATTTAGCTATAACTTAACTAAGTAATCGTTTCCTATTGCTTTAAATGTTTTATTTATTTATTTTCCTGGTTTCAAAGACTGACTTCGAAACCAGTTCTGTGCAATTGCTTGAAAGACTCTTAGCTAATATTGTCAGCTCACAATGCCAGCTTACAATGTATCTTTAGTGCATTATTGCCAAAGGATGTGGTTAGACCTTAAGAATAACGAAAGTCTCCATGACAAAGCTCTCTGATGAGGCCTGACATGTTGTGGCTGCATTTTCCAGTCTATCATCCAATGCCTGTCAACCAAGCAAATACTGTTTACACAAGTTAGGAAATAATATACTAACTCGTGCTTCACTTGCACATTTGCCACCCAACGTGTGTACTTGTCTACCTACATGGCTCGGTTAATGGGGTGTAAGCACTGAGTGCACAGCTGCACTGTGACTGAATGCTTCAGGTGGAGAAACTGACAGTGTAGCTTTTACAGAGGTACCACTTTAACAACACAGACATGGTGAACTATTGATTTAAGTTCGCGCATTTCAAGACCATTATCTTGTGAAATATTTTTAGTAAAGTTTGGACTAGCTTGAGAGTCCGTGCTTTACCATACAACAAAGGTTTATTTGCAGTTGAGAAGGTGACAGCATTGGAGTGTGCATGTTACGGCTGTATTAATGTATAAAGTAGGATAGCACATGATTATTTATTTATGAAATATCCGTCTTGAGTCCAGGCAAAGCATTTCAAAGATGTACACATGTTCAAAGGATTACATGACAGGACTTTCAACTTTGAAAAAAAAAATGCTGTTAAAAGACTGGAAATAGTTTCTGAAGTTTTGACTACTTAAGGAGATGTTCAGCTAATGAGAAATGCATAAGAGAAAGCATGGTGGGAACATGAATTATGATTCATTGTGAACCAGTTTAGAGACCTGCCTAAACATTGTGGTGGATATAAAACTAAAAACAAACAAAAAAAGCTATTCACAGATTGAACCTGGAATTATCTGTCTTAAAGTGCTTTTAACAGCAGAACATACCATTTATGTATGTGTATTTGTCTACATTAACAAACACACAAACACAAAAATGCTATCAATCCAATTTCTGGTACCCTGCATAAAACTACACGCTCCTGCAGATGACTCCATCCACAACACCCTGAAACTGACCTTTCCATGTGAATCATCCATTCTAAACTGAAATAAAATTACATAAAAAAAGATTTTTTACATATTATTCTTTTAAATGTACAAGTAAAAGAGAAATGCAAGCTACAAAACCAGCCATCTCTTGCACATTCAAGTTTGAAAAGAATGATGTAAAAGAAAAAACCCAGCATACCAGGGCCCCCATTTTCTCCTGAACAGTCACCTCCTGACAGATGTGCAAACAAGACCTGGAAACAGCAGCCATTTTCTCTTGAACTGCTCTGCTGAGTAAAACCCGCCTTTGAAGCTTCTGGTTGGGCTGCAGTCTTCAGGGGGGGAGGGGAGATTGTGTGTGTGTGTGTGTGTGTGTACGTGTATGTGTGTGTGAGTAAGAGAGAGAAAGGGAGAGTGGGGGAGGGGAATTAGGGAGGGGGATGGTGGAATGGGAGCAGGGTGATAAATAATGATCTCCACACAGGTAATCACAACAACCATTTGAGCATTATTCTTCGCCTCCCTCAATGAGTCACTTAGGGGCGGCCAATGTAGGTCGGCACACGGTGGGGGGATGGTAGCCCTCAGCCTCTAGGGGAAACACTTCTCCCACGCTTCCTATGGGTGGCAACGCTTTTAATGTTTACCAGGGGTGGCCAATGGTGTGCCAAAAAATACAACAGTCTGCAGGTTTTTATTTCAACCACAGACTCCACCCATGGACCAACACTCCCCTTAACACTTTTGAGTTAAGGGGAAAAAGGCTTATATGATATTATCTGCTGATCAGCCAAAAATTAAAGCATGCACCGTGTTGGCTTCTCCATGGTCCATAGCTGGAAACCCCTAAAACCACTAGGCCTGATCTAACGCGTCTTCTAGCATTTACCGATTGCAAGGGTTATTAGGGGAATTCATTCATCTTCTACTGGTTATGTTTCCAGGTCGCGGAGGGCACTTGAGCCAATCCCAGCTCGCACTGGGTGAGGGCGGGGTACACCCTAGACAGGTTGCCAGTCCATCACAGGCCAACACACAGAGACAAACCACTCACACTCACACTCAGACATACGGGCGCTTTAGAGTCACCAGTGAACCTAAACATGATGTTTTTGGACGGTGGGAGGAAACCGGAGTACCTGGAGGAAACCCACGCAAGCACGGACAGAACATGCAAACTCCACAAAGAAAGGCCCCAGCCTAGGGAATAAAACCCATGACCTTCTTGGTGTTGGGCAACAGCGCTAACTACTATGCCGCCTTGCTGCGCCGTCATTAGGGGAACACATGAGAGAATTCACAGCCACTGATACTGCATACGTACCCCCAAAAACCTTCACACTTAACTACAATGAGCCATATCTTTGATACAAGCCTTGTTAGATATGCAGGGACATCAGTATCAGGTGTGTCTTTTGCTTTGAAGAAACAATTGCACATTCACCGGCACCACTATCAATTATATTTCCTCCTAAGGGAACGAATGGGGGATGGTGACAGACAGTGAGGATTACTCAAAGGACTCATCATGATGGCTTCTAATCAGAGGCGTCAGGACCTGAGATCCACCCTCATGCTGAACCCATTAGAATCACATAAAAATGACAACTCGCCCATCTGTGTCATTTAGTACTCTCAAAAGAAACAAAAGGATCTCAGCAGCCTCACTTTGTACAAAGAAGATAACCCCTGGGCCCTTTCCCTGTTGATGCTGACAATACATTACTTACATAGAGGACCAACACAATCCCTATTTGTTTCATTGTTCATGTATTTATTATCTGAATCCTCTTTATTCCGAATCAATCATTGTGTATATACGTGAAGGATACAGGAAACAGTATACTGTAGTCATTGTCAGACAAATCACTGAGAAAGACAAAGGGATCATTTCTTTCTGAATTTTTATGTCTAAAATATTAACACCCAAAGTCAAGAATGGTGCTGAAAGTCAAATTAAAGCTCTTTCAGTTTAGAGCACATTCAAGTGAGTCGATAAGTTGAAGGACTTGATGCATATATCATTAAGGATTTAATATACCAGTAACCACTAACCCTACCCCCAACACTAACTATCGTGATGAAGGAAGTAAATGTGGTTGTTAACTGGCTACTATACTACACTACTATTTTAAAGTAACCAGGTTATTGCATGTCTGTACTTGGGTGGTTTTCCTGCCTTAATCTCATTTCTCCAAATAACCTGGTTTCATTTGAATGTAAGCACACAAAGAGCCAGTTGCTGTGGGGCATGCACATGTGCCTCTGTGGGGGTGGGTGGCAAGTAAATACTTTGGGTTGAGGGGACTGTGGGACTAAAAGAATACACCCAGAAAAAAAGTCTTCATTTGTCACACTGTACTTAGAAAACAAATAGCCCCATCAATACTCTGACCGTGAACTCATATCATGACATGCAAAAATTAAGTATTTGGTTTTTTTACATCATGTAAGAAAGACTATACAAGGAACACAAGTTAAAATGATTTCATTTCTAATTTAGGCTGTTGCAAACTACTGTGACTTCATGTTGCATAATACGATAAACAGCTAAAAGTTCCTTTTTGTATTTTATTTGAAATTGAAATGAAATAATCAGTAGATTTGAAATCAAAAAACAGCAGACTGAATAACAACGAGTGCATCCTCGATTGAGTTGACAAACTGTGCCTGGGACCATTATCTTCGTCATTGAGAGGAACTGAAACTATTACACATTTAGGGGAATATACAAGATGTCTAAAGCTTTCACACAATCATCATTTCAGAAAGGAAAAAAAAAGGATTGTGTAATTTCAGTCATTCCATTAACTAAATGCATATTCCTACATTCATTCAACAAAGAGAAAGAACCAAGTATTCTTGAGACTGTAGAGTCAACATAAAGGCCTCAGCCAGGCAATTCTTTTTTTTTTTTTCCTTCAGCAAGATGAAGATTGCACAAATAAGCTGTAAACACAGCGACAAACCAGTGTGGGCAATACAAGTGTTGCTATGGTGACCAGAAGATCTTGCTTCTCTGTCAACAGCTGCTCATGCCACCCTGAATACCCCCCACTCTCCTTGAGCTTTTCCTTCCATCTGACATCAGGGTCAGACAAGCAGAGCAGACCAGTGAGCTGAAAAACTGATCTTTATTCTAATCATTGCCTTGAATTATTGTTTATCTTGATCTCACACAGTACAGAATTAACACGGCACAACACAGATTCCCCTTCAAGGTGTCTGTGTGTCCTCTAAATACTGTATATCCAGCTAAACAACTGACTCCATATGCAGAATGAAAAGTTTGAAAATTACAAATTCCCCCTTACAACTAGACAGAACTCAAACATGCAAACACCTATCATTTATATAGAGACATTTTAAACCTGCGTGTGTGATAACAATACCAGATGCTTTATTCAAACACATCCCCTTCTTCTTTCATCAAATGATAGTTTAATATGTTCATGTGGCCATTGGTAGGATTAGTCTGTGGTAATATGGTGACACATTTCAGACTACAAGGAAAAGGAAATAAAAACTATGTAGCAACACACTTGAAACTTTCACTGGCATTCTACAGATGGTTGTTTCGCTTCCGGAGCAGTGTGCTCAAAGCCACAATTCATAGTTTTCCTGAAGGCCACATGCTCCTGCTTTGTGATATGGTGCCTGACCAAACCTTTCGTCAGATAACTCGTGAGTACATTGACGACAGAACACCACAAATCTTACTGACTTCTATGAACAAGTGTAGGACTGCCAATAAATGTCACTTTAGTAACATGCAATCATGCCTGAAGGGCTGATATTGTACACAGCAAGTAATGGAAATAGTTCTATAAAAGTGAAAGGCTTATTTTCCTCTCCATCCAACACAGCATACATTTGGGTGTGAATGTTGGACTGTTTTCTTGAGAAAGTTGGACACACCTGACAGCTGGAGCTAGGGCTGTACTATATTGGGGGGGGGGAGGGGGGGGAATTACATGTCTGAGATATACATTATAAAGTGAAAAATCATGAAAATTTCACCAAATATATACAATGTGTGATTCTTGGACAGATATACACTTATACACAACCATGAGCATCACACTTCCTTCCACTACTGGTTTCACATATTCAACTCTGACACCAAGTATGGAAATAATAAACCTAACAAATGGACTTGTGTGTCACAGTTGTGTTGTGGATTTATTTCAACAATGGTCATTGCTTAATCTGCATGGTGGAAGAAAAACAGACACCCTGGTACATCTGATGATGGTAACACTAAATGGTAAAACAGATTTATCTGTGTGATGGCAAAATGTATGGAATTAAATGTATTTTTTTGTGGTGCACATACTAAGCATTACTTACATTAGGGCCACAGCCCAGCCCAGTTCTCTTCTCTTTTATGCTTTCATGTACGAGACATTGTCTGTGACAGTACATGGGTTTCATGCATATTTATAGGCCAGTGATACAAAAATGCACAGCAATCAGTTTTTTATGAACTTTAGTGAAGGGGTACACTTCTTATTTTCAGGTTGGGCTAGTTCACTAGTGAGGCCTGCTTTGTTTGTTCGATAAATTAATTAAGCCAACCCTCCCCCCACACACAGGAGTACATTGTGAAGTCCAGAACCCTAAAGTCAGACTAAACAATGTAATGATGGCGCACCTTTCTTGTAGAGTGGTTGCAGAAAATTGAATACATTTTTCCTGTTAATTTAAATTACTTAACATTGTACATCCTGTAATGTGACTATTGCACCAGAGCACATGGCAGTGGTAGTTCAAGCATTTCCATGGAATGTATGACCGTGTGAGAAAAGAATAAATAAATAAGTCACTTTTTCTTTTATGAGTCAAAAGGTATAAGCCTCTTTACGTGAGTGTGCGCTAAAGTTAAGTTCTTTTTACTTTTTTTTTTAAAAAAACTTGAATTATAATTTCACTGAGACATGAGTACTGCCAACCACCTTAATCTTGATATGGGAATTTTGACACAAAGTGGTTTTGCTAGGTAATGATAAAAAAAAAAAAAAAAAAAAAACTTGATCTTCCACCCACACTTCACACAGCGAAGCAGTCTTGTCAAAGCATGATGAAGCCAGCCTTCTAAGCCATAACAGGTTAAGATGTGTCTGCGTTTTTTCTTGCTATTAAATGCTGTTCCCTTCATGTTTTTATAAGTGCATACTTTCACGTTTACTGACAAGATAGGCTTTCGTGGCTCAATCAGCACACAGTGAAAGAACAATATTCCCTTTTGTAAAAAAAAAAAAAAAAAAAAGTTTCTGCCTCTGGCATGCATGTGCTTGCACAACTTCCTGAACAGTCATCCACCAGCATAATGGTGTCCCCCAACACCTTACTTCTGAAAATCTAGTTGAAAATTACAGAGCGACTTCAGAAGCACACTAGGATGATAGAAATAAAAGATCTTTGTTTTTCTCCTTAATTTTCTGTCAGTATCAAGAAATTAGGTTGCATACATATAAACTGCCCTTGGAAAAAAATATTTGTGCCTAATTAATGAGCACAACCTGACACAGACATATAATTACTAAAAGAAATTGACATATTCTATTAAATGCAAAGCAGGAATTTGAATCATTGGCTATAATGGGTTCAGACAGTACGAAAAGGAATCGATCAGCTACTAAACACTGAAATGGTTGAACGTTTAGCACAACCTTAAAAGCAAGTGGCTTTGTTCCACTTGTTTTAATTTAAATACACACGACACAGTCAAGGCACAACAGAGCCAAGTTCATTATAAACAAAGCCACCTTACTAAATCTAAAATGAATCCAAATAAATAGGTACATCCTTATACTAGCCAGTACTTGTATGGGCGTTATTTCAGAGTAACTACTAGTCTGCCAGTTGGCAGATAGCCCATGAACACTGCATGTCTCTTTTGGAGGGCGAGAATGGTTCGCCTCCCCCATGGCCTATCATAAATAAATACTGCTACAGAAATATTTGGACAGCCCAGTACAAAGCTTTGCAGCACCACAAGGCTGACATGGGCTTTCTCAGGGACTTCCTTGGCCTACTTATGAACAGGGCATATATTTCTATTTTGAACACACAGTCTAACACAGTTGGATTTGCTTTGTGTCTACTGTGTCACAGTTCTGTCATAGTCAATTCACACATTCAAATAACTTATCAAGAATAAATTTGGAGCAAATTAAGACATGACTGCAAGTCACAAAATGAATCAACTATGATTCTTCACATATTACCGTCCATCCAATTTTTCTTTTCTAAACCTGATACAAAGGACAGTACCTTCTTCTCACTTTAGTCACAGCTCAAGAGACATATAGACAGTAACCTGTGGTCCAACAACATTATTCATCCATGTCCATCTATGGAAACACTATGTTTAAAGTGTTAAGATAAACATGTCTACATATTTTACAGATAGATAGATAGATAGGAGACATTCCAGATCAAATTTCAAATGATACTAACAATAACACATTTAGAAATCAATAATTGGAAACTGTTCTGTTCTCTTAAATAATTAAGACTTAATAAAACCCCTGTAGCGCTTTAACAGTCAGCACTAAACCTGTTTTTCTAACAACTGCAATTAAGGGTCACTGCAAACCTCACCTCTGGTGACAAAACGGGTAAACATGTTAGTTAGATGCGGCAATGTAACTGAAATCAATGTTGTGAAGTAAACAGGTTTGTTATCCCAATTTGACCACATATGGACATCTTCAAATTGGATTTATAGGTGTTACATAAACGTCTCAACTATGGAAATGCAGTAAGACACCAGTATCTCATTAAGCTAGGCTTCATCTACAGTTCATCAACGGAATTCAAGTTGAATTTTTTAGCCCAAAAGTCAACTTACCTAAATAGTAAAAACTTTTAACCAAATGCTTAACTGCTAAATATAAGCTGTCAAGGCGAAAGAGGCCTTTCCCTGTATTCCCTGTTCAAGTCTCATCTACTGAATGCCTTGTGATCTCCTGAGATGACCTCAACATCTCAAAGTCTCAAAGCTTTGATCATTACCACATTCATTGATATTAATGGAGTTTTTTCAATGCTGTGTTTCTTCTTATTAAAATTTTAACTATTATTACCACAGAAATCCCAGGAAGTCAGAAACGACAATCCAACATTGTTTATGACACATCGACATGAATTATGATTAGTTATTGTCAGACAGGGATATTTAACCTCTGTGAGAGAGTCACAACTCTCATCTGATGACAAAAACAGTAAGACTGGAACAGTGACGCAAGACCATGTGATAAGCTCACAAAGTATAGCAATGACAGCAAGATGCTGAAAAAGGTCAAGCGTCTGTGATTCTCACCAAAGCTTTGCAGTCCTAAAAATGGTATCTGGGACAGCCCTTGTGGTCTCTGTAAACTAGTATCCTATCCTGTAGTGACATGACCAAGACAACAAACCTAAAGCCACCTGTTTAACAACAGTGTCAGCACCAAAACTGAACCAAACAATGCGAGTCTGATAACATGTTATTAGTATTTGTTCTACCCAGATTTTTAATGGATGGCCTATTACATAATCATATTGTCTGAGCTTATTTCCAGGGGAAAACCCTAGCCCATATGTAAATCCAATTACGACAACTGTTGTGTTGACGCTGTGGGGATGGCATTAGTGAAGACTAGGTGCCCAGTTTATGCCCATTAGCTTAATATCAAAAAATGCTCCAGCCAGTATCTTCTCCTCAAAGTGTTCTGTCCAGTGTAGCTTCTTTGTTAATATGCCACCATCAGTAGGTAAACAACACTGACTGATGTTATGAGAAAGCAACATACAACAGCTACTACATCAACTAAAAATGGGGATATTAGTTAAGCATTTATTATCTGGGCCGGCGAATAGAATCAGATTAAGGAAGCATTCAAACAGCAGGCTCTCTTCAATGCTATCTTCATCTGAATCCTTCTCATGTCTTGCTTTAACAGATATAATGAACACATTGATGCTCAGAGGCCAGGCAAGACATCTGTGTTTGTACATGCTGCATCCAATTATTCCATGACCTAGAGAGAACAGATAGAGCTACTTGATGGGTGAAAAATGAGAAGACTTTGTAGGTCACACAACATTTCCAAATCTCTTCATAAAAGGATAATTTGCTCTATGCTGCATGGATATGTGCAAACACAGTGTCCTCACATTTCAGAGGTTACTTTTGATATACTGGATCCTCTCCTGTGCTTTAAAGGGAGTTACAGCTGACACCGTCTGGATTGGGCTTAGCATTGTAGTAATACAGTAACATGAACTGTCCTCTTGACTACTGGTGGCGATGTCTAGTTCAGCTGAATGTCCTTCCCCTCCCCCACTCATGCGCTTTAAGTCTGCAAGGGAATATAAATACTTATCATTCATATTTCAGCTTCGGCAAAAAGAAAACACCCAACCTGCACCAGTGCAACTTGCTATGGATGGTTTCTATTGTGCTGTAAAAGACCAAATTATTCACCAAACTGGGACAAATCCTTCAACCTGTTAAAACTTATTGTATTTTTGAGAAGTGGCCCACAGCTCAGCTAGCAAGGTTTAATGGAAATACACACTAAAAAGTAGGAGAAAGTAGGTTGTTGGAAGAAATGGGGGGAGGGGTAAAAACAACCGAAGAGTGGAAATTAAAACAGAGCCGAGCAGGAATTTCAACACACGTGTGAGTCAAAGGGTGACCGAGCTCTGCCGGCAAGCTGCTGATGAGCGGCGTTACCACACATTTCTCAAAGTCATTATTATCTGCGCCTAAAAACAATTCTCATAAAATAAAAACCTTCACACACACAAACACAGAAGGAAAGCCAGGAACGCAGTGCAGCCCACTCTACCACTCCACTTTTCTTTCTTTCTTCTTCTTCTTCTTCTTCTCTTCTTACCTTTTTGTTGTGAGAGTGAACTCGTGGTGTCCGCCGCCACCTCTTCCTCAAGGAGAAACCTCCAACTTCACTGAGCCGGCGACGCTTTTCCTCCCATTTTGCTTCTCGTCATATTTCAACTTGCCCACCGACCGACCGCCGCCGCTGTGTGTATGTGTGTGCGTGTGACTCACTATCGGTTTTATTCGGTGCGCTAAGCAAAGCCCGTTTTCGCCCCAGACACACTGACAACTGGCGGTAAAGTTGAAGGAGGTGGAGGAGGAGGAGGAGGAGGAGAGAGGAGGAGGAAGAGAGAGAGAGAGGGAGGGGAGGGAAGAAACGAGCCGAGTTTCCGCGGCTCCGAGTTCACTGAGAAAGAAGCGGGGACGGAGAGAGACGGCGGCGGCGGGGAGCTGATGGCAGCAGGGGAGAGAGACGTAGACAGAGACTGGGAGGGAGCGAGAGAGCCAGATAGAGAGAGGGAAGGGGGGGCTGACCTTAAACCTGAATATTCAAAACAATGAAAACACTAACTTGGGTTTAAGTTTATTAATGACCCCACTAACACCGCTACACCATGCGCACACCACACGTCCTCGCTGGCTAAATTAACTGCTAAAACGCCTGTTTGTAAACAAATAGCCATATTTTTATTTTTATTTTAATTCACGGAGGGGGGTGGGGGGGGTGGACTCTTACATAAAGAGATAAACGCATGCTGTCGTCCAAAGTCTTGTTTCAGACTGTGTGCAGCTACTGTATGTTAATGATGTGCCTGTGTCTAAAATGGAGCCTCACATTTGATCCCACGACAGATTTGCACATTTAACGTATAAAATCAAATTATTGCACACAACCAAATAAAAAAAAAAGAAAAAAAAAGCGTTCCAAATTGGGATATTAATTTCATATTTATCGCTGCTGTAGTGGAAGCACTGAACAGCTTTACATGCTGTCTTTCTGGCCCCTGAGCTGCTCCTCCCCTCCCCCACACGCCACTATTTTTCGCCTGCCCGGTCACACAGCGGTTGATTAATTCTCCTTTCGCCTTGCTCAGTCATTCAGATTTGGAAAGTAAATAACAAGTTGACATCATTACGGCTCTACACTGGTGTGACACATTCCTACGGTTACCGTACACGCCGTAATAAGCGCGCACGGAGTGTTGCTCGCCAAAGCCACACAATTCCTCCAGTGTATGACTGTCTGCTTTTGGTTGGACAGTTTTGACATATTTGAGTTTGCTGTGTCAGTTCATGAGAGTTTGGCTTCTGCAATTAGAATTGATATGTGTTGTACTTCTTTGATTACAGGTTTGATTATTTTCAGCTACTCATTGTTCGTCTATATACTGTTTCTATAGTTTCACTATCCTTCCACCTTCCTGTTCTCAGCCAGTTTCTGTTTGTGTGTGTTTTCTCTATGGTTTGGACATCAGATTTGTTTCTTTGAATTCATTTTTATTATTTATTTGATGTCCACTCTAATTGTAGTTATTTCACATTGATCAATGCAAAGCATGTAGGATTTGGACATACTTCAGTATTTCTAAAATCTTGGATAAAACCATGACTATAAACTTAAAAGCCACAAAATGGGCCACAATTTTAAAATAAGATATCCTACAATATATCACAGAATAGCTTTTTGTATAGTACAACATAAAGGGCTCTGCCAGTTGCGTTTTCTTCATTTATTCAATGAAAAGATTCAGCCAAAATAAATAAATAAATAAATATTCTCTGTTTCGAGTTTTTTCCACCTGTGGTCCTCTGTATCACTTCTATTATTTTTATTGTAAATCCAAATTCTGTAAATGTGTACAACACTATACTGTTTATGTCTTAAACCAGTTTGAAAACATGGACTTGGTCGTGGTGTTTTGTAAAACATCTAAGTTCTCATTCTGCAGAGAAAAGCCTGTCTGAGCTGTTTTGTAAAGCAATCCAGCAAAACAAATAGATGTATGAACTCGCCTCTCCAGCCTGCCAAATAACTGCCTCAGAGCCTGTAGATGATAGTATAGATTTTGATGAGGAAGTGAGACACATTATTTCCAGACATGCCGTGACACGTCAAATTTTCTCAGTTCATTTATGTAGTTCTGGGTGATCAATTTGCATTTCCAAGCATGCCGGATGTTTCTTTATTCATCTTTCACCTGTTGCCTTCCAGCATAGTGCAGTGATGTGGTACAGTATAGGAGTTGTAGTTTCACAATGACAACTGCACACAAGGCTATTACTGGATGTTCAATAATGGTTATTTTACTGAGGTAGAATTTAATCCAGGGCAACATTATCTGGTATGATGTTACTGTTAATTTGGCAGAACATGGGATTTTTAATGTAATTAGAAATTAGGCAAAACATTAAGCTAAACACAAGGGGACATCCATTACTCCCAGAATAGTATAATCAACAGTTGTTGGAGTCAGTACAGACTAATCTAAATATAAGAATGAAAATTTAAGAGTAAGCAGAAAAGTGGGACCTCAGTTGTACAGCTGAATCTTATATTTCCAAGTATGGTCTGATAAACAGGCTGCAGCATGCCAAAGATGATGCAACTTTCTGAATCTACTCTACCAAGCTGAGCCCTTTACACCTGCCAACGTCTGACTTTTTGGGATTCAAAAATATCCCAAAAATCCCAAATTCCTTTTTTTCATCTGTATGGAAGTGCTGATCTTAATCCCAGCCAAAAGTTATAGTCTATTGAATCCAGGAGGACATCATCGTCAAACCGCTGCCTATTTCACCAAATGTTGATGGTTTCGACCTCTTTTGCTGCAAATCCTTGGAACTGCCACTACCTCCCCCGCATAAACAAGTGCTAATGTAACATGTATTGTAATTCTACCCAGTCAGTGTTTACAGGAACAGAAAATTTACATCACCCTCTCGCAGTTTTTAAAACCACCACATCTGCTGTTGTCAAGCAAGGCTTAGCCGTGCTCTATGATCTATTCTTTGACCGCTTGCTCTCTACAGCATGAATGCACAAACTCTCGGTCAATTGCCGCTAGTCCCTCCACACCGCCTTTTGCACCTTCTGCTCTTCTATTACATGGTGTATGGTAGAAGCGCTTCCTGCCATAGAGCTGGGGCTGACCTCCTAACAAAGAACAGGTTCAATCTGCCTCCCCTCCCCCAACCCAGGAAGCTGATGAGGGTCACATGACCTTTCTAGACAGCACTGAGGAGCAATGGTAATATGTACGGGTGGGGGAAGGGTACTTTGAGTCACACCATTCTTGTTGTGTCTTATTAGGCCGGGAAGTGCGGGGAAAGCTCAGTCTGTGGCAGGGGAATATCCAATGGGGAATCTATTCCTCCTAGTGCTCTGGTGTCCATTGATATATTGGCTTTAGCTCCCTAAACCCTGCTGCTTTATTTACACTGTAAAGAGAATGGGAGCATGGGGGCTGGGTCATCAGACCCAGTCTGGAAGAAAAGACTTGTGTGTGTCCGTGTGTGTATGTGTGTGCGCACGTGTACATATGAGCACGTGGCATAAGAGAGAAAAGGCGAGCCTTGTGTACTCACTGTACAACACCTCCCCCACTATCTTCCCCTCCTCCCCCTCTCCAGCCATTTACACCACCTAGACATGCAGAATTATTTCTGTGGTATGCTGTTATGTCATAGCCCACAGACCTATTTTCAAGACAAAGCAAAACAGAATACAAGAAAAACATTAAACCCATTTTTGAGACCAAATTCTTTGGTTTCAAATGAGAAAAAGTAAAGTAGACTTAACCATTAACAGAGCAGAGCTGCACTGAACTACATAATATGTAAGCTGCTGCAAGCAATGGTATATATCATATACCCTCACTGAAGAGTATCAGAGTGCTTAAAACACTTGTGTTACTTTAGAAGACCACATTCCTCCTTCCACCGTAATCAAATTCCTTTGACAGAATCGGGGGAGGGAGAGGAGGCGGGAAAGGACAGACAGATGTCAGAGATTCAAGAGTTGAGGACAGAGGTCAAGGGTTGGTGACCTGGGCATCCAACAGACTTGCCTTGCCTTTCCTCCCCCTCCAGCACAATGGTAGTCAATGACTTTACAATGCTCTCTTCTCACACTGGCATTTCAATCTTAAGTCGCACAGTTTTGAAATTAGCCCTTAAACTGTCTGTAACTGTTATTTTGTTCCTAAGAGTTTATTGTGTGGATGGTTTAGTTATTAGATGTTAAAATCCAACTAAGCAAATGAATGAGCCCAATAAACTTTTTTTTTCATTAATTTTAGGAATGATTTAACATTTTCGTAAATATCCTTATTTGATTTCTTTCTGAGAATTAGATACCACTCTGTATGGAGCATTAAATATTTTTGCCTCAACCAGCAGCCTGTTGGGCTTAGCTTTAAATAAAGCCAGGAGATGTAAATATCCAAAATCATGACCCCTCACACCATGGTTGTCTTTTGTGCAATGCTGAATTCAAACAAATAAGCTTAAATGATGTGGTAGTAGGTAAAATTTGTTTAAATAGGCTAGCTTTTTTTCCCTGATTTCGTTTTTATGCTAAGCTAGGATAACTATTGTGCTTAGATACATATTTGCAGTACTGATATGAGATTGTTATCGATTTTCTCATGTGATGCTCATCATTTTACATTGAGTAGTTATGCGTTACTCTTGTTTCCATTATTTTCCAACTCATGGCCCACTTGAAAAGCAAAAAAAAATTGTTGGTGGCCCATATTATTATACTAAAATCAAATAAAGCCTTCTCAGGCAACTTTTTATTTGTGTAAACAAACAATCAAAGATTCATTAATGAACTGAAAGCAGGTGAAGCTATGTTTTTTACCCCAGTTTTTGCAATGAAAGGCATTTTTGTCAAAGGTAGATCAAACTAAGACTAATAGTCTTAGGTACGGCATTGCAGAGCAGAGTGGTCCAACCAGCAACACAAAAGTTCTTATATAATTGGTTAACACCTTTTCATCACATTTGGTCTGTCAAATAATATCTCATGCCATTCACGTTTTGTGTGTGTGTGTGTGTGTGTGAGAGAGATCCTAGCTTTGATTTAAAGTGCAAATGTAATTTTCACAGAGCATGTGAAAGTATAACACATCAAGATTGCAACTCATACAGTGGGTGTCGGCTGCAATCTTGAGCTTGAGATGTTATACTTTATGGAAAATTTCTGGCTGGGTATCACCTTCTCCAAACCCAGTGGTTTTATAAAACATCAGAGCTGTGAAGTTGTGCGATTTAGCTTTTATGAATTAATCTTTCCATCTTTCAACTCAAAAATGTCTATGATTAAATCATAATTATATTGTTTTGTTCATCTCAGATAACACACCAACTTGTTTCTTGTCTAAATTATATTAAGTTATTGAGTTGTCTCCAAATAGATCTGTTCAAAGCTGGTTTGTTGACATTGGTGAAAATATAGAATGGGGACAGCGTTCAGCTTACAACGTGACAGCGTTTCTTAACATTCCTACTGTATGATTTGCTGTGAGGAGAATCTCACAGGAGCTATGATTTCCTGGTGATACTGTATTGTTAGCTCAAATGGTGGGGGATGGGAATGTCTGCTGTACAGTGGATCACTGGTTTCAGCCTTCTGCTTTGTCATAGCATCATAATGCAATGTAAAAGGCCTTCAGTCAACTACACTCACCATTATTATTGGAACATGTAACTCTGCACAATCCCTCTGCTGAACTACAGGCTCAAAAGACAGCATTTAACATGGCTGTCAATGTTCCTGTTCTTGCTTATGGAAATCAGTGATGATGACAAAGAGAAGCAGGAGATTTATAATTAGCTGAGAATAATGGGATTGTATAACTGAGAGACAGGAAAGAACAAACTGTTTTATCACACTTCCTGATAAAAGTCACTCACATGGGGATGTCAAGCACCTCATGATCTGATAATTAAAATAAAATGTTTCCGGGAGAATTACCATCTGTTAACATTTCCCTACCAAATGAGGTTATTAAACATGGATCAATCCTGCTACACAATGTATGAGTTGTGTGTATGTATCTATTGGTGTAAAAGCATTTGAATGTGCTGGCATGTGTGAGTGTGAGTGTGTGTGTGTGTGTGCGTGACAAATTAGAAAAAGAGGTTACACTGAATTTCAAAATTTGGTTTATTTTCCATCATATATGATAATTGTTTGCCTGAGACAAGAGAACAAAATCCCCCCCAATGAATTGTCCTTTGTTGGATATTAATGCTGGATCATCTCCTGGAAAATATTGTGAGAGACAATGAGAGGGAAAGACAGGGAGGGGGTTGTCAAAGAGCTTGTCTTGATTTAAAATTTATCTGGGAACACATTGCCATCTAGTGGTAGCAAAACAGAACAATACATGCTGATAAACACCAAAGCCCTCTTCATTTGGATTTGGTTTTCTGTCTTCATACGATGACTTTGTGGGTTTAGATAATATTGCTGTTTCATAAGTCTGCCCTGCTTATCTCTCCGTTGTCTGTTTAGTGTGTTCACTGTAAAAATAAATACAAGCCCTCTTTGTAAAAAGGTACAGTTACAGTCCTCCAGCCTGCTAACAGCCACTGAGGGACACTCGACTGTCAGTCAACCATCACTGTTTAAACTGGAACCAGAATGCAACCTTTCCACTGAGCGGGTGGTTTATAGGTGAATAGCAGCTTCCATTGGACTGTTGTCCCCCCACCATTGCACAATGCTGAATTGTTTAGGGATGTCATGAAAGTAGAAAAACATCTCTCGCAGGCATCTGTTTAGTAGTCCATCATGCCAAGTAGGGTTTTCCAACCACATATAGAACACAAATATTTTCACAGGGAATGTTAGAAATTCTTGTGAACACACCAGGACTGAATAAGCTTGAAATTATGAATAGACAGAAAGAGTGACTGTAGAGTTGAAGGGTTTTTAATCAGGGAGAAAATCTATTTAAAGAGTAAAACATTTCCCAAATGTTGTACTTTATTAGTTTCAATAAATAGTTCTCCTGAAAGGATATCAGTTTGCAGTATCACAGGAACAAGGGCCAACTGCAAAATAAATGCAAAACATCAAGTAATTGACCAGATCAAAGAAGAGGGATAGATTGCTCATCCCCACCCCAAATTATAAACCATGCTATGAATCAACATCATCTATGCTCTCATCTGTGAGTGATGCATTTCTTTTACATTATTCACCCTGTGGTGTACAAATCAATACTCAGGGGAAAAACAAATCTCCTAACAGAACAGAATAATTAACTTGTACATTTAAATCATGTTGCTCCAGTTATCTCAACTAAAATGACAGGAATGTGACAAACTCAGACTAAATTCAATGACCAGTCAAACCTACCAGTTCAACTGTGTCTTGCCAAGTGACCAGGTCAAAGAAACCAAGAAAATTAATTGTTAAAATAGTTTTGTTCTTCTTCTTCTTCCCAGATAGGGATAGGACTTTTACTTGGCATATGATGAAAGGTGTGTCATCAATCGTTGGATTGGGCAAGATTTCAGCATTGGAGGATAAGCCTAACAACAATATCCATTTCAGTGATGTCATTGTGGTTGTGTGCTCTCAGCCATAGACTTGATGTTTTTGCATTTGTTGTTTGTTGCTCATTGGCCTGAAGTTCTTCTCTTAGAATTAGCATCACTTTTGAATTATGATTACATCTTACGTTAATTAGCCCATACACAGTGGTGATAATGTGGTGGAATTATAGACATATTTTTAGATGTCATCAAAAAGGTGTGGTCTTTAGACTCTTTGTCTCCTGTGTTAGTAGGTGTTAACCAGTTTAATAGCAGGTATTAAAATTATGAAAAGTATAATAAACCTAGTGAATCTAGAAATATTTTATTTTCTAAGCTCATTTTCAACACACCAATGTCTATGATAAAAATAAATGAAAAGTACCTCAAGGTTAATGGAGGATTATTCACTGTTTAATCCATAGATAAATGGCCAAAATGTTGGCTAAACTCCACTTAATTACTGTGCTTTATGTCTATATTACTAAAGTCATTGCTGATGGAAAACTGCTTTCATCTCTCTGAACCCATCCTCTCTTTTGTTTATGAGTCTTCACAACAAAAGCTGTTTGCCTTCTCTGATCTGCGGGTCCCCTCATCAAAGGCACGAACGGCACATCTACCTGCTCCCTAAAGCATCAAAGATTCTAAAGTGTTTGATCAGCATGCACGTTGTTTTTCAGGAGCATGTGGGCTGAAAAATGATAATGGTGTGTTATCTTCGGAGATGCCTTTTGGGAGATCGCGTGACAGAAACTCCCATTTCTGCAGCTCTGGGAGTGCAGCCGGTGTTAGGTGACAGGCTAATACTAACACAGATGACTGAACTTGGTCAAATAGTAGTTGTTGTCTGTAACACTTAACAATGTCTCGATCAGTCATGTAAGGTTATAAAGAATGGTTGCACCTTGTGGGGGGAAAAAAACTTGAATTTTTTTTTGTTATATTCAAGTTTTATTGTTTCATGAGCCAGTTCATCCACATGAAGTTCTATTTATATAGACAAACACAGGTTGTCAGTGGGAAATTAGTGAAAATTATGTAATGTGAGTTGTGGATGAAATCCAGCCAGACATGCAACTTCTCTTACTATACTGACAGAGGTTTTTCCCCATTCAATAAAAGCATGGCTTCGGAGGGATCCATGTCCCAGAAGCTGCAGTAGACATCAGGACCGCACACAGACAGATGGTTTGTTTTCTTCCCTGCACAATATAAACCAACCCTTTCCATTCTCACCCCCCACGGCTCTAATAAGCCAACAAATTAAGCCATTATACTGTTTTTAAGGTACACAGACATCCGTGTTTAAATATTTTAAGAGTGGCAGGGGATCTTTCACCCCAAGTAACATTGCATGTCTGAGACCACCTGGGAAATGGACACACATCCATCGTATCATTTGAGAACCATGAGTTGATTTGTAGGATATGCAGCCCAACATTTGCTCTCATAATTGTGTTCTGCTCGCTCCCAGTGAACGGAAAGCTGAGTATTTATTAAAGACATGAGATTTTGAGTCTGATGGGAATTTTCAGGATGATTTCATTATTCCCATCACTGCTAGAGAACAATATCTGCTGTTCAGGAAGTGCTAATATGGGCATACTAAAGTTTAAGCAGTGAGTGAGGCACAGGTCAAACTATTTGGCACAATGTGAATTTGGCCTAAGGCAAGATGGTGACTTAAGCCAAATCTAATGATGGCGTATAAGTGTGTGTTCACTCCCCCACTGCATACAGTTTAAGAGCAACACCTATAAAACTTCATTATTCTGCTGCTGCTATAATGGGGTTCAGGGAAGTACTCCATGAGCTGACAAAAGCAGAAGTGTCTTATAAACCCTTAAGGGAACTTTCTAATTAAACACTCACTCTTTTACTCCAATAAATAGCAAGGATTTCAAGCTTTTCCTACATGTCATATTTTCTCCATACCTGAAGGCATGAAATGATGCCAGAAGTTGGGAGTCCATCTTGAGGAATTTACTTGAGATAGCTTTAATAGTTTTCCATGTAGAGATGTTTTTCCAAGCTACTGTTAAACTGGAAGGTGAGAGCTAAAAGGAAAGGGCTTCCCTGGGATGTTGGCAAGCTTCACCATTGCCATATGTTATGGCCTGATATAGAAAATCTGTCCACTCCAGATTTCTGATAAATTGTTCCATCAGAGAATGGCAGTGGATCTAAGCCTTCTGCATTCATTACAATAAATGTGTATTTGGAGGGAACTGGTGCATGATGTTTGGGTGTTTTGTTGGTGTATTTTATCAACACAAAAGCTGGTAGGCTGACAAAAAGAAAATTAAATGGAATGGACATTTTTCATAAAATCTAAATAAGGAAGGAAGCAAATGCACAGACAAAAAAGAAAGGACAAAATCTTTTTTTAATGTCCCTTTAATAATCTTACAGTTCTACTATGTAAGAGAGCCTGTGATTGCTTAATCTATAGCAGAGATTTCTTAAGACATATTTGTATTTAAGGTGCTCTGAAACAAATGTTCACACATAGTTCAGTTTACTTGTTGCAAGGAGTAACTCTCCAAATGAAAACAGCTGTGTAATGTCTCTGGTCACTCTGGAGGAAGTTTAACATAACCCTGATGATGTCATATGTCTCATCATGAATCTTTTGTGTTTTCTCAGATTATGTTTGAGACTTTACTTTCATATTAGAATGGTTCTGGTTTAAACTGGATGTGTACAATCTCAAAAATATGGGCTTCTAGGCAGCAGATGTATACTTCCAAGTTGCACTATGATGAAAATGCAGCAACCTGTTTTTGTGGTGGTTGAGTGATAGCAACAAAATTAAAAGGTTGGGGCTAATAGATAATGTGCTGAAAAATAAAACACCACCCAATAGGCATCCACATTAAGGTGCACAGAATAATCACCTGTGTGTTTCATTTTATACTGCGGCTCATTCCATTACAAGTACTGATCATATTAAAAGCTGCTGATTATAGACCTTCATTTCCATTCATAAACTTTCTTCTCCACTGATCACTGCACAACCTGCCTCTTGCTCGGCCTGGTTCGCCGGACTCTGCAGCAACTCTACCTGCTTTAAGGCTCCTCGTGTGTTGTCAGTCACCGCAGGATCGTCCAATCAGAGAGCCCGCGAGCCCCGTGGCTCCTCCCCAGTGTATAATTGAAGTTTCTTTAGTTTCTCCGGCGGAGCCCGCACGCAGTAGTGTCCGATCCGCGGAGGGATTAAATACACAACAGCGGGGACCATGTTTTGCGGGAGCCCGAACGCGTGCGTGACTCTCTGTTTGTGGATTATAGCGCTCGCGAGCCCGGGAAGTGTGTTCGCGAGGAAGCAGGACGACTCCTTCTTTACCGGCAGCATTTACCGAGCGAGATGCGCCTCGAGATGCCTCAGCCTGCACATCACTCGCATCTCTGCCTTCTTCAAGCACTCTCAGGTACTAGCATGCGGTTTAAAAAAAAAAACAGCAACAAAAACTCGGCTGTTGTATCATCTCATACATGGAAAAATAAACAAAATGAAAAATAAATAAATAAAATGTACCAGTCGGTGCTTCTCACATGAATCAAACCTGTTTCTTCTGGAGCCCATTGTGAAAGGACAGGAGTAGGTTCCTAATGCTGCTGGGATACTTTCTTGGTTTCATTTCTAAACAGGAAGTATCACCCCCCCCACAAAAAAGACACCAGTTGCAGATATATTCATCCATATGAGGGTCTGAGTTGCTTGTAAAGTTGCCTCACAGGGAATGACTAGTCGCCTATCTGTGTATAGAGGGAGGCTTTATAATATATCTAATTGATACACTGCAGTGAGTCTGAGGCTGAGAGATGGGACTGTTTCCATTCATTCCATAAAGATTTCTGCAAAATTAGAACACAATTTCTGTTTGTAGGCTGCAAATGTGATGGACCCAACTGCAAATATGAGTCCACATTGGATTACTGTGCTGTTGCCCACCTATTTGGAGGGCATCTCCAATGAGGGGAGCCACTGCCTTTAATTTTGTTCAAAGTAAGAATCTCTCCCTGATCATGCTGTGATGCAGACCTTGTTTGGAGCCACCATAAGTTCTATGTATTCCTTGAAAGATTTGGTCTGTGGTGTCAGAAGTTGTTTTTCACCCTCCACCGGTCACACTGTTCTCTCACAGGACTCTAGAAAAGAAAAGGACCGGTCACTGATCCTTCGCCTCTCTCTTCCTTTTCACCAGGTATCAGCTGTTGACTGTCCTTTATACTCGCTTCATTTGCATTTGCAAGGCTAGACTCTCTTAAAGTAGATTAATGAATTCCTAATTGTCAGGAAACATTGTGGAGCACGGTAAATTTGTAATTATGTCTAATGAATCAACAAAGTGCATTACCTCTGTCTTTGTCCCCAATTAACTTTACTCTGAAAGCCCTTATTGATCTAGTGCAGTGGCTCTTAATGCAGTTCCTCCATGGGACACAGACCGACTGCGGTCAATTCTTGCATTTTTATTGAGGGAGAATGTACACCTAGGGTGGAGGATGAATGCAGCAGACTGTAATAAAATGACAGAAAACTAGTAATGCTGTACATCGAAAGGGTATAAATTGGAAACAGTGTTTTAAAAGCACATCTTGGCAGGTTATTTTGAGAAGAATCCAAGACTGTAATACTGCCCTCGGTTGCAAAGTTGAGGAATTATAAAAAGTCAAATAACTGATGGGAGTCTCACTTCTAATGAACAGCTAATAGCTGATATAATTGACTGCAGAGCCTGAGAGTCTGAGGCAGCCTTACTCAGAGAGAGAGAGGGGGGGGGGGGGGGTGTCGGAGAGAGGTTTTTACGGTTAGCGATAAGCAACGTTGCTTGGCAGGCTTGTGGGCCTGGTAATAGAAGGCAATTGTTGATAATCTGCAAGGACTGTCGAATTTGCTGTGTTCTCAACAGTAGTCTCAGGTGAAAGGGGGGGGGGTGTCTGGTCAGCTGCAAAAACATATGGCTAATATGGCTGTCCTACCCCCTGTCCTTTACCCCCTGGCCCTGCCAATAAATGCCAGCATCACACTTCATAGGCATGCGGAGGATACACACTGAGCTACTGATGCTGTTCCTTCGAGGTCACCTTCCTGCTAAATGCTGGCTCCCAATGTGATAAGCTCTAATGTAATGTTGCCACAACACCGGAGCATGCTCAGTCAGCATGACCTACAGGTGGATCTGCTTCCTCTGCCAGATCTTGTTACAGCGAGGGGCTGAAAGGCTGCTTGGAGCTCCATTCCAGTGATTGAGACGACAGACCTTTCAATTCAATTTGGACATCCTTCAGGGGTCATTTAATACTCGATAGGAAAACCAAGACATACAACACTTTTCACTTTAATGGAAACAAAATGCCTGGGCTGTAAGTCAGAGCTGTGACTTTTGCCTACTGTTTCTCAATATTTTACTCTGTGTACTCCAAATCTAGTAATGTATATGGACCACTACTTTTGTTGGTTGTAGTACAAGAGACAATTTGTGTTCTTAACACATTTTGCAGATGGAAATGAAAACTGTTTTTCATATCAACTTTAATTTGATCATTCTGTGAGTACTAAAATGGTGCTTGGAGAATTTAGCACTTGCAGATGTTATGGGCACCCATGTGTTTTTCCGTTTATTTGTTTGAATCAGAAGACAAATCAGAGACTTTGTTTTAATTGTTGCAATTATGAATTAGTGAGAAATGGAAACAAGCATGAGAGTTGGAGACTTAGGAAACACATGGGTAGTCTGCTGGTGTCAGATTTATAGCAACTCCAGATTTATTGTTGTAATAGTATTTCCAAATACAGATTTATTGGCATTTTACTCCACTTTTGGGGAACTTGTCACCCTAATATAATAGACTAGAGGGGAACACCCAACCATAAATATTAGCCTCGGACACTCTAAAATATTAAGAGCGAGCTGGGAGCCCTGTGCAATTATGTATTCTGAAAGCATCACCCTTGTAGTGGATTATTTATGTGGGGAACCGTGAAGCCAAAAACAAGGTGTGTCCATGAGGTCTTGTTATTACATTCAAAGCAATAAAAATCTAACATTTTAAATCCAGTCATTCATTTCTAATGTGCTGCGCTGTAAAGTCTAAGCATGAAGGGTAAGCGATTTGTGTTTTAAGTGAAAGGGAAGAAAAAACATTGGAAAGTAGTTTTTCCGTGTCCCCTTGTTTATGCCTTTGATATTAAATAACCTGTGGTGGAATCAAACCTCAGCCAGTGTGCTTCTCATGTGTGGAGTTTTTCATTAGGGAAGACAGCGGATGAATGGAGGTCTATGTAGCCTGGGCTTACCTCTCTGCATATGCTTTTAAACCATGACTGTCTTGTCGGTAAATCTCGGCCCCTGGTGCTGCTACCCCACCCTGAGCTAGCTCATTTGACAAACAGCCTTCACTCCTAAGTGGAGACAATTTTACATCAATGTTGTTTGAGATCTTTGAAACACCCTTTTATGATAATTTTGGATGTGCGCTTAAGACATTAGCTCACTTTCAGAGCCCCTGTCAAATAATTCATATAGAATGAATAAATGATGAGTATAATGACCACAGCCCTCACACCCACTCAAGTCAAAGGCTAAATCTTGAGGCCCTTTATTTTAGTGCTGCATATGTGCCCTTAAGGAGGAGTTATTTCTGTATTGCCTATGGACCCCTGAGCTGCCCAAAGGACCCCCAGAGACACTAGTATGTCCTTTTGAAGTCCTGTCTCCTGTTAACTTGGCCAGAAATGTACCAGGTCTCATAGAGCAGCAGCTTTTTCCATTCAGTCAATGTTAGAAACACAGAGCCAGGATTAAGTCCAATTCAGAATTCACTTCACCAATGTAAACCGAGATCCATTTAATGAGAATCTCACAGGAAACAAAAGATTACCTTTTCAAAAGGTGGAATTCTATCCTTAAAGATAAAAGGGGTTTTGTCCATGTTCTCCCCAGTTGTCTAGACAATACAGCACGCCCCTGGCCACCTGCTCTGACTTCTCAGCTGACAACAGCCATAACGTACCTCTGTGATAAATCCCCTGTTTACATGACTCTACCAGTGTCACTAACAAAGCAGGCAAGTGAGCTGCGCATTCGTACACCACCGTCTGGCCTACTCTCCTCGACCCTAGGAGGATATCTGGAAAGCATTCACTCGCTGGAGTCCTTGACAGTCCCCAGCACTGCATAGTGTTCAGACTGCAAAGGAATGTCATGGTGAGTCAAAGGGATGAAGTCCTGACCTATAATTATTCCCCCGTTGGTCCCTGACATGGTGGGGTCAGGCCTGGACAGCTGGGGCAACATCCTGCTGAGCTTCTCTGCTCTGTGGATGCTGTCACACAGCAAAATTAGCTCCTGCGAGGATCTGGCCCTGTCGCCGTTGATGGATGGGTGAAGAAAGGTGTCAAAAACAGGACTGATGATTTAGGACGCAGTCTCGAGTTGTGACAATCTGTATAAATTATCCCAAGTATTGCTTGCCAGTGTTAATGTCAAGGTTTTTTTTTTTTGACGGGGTGTCACTAACAAGGGGTTTGGCTTGGTTGTACTAATAATTTTTTATGTGTTCGGAAAGTTTTACAAGGATCTTAATCATGTGATACAGTGTAAAATAATGTACAGCTGAGGAAAAATGTATATTTAAATCAGTGTCCAGCCAAACTATTCCAGAACTGCTGATGCACACTGAACTCCTCAACAAAATTAATGCTCATTGAGTTGGCAACAAAACGAACTAACTATTCCTGGTCTCCGTAGGTTCTCATATTTTTCATTCTTATCTGCAGTTTTCAGTGGAAGAGATTCTCTGAAGACATGACCATACAATCATTGATTCCTTTGAAGCTATTTGACCATTATCCTTGACACTAAAAGCACAGCACTTACTGGTACTGGATGTCAAATTAAACCCTTTAATGATAAGTTCTCTCCTAAAGTCTCATGGGAAATTTCTTCTGGATTACACTGTGGGAAAAAGCTTTGAACTTGACATTGAACTTAAGCAGACTTTTTGCTTTCAGACCCCTAAACCTTGGCTGTATCCTAAGGCTTCATTAGTTTCATATAGAAGCAAAATGTCCAAAAGTGAAACTCAGATCTGGGTCACTGACTGGAATAAATTCCTTTAATGTCAATCTAAACTCAGAACCTCCACTGAAATTATTTGAAGTCACAGTTGTCAGCAGCTTTGTCCTGTTAGTTGACAAGTAAAGCAGATGAAAACATATTGGACTTACATTCATCAAATGTGTGATTCGAAATGCATAAATAGTAAACTCAGTTGAAACGTTTTCCAAATTGGCATAAAAGCCAATGATACGTCAGCGTTGTCTTCGCTGGTGTTTCCACCGCTTGCAGGTCAAGAAACTTGGTTATTATGATTTAAAGCACTGACCTTAGTGCCCCCTTTCTGACTCACAGCACATTCACATTTGTTTCTTTCATGTGGATAAGCTGGTCATTTATTCTGAAGCACTAGGCCTGCTCTTGCCATTCAAGCCCCATTACAATTGGAGGAATGACAACATAATTCTTTGCTCCGAATGGTATTCAGGAAATGGCCACTTGCACAAGCCATTTACCCCCACTGGTCCTTCGCTCAACAACTCTCCATATTTACACATCGAAGCCTTATAAATATACAGTCCTATTAGGACCAAATGTTTGCCTCACTGGAACACAGAAGGTGGCACTTCCACAGCAATTAGAGGAAATTGGCAGTATCTGCACTCCATGTAGGACTGCTGACATCAGTTCCAGCCTTACTGACCTCAGGGACGTCTGTTAAGAGATCAAACGGTTTCTTCAGAAAAGCTGAGGTCACCATGCTCTGCTGAAACTGACCAGAGGTTTGTCCAGGCCCTTATGCTGCTGACCCCCCACTTTTCTGCTTAGGTTACATCCACTCAGCACTCAAAGCAGATTCGAAGTCAGTCTTTGAAATTTATCCACTGCTTTGCCATTATTGTGAATCAAAAAGCCCATGACTTAAGGAAAGTGACAGTAAGAATCATTGCGATGAGAGAGGAGAAGGTCAAAGCTACATGCTCATTTCACGATTCTTGTAATCTTGTAAATATTTTTTCAAAGATATTTTCTGATGATTGATGATATTTTCCATTTTCCCCTACAGAATAATGGATCCTTGGTGTGGTGCCAGAATCACAAGCAGTGCTCCAAGGTAGTGTGGTTTCACTTCTTTCATGAACAAAACACATGCCACATACACATGCCTCATTATTAGAGGATAACACAACATAAAGTGTACCAGTCACGACACGACTAGTTTTGTCTCGCCTGCAGGAATTGCTTTGAGAGGTGCTGACTACACTGAGAAATAAGTTTCTTTTCAGCCAGTGCTTACTTTGATTGCCCCTGCTTTCATTGTGACTCATTTGTTCTTGTAAATGGGTACAATTAGATACTATTAGAAGAAATCTGAAGAGGTTAAATGATTGTAGTTTTATGAAAGCAAAGGATGATGGTTTTTTTTAATAGAGTTGTGACTTGAAATTTCTGTAGCATGCTTTATAGCACACCTGAAAAACCCTGTCCTGAAAAAGGCCGATACAAAGCTAGTGTTGACAGCTCCTCTGAAAAGATGGCGCTGACATATTCTATCAGACTCTCATGGAGCTGCTGACAAGACCCTCAGACATGTGCTGTATAGACTGTAGACAGAAAACACAGTGGAGCTGAAATAAGACGGATGATACGCTGGCAGAGCTTGGTCCAAATGGCAATCTGAACAATGCTCTCTGTAGCTGTCAAAGGCTCTTACCTCCTCACAAGCAGACCGTGAAACCAGGATTCAATGGTATTAGCCCACAAGGATTCAAAATAGGACATATATAATGTCAATTCACAGGATGGGATTCCCTTGCATGGAAGCTGTTTGATGGTTTTTCCTTCACTGCTAGGTTTTCCTCAATGCTGCGCAAAACGTGCTAAAGTAGAATGCAGGAAGTATGTTATCCTAGAGGTGACGACAAATTAGATGTTATTCTTGTATATATTTATTGGCTTTTCTTTAAAGCCCACAGATGTTGGTGTAATTATAGAGGAATGTATGCTGAGAATTTGGGCAAATCACAATATCGCAATGATGGAGATTAATTGGAAATTCAAGAAAATACAAAGTCGTTGATTTTTCTTTCTTTTCTTTTTCTTTCTTTTTTGTGCATTGCTTACTTAACATGGCCTCACATTTGGTGTACAAATTAATCACAATCAGTGTCTAGTATCAGCTGCCTTGCAAAGTTACCTCTTGTGTTTGTTTTCTAAATTCTCCTTTTTGAATTTCAAATTGTTTCCTTGGCTATTGGCATTTGCCTTTAGATACAAAAGAACTATTGTTGTTTGTTCCTTCCACTACATGTGCAAATATAAAGGATATTATCATTATACTACTTGGCAAATATTTACAACATGGTGTTTTATTACATCTAGTATGTACTCTAACCTCTTAAAGTGGCGGTATTTCAAGAAGAATTTGACAACAAACCAGCTCATGATTGTCTGATTGTCTCTTAAAGAAATTATGTGGTAAAACAAAACAAAACAAAAAAAAAAGAAATCTCCCTGGTTTAATATTTTAAATGTTTGTATGTTTCAGTTTAATTTGTAGTCTCTCAGGAACGCAAACTCCTTTGTCTTCCCTATAATGCTGTGAAACCTCCTTTCCACTCTGATGGCCAACATTGACTCTTGGCACAAGTTGCTCCCTAGCCATTCAGCAGAGTTTTATGTTTGAATAAAGCTTTTGCTGGCTGTGAGTCTAAGCACAGCATACTGTTTTCATAATCAACTAGCTACCACTGCTGAAACTCAAATGTCCAGAAACACTTTAATAGACTCCTTTTTCTCCAAACTATAACAAGCATGTCAGTTATCACTTCTTAATCCTACTTGTAGACTGTAAATAAATGAGGCTGGAGCTAATGTTAAAATTAATGATATGCTTGTTTTACAGCTGTACCACTACCAAATAGTTTCAACGGCCCTCTGAAATGAATTAATTTCATTGTAGCCTCGGTTTTTTTGTTCAGGCATTCAGAGACGCAAGCTGGGACATGGTGCTGGAGCTTAATTTGGAGCCAGAAGTCAATATTTTGGAAGCAAACAACACCACACTTGAGATCCACATCAGTGACTCGAGTGCACACTTGCCTGTGAGTAGTGTGTCAAACACAGAGCCATTGTGGCCACTCTAACAATTGTACCAAATGGGCCCATGGCGTACAGTGGTTCCCTGTGAATAGCTCTACAGCCGCTGATTAGCCTCCTCACTTCATGAACAGCAAACAGTCAAACAGAGAGACAAAAGCAGTGGCTCCCAGGGAGTGCGTTAGGGCAGAAAGCTTGTCCACCCAGGACTCTGTTAAAGAGATACTGAGAGCTCCCCGCCTGTGAAGAAAATGCAGTGATGGGCCGCCTAATAATTTAAACAAAGCCGCTGTGACCCCGTCCATCTGTCCGCATTTCAGGAAATCAAAGCGCCCTGTTCCCACTTGTGATGAGAAAGTCACGCCGGTCATTTTGTATGCAGTGTCCGCAGTCCGGCTTCTCTCTCAATGTCCCTATTGTCATGATAATTAACCTGCTTGCCCTCTCTCTCTCCAGAGCAGAGTGAGGTGGCATTTGGAGAGCAGGGGAGTCATTATCATGCCATAACACTGGACCCGCAGACAAACTCCATTCAGCAGGGAGACGCCAGGAGAACAGACAGCAGGCATTTCCATGAGCTATTGTCATTTTGTCTCCCTACAGTTAAGAGCTTCCCACTTGAAATTTTTGGATGTGTTCCCTGAAAGTTTATCTTTTTCGTTAAAAAAAAAAAGAGAGACTCTAGGGTGTTCTCTTCTTGCTGGTGAAAACAATATAGATTTTGTGCATATGCATGGGAGAGTTTGCTGAAACTGCCCAAAGAGCTTCCCATGTTCAGAGCATGGCTGACATTAACAGGGTTTACTGTCCCTATGGGTGTGAGTTACACTCCGAATCAAATGCTAGGATTGACTTAAGGCAGCTGAATGTGGATCTGCCACAAAGGGGTGTGCTTTGTTACTCATACTTCTCTCAGGGAAGGAAGAGAAGTGAGGACATGTGCATCATGCTTGGATAAGTTGACCTGCGGTAAGTCTTTGAAAAGTGCCCATCAGTCTTAATTCCTGAAGTAAGGTGGTGTTTTATACATATATATGTTAAAACAACACAATTATCCTGGATATTTATGAAATTCAGTATACGTTTTCCTCCACCAAGATTGATGTCTCAGTTAATTAGGCCGTGTGGTGATCAAAAATTAAAGCCAGTGTTGGTACACAATATACACTATCTTTTAGCAATGGGATATTGACTTAAACTCACATTTTCCTGAGCTAACAACAAGCCTGCACTTTATTTATTACGAGTTTGAAGAGCAAAAAGCTTGTGAAAGCAGACATTGTCCAGTCGTCATTTGATGGCGATGAGTTGTGCATGTCTTTCATAGACGTCTCTCATATCCCAGGTGGCTCTTTTGAGCACTTTTTTCTTCTATTCACACCCCGAGCCACACATACCAGTGCAAGAATGAGAAGTGTTTGCTCTTTTGGATTATATGTGTCTTCGTCTTCACATGTTGTAAGCATTGGAGGGGTTTGCCTGAATAACAATCGTTGGAATGCTACTATGTCTCATTCAAAAGTGTCTTTCAAAGCCCACTGTCAACCCCCTCGCAGCCAAGCAGCACCCATCTCCACCCCCCGACCAAAACCCCCCGTTTCTCACGCCGAAATAAATATGGGCAAACTTTTCTATCACTTGGTCTTTCATCTAGGATCAGTTGAACCAATAAAGTTAACTCAGGAGCCTCTTTATTATTCTTATTCTTAATAATAATGAAAAAAAGCTCATAAAATCACACCACTTTCACATCACTTTTGCTTGAGGCTTTATGGATGTGTCAGTGCAGTTTACAGGGGTTTTGTGTGGTCATCTTCTCTTTAGCGGTAGGTAATATATCTTTAAGGCTAACTGAAAAGATGTGATGAAGTGGGTGCTGGTTGGGAGTTTATGGCTGGGCATGGGTGGGATTGTTAGGTGCTTAGACAGACTTCAAAGCACCTTTTGGTCATGTTGAGGCCAGACGTTTGTCTCACCTCCTTGTGTTTGCCACATTACCAGCACTGACACCTCAAAGCAAAGCAGACTAGAAATCAATCTGTCGAGCCGGCAATGTCTGGATTTGTCTGTCAGTTGAGCCGTTAAGTGGAGTGTAAAAATGTGTGAGACAATCCTGAGCAGTGTGACTATCGATTATCTAATTTTATATATATATATGTACAAGAGCATTCTTAGGGGCTGTAAAGAGAAATCTCTGCAGTTTTCTGAGCCCAGTATTTCTTTTATTTTATCTAGTTTGAGGCAATGTGACTGTGAGTGTGTGTGGGTGGCGGAGGAGTGTGAAGCAGGGCTGGTCAGTCCCAGCAGGAAGGACCTGATCTGGACATGGTTGTTAAGTTTCATTGGCTAAAGGGGTGGGGGGGTGGGGGTTGCTTCATTGGCTGCTATCTGTGGAGCTCATTATTCACATGGTGGGTGGCAGAGAAGGAAAACCCCCCACAGCAAAAAAACTAAAGATGTGGCCACAGGAGGAGGCGAAGAGGCTATGGGACTATGGTTTAGACCTCTTCGGCAGTGGAACCTGACATATGAAGCTGCTCCCTGAAATGCTATCAGTTCAATACCTGGGTAATGAGCACTCCAACAAACCATCCATGACCAAACACACCAGACACCAACCTTTGTTTTTGTTTTTTTTTGTTTTTTTTATATTGGCCATTTCTTTCCCAAGATAATTGACCTTTCACAGATAGCCTGAACATGTTTTCCTTGTCAGAAGTGATTTCATTTTCCTGAGGGATTAATGTAATCAAAGCTGTTGTGAAATCCTCTCTTAGCAATAATGACTCCTCACACTGAGACAATCTGCTGTCATCCAAGTGTTTATTCTCATTCTGAGCATGTATTGGCTGACTATCACATATTACTGTGACTTCGCCATCCCTTCCTAGCAGGGCTCCCGTCTCAAGAGTTGCTGAAACGAGAAATTATGACTCTGTATTTATTGTCTATACTAATATGTAGTTACTGAACTAATCATGACAAACAGTCACATTGAGGAAGGGAAGATTAGAACATAAGAATCTTAAAGCTGATGTACTTTGTAGATGTGGGTTTATCAGTTTATTCCAGCTCTTCTCAAAGCTGTTGGAGATAAATCCCGTAGATTGTGTGACAGTTTCAGGATGATAGAAAACCAGAATGTGTGTCAAATATGCAGTGATTGACTGTTGTTTTAGCATTTGAACGCATCAGTAGAGTAATTTATATTGAAGCTCTCCAGACTGCACTTCAATCAAATGTCTTTTTTTTTTTTTTGTTTTGCCCTTTGTAGTTTCCCTGCAGTGTAAATACAAATTTCTAAGCTCAAAACTTGCCCAGATTTGCCCCGTCTTTCTTAAGGCTTCTTTGCCGCTTTTGAAAAATACATGAAAGAGTGATGACGTGTCACCTCAAGCAAATAGAATACTTTATATCGCTGTTACAGGGCTACACATAATTTCTCAATCTGGATGTGCTTCCATCCAAAGATACTCAAAGGAGCCCCGGTGTAAGGGGCTGTTAGTGGAAGCTGGAGAGGGCAAGTAGGATTAGTGAATTTGAAGTGTTTCTGAGACTCAAATAAACAAGCTGAGATAGTGTTGGAATGTAACTGCAGCACGGGATTAGAAAGGCTTTCCTTCTTTTCGAAGATGTGTCGTGTTTTAGATGTTGTTGGCCTACATTGAGGTAAACTCTCCAGGTCTCATTTCATCTGAGATCAGGAGGGATTGGGACCGCTTGAGTGGTTATTGTGGGAACAAGCCAACATGGCTGCGTCCTTTATCTTGTTTACTATCCGTTCAATCTGCCATGACTGGCATTGCCGCAACGTGAAATGCATTTTTCACTGTCTGCATCAAAAAACACGAGTTCATTAGTGATGCTGTAAATCATAGTTATAGGCTGTTTGTATAAATATCGTTGGCAGCAAGGAAGTGTTTTATCGCGTGATCTCCGCTCCTGTGCATCTGTCATCATGACATGATTCATTGCGATGGAGTGGGAGCAAATACAGTAAATCATCAATCGGGGAGCTCTGATTTTGTCATTCAGACGGCAGCAGAGAGGGCTTGACTTTCCCATGCTTCATCACAGTGAAAGGACAGCTAGCCTCTTTATCACCAATCTGACCCCACATGATGGATACATCCTGTTGAGTCTAATTGTCATGCAATGTAAACTGAGCCCAGAGGTAGGTGATAACCAAGGCTCCAGTTACAGCCACTGTTATTTTGACTCTTGTCACTGCATAACAACATGAGATGGCAGAGGGTGTGTAAGAGAAGTAGTGCCGGGCATCGGCGCAGTGTGTGTGTGTGTGTGTGTGTGTGTGTGTCTGTCTGCGTGTGATGGGTGGGGTGTCTGGGTGAAACTTCAGAGTCATTAAGTATTAAGTGAACTGCTATTGCATTCCACAGCAGACAAAGCACAATTCTAGCTAAGCTGTGTGGGCTTTTTGCTCATAAATAAGGCAGGCACCTCTGATTGTGGGGTAAATGTATAATGCATGCACTGCCCCTCCTGCTCCTCTTTTTTTTCTTTTTTTTTTTCCTTCTTCTCACTTTCTGCCACGCTATTCCTTTTCATCGCTTTTTTGTCTGCACCCTCAACTGCATTTAAATTAATAATGAAAGTGATGCTCAAAGAATGTCTGTGACACCACCTGCTAGGTTACTCACCGTTTTCTGATCCCAGTTCGGGGAAGAAAATAGGGAGCCTGGAGCCGTATACATTTCATTCCACCCCACTGGAGCTGGAATAGTACAGTGTTTTAGTTGGTTGTAAATATTGAGGAATTAGGACACTGGCAACATCCAGCTCTCTGGGCTGTAAAACACTTCAATTTGGAAAATATGCCATTGCTAGAACAAGGGAAAGTGGAAGATGTCTATCAGTTTAGAATAAATGAATGAAGACAGTTACAATTATTTATATTACTTATGTAAACAATGAGATAAATTGCAAATATTTCATTTTCTGGCACCCCTGTATATCAATCAAAACCACATTTAGATTTTACTGAGGTGCTGCAGAATATTTTTTATCAGGCAGCTTCTTGAGCTGTGACAGAAGTGATGAACAGATACAGAGATGTGGACACTACATTGCATCCAAGACTTTAGCACTTGGAACAAAAGATCTTACCAGAACACAAAGATATGGATTTCCTGTCAGGAAACCGAGGAATGGAAAACCCCACAGCAGCCTCAGATGGTGTAGATTCACCTGTGAAATACCAAACCAAAAATATTGAAAGGGACACAGCCTTTTTGTTTCCCTTGAAACACAAACTCGTGCTGATTCCAACATCTCAAAAGCAATTATTACATTAAATCCTCAACCAGCTCCCTTTCTTATAAGTTATGATAAAAATCTTCTTCTCATTGGGAAAGCTCATATTTATCAGCACTTGTGCGAGCTTGCTGTGTATTAAGTTGCAAACTCGTCTCAAGCGCGCTGTCATTCTTTTTGATCTACCCGATCCACCCCACTGTCTGCTCAACACACACCTCTGCTGATTTACGGCGCTGCAGACAAGAAATGCATGATATCTAATGTACTTAACATACTATAAGGTCACGTTAGGTTGAGTAAAACGTGGTCTAGACTTCATAACAGTTCGGGACACGGATATCTTCTTCCTGATTTACTTGCTACATTTTTACAATGCTTTGAAATTTAACGGCCTGTCGGAGACCTGGAAAGGCTTGCTAGCATATGATTTTACTCTCACTGAAGCACTTGATGAGGTATATTTCACCCTGTCTAGCCCATAATGTGAGTCACAATGGGCATCAGCTAAAAGGCAGCCATGCTACACAGAACAATAGACACGAATATGACCTTTGGATTGAATTCAGTAAGTCGGCTAGAAGATTGTGAATGGGGGAGAAACAAGGAAACCATCAAGAGTAACGGTGCTCATTGTGGCTTTTCTCTGACAACTGGTGGTGAGAAAAAAGAAACAGTTGACCGGCAGGGACTCTTGGAGTCGTGTCCACTGTGCTGTGCATAAATTGAAAAATGCTCATGCTCAGAGTTTTGCCATAAAATCTTTGTAGTGTGTAGCTGAAGCGCTAACAGGCACTGTATTGCATATCAAAAGCATATGAAACTCTCAGGTGAATCGTCAGTTTGACTGCCGTGAAGAAAACCTTGTTTGTTAAATTTTAAAAGAATGCGGGGATGTCATTTCTTTTGTGCAGTCACTTTTCTTCCGCTTGCAAAACTTGGGCTAATATTATCATTACTTTTTTTTTTTTTTTTTTTTGTATTTCAAACTTGAATCCACTCTATATCTCTTGAAATCCTGTTCTTTTTTTTTAAAGGCTGTGATTGGCACATTTCATTAAATGACCATTATGTACAGAGTTAGCCCAATTGTCTTTTAACAGACACAAAACATGTGTCAGTGACATCACCTGGCTACAGGCTGAGACTCCACACTAGATGAAGTTGGGGGTCGCAGAAACATGGTCCCATAGCGTTGCTGGCAAGTGAAAGTGTCTTGGCTATATTTGCAAAAGATATATCACCTGATAAATTTTTTTTTGTTTGCACTGCAATAGGAGCCTGCCGTCTTCAGATTTATCTACTTTGGAAAGAGTTTTGGAAAACATCAATTTTTTTGTATGAATCCACTGGCTAAGGGCAAAAGGAAAGCCTAAGCTGAGGGAAAAGATGAGTTTTAAATTTTATGTGGATAAGGATGGATGTGGTCTGAGTGTTTGAGAAGAATAAAAAAACAAGGGGGGTAGAAATGAGAGCAGAGAGGAGATAAGAACTGAGAAGGAACTGGGGAAGTGAAGGCGAGACGAAAGCCAAATAGAAGTAAAATAGAGTGAGAGCTGAGTGAATACGTGCAGAAAGTGGCTGTTTTAATAGAGAAGAGAGCAGAGCCCAGTGGCTTGCTCCTAGATGGGTCAATAGATATGAGCGGAGAGCTGAGAACAGCCAGGGCAGCAGAAAATAGCAATAACTCAATGAGATTGGGGGGTGAGATTTACAGTTGAGTGTTATCAACAACACACGGTCCTCTGTATCTGTCTCACAGGGGAGCAAGAAGCTGCGGCTTCATCCTGAGGGGCAAAAAGGCACCTTGTAAATGCCTTTTGGCACCATTCAAGCTTAACACTTGACAATATCATCTCTGAGCTTTTGGGATAACAGTCAGAAAACATACCAGTTAAATCCAGTTACATTTTATTTTAGGTGCTCACATGTTTTACTGTGTGACTTAAGTATCTCTCTGTAAAATAACAGGATCAGACATAGATCCCTCACATGTTTCTCTGTGTCTACACAGATATGTTCAGGCACTATGGGAAAATGTAATCTGCATCTATGAATCACTATGAATCATGGCCCTTCTTTTATTTTGTATAAACTGTGTGTCATTAAGCCCGGGGCCAGTGCTGACTGGTAGTAGCTCATGCTTCATTAACTAAAACAAAACAATTGTGTGACATTTTATATATATGCACATTTTTACAGTTTGTTATTCCAGTCACTCACTCAGGCCAGTAAACATTTTTTTACGATGGATGGAAATAACCATGCTCCTCTGATGGAGAGAGGCAGTCCTATTCAAAGAACCCCCAACCCTCCGAAATCTCTCACACTTGCCTCTCCTCCCCCATCTCCACCCCCCCACCCTCCACCCTCAGCAGCCTTGTCCCAGCCATGACAAACTGAAGATGGGATGTGGCATTGGCTGCCATTCAGACTAACTCTCTCATCGGCCCCACAGAATGCCTTTCAGGATCCCCCAGAGTAACAACTGCTGCGTTTTATTACGGCGTGAAATGGGGAGTGAAAGACTGCTATGGATGTTCCTACTTAGCCATGCAGAATGTGTCAGTATTGGGGAGGAAGATAAGAGGACAAAAGGGGAAAATCAGCCACATTTGTTAAGACGAACAGCTCAAGTCCATAGAAACCACCCTATGCTCTTGTTTACATCTCCGAGCAATAGCATTTGTGTCTTTGTAAGTGAAATTTGTCCCAGAAATATGTTAACATTGCACAGGATAATTACATTCCTACTGCTATTCAAACAGATGGGAGCTGCATTGCCAGCAATGGGAGATTTGCTTGAGGGAAACCCAGACGTTGGCACCCAAAACGAGCAGATTCACTGTCCAGCTCAATTATGTTCTCCGCTCCTGTTCCTTTGTGTATTTTCCCAGATTAGATCTCAGAACTCAAACACTAGCATAGCTATCGGCGGTGCAAGATGTGCAAAAGTTTGAGGGTTTCATGCCTCTTGGGATCTCAACTGTATTGGAGTTAGAGCACAGATATCTCCTCGCCTGTTTCCATTGATAAAACTGTGTGTAGTTTATGCATGAAGGACACTCTGTGTGGGTTTTACTTTTATCAGTTTGTTGTAATTTGCTCCTCATTTGTATAGTTCTCATTTACCAAAGGCTTAAATTGCAGCATATAAAAATTCTTAATAATGAGGATGTGTGAAGGTGCTCCCCGCCTCCCACCATTTGCAAAACATTGCGCAAAAGCTTATCGAAAGTATGTTATGGCACTTTACCAAGCACATTGTGGCAGCATCAGGACTGTGGTTTAGATTGTGCATCAAACTGTGTAAATAGGAATCAGGCCCTTGATTGATGAGAGCACCTTTGTAATTATATCCAGCCGTCCTATTTGCTTTGGCAAGAAATCTGTCATTGGTCCTCCTCTTCCCTGCTTAAATGTCAGGTTGTGGGTGTGGCTGGGGAAAGATGATGACAGACTGTCAGTTTCTAGCACACCTGCAGGGAGCTATCACTGCCTCCACACAAATGCTTATCTTTTTCTTCTTTCTTTCTTTTTATAAGAGTGCCATTCAGGAGATACTCGCTGATTTAGCAAAAGCAAATCTCCTGATAATATTTTTGTAAATACACTTCCAGGTACATTTCAGCAGTTAGTTTGGATCTTTTGGCCTGAAGGAAAAAAAAAAGGACTGTTAGGGTGAGACAACGCTAAACACTCAGCCAGTATTCAGATCTGTGTTGCAATGTCCTCGGTACTCAATGTGCTGTATTAATTCAAGCGGGTTGGCACGCAAGTCTGACCATCTTGAGGTAACGATGAGTCCATTTTATCTTGTATAGTTGCAATTGTGTTGAAACAGGGAAAAAAAAAGAGAGATTTGTCCTCAGGAAAAAGCCAATGGAATGCATTCAGTCCACACACACAAGATCTTTCAATGACTAAAATGAGCTTGATCCCCAGGCTTATGTGTGTATGTTCAGTGATTTGTTGGAGGGATTTGGGGGCTTTAACATGTGCGTCTACTGGCAGAATGTCCTTTAGGCACTGGTGCAGCACACTGTTATTGCCTCAAGACCTCATTGTTCCTGCGTAGTGCTTGAGTGAGGCCGGGATGCTGAGGTTGCTGCTACTGCCCCGTCAGCACCGCAGGCATGACTCTCACAGGACACAATTGAGAACAGAATTAATGATATAAGGTCACTGTATTATGAATAACAGATGATGATGAAACTGCGTGAACTCTCTAGACGGTGAGGCAGACTTGGACAGTACAGTCGTGCTCATATGTCATCTTAAATCTCGGAGGTGTTACAGCGGTTTCACCTGATCAGCTCTGTGGAAACCGCATTTGTTTTTTTTGGAGCTCTCATCTGTCATAACTGTGTTTTCTCCCTCCACGGTGTCCAGTTTTTTTCCTCTGACACTTTGGATTTCTGTATCGATCGAGTGATATCTATATTACTGTGAAGTAATTAAGAAAACATCCAGCCCTCCAAGCCCCACTACACCCTCTCTGTGCTCAGGAGTCAGCTGTCTAACACTCGACACGCTGTCCACATGGGGATCTCAGTTGCCTGAGATGAGGCTGGCCAACACGGAGACCTGAGCGTAACTGGGAGCTGGCAGACGCGTGCGTGATTACAGCATGTTCCTCCAGAGGCACGATTTATGTTTCATCATATGCCCGTCCCCGCACTCCATAAAAAGCTAATAAACTTTTCACTGGTAATGGCATAATAATGACAAAGCGGGCTAATGAGTGAATTAAAGAGTCATAAATACAACTCAGGCCCCTTGACTTGACTGAGATGTTTCTTACATCATCTTTATGTTAAATGCACACTACAGTAGGTGCCCTCAGTTAACCGCTTGTCTGCACTGCATCTTACGTAATTTGAAATTTCTTCAAGTGATTGAACCACTTATTGTTGACAAAATTGGACCTCTCAGCTGATGGCAGATCTCCACATCTACTCTAACATATCTCCCCACACTTGTCAGTGACCGACGCATTGGACCGTTCCGGATGATGAATGTAGGTGAATATGTTGACAGTGATCTGCTGTGACTTGTCTCAGTGCTGTAGCCGGTGCAGGAGTCCAAATTAAATGGGGTTGAATGAGTGACTTTGGCAGGTCTCTGGTTGGTGTGGTTTTGGGGCTGCTCCCAGTGCAGCACAGAAGCAGCCTGGCAGTGGTTTGTCTGTTTTGACTGAACATGCTCTTCTCGTTCACACTAGCTCTCAGAGGCCAGTAACAGGAGCATATAAGACCCCAGCTCATTTCAGTCCCATCTGAACGCATTCCCTTTCCCGCAGCAGCATCTGCCTAATTCTGTTGGACATACATGGAGCGTTGTGTTATATTGCATTTGTTTTTATTGAATTTGATTCATTCAGGGTGAATCGTTGCATTTACAGCAATGGGAGTCTGACTAGATTAGTAAACTTTCATTTAAAATTTTTATCATCCCATTATGTTTGGCAAAATGAGTTTGAGCTATGCTCGGGCTGAGGCTTTTCTTTTATCCCATCCCTATGCCAGACATTCAGCAAATTTGTTCCATGTGTTTTTGAAAAAAAGGGAATCCCAAGAACATTAAACCAAGTGTATCATTTATTAAGCACTCTCTGTTCAATGTAGCAAAGAGAAGGGCGTTTAGTGCCAGTGCCAGAGAGTATCAGGCCCAGACATGAGCAGAAGAAGTGGCAGAATGAGAATGAAGGATATAAAGAAGAAGTGAAATCTGTGGTGGCCCACACCAAACAAAACCCTGAGCATCAGTAGAGTTGTAGACAGCAAAGGTACGTCTGTCTGCTCATAAAAGACAACCTCTGTGCCTCATGTTTGCTTTTGTACAAAATTGTTTAGTGGGGCACCTGTAACAAAAAAAGGTGGACAATTTGATGTGAACATGCAGGGGAAGTGGTTGAGCGAGATGCCTGCCAGCCAGCATTTGAGCACAGAGAGCACCATCTCCATAGCAGTGGCTCTTTCATGTGGCTGCTTCTTTGAAGAACTGACACCATTCTCCTTTTCACAGTGCCTGGAGCCGTGCAAGGAATCCTGGGACCTGAAGGAAAACCAGTGTCAGGATTTATGTGAGGTATGTCACTACCACAAATACTATGGTTGCCTCAGATTATACGAGCATTTGAGTTTTTCAGACTCTGTGCCACTGGCACTCCTCTATAAGAGGAAAATTTGAAAAGAGTGTGAAGAAGCCCTTTTTGCCCCTCCATAATGACCCTACCCATGAGGCTGTTTAATGTGCTCACCGTTCCAGTGACTCATAAGCTGAAATGTAAACATGACAATCCCTGTTAGATCACAGAGCTGCCTGTTTACAGCCATGCAGGTTGGTCTTAAAAAAAAGATCTGACATGTATTTTTCCTCTCCTCCTCCTCCTTGTTCTCTTCCTCCTTCTTGTCAATCTCACAAAACTCCTTAGCCCCTCTTTCCCAAGAAGCACTATGAGTGTCTGACGAGTTGTGAGTTCCTGAAATCGGTGGAGGGAGTGAAGCAGGGGGACTGTCCTGCCCCGGAGAAGGCCAGTGGCTTTGCAGCTGCCTGCGTGGAGAGCTGTGAGGAGGATGGGGAGTGCTCGGCTGTGAAAAAGTGCTGCTCCAATGGCTGTGGCCACACATGTCAGCTGCCCAAAAACCTCTACAAAGGTAACAGCTAATTCCCCATAAATCTAAATTCTGTTTTATTACAGTAAAACAATTCTGCCCCAGCAAAAGTTTTACTTCTAAAGAATCAAGTCCTGGTTGAGTTAGCGATACCCGAAAAGTTTGGCTTGATGATGACAAACATTGGGCTGCTATTTTGTAAGAAATAAAATTAAACTGAATGCTTGTAAAGTGATGCAGAGCAAACAATACACAAAAACTGATATTAACATGATAAAATTAAAATATGGGTTCCTGTAAAATTGCATGTGCCTTTGAATCCACTGTGGAGAAGGCAGACTTCCACTTCCACTATAACCTGCTGCACAGAGAGGTAAACACTGAATGTAAATACATTACAGAACATGGTGGCTAGCTTTATAAATATCTGTTGCACCATTTCAATAAATTAGATATTAGCCATACACATCCCTCTTACATTTGAGTTCAATTTGATTGTACAATCTGACAACCCCAGGACTGTGCCACTGGCAGCAAAGCGCAGAAAAAGAGAGGGAAGCCCGAGGACACAAATGTGAGATATTTTAGAGCATCCCATGCCAACAGACTCTGAAGCATAAATTGTCTAAATGTGTGGGAAACTCATCTCTGTATTTAATTATACTGTTTCTGAGGGGGATTGGATTAACACAGTTCATTGGCTGAATCCTGGATGCTCCCTCCAACTCTATTTTTCCTGTTAGTTACTGACATTTTATATCTGGTAATGGTCCAACACGAACGTCATATTTTTAATGCGATTAAAAATATGATTGATTGCATAATTTTCGTAAATAGTGTTGAACCAATTAATCCCTCTCTGTCAAGCGTTCATTTTAATTCTGTGACGTACGCTGCAGATTACCTTACACAATTTTTTGACAACTTGCTCACAATCCTAAATCTGAATTTCATTTCTTTGTATTGTACGTCACCCACACATTCCTCATGCCATTTGTGTTTTCATTGGGAATATATCCTCTGTCTTGAATTTGCTGTATAAACTTGAGGGTTTTGCAGACACAGATGTACCCAAGAATCTTTGCTCCAGTAAAAAAGCTTAATAGGGTTGCCCAAGGCATCCGAGTCATTATGTGAGAGAACCAAGTTCCCCTGAACTTGGAGATGGGAGCTGGAACTACATTATATACACTATCAGCACACAATTATCAGCGCCCTGGGGCCATAACAAAGTTGAGGCGATTCTGAAGTGAAAGCAGCGAGTTTAAATCAAGCTTTGAACTACTACAGTGATAGACTTTAGCTTGCATATGCTTTGAATCACACCGTAGTCAATCGGAGCACGTTTTGCTGTGCATACTTACTATTTACTAGTGAGAGGTAAAGGGCATGTGATTTGTAAGTATGAGTTTGCGCGCACACAAACACACACAGAAGGGCATGCTGTAGAGTATTTCTATTTGATTTGGAAAAATCCTGAGGGATGTCACGGTGGATGTCATGCTCTGACGGTGAACAGCACATTAATCGAGGGAGAAGATGAAAGCGGGCCGAACCTTGAAAATTTCAGTGCAGCGACCCAGTCAATGAAAAGTATTCACTGCATTGTGAGACCTTCACATCAAAGCACCCGCCTTCCTGCCCACCCAATACAATCCAAGCCGTGAGCTCACGACTGGTCACCATCAGCACCACGTTTACGCTTTTGGTGAAAGTCCGGATGGAATTCCTGTCTTGGCCCTCGGTGTTAAAGGTCTAATTAGTTGCTCATGGTTTGAAGAGCCTAATTGTTTCTATGTGTGCATAAGTGTGTATGTAGACTTCACTACGATGAGCCATGATCCTGGAAGCCATTAGCAAACACAAGTGGGGAGAAATGGAGCGTTTCCCCGACTGAGATCACTCTCAGATGTCTGTGTGTTTGTGTGCGTGATCAGGTTAGGGTCCCCAGCTTGTGTGTGTATTCCCTGACAGAGAAAAACAGGAGTGCTGTTGTTGTGTTTGTGTTTGTGTGTGTGTTTTGTTTTTAGTTTTTCCCTCAATTAACAGATCTGAAGCAGCTACCCATCATCCACGGCTCTATGCGGAAGTGTGCCAAAGATAAAATGCGCCGTGCAGTAGGTTGTTCATTAGGATTTCGTATGTCTTTTGATTTTAGAGCTCTTTCAATAGTCCTCTCAAGTTCTCCATTATTAATCTCCATTCCTTGGAAGACAGCATCCCATATGTGAGGCAACTGAACATCTTAAGATAGCTAAAGCAAAAAATATGTGAAATATGTTGATGTCAATATGTAATTAATCTCAGCCACAGTCATATTTACACTGTCACAACAAATCTGTCAGGTAATCAGTCTGTCAGCCATCCTCAGTTTACATTAAGTCCTCGTGCTACAGGCACTATTTGTCGTGTCTTCCTCAACCCCAATAATTAAAGCGGTGATTATGACAGTATGTGCGTGAGTACCGAGAATTATATTCCTGGAATGTAATTGTTGGCATGATTAACACATGAATGGACGTCGCTCTCTTGATCGTGCTTCAGCAGCAGTTACATCATGGCTTTGGAGTAAGTGTGTGACCATTGAAAAATGAACACTGTATGATTCTTGGACCAAAACTGACCCAAAAGCTATCTTTGGAAGGCGCAAGCTCAGAGAAAGTGTTTGTTTCCCTCCAACTTATTGCGGAAGAGTGAGGTTTTATTTTTGTGAATTTGTGTGATTTGTGTTTTGCACAAGTACTTGTATGACTTTGCCGGAAGATGAGTTAAGACAGAAGGAAAAAAAGAATGCTGTGGTTACCTCAGTGCTCAGTATTGCAAAGGAAATGTGACACGTTTCTTCTCACGCACACACTTACACTAACACACAGACACACACGCACAATCAGCTGTGGAGCTGTGAAACCACAGGACAATGACCCCCAGCTGTTAGTATGCAGAAAGCTGTTATCGGTGGACAAAACAAACTACCAACTCTGTATGTGTGTGTGTGTGTGTGGCTCAAGGACCTTCCTCCATCTTCCACGATTTATATGCGCCGTTGAATCACTTTAACATGCTGTGTGTGTAGACTGAATAGAGCTATAAGTACATCGAGGGCTCTGCATAAACAGCAGAGTCTTGATTACGTTGTTTACAGACATGTTGTGCAGTAGCCTTGAGTGTGTGTTGATGCTGTTTATAAATGCGGAGTAGTGGCGGGCCGCTCAGCAGCGACAGAGGTCCGACATAATGGTCTGAAGTGCTAGGTGATTTATTGAGAACTGTGGGATGTATTCAGCCTTCTCCTGTACTTCCAAACTTGCTTTTCCAATCTCCATCTCATTATCACTGTGCCCGATGCTCAATCAACAGCTCACTACATCCCCGATGCAATAAATTCACTTGAGAGAGTCAGTCTAACTTGGCTGAGTGTTTGTCCCAGGCCTGCACTTAATAGAGCTCTAATTTATTGCACATGGCCACATCAGCTCTGTCTGAAAGACTGAATACGAAGTGCAATGATGCAAATGAACTTCGCCTATATGTGTGTATGTTTGCACTTGTATATTTTTGTGTCTGAGAGAGAGAGAGAGAGAGACATTATGTGTGCCATCTCACATACCTAACTGCAAACTGTGTGTATCATCACTAAGAAGCACAGCTAATAAAACAAATCACTCCGGCCAGGAAATATCACAATCTGTCACAGTACAAAGAGGATGCTGTTGACCCGCAGCATGTATTAAATCTATTGTGGTGAGGTCATGTCTCATTTTCAAATCTATATCTGTGCAGCTCTGTTGTTTATCTTTCCAGCTCACTTTTGCTCGAGAGAGGAAAACAGCAAATTACATGTTGAAGTTCACCTATACTGTTCCACACAGTGGTATTAATTCTCGTCACGCCGTTGTCTTTCTTGCTTGTACTTTTAGGAGTCCCTCTGAAGCCGAGGAAAGAGCTGGTGTTTTTGGAGCAGCTTTCAGGTCAGCTTGAAATTCGTTGGTCCTCCAAATTCAACATATCCGTAGAACCTGTCCTGTATGTGGTGCAGCGCCGCTGGAATTATGGCATCCACCCCAGCGAGGACGACGCCACAGAGTGGCAGACAGTGGCACAGGTAGGTATCTGCAGATCACCCATCCAAAATGCCCTTTGTGGAGCCCATCAAATGTAGCTGCCTGGCAGATTTTTTTTTTTTTGATCAGATTTGTATTTTAGCTTCACATGTCCCAGCATGCCACATGCTACAGCTGCGAAAGTGCTGTTGCATATGGTTGCACATTCCTCACAGTCACAGTGTCTTTGAAAGTTTGGCAAAGAGAAACACACAGATGACTGATGTGGCAGCAAACTTGCTTTGGGGCTGTGACCCTGCATGAACCCTGACCCCTGTGGTTTGCTTTGCCCCCCCATCTGTCTCTCAGACTGCAGAGGAGCGCGTCCAACTGGCCGACATCAGAGCCAGCAGATGGTACCAGTTCAGAGTTGCTGCTGTCAATGTCCACGGGACCCGCGGCTTCACTGCACCCAGCAAACACTTCCGCTCCTCCAGAGGTCTGTGGGTGTATGTACGAGTGTGTGTGTGTGTGGGAGTGTGTGGCCTTGCTTTGTGTGCAAGTTCCTGTTTGACACCCGCTGCCCCCCATTTGTTATGGTTAAGGCCTTTGAACAGGTGGAGCCTTTGGGAAGCATTTCCAAACCTGATTTTGACTTGTCTGACCATACAGACCAACTGTAATTGATTAATATGTTGTCCCAGTTTACTTTGTCAATCCTGAAAGGAAATCTAAAGTTTGCTGAAAAAAATGCTTTTTATTCAGCCACACATTGCACCCTTGAAAGATGCATTTCAAACACACCTTTTTAAATCATCCACTCTTAATCAGTTAATTACTTCATTAAGCAGCAGCAAACCAATTGTGGTGAAGCCAAATATACATTCATCACTTTGAACTGATGGTGTTCATACTTAGAGGTGTTTATTTAAAACAGTATTTGGATTTTATACCTTTTGCATTCTCTTGTTAATCTGAATTGTACATAATTATTTCCACTCTGCAGTTTCCCCACATATACTCAGCCTGCTAAATAGAAAGTGTAATTCCTGTTGATGCCATCTAATGAGGATTGACTGGGTGTTCTTTTTTGTGGTGCAACCAGATCTTCTTTTATGGTTGCGAAGCAGGGACTTCCCCCCCTCTTTGCAGTCACATAAAATGTAATATGTCTGAATTAGTCAGTATATTGCAGTGTTCAAATGAATGCAAGTGTTGTCTTGCTTTTTAGGAGGAATGATGTAACCAAGGTGCACTTCAGATCTTTGCCACAGATTAGTAAACACGCTCTGATGGCCTGTGTCACAGTTTACCTCTCCTTCCATGTATTTTAAGAGTTCAATGATGCTGAATAGACATGCTGTGTTGCAGATGGCATTTATTAAAGTTGCAGGCAACTGTCGTGTGGTTCCCAGGCCTTACAGGCTTGTGAATATAATATTGTGATGAGATCGCATCTACTTCAGATCAGATACATTGTGCTTGTTTGACAGAGCTGTGCGCTCACCAGTTCATATATATCGAAATAAGATGTCTCAGGGAACTGCTTTGATTTCAGGCTATATAATGTAAAATGTTGTCTGCATTGAGTTAAATGATAGATAAAGTTGTTTGCAGCTGGCAGACATCCTAAGTGCTCGTGTTTAGTATTTTGGTGGTGGTGGCGTGTGGATGTTTTGACCTCTCCTGTCAGCCCTTCGTCATACATTTGCCCCCCAACGTTCTGGATGGCCATCAGACAGATCTAGACACCAGGTGGGAAAAGCATATTGCTTCAGGGATTGAAACGGATCTCCAATCAGTGCCAGAACATTACTAGATTGATGGGAGCTGTCATGGACTTGATGAGCTGGCTGGCGTGTCATGGCGTTGTTGTTTACATAGTACGGCCGCATCATCTGATTGCAATTTTGCACTACTATACTTTGTAAGGGAAATTTGTAAGAGCTGACTGCTTATTTATCTTGCACGTCCAACATCGGCTGGTATGGAGAACCAATGTGACCGATTGTGTTTTTGGACCGGATTAAATGTGTTACAGGTGGGAGAGGACAGCGGGGGGAGAGAACCAACTGAGTTGTGGCGTGAATCATTTTCTCATTACAGGGCTATTCCCTCTGGTCTGGCCCCATGTCTCCTCCTGCACCAGGCTTACATCAGCACCCGGCGGCAGGCTGGGTCACAGTACACGAGCACAATTCAGACCCAGATTTGCCTTGGACACACACACACACACACAGTTAAAGTTAAAATACAGGAATACTGAGTGTGGAGCCAAAGTGAGCAGCATGTGTTTGTTAACCCTTGACCTGTGCTCTTGGTCCTGCTGAACACTGTCATAGAAGTGACATGACACCTGTCATAACATCTCATGGCAGTTTGTTGGTGGTGGACTAATTACTTTACACAGTGCCACAGTGGTCCACCCCCTCCTCAGCTGGAATTCAAGCGGTCAAGTGGTGAAAGGTATCTTATACTGTGCCTGAAATTATACTTAAAAGGAAACTACTGTGGTCCAAAATTTGTCACATACACAAACAAGAAAGTCTCGTTGTTTCCAACCTTAAATATCAACAGATGTACTCAAATCAATCAAAAAATTACTCTGACAGTGTTGTTTTCTTTTTGCTGGTACATCTTCAGATCCATCCGCCCCTCCCACGCCAACCAGCTTGCGAATCACCAACGTGACGCTGGGCGATGAAGGCTTGGTGACAGCTCGTCTCAACTGGACCCTGCCAGAAGAACCAGATATCCCCATACATCACTACAAAGTATTCTGGAGCTGGACCGTATCCACCAAGTCCATGGTGCCATCCAAGAAGAAAAGGAGAAAGACCACCAATGGGGTAATCCTCTCACCCTGTTAGCAATGCATTCTCTCTCTGCCTCTTAGTTTTCTTCTCTCTCAGAGTTTGGTTCAGGATTATCTCAGAATCTTCCTCTCCGGTCTCAACACATCACTGTAAATCACAAAGGCATGCAAAGGCATGGAACATGGAATAGCAGTTTCATTTATATGCAAAGTTATCAATCACACATAGATTGGTGCAACGTGTTCTTCATTGTTTTGATTCCTCATACTGATGAAAGAAGCCTTAAACGCACTGCTTAGCTTTGAAAGAAACCACATTAAGTGTGATAAATATCCCCATTTAAAGTGATAAATCATGATTTCAAGGTCTGTGTTTCTTAAATATCTCAATTTGTTTACGTCGTTTTTTTTAAACAAATTCTTTGATTGTGTAATTCAGCTATATTTGAAGTAGGATATAAATTTATTTACTTTCTTATTTTAACACAGAGCACAGCAGTTTCGAAGTGAAGCGGTTGTGTAACTATACTCCAAACCTGTTATTATCTTTTACATGATGCATTATATTTAAACCAAGGGGAGTAAAACAGGACAAACAGTTAAAAACATCCAAGGAATATTTCCTTCTTTTCGGGTCTTATTGTTAAATCCCTCATTACTTCTTGGATCAGTTTAGTTTGCATGCTGGAACATTTCCCAAATATTTTCTCTGGCCGGAAAGAAGAGGCTTTAAGGCCCTTTGTCTGGGATGTCACACAGACTAAGCCCCCCACTTGTGATCACCTAGAAAGGATAAATATAATTTGGTTACCAAAGTTCAAACAAACAGGAAAGCTAAGGGCTTACAAAGTTCAACTTTCTGACTTGGACGGCTCAGAAACCCACAGAAAAACATTTTGATAGTATTGTTTTTTGTTTCTCTGTAAAAATTACACAATGATCTATGCAAACAGAATTGGACCTTACAGCGAAATCATATGAGAGATGATTCACTCTCAATGTAAATGAAAGACTACACGTGGCTAAATGAATTAGCAGGTCAAAAGTGAGCCATTTACACAGTATAAACAGTAACATGGAGCCTGATTGCAAATATCTGTGACTAGCCTTTCATTATCACAGTGCAGAAAGACAGATTGTCTAGACAGTTGGCACACACCTCTATAGTGTTCTCCTGAATTAGCTTTTGAAATGCAGAGCAGATGTGGCACAGAGGAGATAGGGGTGGGAGACACCAGACACCTATTGACACATGTACTACTGGTTTCCACTTTGGCACTGCAGGGCTTTGAAAGCAGCCTGCTGGTAGAGGAATGTCAAAACACAGTCAATAACAAGAACTCATGAAGCTCACGCTGATGGTGGAATGCTGAAAGTCAAACACAGTGAGGAAGCCCTGGGAGGCTCTGATAACATGGCTGCCTCACCAGGCCCTGAAGGCTATCTCTTTGCCATGGTGCCTTCCCCAGCTTGCCATGTGTTCTCAATAAGCAAGGCTTTCCCACAAGCCCCAGTTGGCCTGGGGTTTGTTGAGCTGGAACGATGGCTGGGATGGCGATGGGGGCTTTGAAAGGAGGTTCAAGTGACAGTGTGGTAACGTACAAATGCCAACATGGTAATGTTTTCTCTTGTCGCAGGCTCAGAGCTGGGTGGATCTGGAGGGCCTTCAACAAAACACCAGTTACACTGTGGAGCTGCAGGCTGTCACATACTGGGGACAGGTGCGACTGAAGAGCGCCAAGGCTTCTCTCCACTTCAGCACCAGCCAGAATAATGAATCAGGTAAACACTGGCCAATATTTTATGTACATTCAGCTGTCAAGATTTGCTTATTTAGGCACCTTAGTGACGTGGCTTTGGGGACGGCAGTGTCTGCTGATTTGTTCAATTATTTGCTCCAAACTGAGACTATTGGATGTATTTCCTTGCCATTTGCGGTCCCAGAAGATGATTTCCTAAAGACTGTGGTGATCCCCTGACTTTGCCTGTAGCGTCATCATGAAATCGATATTTCTGGTTTTCAAGGAAAAGGGCTCTGTATCTATGGATTGTTATGATTTTTGGGACTTTGTCCCTGATTTTCCGTTTTTATGTAAGAAAAAAAAATTATTCAGTTTATTCATTTATGAACATATGTCTGCAATGCTCCCATCAGCCCTTGCTTTACTTATTGTTTAGTGCAATTGACCAAGTGCCAGGACATTTAACACCCTTAGGTAAGACAGTAACTATTAAACCCCCCCAAAAAAAAAAGAGCATATTAGTATTGTGATAGCATGCTGAAATTAGCAGGTAGCTCAAAGCAAAACTGAAGAGCCACAGAGCTATCATTGCTGTAGATGCTTACTCGTATTACATTAAATAAGTACTGTGGTCACATGGTGAATATAATTAGCAAAACACATTTGTGTTGATTTAAGCTCCACTCAGAAAATAATGCAGATCAGGATAGTCTACGTGGCAGCCAAGCAAGCATGATAGTTGCAATCAGGACTCAAAGACAGGGTCATGCCCTTCCTGAAGTCAAACTAAAACCTGGATGGAGCTACACATTTGTGATTGCAGATCCACACGGGTTTGGCTGAACCAACTGAGCAAATTCCAATTTTCTTTGTTTTTGTTGAGAGATGGATTTTGTTAAATTACTGAGTCTTCAGGCAAACAATCACCATGAGAGTTGCAAAAAGCATGAATGGCCAAAATACACTGACAACACAACTGCATTCATTCGGTCCTGCGCGTTCAGGAAGCACAGACCAAGCCTCAGTGCTGTGAGTGTGTACATTTTTAGAATGTGTCGCTCCAGAGGGAATTGAACCTCTAACCTTGGCAGTGTTCACGCTGTGTGTACCCATCAAATTACACCAGATCTATGCATAAAGAACGTGTTGTAACTGCTGTGGTTTCACAAAGAAATAATTGTGTGTTTTTGTTACCATGCTGGAGAGTTTGCCACAACACAGTCGCTGCTGTGTCTTAGCTACAGAGGCAAACATTTTTCTTTTCTCTTCATAGTCAAATCGCTACCCAAGTCAAAGAAGGAAGAGATATCCCCTCTTGGTTCAACCCTGGCCAAACGCCCTTCTGGCCCTTTGGAGGTCGGCACACCCTTCTACCAGGATGGCCAGCTGCAAGTCCGTGTCTACTGGAAGAATCGTGGAGGTATTCACTCAACTGGATTGATTTATAGCTTTGCTTGAACCTAATTAGCACCTCATTATGCCCATCAATCACAATGACACACGTAACCCGTGATAAAGTTTTATGACCGATCCTTAGTTACTCAAACAATGAAAGATTCCTTTCATGTATCTGCAATCAAAGGGTACAAATCTATATGTGAAAGAATGTGTCTTTGTGAGAGTTGGAAATGGGACTACTCTGCAAAGTAGTGCAAAGCTGCACATGGGCCGGTAGAGCTGAGCCACTGTTTAGTAAAGAACAATAAACACACAGAGTCAGAGCCGTCCAATGGGATTTATTGACAGCTGTATTTAATAGATCCTCACCGTTGCATTAGTGTTGCAGCAGCCCATTTTGTTTTACAAGACCTGGTGTCATGAGGAGCAGAAATGGTAGTGGGTTGCAGCACCGCAAGGGGTTAAAGCCAATAGGAATGCCTGTCCCAGCGGCGTCCATTCCCCAACCCTTCTGTTAATACCAGAGTGGAAATATGGAAACCTTGAAAGCCATGCTCTCAGGGTAACCTGTCAAGTCCCATTCACTGGTCTATGTTATGTTACTAATATATGTCATCACCCAAGCCAAACTCCACATCTTAGAGTCAAGAATGCAAACCCTGGCTGAAGCAGAGGCCTGGTGAGACACCAACTGCTGAATCAGAGTGAAGGAGACGAGGGGGGAAGATAGAGTTGGCCCAGAGCTGTTTGTAAGGTTGGCGTGGACTCGGCGAGCTGAGTGATGCTGATGGGGGGACGAGCATGGCTTGGGAATTACAACGCTGCAGAGTCAATTCTGGTCAACAGTCTTTTGCTTTCTCTTTTTGATGCCGGTCTTCGGTGTTCATGTCACTGTCACTGCCACTCATTAGCGTGAGGGGTCACCGCTTTGCATTGACTCTGCATTCTTATTGTAAACATAGACGCAAACATACGGCCTGCATGTCTGGTTTGTGTGACACAAAAAAATGGACAGTTTAAGTGAACCACGATTAACCTCATTCATTGTCTCTGTGATCCAGAGCAGCTTGTCCTCTGGGCTGTCTCTGGCTGACTGTTCACCAGCTTAGATAATGTATCGCTGCCTGCCGAGCACCCAGACAGCAGACAGGTTCAGCAGGGGCGGCGCTTCTGAGGCTCGCATCCAGCTGTGATTTATTGAACATTGTTGAGGTTCTGCTCTTTACTTCGATCTCATGTCTTGTTTCTTGTTTTACATACCACTTCCCTCTAAGTCGGACCCAGCTAAGCGTATCTTGTTTATTTTTTACCCGATTTCCCGGTTCCCCGTAATTCCTCTCTTCTGCTTCCAAAAAGCTCAGGGGCTCCAAGTGCCAGATCAGTGTCAAAGCCTTCAAAGGCCCCCTTTTATCTCCCCACTACAACGCAGGCCGCCAAGGGGCGAACATCGCATAACTCAATTATTTATTGAGAAGTAGTTCACATATTCAAGCGACACACTTGAATCAATAATAAATGTATAAATATAAGATCAGATTGACAGGCAGATAAACACTGCTGATGAGTTTATATGGAGCTACTGTGCAGGAATATTTGTGCAGCAAATGCTGCTGCTGGATTCTGCGAAAGAGGCAGTGTGTCCCAGCACGACCAGGACTTCTGATCCACTGTTTAGAATAAAAGTCCTTAAAGTGGAAGCAGAAAAGTTTTGCTCGGGAACCAAAACTTCCGAAAACACAAAGAAAGGTTCATGAAGCAGGGAAATCATGTTAATAAGTTAATGTAAAGATAAAGAAGGAAGCACTTTCAAGTTCCTCTTTATTTTCAGCAGCATATGTTAACGTGATCATCTATAATAGTCACCAGAGTGTTATAATGTGAGATACACATCAGTTAATCATTTCAGTCCATCAGATTGTCATTTGATATCAGTTTAATATTTGGTGGCTCCAGTGGAGGAACACAACTGAGTCCATTTACTGTCCAGCACTGTAGTTGGGTGAAGGCTTTGAAGGCTTCATTTCAGAGGGAGAGGTGCATGTATTTGATAAATGTAGTTTCATCACAGTCATTTGGCATAACTATGCACTTATCGTGTCTAATGGGAGTTTGTTTCCCAAGGACATGTTGATATGTGTAGGAGAAGCTCGTGATTCATTTTGCTTTCACTTACATAACCTGACACCACAGATAGGATCCACGGGTATGAATTCTAACTACCCAATAGTGTCTGCTGTAACTGAAGTCAGCTCTGCCTTGACCTGCTCCATATATAGTAACTCTTCAGGAATCATAATTTGGGTTGGAGCTAACAATTGTTTTTTTTAATCAATCTTTTTTATTCAGTGATTATTTATGTGAAATCTGACACAGTGGAGCCACCTTGTTTCAAAAGCCAAACATACCAGAGTTGATCAAATGTAAAAGTTCTGATGCTTTGTCTGTTGATATGCTTATTGTTCTCATTTGATCCAATATTAAAATAATATAAAATCTGTCTGGGGTCATTCTGCTGCCTGAGAACATCTATTTAGTTATGAGTGCATTTTGCACATGCCTTTCCTTGAGTTAAATGTTGAGTATTTTTAAATTAAAAAAATATTACAAAACGCAGATTTTTATTTTTTTCTTTGGCCTTCACTCTTTTCAACCTTCTGGTTTTAGATCCTGCAGTGAGCCGCTACCATGTCCAGTGGATGCCCGAGTACTGCAGCCACAATGAGACCCGAGGACCAGAAAAATCCGTCACACAGGTAAGTTCTCCAGCAACCGAGTCTCACCTTCAAACTGAAGGCTGAGTCACAGAGTGCACAGACTTAAGACTTGATCAGCAGCTTGGTGCAATGCAAAGCACGTGCCTCAGCTTTTGTCTGATGCTTATAAAGGACAGCTCCTTGAAAGAAAAAACAAATTTTCTGAGTGAGCCCGAAGCGCTGTTGTGTTGGATTTACACTGCTGTTGTTTTGAATATTATGAGTCAGCTGTGTGGTCAGGCATGCGGTATTCTGGCCAATAAACTGCATTTTCTTAAAAATGTTTCCCGGAATGGGGAATCAGTCACCCCCAATGGCTTCAGCAAATCTCCTGCATGGGGTTTCCTTTAGGTTGCAATAGGGTCTGCCTGGGTGGGGGGTGTTAACTGTTTGGGCTCAGGCTGATACAGGATGGCAGAGGCCTGGCAATCAACACATTCTTTGGGGACCAGCACGCTGGTTGCTAGGAAATATATCCATTTTCTATAGATCACTGGGAAGGATTCCAGGCTTTTGCTTTTATGTGAGCACAGCGGCTCATTCACTTTTAATCAAAGCTGTTTCATATCAGAGCGAATATACACGCCCTCTTTCTCAAGGGACTGCCTATTAACGTAGAGCCTCTTTCTTACCAATGCAAGATGTAAATCCGCTAGTCAGCATGATTTTTTGGGGGGTGGGTTTGTTTCCTTGAAAAGAGATGAGAAAGGCGTTTTTGTTAAGATCAATAGATAATTAAAGTTTGAAGTGAGAGTAAAGTATAAGACTGCTGTGCTGAATTCATTTACATGGATTTACAGGCCAGTTCTTTCCAGCTGCACATGAATCCACTTTGTTTACTGCCTCTTTACTAAGTTCATCCTTGTTTTTGCATTTAGGAACTATTAAAAAATGAGAAAGGTGGTCTAACCCTTACCATGTGAGTACTTACCATGGTCCTATAGTATGGGGCATGTTCCTGTGTGGGAATGTGATCTGCCCCAGCGCTGTGTATTTAATTATCTCTGAAGCTCCATGGGAGCTGACCTGGGTGACATGTCGAAGTCATCAGGGCTGAATAATGTGTTTCTTGGCACAGGAGAACTACATCAACCTCCCGGGCCTGCTGTTCTCCTGCAAGTACAAAGTCACGGTTCACATGCTGAAGTCCAAGAGACGCTCTAAGGATGAGAGCACCACCTTTCTCACCCCATCCTGTGCTACCATCCGGACCAAGACACACAAACACATCCCCTGCCCAGGGGAGGGGGGTGAGTATCTAAGTTTGACACATGAATGGCATCCATGTTAGTGGCAACAGTCATCAGACACTGTAGCATATCATAATGGTGGATAAAATCATGATGCTGTTAAAAAAATAGCTCAGCATTTTGGGAAATACCCTAATTTGCTTTCCTGTCAAGAGAGATTGATGCCACTCTCATGGCTTTGTGCAATATGAACCTACAGCCAGCAACTTTGATTGTGTACTATGGGAATAGCTACTCTGCTTACGTCCAAAATAGAACAAAATCCACTTACCAGAACCTGCAACGCTTACCTTTTTTTTCTCCGAACAGCACCGGGACTTCCAAAGGTCTTGGCAAAGCCAGAGAACCTCACAGCTTCCTTCTCGATCAATGAGGGAAACATTACCGGCAACTTCCTGTGGCGCGTGTCCAGGATGGCTCCCCATCAGCGTATCACAGGCTTCCAGGTCACCTGGGCTGAGATCACCACTGAGAGCCGGCAAAACAGCTTACCCAACAGCATCATCTCTCAGTCCCAGATCCTGCCTCCTGTAAGTCTTTTTTTTTATAAATAATGTTTTCTGTTTCATCTCCCCTGACAGCCAGTGAAGGCAGTAAAAACTCTGTTTTCAAATCTTTTCCAATACACCACGTGGGACCTAATTTTGTCACGTATAGCCAGAAAATTCTCTCTTGCAGCTGGAAAGTAAGTTCCATCTTGAGCATTTCTTTTCACAGCATCTGTCAGAGGTGAGGGTGATTTAGGGATAACGCTGTTGTGTCCTCTTTGTATGAATCTTGTGATAAGCGGCAGTGTGCAGACAGACACAGGGATGGATCTGAGGAAGTGTTGTGTCCTGCTGGAAGTTCTCCTCCTCTACCTTTTCATCTGCCTTCAAGTCTTCCTCTTTCATCCTCTGTGAGAGCTCTGAAAAAGCCGCTCTTTGACATAATCTTCTCCATCAACAACACGTTCCGCCGATCTGCACCTCCCAGCCTCTGGAGCTTGTCTATAAATAAAACCACCCACCACACACTTTATCAAGCTGGCAGCAAAAAAGAGAGACGGCAAGCCCTATGAAAACAAAGTCTTTGTTTTCGTCTGTGGCTTGCGCAAAGACAGCTATGCATCTGATACCCTCCTGGTCGACAGCCAAATTCAAATCTGTATCCTGTCAAATTCAGAGACGCGTTCTGTTGTATTTCAGCTGATTGCATGTCTGCTCTCCTCCCTCTCCTGGCAGGACCATAACTTGCTTGTGGTGACGAACCTGCGGCCATCCACCTACTACAGACTGGAGGTGCAGGTCATAACAACTGGAGGAGAAGGTCCCGCCACCGTCAAGACCTTCCAGACCCCAAACATACTACCAGTCGCCCAACACCGTGAGTATCAAGTCGCTGTTCGCTTTTGCTATGGCAAAGAACTTGAAGAATTAACTTTAATTTCTACTCTAATTAAATAATTTTAAATGATAATTTGGAAGTTTTTTTTCAGTGCTCATAGGTGCTGAATTGTGTCATTTTTGGCAACATGCCTCTTAGCTTTCTTGCCTCACTGATGTCATTTCAGTTGCATACAAACTGCTCAGAGCTAACAAACAATCAAGCTCACAACTCCATATAAAAATTATGAACGCTCCACAGAGTCGTTCTGGTGTCTGTCATCTTACTGTTTTGGTTTTCCAGCACACAACTTTAATGTTGTGGTTCACTTTTATTTCTCCCATTAGTTCCCATCAACAGCAGGCAGATGTTTTCAGGGACAAACATCCCTGAAAATGGAATAACTGCCCAGCACAAAATGGCTGCTAGCTAATGAAGCCATGGAGCATTTAGCAGCCTAACCTCTCCCTCATGAACTGGCGAAGGGTGAAATGAAACTAAAAGGAGTGAATTTTACCAAAACAAACTAATGAAAGCCAAAGCTGATATGTATCTGATGGATGTAAAGGCAATTGTTTCCTATTAAATTCACCATGTCAACTTGATAAGGTGATAATATGTCAGTGCTATGTACAGCTTGTTTTTGTTGCATCCACATCATCAAAAAAAGAGCAGTTTTAGAGAAAACTGCTGTGCTTCTGGCACATTTTTGTCTTATCAGCATCATTTTTACAGAAGACGTTTAACACTGGATGTTTAGCTCAGCAAAAGGAGTAAATATATAGATTTATTCATTTGCTTATTACTTATTTAATAACATGTTAGTTTTCTAAGTGGTAATGAATATGTGATGACGTGTGTTTTCCAGGACCCAGACTCCGGCAGCACCACTCTCATCACCAGAAGCCGTCGGTTGAGAGACAGTGAGCTTCAAGTCGGAGCAAACCCATTAGGGAGGCGTACCAGTGGCTCTCTGCTCCAGGCTGTCAGGGAAGGAATGTGTGGAACCAAACAGAAACACAGTGCACCAGACCATGAACTGACCCTCCTGTTCATGAAATATGGCTTCTTCTTCTTCTCCAGGCTCCACAACACATCCGCTTTCCTTCTCAGCCCCTCTCTCCTGACTGACACACTGGCACTGGACGGGTTGGTCTGTACAGTGAAATCATAAGGAAAGTTTTGAAATCCCCCTGTAAAGATAAGGTGCAGAAACCCCTAAAATTGTGATCCAGCTGTTATTGTAGGCATCGATAAGATAATTTACCGCCCCAATTGGATTTGATCAATTGATTAATGGCAAACCATTATTACTTTGCCAACATGATCGAAGATGTTTGGACACGGATGGTAGTAAATTCCAGACATGTAAAACAGTTGTTTACTCATGAAGAAAGAAAAATAGAAATTCATCTATTTATTTTGTGTAACCCTTTAAAGAGGCGCTTATGCATACAGTCCGTACTGGTGGATAATGTAACTAAGTCATTGCTGTCTAACCCAGAATATTTCACGTAGTACGTTGCATGTAGTACATTTGTTTTTGTTTTTTTTTTACTGTAAATGAATTACTTGCTTCAAATTGAAAGCCTGTAATGGTTTTGCATGGCAACCGTTAGCATTCTGTTGGCATGAAATAATGGCTGTGTTACCTCTTTTCAATATGTTAGCAATATTTCATTAACAGATTAACAAAGAATTATATTGCGAGTAATATGTAATGTTTATCAATGAAATTATAACTTGTGTGGAAATGATGAATTGTACATGTTCTTGGCTGTAGAAATATTTGTCGTGGAACAGTCAGTGAATGTCTATATTTATTTATGTGTGTATTACAACGTTTGGTTTGGATGTGTGTGAATGTGTATGTTTTGTGTGTTTTAGTCTCAAACTTTTGAACCGGCAAAAAATCTTGTAAAGACATTTTGTAAAAATGGAATTGTAAATACAGTCTTATGTTACATGTTATTTTTCCATGGTAGAAACTGTACAAACTGCTAAGTAATAAAAAAAATCCTTAACCAATTCCCTTTGCTGTTTGTTTAATTGAAGCTGCTGTGGGCAGTAAATAGACACGCTTCTCCTCCCTCCGCTATTTGGCAGTTACTTTTGCTTATTTTGGCTTTAAAATCCACCATGACAGACTGTGTGTGTGTGTGTGTGCAGCATATTCACTGATCAGTCCAGGAGCCCAAGACATGCACTCTGCAAGTCCAAATAAACAGGTCATCTAGCCCAACACCCCGAGCGAGTTTACCATTGCTGAGATCGGGCACCCCTCAACATAATGCTCTGCTTCTCAGAGTGCTTGTGTGTTTGAAAGGCATTAAATCCTTCCTCTGCACAGCAGCCTTTCACCCTTATGAAATGAAAAGTGGATAAATGTTTACATGAAAACACAGCTAAGAGTGACACAGTGAGAGCTGGGCCTACAGTAAATGTGTGGCTGTCAGATGGAAGCCTTTTCATGCGAGCAAATAATAATCCTGAAAGCAGCGCATGCTGGACTCTGTTAAAGGGTGCGTTCTTTATCATAAGGAAAGCTAGCATTCATTCTACGTTCTTCTTATTGCAGTAAGGTGGATTTTTCTTTGAGCCAGAGATATATGATGCATTGCCCTTGCCATCACATTATGATGCTTTTTTTCCTGATATGACTCACAGCTTGTGCAGTCAACCTCCACAAGAACAAGGCCTGTTTGGTAAAAGCTGCTTTGAACTGCACTACTAACCACTCAGTGTATTCACATCCCTGCATCTACCTTGATTATTCTTGACAGACACACCAAAGCATTCAGAACTCCATAACACAGAGATTTTTTAAGTATTTTATCATCTTTACAAAATGCAGGGAATTCATCAGTGATGAGTAATTTCATTTTTATTCCTTCTGCATACCCTAATGTAGCACTTCATTTGGAACACGTACAGGTACCTGGTCAGTCAATCAGCAGGGGAATGTGTAAAATGATAATATTAACAGCAATAAAATACTTCACTTGTGCACTCACAGTGTTTCAAAATTTGTAAGGAACTCATCAACATGAATTAATGTGTCAAAAAAAACAAACAAACAAAAAAAAAAAACCCAATATGATTGTGGCGATACAGGTCAGCAACTTTACATTAAACATCAGATGTGAGCATGACGTGGCATGATGAGTATTTCTAAAACTACTGAACTCTTAAACACCTTGTTGAGAAAGGTCGGGTTGGAGCTGAGTAGAGAGCAGAGAAGCATCTCAGAATGCACAACACACTGACCCCCCGAACTACGGCCTGTTTTCAGATAGCAATTTAATTTGCCTTACCTTTAATACACTTAGGTAAAATTACTCTCCCTAAATTGACATATTATTAAAATATTATTCTAGTGTGCCATTAGCAAAGGCTTTCCATGAAGTTGTTTGAGGTTAATCAGTGTCAAACGCTGTATGAAATTGGTGAGACATATGGATATTTCTCTCTCTCTCTCTGCATGTGTGTGTGTGTGTGTGTGTGTGTGTGTGCGCTTATTTATGGGAATGTTTGTCGAGAGCCGGTGAGAGACATTGGTTGTCCACATGTTTTGATTTGAACTCTACTCTTGTCACCCTTTTCCAAAGCAAGTGACAAATTATTCTGAGCCCCTTGTTTTCACACACTCAGCCTCTTCACTCAGTCGCCGCTTCGCCGCTCACTTCTCAGGGATGTTGTTTATGTACAGTTCTATTATGTCACAGGAGATTAGTTCCTTTTGGTCTGTGCACACTAATCCCTCACTCTTTTCTAGGAGCCCAGCCAGTGTTTAGCCAAGGCTCCTTTCTGTGTGAGCCAACCCAGCCCCTCTCCCTTTCAGACTGTCACAGTCCCGCTCTACACACACACCAAATACCATGACCTTCAAGTGTGAAAACCTCAAAACAAAAGGGCCTCCAGCCTCCTTTGAGGCATCTAGCAAGACGTCCAAGTCTCTGAGGACATAAAAGAAAAGGGAAAAAATGCAACAACTAAATAATAAGCCAGTCGTCAGTACAAAAGCTTTGTCTCTGATGGTACAAGGCCAGTGAGGGCTTATTCACTTTGCATGACATTACATCCCTATTGTGAAGGTCAGTCAGGGGATATTGCTTTAAAATTTAAACCCATCTCTCTGCAAACAATATTGTTCATTTGGCTCTTAGAATAATCACAGTCAGTTAAATATTTACATATCTTTTGGTTGACATTACGCCAAATTTTATCAGGATTGAGAATAACACAGAGTCCTTTAAGAAGAGCGCAACAAAGATGGACTTTTTCTCACACACATTTCCTCTGACCTCTCTGCACCCGTTCTGCAGATTAACACTGCAATGAGCCATGCGTCACTATTTATCAAACCTAAGCCACTTTTATGGGTCATCTCACAGTAGTTGACTGAACCACTGTAACATTATTTCTGAAAGGATGGGTGGAGTTCAGGTTTTGATGATAAATTCAATCCCAATTTTGGTTTTGAAGAATGAGGCAGAAAATAAAATGGCTGGACTTTATGATCCCTTTTTTTTTTTTTTTTTCAGATGACAGTTTTCGTAACCTGAATGAATGGAAAACTCCAAATTTTACTTTCATGGGAGTTTCAGGTCAGTGAGATCAGTGAGCATAGCCAGGCATTTGCTTCAGATTACTACCACATGGACTGCGTCTATTGGCGTGGGTGCTCCTTCAATATGATGAGATGGAATATATAGTTTGTGAGATTGATGAGGAATAACTAGAGTATTTCCCCCCTCCATTAGGAAAAGGTAATGTTGCTTTAATGCTGTGGTATGGTGAGAAATCTGACCTTGCCCTGGGCAGTGGCATGTTTCTGTTTAAGCTCTGGTGAGTGGGACCAGGCAGGGGACACATGAAAGGATCTCTCTGTCAGGCTGCAAAGATGTTCTGTCTTGGCCTAATGAAGACCAGAACACATGGACAGACCTGAGAACATGCATGCCACACGTTATACAAGCTCTGCCGCTACACTGCTGTTGGCAGGAGGGAGTATTCTTCTCCTCTTCAATCATGGTTGACAAAGTGAAAAACCTGATAAGCACATTTATGTGCCATATAGATGTGTGGGTTTTTTTTATGCCTCTCATTTTAACACCAATCTATCACCTCTGTGGTTCCACATGGCGCCTTGAGTTCCTTGATTTTTCATGGTGTATATTTTAAGTGAAATGAAGACGTGCTATCTTCACTTATATAGGATGCTGAACTGTTATCGTTTTATGATTAATAAAATATTTTACACAATAATTCATAATTATTATAGTTAATACAGCATCTCTGCCTTATCTTAAACTGTAGCTATGGTCATTTATTCAGTGCTATGCCAAAGAGGTCCAAATCAGAGCTACAGTAATTATGTGGCAGCTGTAGTGGAGTAATGAGATATTAAATTCCAATAGATAGAGAGAGCGGATTCCAAAATGCAATGGAAGGCAAAAAATATATATAAACAGAGTTCATAAGTATAATCGGATTTTTTTTTTCCCTAAGTAACGGTGTAAATCATGTCATTGATTATTATAATTGCATCATTAAGTATGCACATATTAAGGTTCTTGCCGGTCAAGCTGGCACTTAATGCTGGGTCCTTTAATCAATCATTGTTTTATCCTCTAGTTCTTGTGTTTTGCAGGTAAAATTCTAATCAGAGAGTACAACAATGTCCACAATGTGAGACATTCATGGAACAAACCAGTTTCTTGAATCTGGATTTACACTCTGCAGTTGAATCAACACCTTTCTGACAATGTTAGCAAGTATAAACTCTGTCAATATATAATGATATAATGATGACTTTTGCCAAATGTGATTGCTTATTGAAGAGACAGCTTAGTGTGTAAAAGCAGAGGCAGAATATTGGCCTGTACCATTACTTCAACAAGACCCCTCTTGATCTTTATTCTGCAATAAAACACGCTTTCTATAATGTACTTGGGTTTTTGGGTTGGAGTTTGGGTCAAAGGTAAGTAAGAGGTCCACCGTGTTTGTGTTTACAGAGAAAATGTCACCAGAGGAGTCATTATCTAGATCTCTTTCCAAACCAAACATCCTACTCCACAGGCATACAAAGTGAAGAGATCAGTCAGGAAAGTACCATCCAGCTGGGTAATAGCTGTTTATAATCCCCTCTGATTAGTGTTAATCCCCTTAATGCTTCTTCCTGAGAATAAACACATGTTGACCCAAGTGACCCGCTCCTAATTAATGAAGTTAGTCACTTTGGTATGCTATCATCTATTCAAAGTCATCTTTCTTACAATATTACTGGAGCTTCTTTAGAGGCACAATTTGTTCCGAACAATACAATTCATAGGTAATGGCTGAAAATACAACAGCTGACATTTAAGCATTGTCTGATATCAGCATTTCACAACACAATCAACCCCCAAGCATGAGGGACAATTTTCAGTCTTGTGTTCTTTTCTCCTGTGAAGCCTGTGTGCGGGGTTGGTAGCTGGGCCTCAGAGGCGAGGCAAAGTTCACAGGTCAGCATGTACCCAGGAGGATGGACGGCAGCGTGAGGGCCGGGCCCAGGCTCGGGGACAAGGGGAAGGGGTCAGGGGTTGAGTTCAGACGGAATCCACACGGAGGATGTTGAAATGGATATTGTCGGGGGAGAGCAGAGCTTCCACCACTTTTCCTTCTGGTCATGCCACCGAGGAGTCCTGAAGGCATCAAAAGGAAGACACTTCACCAACTCTGAGCATTAATTCAAAGGTGTTAATAAGATGATACTTCTGCCATATGGGGCAGCTGTTAAAGTAAAAGAGAACATTATTAGAGGGATAATTTGATGTTTAAACACACTGGCTTCAGCGGCCTCCTCACCATCTCAAAACAAACAGCAGTGAGAGAAAAAATGGGCAGAGGATGTATTTTGAGGGCTTTTTGGAGATTCAAATCACCATAGTTTGCTTTTTAACATCAGCTCATACACAGCTGCATAATTGAATCCACATATTTCTCTGAAGAAAAACATACACTGTCTCCTTCTTGATTGTTCCAGACTGGCAAAGACCATCTATCGAACAGCTAATCTTTTTGCTTGTCTGCTGTGTTCCATCCTCCACCACGGAAGGGCTGCTGTGAATCAACATCTGGTTTATCCCCGAAATAAAAAAATGTACCTGTTTGTTTTCATTTGTTCAGATGGCATCAGAGGATGTTATTGTTCCCAATACAAGTGTGGTTCAAAAATTTCTGGCAAATCCATTTGTTAGTCCTGAGGAAATCAAAACGAGACACAAGCTGAAAAGAGAGCATGAAATTGATTACTCTGGAAAAGAACAGCTTATATCTGGAATCACTGGTCAGAGAAGCAAAAGCTGAAGCAGCATTTGTCTTTAAAACTAAATTAGCACGAGGATAATAGTTTTTTTATTTATTTATTTTTTAATTTTGTATGAACATTTTTAAGTAAATATGTGAGCAACAAATCCAGCAAATGGCTGGCAAACCATGATATTTCATATAGAATATGTAGTATTACATCCTGTGTGTGTGTGTGTCTGTGTGTTCCAGGGCTAAGAGCTCATTTCCACCCTTGATGATCACAGGCACCATTGATTATTGTAATGCTGGAGAACAGGCTAATTCTGCCTATGGCCTCCAAAGGAATCTGGACATGTTTAAAGAGTAAACTTTATGCTTGTATGAAGTCGAATGCTGATGTCTCAGGCAGCTGGTTCTCATTAAGAAAACACGATGTCAAGCAGAGGGCCTTGGCTGGTGAAAGTTAACTGCCCTCTTTGCTCTCCGGTCATCAGTGTCTCAAGGCCATTTTGGACTCCTCACGCCGATACTCAGACTACAATGCCGAGACCTGCTTCACCTGCTGGATGTGGTACTCAGGCTTTAAATGATGATTCTGTGAATGGAGCCAACGAAGGCTTAACTCAGACTTCACTGGTTTTCAAAAGCTTTCAAAAAGAAACGCTATATTCATTTTTCAATTTTTGTGTCTCCAAAGTTGTACTGGTCCCATCCAATGTAGTTATATTTATAAAAATAATAACTGATGGCTTAAATAAAGTTTAATGACGTATTTGTACTTAATTAATCCACCATCAGTCAGTAATATACCATTCATTAGAGCAAAGTTTATGATTTTCTGCTCATGAAGAATCCATTTTCCTGCTACAGTCTCCTCATTGCACTTTGATTTAACTCCCGATTCAGCTGTAATTCAGTTGTAACTATTAACGACTTCACTTTCTAATAAGCCTAATTTTAAAGCTATATCTAGGCCGAAACAAAAAACCTCCCACCTACAGAATTTTCTGATTGGTGGATTTTACTATGGATAATGAGAACAAGGAAGGCTGCTCGTATTCTGTCTATCTGCATTTTTCAGATAGGAGTTTTTGCTCTCTGTCCGTCGATATGTCTTTAAAAAGAGGTTCTGTAACCATCCAAACCACCACTGTTCTATGAAGCACAGTAAAAAAAACAAAACAACAACAACAACAACAACAACAACAAAAAAACAGGTTTATTAACCATTATTTAGGACAATAGTTCCAACTTAAAGAGCCCATGCCTCAGTAGAAATCAGCACTAACAATGCAGAGAGTATTACTTTCATGACTTCAGTTTTTGGTGATGGCTGACCAGTTCCTGTGCCCTGGTGTGCGTGGAGACACCGCCTAATCTGCTTTGTCTCTGAGGGTGTGGAAAGTTGTGCACAACTCATGGTGATAAATCTCACCATCACACCATTGAAGCCTCTGACATGTTGCGTTTCACCAAAAATTGCAGATTATAGAGGGGATAATGGGAATATTGCTACCATATTGAAGTGGGTATTAACAGATATTAGGTGTAAATATCTTGGAAGTGCGTTAAAACCCACACTGGATGGATCAACCATATAAAACAGAGCAGTGACATCCTGCTTATAAATCCTGTGGCCGGTGTGGGTTTTTTTTCAGCCTGTTTGCAACATAAACAGTTCCGTTTGTGCGGAGGTGTTGAGTGGAGCTGAGATTTAGGTGAGCTGAGGGAATCCTGTGATTCAGTGTCAGGACAGGCCATTGTGTCTGTTCAGCTTGTAACACGTTTATGAGTAAAACATATGGTTTGCATGTTAGAAAGTTTTTACTGAGCATGGTTAAACGACGGATGATCTCTCTTTTTCCATGCTTTGATGGTAAGTGCCTGTTAACCGAGTCCCACCTTTGGGATAAATGACATTACCAGCTAATTATCTGATTGATTGTTTGGGACAATCTGCTTTTCATCACTTCTGAAGGAAACCTAGTGAATCTTTTCTGGGCTCAGTTAACTCTAATCCTTTATATTTATATCTGATGTCTACAGCAACATATTTTGAGCTTTTTAAATGCTTGCGGGTTATTTATTCTGCTCAAGAGACCGTCTCATCAAATATTAGCTGTCATTTGGCAGAAGCTAAGCACCTCAAGAGAAATCATTCGTGAAAAACCTCTTACCAACGCATTGTTCCCGAACGATTCATATCTGCTAAAGCAAACACTTTCCTCTGTTCAAATCAGGAGTAATTTACAGCCTTTCCGCCTTCTTTCTTCTCACATCTGCCATTATATGATGTTGCCAGAGAGCTCTCTGCTCATCTCTCATATTTACAGTCCTTCAAAGCAAGGCTCAAAAAAAAAAGAAAAAAAAAAGAAAAACCAAAACAATGAAATATTGTGCAGATGTGATTGAAAACAGCTTTCATAAAGTGAAGCTACGAATCTCTCAGACTTGTGCCATTCCAGTTTTAAAACATAGTATTTGAAACATCATGGTAATTTGATTTAAATGGATTGACAGCCGGTGAGTTACTGTCAGTGTGCCAGTGGGAAACGAGTGTTTTTGATTTCTCCTGAGGAGAATCCTTCACCTCCCCAGCAGTTCTTTCAATATAAGAGCAGAGCCTTTCATCTGCTCCTCTGAGCGAGGCTCTTAATGCGTTGCAGATTCCTCTCAGCTCTAACAATATTTCACCATCATCTTTTTAGTGGGTTTCTGGAATTGCCTTACAATTAATCTTACGTAAAGGCAAACACATTACACTTTGTTTTAAGGAAAGTCAACTTAATGTTTGATAAATGGCCTATGCACACATACAGAGAAAAAAAACAAGAGGAATTAAAGGAGCAGCCATTTTTGTAATTGCTTATACCCAGCTTGGATTGAAGCAATGAAAAACTTTGAGGAATAAAAGGCTATAACTATTTTTTAAATGATGTGGCAATGCCAAACTGTAGGCCAGTCTATTTTGTGCACCTGTGGAAAAAAATACACTGATTACATTAGCACACAAAAAATTTATAGCAATCTCATGTATTTCTCAGCGGGAAATCAAATACATGCCTTTCCCAAATCATAAAAAAATATTCCTTTAATCAGAGTAGTGTTTCATAAATGCTGTGGTTCACTGGTCATTCATTTGCTTGTCGCGTTACTGTAAACTCTCTAACACACATTTGACACTCACTTCATTAACTCATTTAGTTTGACCAAACCATGAACAGGAAGCCACAATATGTAAAGATAATAACAAAAGCAAACATTACATTAACTAACCACTGTAGTGGTCGCTGTAAAGTCCCTCTAGTAGTCCTCTGGCCTCGCTGCATGATCTGTCTTTCATAGACGATCAGTCCTGACTGCCAAGAATAGCACTCTTGCTGATGTGCCTGGCTCTTGTTAGTGGGGGATAGGTTTGTGTCAAGCACAGCTTCACAGCAGGCTCAGCCATGCTGTTGTTGTAGTTAAAGAAGATTGCATGACTGTTTGTGTGCATTCGCTCCCTGGCAGAGATGTTGGTGCAGCTACACAACACACCTCCATTCGATTGATCCCCTGCCAGTGTGAGTTTTTGTCATGGCTGCGTCCAACAGAGAATCTTTGAACAGGTGTCCAGAGGTCTTGTTTTTCTTTCCCATCACTTCTTTTCTCTTCTGTTTCTTTTTTTTCCTTTAACATTGCTGTTTGTGTATCTGATCCCATCTCAGTCCTGGCCTACCACTCTCACACACCCACACACACCCACACTGTGGATTTTTTCTCTTGCTTTTTGTACAAAAGAAACAGGGTTAACCTCTGGCATTTATCAAAGATGCAATTTGCTCAAAGAGAGAAAGCGCCTTTGAATGTGAACCAATTCAACATATTTTATGAGAAAAAACTGAATTGAGTTAAATTTTCATACTGGAAAAGTGGATAATATTTCTTTATTGTGATTATTGCTGTATTCTTATCCCCTTTCAACAGATGAAAACTTCGCATGAATTTCTTCCAAGTGCAGAGTCACTGAAAATATATAAAGTGGTTTTTGTCTCTTGAAGGTCTGCCAGCTATTGAGGGTCTGCTTTTAACTGACTCATTGTCCACATGGTTGGAATATTCACGGGCATTGCCATGGGCTGAATTTCCTCTCATCAGAAGCTGCTGTTGGTTGAACATCTCAGATCTGAGGCCAGTAATTGAATAGATAGGCTTTTGATTGATGTTTAGAGGAAGTCCCTTTCCTACTTAAATATTCATAGGTCTGTAGCCTGCAGGGGTGAGACAGGAATCCAAAGCAAACCTGTGCAAGACAATAGCAACTCCACAATTCCTCCTGTCTGCTTCTCATTACAGTAAATACACTCTCAGAGCTACCATCCCTCATGCATTCCTGCTCTCCACTCCACTGGCTTCCACAAAGGAGGGTACTTGGCTCAAAATGCGAAAAATGAAAATTCTCCATCATCTTTCAGCAGCTAAACAAAGAGACATGAACAAGAGAGTGTCAAGGAATGGGAAAGTAAGATTTTTTACATTTCTCTGCACTCCACTGGCTGCTACACTTAACTTTGTTCTAGAGGCACAGATTTAAAGTGACTGCAAGCCTTCTGCTTTTGAAACTCATGCAACTCATGTTACAGGTGTTGCCTCTGGCCTCATGTCTCCACTACTAATGCACTCCTGGTCTTTCAATCCCTGTAAATCCCACTTGAAACGTGTCAATCATAGCAGGCCTGTCGCCTCTGGAGCACAAGTTGTCGCACACTCTCTGGCATGCTGCACCAAAAATATCCCAAACCATGAAGCATGCGCAGAAAAGTAGCATTATGTTGGCTTTGGTGTGTCTTGGAACAAATCCCCAATATGATAATACACAAGGAATGAATATGAGGAACCTCATGAATTCGCATCAAGTGGTTTGAACCAAATGTTTTAGTCTCCAATTGGACATGATGACATGAAAAACATTAAGAGCCGCTTGAAAGCTGAATGTAAACTAAGATGGACAAAGTAGCCTGCTAACAAGAAGCGAAGGGAAGAATAGTTTTGAAAAAGAGCAGACAATAATGACTGGCAGGTAAAAAAAAAAAAAAAAAAGCAAACAGAACTTACAAAAGGTAAAATTACAAACTCAGCTCCTAAAAACAACTGTGATGAAAAACATAATCATTAGAGGTGGTGAGAACTGCCAAAAAGCCAACGTAAGCTTTTCCAAGGAAACATCTCCTGACTGGAATAAGAAGGATGCCTCATTAGTGTCATAAAATTCCAGCACATTGATGGGTATAGAAACCTGGATGCCTTCAGCATTATAATTGCTCATATGACCCGGGCCTCTTTTTGACTGTTAGTGAAAGACTCCACCACCAAGAAGAAAAAAAGTAAAAAAAAAAAAAAATCCTTTTAGAATAAATCCAGCCACTTATAAGCCAACAAACACAGACACAATCTGGGTTGGAGAGAGCGCAGGGAAAACAAAAGGGCTATGAATTGTCTGCAAAAGTATTTTCTGCCTTGAATATCTCCTTTCTTTCCACAAACAAATTTTCAATCGAGGATTTAATTAAGCAAGGGTGAGCGTTTGTTTGAGGAGGACTGTGAAGCAGCACAATAATAAAAGCTCTGTTATAGAGCCAGAGAGTCAACCGGCATGCTGCTAAATACACAGCTCACATTTCTGTCATCTCACTTTCATTATTATTTTTTTTTGTTGCAATTGTGCGTAATTTGTCTACACGTTTTAATTTATGACGTCTGCAGGTACGAAGCCAGCACATTCCTATTGATGCACATGAATAATGCTTGGCCATGGGAAATAAAGTAGAATCAGAAATGACTTTTTTTTTTTTTTTTATTGCTGGCTTGTGTGAACTTGTACTTTCACTGCTAGAGATTACTTTTTTTTCTGTTGCTGTTGGAAATTTGAAATTACAAAGTAACAAACACACATATATGTTATATAATATGTTCTTTTCTGCACCTTGCAGTTTTTCGGCGCACAAGTAAGCTCACTGAAAAATGCCAGTTGATTCCAAGCAGTGCCTTTGAAGTGAAAGACAAAGTGGGATGAAGCATAATATCCCCGGGGTCCCATTTGGTATTTGAAAAAATAAACATTTGCCAAGCCCAATCTTGTGTGACTGATTCTGTACGTATAGGTCTGGGAAAAGAGCCAGCAGTATTTGTACAATATAATTAAAATGATATGTATTCAGAAATGATTTGGTCTTTGCGGACAAGTGATGATTTCATTATTCAGTCTTGTTGACTCCAGAGAGCTCGAGTCTCACAACAGAAAACGCAGAGTTTATACTATACACAGTGATGTGGACACACAGTGAGTGAAATAAACACACAGCTACTTCAAACAAACATGTTAATTTGATGTTTTTTATACCACTTCAACAGTTTTTCTTCAATTTCATGAATGAAAAAGCTTTAAAAAGCAGATTGTCCTGTTCAAAATGTTGAATTTGAGAAAATTCAACATAATTGGACAAAAATCCCCAGAAGGTCAGTTTGAAAGCTTTTACACAGATTTTGATCACATCAGTCTTTTTCACCAAGAGATAACACCTACATTTGTAATGGGATTTAGAGGTGTGTGGTCAACTAAACACAAGTAATGCAGTGCAACAATACCTAAAACTTTCCCTCCTATTGGGTAGGAAACATTAAGACATCTGGTTTTTATTAATAATTGAAGATAAAAGATAAAACAAAATGCAGCTGAACTTTAAAAGTTGTCCTCATCAAAGCTTATCTGAACCTTTTAAAAAACAAAACTGCTCTCTGGCATTTATTCAGTCATCTCTTCCAAGAAAAGGAAAATAAAATTCTTTGGTGTGACTGAGCACTTTTTTTTTTCCAAAGCCCACAGTTCAACCACTCGTAATATCCCCGCTAAATGTTCTGATTTATTACATCTTCAAATTTCACAATCTGGGGACAAATTGGTCCCCTCAAAAATGCATGAACATGGCTGAAAAGCCCCATATTAGATGGAAATGCATTCCTGATGTTGCAACATGAGAGAATGCGGGCACGGTCGTGTCACTGCGGATTAAAGGAGATGCCATGTTTTGTGACCTGCAATACTGTTGCTAATTTGGGGACACTTGATACGGTGCCTTTCACTGGAAGGAGACACAAGCTCAGGAACCCGCAGTGCTCTTTCTCTGAGCCCAGTCGCTGAGCTCAAGGTGACAGAGACACATGGCCCACAGGGCAGTTGGAATAAGCATCTTTACTCTAACAAGAAGAACAAAAGCATTGTGAGGCGGAACAAGCTGTCATGCCAAAACATTCATAAAGAGGCATGAACTGGCAAGTCCTCCATCTCCACATCTTGAAAAATAATCACTCCCTTCTGGATGTGTTTATGAGGACAGAGGGGCCTGTACAGTGACGCCTGTACACTACACAGAGGAAGAAGCACACAGTGCAGCTGATCTGAGCCTTGGACTTGGAAAAGGGCATGCCTGATGTGACCCTGAGTTTTTGTCATTTAAAAAACAACAGAGACAATTTCTGTTGAGAATCTTGCCAGGAGATTGACATGTTGAAAGGAGCACAAAACAAAAAATCAGTTGAATTCAGTGAGCCACCGAAAGGATAGCTTGTCTATCTTTGACCCCACACACACGTGCACACACAGACAAAATCCTGCTTTTTACAGCTTTGGTCTGAAATTGTAGGTGTCCACCACATGTGCTTCTGATCAGATCATAAAAAATCCAGTATACATAAACCTTTGCAAGAAAATAATTTATCCCAGTAAAAGCTTATACAAGGTTTGCAGTAAAAAAAAAAAAAAGATTATTTGTCCCTCGGCAGAAAGTTATTGTTAAAAAAAAAAAGAGAGAGAGAGAGTGAGAACTGCGTCCAACTATTCTAAGTACAGCGCAATCCTGTGAAAAGCTCTTTCTGATTCGAATAAATGGAGCCAAGGTCAGGGCCAAGGAGTCTGGATGCTGTGCACATGTAGTCGCCTCTCAAAGCAGCAGTGAACACACAGATCTGAGGGTGCCAGGGGCAGGTTTAGAAACTTTTGTACAGAAAAACCAAAGTGGGCACAATGTTAACGAATTTGTGATTCGCTGGGTGAGTTTCAAGACTTAAATATGAAACCAAGGTTATAAATAATCTATAATGACCAGTTTGATAATTTTGCCTTTGTTTATGGTCATTTTATGTCTCGTTTTGGCTGTTTAACGTCTCTTTATATTTACTTTACATCTTCTCAGCCATTTAAGGTCTATATGGTAATTTTTCTCTCTTTAAATCATTTTACTTCGCATTGCAACCAGATTTCTTGGGGGGCCCCAGGCCACCCCTCTGGTACCACCCCTGTGGGAGACAGCACAATACTACGGTATGTTAGGAAGAAAAACCACAATCTATCGCCTTTACATTGGAATTATTATGAAAGTACATTTTTGAAGCATGACATATTGTAAGTGAAAAAACAAGCAGAAAAAAAAAATGCTTCGGTGGGTATGAGGTATGTCATGTGAGCAGTAGACTGTTTACAAGTGACCACAGGATTAGGACGGGTGGGTTTATGCCCCGGCAGAGGTTCAAATAATTCCATGTCAAATCCAGGGATATGTATATTTTGTCCACCCATTTTAAAGCACCCTTTTCAAGTTGATGGATATAGTGAGAGCACATGACATGCAGAGGATTTGCTATTCCCCTTCATGATTGCTATGGCATTGTTTCTTTCTAAGCTTCGCAAACCTCTGAGGATGTTTGGGTGAAGCCAGGCATGTATTTGTTTGTCAGAAGCCCATTTATAATAGATCCATATTTCAAAACAAAAGCATACCATCAAAGTGTTTATCTTAATCATTATATTCTTGTCAAGACAGCGTTTATGGATTGTGTTGCGATGAGGAAACATGAAAGAACAAAAGAAACTTCAGGATTTACTGATACTCAATACAGTGGAAGATGAAATAGCATCTATTTAGTGGATAGTTGGCTCATACAATAACAAGTATGTTGTTTTGTTTTGGGTTTTTTTCGAAGCCCAAACAGCTGTAAGAATTTTAAAATCATTGTTAAGCCACTGTGCATGATATGATGATTTGCATTTGGAGGGAGGAGAATTCCTCTGAGGATCTGCTCCGAAGAGTTGCATCAACCTTGTTCTCTGGATAGACAAAAAGGGCTTTATGTGGCTCTGCAAGCTTGTTAAAAAGCAAAGGAGAATGTCAAAGAGAGGAACACGTGGATATACCATTCCCAAAGGAACAGCCCTGACTTTAATAGAGAAATGTGCTTTTTCTCAATGGCTTTTGCAATCAGTGTATTTTATTAAATCTTAAAAGTTCACTAACAAACTGCCGGTGACCCAAAATGTCATAAAATTTTCCTGGAACGCAACTCGGAAGTGAAATAAAAATGTGTTTGTTATAGCTGGTTCTGAGTCTGTGCTATTGTTAATGGTGTCATTGACCTTGCTACCTTTGAACTGGTACCCAGCCAAAGTCAAGATTATGATTTATTTCCTACAAATGACCCAAGTATAGTATATTAGGAGGCTGTTAGAAATAGATTTTCAACTTCAGCCAAAGCTGTTTAAGTGAACTTACAGCACAGCCCGGTCGTTGAATAAAAGCTGTGGCAGGAGGCTGCATACGAACTGTGATGGAATCTAGGTTACAATGTATTTTTCTACACATACACCTTCATTTGTGTGTCACGTCAAGTTCCTGAGCTGACATTTACAAGTCTTGTGATAAATGTGGATAGCTGTTGCACAGGCCATCATCTCACATGGAGAGTACCCGGTAGGGCTTAACATCATGTCAAGGTCTTGACAGGCTCATACTGCAGACATGGTGTCCGGACATCCGGACCTTGAGCTCCAGGTGCCTCCACAGAACCACATTTCTACTTTACTTTCTCCAATCAACTCCCTCATTTATCAGTTGGACACTTCTCAACATCCCGCTGCGTTTACAGTGATCCTGAAACCAGGAACACTCCTTTGATATGGAAAGAGCACATCAGCAACTCCATGTCCATTTCCCATCAAACCAGGCAGCTCCTTTCAGAAAAATGACTTTGATTGTAATTGTTTCCCTTGTGAAGGTGCTCCACCGAGTTACTTCTGATGTGACTTTAATCTGAATCTAAAGGTGCGATCCCAAACAGGCCAACAATCAGCAGAACTGCACATGAACAGTTCTGGAACTCATTTCTCTCGGTGTCTGGGCTTTGCTGCAAGGTGTGGATGGAGAACATAAGACAATGTTGTAGTGGCTACAACACAGTGTGGATATATCGCTCTGCCAACTGTCCGCTCCTCATCCCTCCTCAGGCTCGGATGTGAGCTTTAACCTTGAAGGCAAGGCAGCGCCGAACATATGCAAGTAATTTGTATGGAATAAATAACAGGATGATCTTATGACAGTCAGTACAGCTGCTCTGGTTTTGCTTTGTTGTTGGCTTAGCTCTGAAGGAGGCAGCAGTGCCAGGCTTCAAGCTGTCACTTTGGAGACCTGGAGTTGGAGCTGACATTCAAACTTTGCCTCAGAGTAACGTAAGTGTTTAAAATAAGCCTTTTCTGAGATTTGCATCTCTTTAAGTGAAAACAGATTGCACCACACTAACTATTTCTTATGCAAAAATTATTTGTTACCAAATATGTGAGGGCAGTAAATGGCATATGTAACTGTGACTGACTCATACAGACAAAAGCAAACCTCAGCTTGCGTGCCCATTTAGAAGAACAAAAAAAGTATTCATGTTACAAAATATATTATTTACACAAAATATATGTATGTTTAAATTTTCCAAATATCTCAATTTGCATAAATACTACAAACTCATACTCATGAACTCATGTGTATTCATACCTCTGTGTAGGTCGCAGTTGGTGCTGGAGCCAATCCCAGCTCACTCTGGCTGAGGGCGGGGTACACCCTGGACAGGTCGCCAGTCCATCACAGGGCCAACATACAGAGACAAACAACCACTCACACTCACATTCAGACCTACGGACAATTTAGAGTTACCAATTAACCCAAACATGATGTCTTTGGACGGTGGGAGGAAACCCACGCAGGCACGGGGAGAACATGTAAACTCCACAAAAGCCCCAGCCCAGGGAATCAAACCTATGATCTTTTTGTTTTGAGGCCAAAGTGCTAACCACTATGCCACCACGCTGCCCCGTACCATACATATAAAAAAAATTAAAATAGATAATACCTAAATGTACAAAGTACAAACTATTAGGTTACATGTGTATATTTTCATGCTCCTTAACAGGTCTTTATTACTTGTTACTTCTTACTTGTTCAGAGGTTAAAATGTGGGCGTGAACAGTAAAACATGACATAAATTCACATCACTTCAAATTCTCATACCATCACATGTCAAGGGAGGGAATCTATTTGGGAAATGTCTAACGATGTGCGAGTAACGGATCATAAACGCTGGCGTCTGCTGCAGAATTCTTTCCTCCCTCTCTTTTTTTTGGATGTTTGATGAATCATGGCATTGGAGAGCAGGAGATAAAAAAAAATAAATAAAAAAAATCTTCTTTCCAACAGGATGGCTAAAACAAAGCAAAAAAGATAATGCTTACCACCAGATTGATCATTCTTCTCACCATGCCAGATTCACTTTCCAGTGCAGGTATAGATTATGGATCTCCTCATTTCCTCTACCTGAGCCAAAGAGCAGATGGATTGCACATTAAAAGACTTCAGACATGTCAGTGGCCATTTACAAAAGCCAAAAAAAATGGGATAGAGGCGACATCCTTTCGGGAAAGAAACAGATTTAAAGTGGCATGATTTCCCAAAAGACCTTAGTAACTAAGAGGCAGTTTACAAAAAGTTTGTGTGATTTGTTCTTATAACATTTCTTCATTAATGCCGCACAGGGTTAAGATTGTCATTGGATAGCATGGCAATGAAGGACCAACAGATTACACACATTTAGTTGAGTGCAAAAGAATGGATGTGTGTGTGTATAAAGTTAAATGCACAGCTATCATGTTGAATATTGATACACATGTAATTTGTGCTCTTTGTCTGGCGGGGCCATTGGAAGTGAAAACCTGCCTAATGCTTCAAAGAGATTAATAAAAACCTTGGTCACTCAGAACATTTGCATTAGATGGATGGCCGGACATCTGTTCAACCTGAGTAATCTCAGACAGTTGGAACTGAATCCTGCCTGCAGGACCGAATACAGCAGTGAACTGTTGCTAACACTGCACAGTGACTCGTGGTGGACAGTCATCCAAAAATACCACATAAAACCAAGTCATTCTTATAAAGCTCTGCTGTCCCTGTGGCATTAAGCTGGGGCTTCAGTGCTAATAAAGGGGATACTAAACCCCTTTAAGAGACTTTGTGGCCTTGAGGTTAAGGTAACAGCTAATTGTTTCACTTGTGTCCTGAAGCTATTCATGGTGAGCTCATGAATCAAGCATGTGACTTATGCATCAAGCCACATCCCCTCATTCTGCTCATGCTGCACAAAGACTCTGATTTATGGCTGGACAATGGCCCTGCAGAGGTGTTGGATTCAATGAAATACAAGGGAGAACATCTGGAAAGCCTATTAGCTTCGAATCACAGCTTGGGCCCGTTTGATAGCAATGGCTGATGCAAGTCTGAAAATGACATGCTTGGTGCACAGAGGGACATTGAGTCTTTCTCATCTAACAGACGTGTGAACCGAGGTTGCTCATATTTCAGGTAGATCAATATTAATGATCCTACTTAAAGCGCCAGGTGAGCTAATAAGAGCCTTAAATGAGCCTCTTCCATGTGTCCTTAATGTCTCCCAGATGTACAGTGCTTCAGTCCTCTCTGCGTCCTTGGCTTGAAGCAAGAGAAAAATCTTAATCTGAAAAATGAAAAGGCCTTGATAAGATAAAGCATCCATTTCCAAAGCTGCGTGACACAGCCAGTGTTACACAAGTCATTCTAGTTAAGGATAATTGGTTAAGAAAGAGCATCAGCAGGGAGTGTCTGAACAAGGTACTAAACCTCCACTCATCTTAGCTCCATAATAAGAGCATGGGGAGGCGTGTTGAAATACAACCCCGTCACTATTCATCCTCACCCCCTTGATGCAACAATGACTAGCATGCAGTCTGCTTTTCATTTAAGGGAATTACCTTTGGGAGGCCAGCAGACATCTCCTGAGTTGCTCTGTGTGTGTTCTTCTCATCCCTGCAGAGCTGTCTCATTAACACAGAATCCAGCAGACTTGGTTGAGCATTGCCCCATCTCCACCCCGCTGAAGCCTGCAGCCTGCTGCATGGAAGCTGAAAATAATGGCTCACACACACACACACACACACACATTACAAAGTCCCAGTACACAGTCCCCAGTTCCAGCACTGCTCCCCAGGTTGTTGCAGACTAAGACCTTCAGCCTCTAACAAGTTGACTGTAATGCTGAAGCCCCCTTAAGATTGAGAACAGGAGGGGAGAGCTGGGCATCTCATGAGTTGAAAGAAGTAGCACTAGCTTAGTCTAATTTACAACTTTCATGAGAGCTATTTGTTACAGTGTGTGCAGTTTACCTAATGAGGTTTCTAACATAGTACACAAGTTCTTATAGCTTTTCAATGTCAGGAAAGAACTGCTGTGTTATTTCAGGATAGTGTGGAGCAGCCATTACTCTTTTCCTCTGTAAAACATGTTTTACAACCATTGAAAAAGGTCTAATTATACAGTCATCGGTAGGGTGGCTACTTCTTTTAAAGCACTTACGAGTTCAGGCGTCATCTCATCGGGGTGTGGCTCATATCATTTACATTTCATTAAAGCATGCTGTGAGACATCATTGATTTCTCAGTAAACCAGGAGTTTCCATGATGCAAGCAAAGGGGGGGGGTAGCTGTGTCACCCATCAGGTGCTGTCAGGAGCTGTCAGAGGACAGAATCCAGACGCATGGCCAGGAGAGGCTGGGCCAGCCAGCTGTCACCTCTCTGACACCGGCTGAGACCATCCATCTGGCTGAGAGAGGCCCACCATGGGTGGAGACAAACTCACCAGATCCCGGACTACATGCTCATGAAGGCAGGAATGTGCACGCACAAGTGGACATGTTTCATGCGCACATAGATACCAGAATAAATGTTTATGCACATACTATGACATTCATGCACTCCTTTATGCGTGTACACACATATGAACTTGGATATCGCTGCATGCCAGAGCTATTTTGGTTAATCATCAGTACAATCTGTGGTGCTGTCCACATAAATCTTTCCCTCACAGATGGATCTGGGAAATAGGAGTGACATGCAACCATCAAGCCAAACAGACACAGATAAACAACTATAACATTTGGATGTAACACTTGCTTTCACATACAGTGACTCTCTTTCTCACAGTGATTGAGTTTTAAGAGCACAATTTTTTTTTTTATTCCATACACCTACACATCATTATGAAATACATAAAACTTCTCTGCTGGCAATAAGGTTTGAATGAATGGCAAGCTTACCCTACTCCAAATTTAGACATGGCACAGTAGTAGATCCATTGCTCCTTGTTAGGTTTCAATAGAGCCTTTTTTTTTTTAAGTAAAAACAATAACATCACAGAACACTGATCCAAGTGTGGAAGGCGTCCAACCTGGCATGTACAAGTAAGAAGGGTCAGTGTATTCGCCAGACATGTGGAGAACATTTGGAAATAATCAGATTTCCACATCAACCACACCAGAGACAATCATATTGTTGTACATCTTGTTTTGGTAACATTTAATTTAAAAAAAAAAAATCCTAAATGACCACAGCTGTCCCCAAAATTCTGGCTCAAAATTACTAAAAGAAGATTACTAGTTTAATATTAATTCACTGAAGATTGAAATATATTGAATTTATTGGCATATACAGATGTGTGTACCACTCTGGTAATTGTTAAGGGCATTTCAAAATGGAATTTCGGTCTTTGGGATTTTATTCAGTTGGTGGGGACTCAATTAACCAAGACGCAATTTAACAGTAGGTGATCTCTATTAAAAAAAACTGCATATGAGCCACTTTGTTTTTTACAAACGATCGTTACAATAAAACCAGATAGACAATTAAATGAAGATGTAGTTGAACACATTATTCGATGTTATGTTAGTAGATTGGTGAAAATTTGAGCCAGGAAAAGGTGATTATATTGAAAGTCTTGGTTAAAAAAAAGAAGAAGCTAAAAATGCATCTCTGTGCACTCAAATTCAGAATGTTATTCTGGTCGTGTCATCATGATTTCATGTTACACTCAGGAGATGAGAAGCAACAGTGAGCCATGAGAAATGTTGCTGAAAGCACAGGGCAGAGTCAGGAAGACAAAGACGCATTAACCAGAGCAGGGTAGATCAATGATAATGTGATCTGATGACATCGTTGAATGAGCTGTTCCCCTCTGGTGGTCTCACCATCGACCAACTCCAGCCTGGAGAGGGTGAATTTTGTTTGGATTGGCTTTAATCTTCCCATCAGACATTACAACGCAAGCGGTATGCTGCAAGTATTTTCCATTTTGCCACAGGAGAATTGTCAGGTTCTGCAAGTGCACAAGCACAGATACGTCAGCGTGGCACATTGACAGGCAGCTTGTTCAAATAAAGAGCTGACAACGCTCGGAGCTCAGCGACTCAACTGCTGATGAAAGTATTTACAGAAACACATGCACATGACAACAGAAAACAAAAACAAAGCAATTCGCTCTTCTGTCTGTCCATGGTGCTGAAAGGATACATTTTCAAATGGTGATTTGAGCAAATGCACACATTTTCCACTCAAAAGTTAATCACAAATAGTTAAAGAGTGGTTTGAAAATGTGATGAAAGAAAAAGCATAAGCTCTTGTGACAGATTTACAATGCATAATCAGAACTATACAAGAAGTTGATTTGATCTTTTCTTTGACAAATAGCGTCATATGGTACTGGTTGCTTAAGACAAGAGCGTGTGAAACCAAATCCTCAGTGGTGCTCATTGCAATGAAGTATAGCACGCAAGTCAAAGTGGAAATTTGTTGTCTATTTTTTTCTTGTCTCAAGAGATACTTGGGCTTTGATTTGAAGGAACAGGACCATGAGTCTACAACTACTTAAAAGCAGTTCAAAGCTAAATATTAAAGCTTATTAAAGTCACATCAGCTCACTATAGCAATGGCAACATACATAAAGTTCAGGTTATAAAATGGCCACAGTTCGAACGTTGGGTTGAGTTTGGTGGCTCGTACATTTGGTTGAGTTTCTCAAGCTGAAGAGGTTGTAAGGGGTTAATAACCCAGCTGACCAGCTGGGGTACATTGGCCTTAATGTAGATTCAGCCACACAGCCAGCTTGGCCATGAAAGTCATTTCTGTTTAAAATTAAAACTTTTCAGTCCACATTCAAGGCTAACTTTGGCAATCAAGCATTAAAACAAAATTTTCCATTTGGCTACTGTTTGGCCAATAAACTCAAAAGTCGGCCTCCAACAATCCAATATCAGGGGACAACAAAATGTTCAAATAACATTAGAGGCAAATTCTGGACATTCCAATGTCAAAAGTGATTTGAGAATAAAAACATTACAATTCTCACTGTGAATGCTGTCATGCTAATCTTAGTTGCTAAACTGCTCATCATTTGTAGTTATCAGGCTAACATAATGTTTTCAGTATCATTAGCTGCTTGGTTTGGCCACAAATATGGTATTTGGATAAAATTAAAATGTCATTAGCAGTAAGCTGCTAATTTTAATGCAGAGCTGCCAACTCTCACGCTTTCGCCACGTGACACACGATTTTGACTGTTTTCACACGCACACATCCAATTTCTCACGCAAGAAAAAAATCCGATCCTGGGCCGAGACTCTTTAGTTCCTTTTCAAACTCCCCGGCGGTAGATGGCGCTGAGGAGCGCCACTGCTGCATATACATCCTATTTACCATCGACAGCGACAGGAGAAGAAATACAAAGACAACCTGCGGGAGAAACTCGAGAAGAGAATCGCTGAAGAAAATCTTCATCTTCACACTGAGCAGAGACTGGGTATGTTACAATGAATGACGTGTCGTTCAGTTAAGTACTCGCTCTCTTTAAACTTTAAATCTGGAAAGAAATTATTCGTTTGTGTTTGTGCATGTGAACTTGATTTAGTGTGGTGAATGTAAACTCACAGAGCCGCCAACTCTCACGCTTTCGCCGTGTGACACAAGATTTTGACAAAATCTCACTCCAAGGTTTTTTGAGAAGTTGGGAGCTCTGTTAATGGCCATTGGGGATGAATTTCCTGCTACCTGTGGTCCTGTTCATCAGCATGAGAAAAACATTTGTCTAGTAGGCTTGAGCTCAAACTTTCTGTTACAGAAATATCGTTAGCTCTTATTACCTCTGAATGTTACAAAGTTAGCATTAGTTGCCAACTGTTGGGCAAAGCTTATAATGAAGGTACAGCACACGGTCCTGTTAATATGACTTTATGTAACATAAGGCAAGCATTAAGTGTTACAGTGCCACTGTCATGAAGCATACATTTTAAGACCAGTATTAGTTGCTAAAGTTTGGATGTTATAGAGTCAGTATTAGCTGCTACTTGTGGAAATGTTTAGCATTAGCTAACTTTTCTCTTTGGGGGACAGCATGGCGGTGGTTAGTGCTGTTGCCTCACAGGCCTGAGTTTGATTCCCGCGCCTGGGGCCTTTCTGTGTGGAGTTTATATGTTCTCCCTGTGCCTGCGTGGGTTTCCTCCCACCATCCAAAGACATCAAGTTTAGGTTGATTGGTGACTCTAAATTGTCTGTAGGTCTGAGTGTGAGTGTGAGTGTGAGTGGTTGTTGGTCTCTGTCTGTCTCTGTGTGTTGGCCCTGTGATGGACTGGCGACCTGTCCAGAGTGTACCCCGCCTCTCGCCTGGAACATTGGCTGGGATTGGCTCCAGCACCCCCTGTGACCTGGAAACAGATAAACAGTACAAGATGAATGAATGAATGTATGTTCTCTTTAGGGGAAATTATTTTAGCCATTCAATCCCAGCAGCCTCTGGATCAGCATCAAGATAGCAGCAGCCTCACGTTTGTTAGCACTTAGAGTTCACAGTTTTATTCCGTTTTCAATCAAGGACAGTTCTCCAGCTTTCAACTGAATATAACATCATCATCATAATCATGCAATTTGATATAAATTCTAATATAACTATTAGATACGCAGAAGCGATCTTCTGTGGTTTGTATTAACAGAAATTGGCCCCATTCCTTTCATTAGTATTTTATCCATGCGTCCCTTTTTGCTTATTGTGAACAAATCTACCAAACCAGTTCGCAATGTAACAGTTCAGCTATCAAAAGCTGATGAAGCAACAAAACATGTTTTCATTAGTTGGATCTGCTTTTACTATTTTATTTGTAATCTCATCATGTAATTATCCTCAGTGATGACAATGTGATAATCCTGTCGTGCATCTGCGTCAAACTTTAAATAAAATCTCTTCTCTCCTGTATTAGCTGTCATTTCAAGGTGTTTTGCTGCTCCACACCATCCATCTCCTCTCTTTATACCCATTCCTTCTCATCACATCCAGATTTTCAGCTTTTCTTCACCAAATATATCCCTGGGATTAATAACGCATTTCTGATTCTGCTTCCCATAAAAAGCACAATTTTGTTTTGCACATGACCATAACTGTCGATTTAGCACAAATTAAGTATAAACATAAAATCAAATCAATGAGACAGGAAAAAACACAGTTTATTGGTAACAAGTACACCAGTATAGGTAACTTCACTCACCAGCTTGGGAGAGCGCATCCTGGGAAATATAAACATAAAAACTATATAATAATGTTTTCCAATACTTTATTTCAAAGGTTTGCTTTTTATACTATATAGTGTTTAGATGTGTGCCCATACGTTTTAGATAAAATGCACCAATTAGGCCAGGTTCTGTGTTCCCACAACAAAGACAAAAGCAGTCTCCAAAGCAAATGCTCATGAGAAACCATAATGAAAACATATAAATGCTCTGAGATTTTTCCTGGCCATTCAAAAGAAAATATTTACTTATTGACTCTGCTATTGGTGTTTTGGACGGAAGATATTGGTGACAGAGAAAATGTGCAGATGTGACCAATCCCGAAACTCTTTCCATGTCACAAGGAGAAATCTGAGACTGCAATTAACTTTGAGCTGCCGTTATGTGACAGTGTTTATATTGTTACAAATCTCAACACGGAAACGGAAACAGTAATGTGTCTGATAGACACAACCAACCCCCCAATCCCTCGTTCAGTGAGGCCAGTCATGCAACAGTCAAAAGTCCATCCTCTACCCAATATATAATATATTTTATTAGCCCAATAGGTATTCATGTATTATATTATTACGTGTCTCCACTGTTGGTACACATAAATTTAACATGATGACCTGGTGTTAGCTGGAAAATGGTGAGGGGGTTAAGTTGGACCCAAATCTGAAGTCATAAACATCATCACCCAAAAGGAAAGCATTGTTAAATAATAATAATCATGACAAACAATGCCCTGTTATAACTCCTCATATGGTAAAAGCATAGCCCAAAGACGATCCAGATTTAATAGAGGTATTTTATAGAGATGGGAAAAGGATGTTATTTCATTATAATGTCTCAACCGTATTCAGCAATTTATCCACATAATTATGGTCGGCAAGGATGTGTTGTCACGGGTAAAATATGGCTCAGAAAGGGCCAAGAACCTTTATTGAGCTGATATTAATTGATTTGTCCTTAACTACCGAGACATGGTCTCTGTAGGCTCCGCTTCTGCTTCCTCAGAGCGGAGCAGTGCCAAAGCACTGTCCTACCTCTGCATAAAAATAAATGGGAAGCTATGGGGCTAGTCTCTAAAGTCAGAGGATGTTTTTCGATTTCATGTCAGCTGCCTAGGAGGCAATTTAAACAACCCAGCAGGCTAATCAACCAGGTATAAAAGGTAGTTTTATACCTACCTTTTATACCCCCCCCCCCCCCAATCCTATTACAACAAAGCCATAAGAACCAACACAGTCTGTGGAGAAAAGTGTAATTTGACCTGTATCCAAGAGACATTACACTGTAATGCAGACTCACTGTTATTGTTGCAATATCTAGGAAAAAGCTTAACAAAAAAAGTCCTTCAGCTGTAACAATCATCCTGAACAAACAATACTTATATGAAATGGGCTGGCATGGAAAAACAAAGCCTTGTTTTACTGGAGGACTCCGAGACAAGACATGAGTTTTCCTGCCGACTGCGAGACATCAGTAATATCTCAGTGGAATCGCATTGTTAGCCTCGTCTGAAGAGCTCCAATCTCCACAAATAATTCAATCCTCCTAATATCCTCTAAGTATTTGTTGTGACCACAGAAATGTGATAGTGTTCATTCTCTGCACCCACAGGTCAGGTGGTGGCAGATCACAGACTACCCTGTGACACAGGGGTTAAACCAATCATGTATAACTTTCTCACACAGCCCAACCGGTGCCTTCAGAAATCGACAACAGCTTGTCGTTGAGCAAACGGGTGAACCTGCTTTTATATGCATTTACATCAATGAACAGTTGGGTTGACTTGCCTGCTGCTGAATTGTCCATTGAATTTAACAAGATCTCATTTACTGATGCAAAATGTGATGCAAGTGTTGTTAGACAAACTGTACCAAATAGCATCTCTGAACTTTATTGACTTATATCCTAGAGCCAGTTGAGTCCTACACGTTGCTTTACAAACCTTTCTCATCAGCACAGGGCAACGTCACATGTTCTGCAGTAAAACAATGTAAAGCCAGATTCTCCATTATACCTCTCTGTAGTTGTTGAACATGTCTTAATAGTGAAGGATGTCCTTCAACCATTCTCAGTTTACCAATTTCTAACATCCCAGCTTAAACAAGTTCAAGTAAAAACTGTTAAACACTGCCCCCTACTGATGCAGAATATTTTAGTTGAATCAAAAGGAATCATAATCAGTTTCTACTTTTTTCCATGGTTTGCAGTCTTAACTTTTCAAGCATAATGTCAGTGTATTACTTTACTTTTCCTCTCATTTATTCCCAAGTGTATGGAATGTTATGTCAATAAACACTCACTCTCTGGAGAATGCGCTTCTCCAAAAAATAAAATCTGAAGTGTCTGAAAGCATTCACCATTTAAAGGAGCCGACCGGCAACTTTCAATAAATTTTCTCACGCTTGCACTAAAATGTCAGACATAGTAAAAGACATAGTAATAACAGTAGACAGAATAGTCTAAAGAATAGTCTATAGTCTACATGCTATACATAACTGCTTTCTTTGCTGGCCAATTCAATTAAGGATATGCAAATATATTAGACAAAAAAAATTGCAGCATTAAAATAAAAAAAAAAAATTAGATGTGCCTGTTTCTGAAACTCCAAATGCTATAGCAGAGATATTTTATATCGTTAGAGATATTATTAGATACAAAGAAGAAAATAAACATACATATATTTCATACCATGTATAGAGCGTCAACAGTTTCTTACAAGTTAGGCCAAGAGTCAAAAAATTAGATTGATATGAAAAGCAATTATTTGTCACATTATAGCATTGTTCTCATGTGTAAGGAAAAAAAATTTATTTGATTCATAAGGGTAGTGCTTTTGAACTAACTTATAAAACATCTATCAATCTATCTTTAAATAAGTTAGCAGAATCACAGGCAACTCTGTATATAGCTTAAAAAAAACCCCAAACATAAAAAAAAATAAAATAAAATCTGTATATAAGACACAACTGCTAATTGAAACACATATCAATAACAATACCCTTTTCTTTCGGCTATATAATGAAAAGTGTAGTAAAATGCGACTAACACTTTTTTTTTTAATATATTAAGTACTCTCTTCCGTAGTGTCTTGACTTTCTCTGTGTATAAACATACCACTGTTGTACTTGAGTCAGCTGTGTAATAAGCATACAGTACTTGTATTACTGGTTTGAATGAAACCTTTATGGAATGTGACTTAAAAAAAAAAAAGAAGTGCGACAAGGATAAATGAATCACCCATCTGCTCTAAATCTACTGTGAATCTCAACCTCAAAACTGTGCCTTTCTCACAAGGCACATGGCCTGTTCCCTACTGAATGTCAATCTCCATTGTTCTTCAAGTCCCAATATTGATTGTCTTAACCTAAATATACACCATTCTCTTCACTGTGCCTTAACATATTGAGTTGATATTATCCATTCACTATGTCGCATTTGCATTTTCACTTTCATTGTCCGCTTGCATTTTCAGGTTTCCAAGTTGTTGGAAAGTCTAATTTAAATTTTCCTAAACTGTTTTACATTCACCTTTACATTCATCTACATCTAGTGTACTGCTGTCTAACAGCCCCTCAGCTTCATGGTCTGGTTTTACTTTGCGGCTCTTGGTCTGGAACTGTATGGGTAGTGTTTCATTTTGTTAAAAGGAATTCGTTTTAGACTTGTCTGGTTTTATGTGAGTGGGCTATGAGGTTCCTGAGAAGTGTCATAAGACTGTACCTATTTCTCACCTGTCAATTACACAGTCATAGTCACTTTCATACAGACACCGTCTATAGATGAATTAGAACTGTACTGTACAGCTTTAAGCGCAGTGCCCTCTCTTGTGAGCTACTTCCTCTAATGTTTGCTCACATAAAGCTGTTTTTTAACAATTCTACTCAGGAACAGTGGAAAACTGTTTGTCCTCACTAACTGCCTGATACATTTCCTCTGACTCTGATGACTCAGATTCTCTGACATTTTTTTCAGAACTTTCTCCATTAACCTGATCAGACTTGGCATCATCCTTGTAGTCATGATTAGCATCCTTAGGTCCCATATCTGGGGAGAAAAATGAATGTGGCCTTGGAGTAGGAGGAGAGGTACCATTTCCAGGAAGAGACTTTCTTTCCTCATCCTCGGATTCTGAAAAAAATAGTAAGAAGGAATAAGAACTAAAACTGCACCGGTCTGGTAAGTCTTCCCAAAAGGTCAAGTGATAGCAGCCTCTGTTTAAAACTAGTTGAAATCAACTAAAACTCTTTCCTCTCTAAGGAATGGACTGCATTGAAATGAATCATTAAAGTGAATCAAACATAGCTTCTCCAGTTTTCAACCTGTTTAAGATCACTATTATTTGTACATTTTTTATCATTTATTATTATATATTATTATTTATTATTATAATTTATGAGTATTATTATTATTATATATTAATATATTATTATTATTTCATTCTGTTATTTCAACATCTTATTAGCTTTTCTATCTGAATAAGATAAAAGGTTGTTTAAATTAGATGAAAGTTTCAAGCAAATATGTACTAGATAAAACAATATTTGTTACCACCTTGTGGTGTTAAACTATGAGGACAAATGCAGAGCAAAAAAAAAAAGTAATTAAATATTTGACATATCATGGTTCTTAATTACATTAATGAAAAAAAAAGAATTAGTCCAATATTATTGACAAAAAAGGCACCTCATTGTTTGATTGCCTATGTTTTTCTTGCTGGTTAGCGAGAAAATAAATAAATTGTAAAAGATAACAAGAAATCACTTGGAGCACACCCTGCAAAGAGTGAAGCGTCACAAACAGAAATAAAAAATCAGTTGTGGCATCCATTGTAATAGTAGTAGTGTTAGGAATGACACTGCAAAAGTGTTGTTTCCAAACCTGGGGGCTTAAGAACAGTGGATGATTCTGCATCTGACTGTGTGTCCTCATTATTGTTCAACACACAAACTGGGTGTGGTTCATTTGCCTTCTTAGTGTCTGAAGCATCACTGTCTGTCTCTCCTTTGCTGTTGCCTGAGAGATTCTCTGGATTCCCATATAAAGATGAAACACAGAAAACATAAATTCAAGAAAAATCATAAAACACTAGAAGAGACTAAGCTCTTCATTCAGATTGTCCAAATAAAACCAATGAATTATGCTCGTATCAATGAGTGCTGAAATAAAAACATGATTAGTCAATTAACTGATGGGTAGAAAATTCACAAGTTTCTTGATCACTGACTGAACAAAACTAATGTAAAAACTAGGAGATGCCATTGTGAGTTTTTGGTTCCACCATTTTCATGAGCTATTTATCTGTTCAGCATCATTCAGACTTATCCTGCACAACCGCCAAAATTACATCTCTGACATGCATATAAGTGATCTTAGTTTTTCCCTCTATTGTCTACTGTCACTGCTGCATTGAGAAAAAGTAAGAGAATAACACAATGCAGTGTTCTTGGAGCATTACTAGAAAAAAATGCTTTAAACCAAGTTTAACTGCTGTTGTAACACAAACACATTTCTCGTTCTTTTTCTTTGGGAATGAAAACAGGCTCAGGCTCCAGATTCCCATTACTTTGGCTTGGATGACTATGTTGCTGAGAAGAAGCAGCGTCATTGCTTGATTGCCTATGTTTTTCTTGCTGGTTAGGAAGAAAATACATAAAAGGTAAAAGATAACAAGAAATCTTGAAAACCAATTCTACACTTACCAAATATCCATACTGACATTTATGTGACACCAACAACACAATTATTGAGTATACAATAGTTAATCAAAAACACAGGATCTGGAATGAGGGCCAAAAGTCACCTGTTGGCATGGTTGGAGATAAGATCTGTGTATCATCACCCCCCTCACTTGGAACACACTCTGCAAGGAGTGAAGTGTCACAAACAGAAATAAAAAATCAGTTGTGGCATCCATTGTAATAGTAGTAGTGTTAGGAATGACACTGCAAAAGTGTTGTTTCCAAACCTGGGGGCTTAAGAACAGTGGATGATTCTGCATCTGACTGTGTGTCCTCATTATTGTTCAACACACAAACTGGGTGTGGTTCATTTGCCTTCTTAGTGTCTGAAGCATCACTGTCTGTCTCTCCTTTGCTGTTGCCTGAGAGATTCTCTGGATTCCCATATAAAGATGAAACACAGAAAACACAAATTCAAGAAAAATCATAAAACACTAGAAGAGACTAAGCTCTTCATTCAGATTGTCCAAATAAAACCAATGAATTATGCTCGTATCAATGAGTGCTGAAATAAAAACATGATTAGTCAATTAACTGATGGGTAGAAAATTCACAAGTTTCTTGATCACTGACTGAACAAAACTAATGTAAAAACTAGGAGATGCCATTGTGAGTTTTTGGTTCCACCATTTTCATGAGCTATTTATCTGTTCAGCATCATTCAGACTTATCCTGCACAACCGCCAAAATTACATCTCTGACATGCATATAAGTGATCTTAGTTTTTCCCTCTATTGTCTACTGTCACTGCTGCATTGAGAAAAAGTAAGAGAATAACACAATGCAGTGTTCTTGGAGCATTACTAGAAAAAAATGCTTTAAACCAAGTTTAACTGCTGTTGTAACACAAACACATTTCTCGTTCTTTTTCTTTGGGAATGAAAACAGGCTCAGGCTCCAGATTTCCATTACTTTGGCTTGGATGACTATGTTGCTGAGAAGAGGCATCTGTGTTAAGCAGAGGCTGATTTATGTCACCCAGTTCTGCCTCCGCATCTGAAACAGACGAGAAGGCAAAATATAATGCTGCTCACTAATAAGAAAGAAAAATAGATATCAGACTTCATGCCATTGTCATCAAAAATGCACCAATTTGATTGAAAATATGGCTGCTTCAACTGAATTAATTGCCCGATTGCTTTTATTACTCTTATGAGAAATTTAATTGACCAGATTCATTATTAATTCATCATTTTGGTGAGGATATTTATGAAAGAACTTTCTGCTACAAGTTCTGTTTTTCTGGCATTTCGAAAATGAGTCAATGGTAAGAATAATTTTAAGTTTAATTGAATTGTTACCCTAGATATTAGTCTGACCAGAGAAAGAGGTAGCGTACTTTCTATTGAACCAGTTTACAACTGTTCTTTGAAAGACTCAGTCATAATTTTTGTAAGCTTTGCTGGACAAGAGGGGAGAGGGACTAAGAACATTTTTGTTTCATAGAAACAAGATTAGACACATCAATATCCTATGTTTGGTACTACTGCACCTAAAAAAGCTTTCTGTACATATGTTGGTAGGTGGTGGGAAAAAAAAAACGTTCCATTTGTTTTAATGCTTAATTACAACATTAATTAAAGGTATTATTGCATTAAGTCACCTGTTACATTTTTGGGGAATAAAACTGTGACTATATATGCTCATTGTATTTGCTAGTGCTCTGCAGTTGGTTATACTTAATCAGTTATTCTATTTATTGTGGGAGAAATGATAAGGAACTGTGATTGGTGATGTGATTGTGACTGAAATTTAATTTCCTTAGATTACAAAAATAATGACCACTGGAAACAAAGCAGAAAGCAGAAACAATACCTTCTTTTGGAACACGCGCCCTTGTATTACTGTTTCTTTCAGAAAGACATGCTGTATAGGAAGAAGAAAAAAGACAAAGTACATTCTTGTTTCATCAATCATGAAGACCACAGTCAGTGTAGTGTTAAGTACAAGTGCATATAAACAGCTATCTATACATACTGTAAGTAGACCTGGAGAAATGTTTGAGCTCTAAATAACTGAGAATATATATATAGCACTTAATTAGATATATATATCCAGTGTATCTTCTAACGTTCCTCAGTTGTTTAAAAAATTATTTAGGGATCATAGTCTGTGGTTACGGTGCAAACTTTACCTTTCCACTTTTTTTTGTAGACCAAGTACAAGACCCCAAGTAGTAGTAGTAGTAGTAGTAGTAAGATGGTTACAAATAAGCCAACAGCAACTCCTGAAGATGAGCTCTTAACTGTGTAGTAGGACAAGAGTTATAGCAACATATAAAGAAAAAAAAAATATATATATATACACACACACACATTCAGTGTTATAATTAATGCCGCACAACAGCTTTTTTTTTAAAATGAAAACCGGCACATTTGGTAATAGAGTTGGAATAAGAGTGAAATCTTACCAGGAAAGCATGCCTTTGCATTGAATGTAGCTGTTTCAACGGTCAGAGGGTTACTCACCCTACATGTGTATATTTTATCATTCTGTTCATTGTCCAGATGTATTGTTAACTCTGAGCCATCATACACATTTCCATCCAATTCCCACTCATACCTCATAAAGCGCTGAGGTTTGGCATCACATTTTAGTGTTGCCACTGTTTCGTTTGTATTAGAGCTGCCATGATTGAGGTTGCAGGATATGGACGGTTTTGGAACTTTGTCTGTATGAATATATGAAAGATAAATACATGAGTGCAAATGGAAAGTAAATAACAGGTCTCATGTTAAATAGACTAATAACAATAACTCAATAACATAAACAATTAGCTGTGGCGTGGTGATGTTGTATGACTTGTGGGTGTAAATAAGAGACGCACAAACAAGACAAATTATAACTGAATTAATACAATAACTGAGCTGGCAGTGATTACCAATGACCAATGTTTCTGGCCTAAAACAATATATAAATACATTTGCATAACTCCTTTGGTTACCGTCATGGAAACTAAAGCCCTTTTAGCTTTAGGTTAAAGGAAACAGACACTGAGAGCTGCATGAACTTAATGTCAAAACGTTGACTTTTTAAAGCCAAGTGAGCACTGGATGTAATGGATTATCATCTTCAGGTCTTTGAACAAACCACCAATAGAGGAAGAGCAAAATCCCTGAATTGATACTAAGGCTGTAAAACAGCACAGCAAATGTGTGAACAACAAAATACAACTTTAAAGGTTACGACAGATAATGCTGATTTTTGATATTGATTTACTGTAGCTGGGGGCAGTACAATGCTTTTTTTCTCTTCTTCTTTTCTTTTTTTAAAAAAACATTAAAATAGTCCATTAAAAGTAGTACTGGCAAATTGTGTATCAGAAATAAAAGTGGCTGTGACATCTACGGCATTATTAGATTGTTAATGTATCTGACCCCTACCAAAGACTACAGTGCCGTTACAATCCTTGTGTTACTACCATACCCCTTTCCTGTCTTAAATTAACATAGCTTTTGAGGTTGGCTGAATTGTTCTAATTTGGAGTAAACCATCTTATCACAAATGAGTTGTTTAAGCCTAGTAAAAAGCCATGTGTTGCCTACAGTAGACAGACATTACACAGCCAGGTGCAAAACAGGTTCCAAATATAAAACAGACAGCACAAATTCTCTTAAAGTTGACATTCAAGCATTTTAAAACAAATCCAAACATGAATGGTTCTCGCGAGAGGCCCTTTTTTCTTGACAGCCATAACTTCATAATGACTTTCATGATGACTTTACTTTCACTAAATTGGTATGGTAGCTTCACCTGTGGAATGGACAAACCCCACATATTCACCTCAGTGAAAATGCTAATTTAAAAAAAAAAACAAAAACACACACACACACACAAAAAACTAAACAAACTTACCAATGACCTGTAGTTGATAGGTAAACTGTTGAAAATTCTCGGTGAATACTTCCAATTCATATACTCCACTGTCCTTAAATATCAGGTCTGTGATATTTAGTTCTGCAGATAACCAGTCAAGGGTGACCCGATCTTTAAAGTGACCGTACACGTGTTCCTGAAGGCTGTCAAACTCTACCACTTTGTTGCCATTATGTTTCCACAGAATATTATCAGGCTGCCCAATGATTTTTGGATGCAGGTGGAGCATCTCCCCTTGGAAGCGATACATGGGGGGTTGAGCCTCCACAGAAACTACACAGAAAACAGGAAAGTGTAAAAACATGTGAGACAACATGTGAAAAAGATGTGTATGCTTTAAACATTTAAGGATATGATTACAGCATGGGGATCGATTCAAATCTTCTGTGGGACATCTTCTGAAACTCTAGATTGTTCAGCTGTTAGCACACGACCCATGCATGAAACTTCATTCATACGATGACAGTTGCAAGAAAAAATTAAAGAAAACAACACAAACTATTTGCTAGGTCAAGGCATTCAATGTGAAAATGTCTTATCGTCTCATGATACTGTAAAGTTATAAGGACTGAATTTATTTAAGGGTAAATCAGGATAAAAGTTTGGGTTTTTTTCTGTCAACGAATGAATGAATGTTAAGGGTTGTGGTTAGAGTAAAATGGGGTTAAAGATTAAAGTTGAGAAATTAGGCTGAGCACTAGTTAAGATAAGAGAAAACACAACCTGATGGGGACACTGATTTTAAAAATCAAGTGTCCACAAAGACCAAAACCAGTCACAGCAACAACTAGGAGGGGCTTTATTGTGCTTAGGACTGTTATTGTTGTTGGCATCAGTGGTGTCAATAGACAGGAGTTACAATCTTCTGCCCTTTGAGACCATCTCATCACTTCACTTCATTAATGACTAACAACTGCCCAGTCTCCCGATTAAACACTTAAAAGTTGCAGAAAAGACAAACAGAGAGATCCTGAACCAGAAATATGTTGCTAATGAATCCACCAATACACAAAGTACAGCCTTAAAGTTTGTATCCACTCACCAAAGCGGCAGGTCAGAATATAAAAGGGCAAAAAAAAACGACGTGACATTATTTTTTTTTCTTTAAGAAATGACAGAAAACCGCCAAGTACACAAAACACTTTCACTTTCATTAATACTGGATTTAAAAGTTTTAAAACCGTCGGTCGCAAAAGACAAACTGCAAAAAAGTCACGATGTTGGTTTGGCTCGAAGGTTTTGGACAGGATTAAACAGCTCTGAAAACGATATTCCCATGAAGGTTGGTGGACAGGTGAGTCAGCCAGGACGAGAACTTCCTCATGATCGGGTATTGTTATCCAAAAGTAGCCTGGTGCAGCACACACACACACACACACACACACACACACACTCACCGTTTCCGGTCTTTTCCGGAAATATACCCGTCCCCTTCAAAATAAAATCTAAAGACGTTCTCAATGTCTTGAAATCATAGCAGAAGGTCATAATGAGCAAAAAATCTTCCCTATATATATATATATATATAAGTCTCAGTTTTTGGATTATATAAGAAATACTTAAATACTTAGTTTTTCATGCAAGCCGACATCTAGCAAATTGTTCACATAATACAATGTTTTCTCTGGCCTTGAGAAAATTAAAATGAATGAAAGCCACATAGGTTTCAACAGATATTTCAAATATTTGTGTGTGTGTATTACCTTGATAAAGTATGTTTCAGTTTGAAAATATACCATAAACACATCTGTTTATTCAACACTTTCTTTTTGACAGTTGGCTGGGGTGGGGCCCACAGTTGCATTTTCAGACCAGGGTGTGGTCTGTTCTAAAAAAAAACTGGCGTAGTTGTTAGTGCTGTTGCCCCACAATAAGGTCGCAGGCTCGGTTCCCGGCCTGGGGCCTTTCTGTGCGGAGTTTGCATGTTCTCCCCGTGCCTGCGTGGGTTTCCTCCGGGTACTCCGGTTTCCTCCCACCGTCCAAAGACATCATGTTTAGGTTATTTGGTGACTCTAAATTGTCTGTAGATCTGAATGTGAGTGTACGTGGTTGTACGTCTCTGTCTGTCTCTGTGTGTTGGCCCTGCGATGGACTGGCGACCTGTTCAGAGTGTACCTGGACAGGTCGATGCACAGCGTGAGCTGGGATTGGCTCCATCACCCCCCGCAACCCGGAAACGGAAAACTGGTAGAAGATGGATGGATGGATGCATATTTTTTAAACCTATTTTGTAGAGAACCCAGTATTTGTCTTAGATTAGCTATATGGATACACACACCTGACACCTAGTGCTATTTGTATGCAAGCATATTATTGCTTAGCTGGTTCTCAAGGTTTATGTTCACCATTTAAACTGTGAAGCCACAAAACAGGCATTTGTTGAAGTGCCATTACTGCATTTAAGTGTCCGCTATAACTGGTGCTGCATTATATTTTCCAGTTTAAACTATTTCCTATGCAAAATTTCATTATATTACTGAGTTGTAAATGTGTTTTTTTTGTCAGTGAATTAGAAGAAAGGAAATGTCTCCCTCACTTTATAAAAAAACATTTAGAGGCCACATCATTTACGATGTGGGATTTGCTTGTGCAGTATTTCTGTGATGATATCATTTGATTTCTTTTGTTTATGATACAGCTTTTTTTCCGCAGTCAAATTTTCTCTGAGGCAGAATGGAACCAATGAAAATATCTATTATATTTTCTCTTATCATTTATCAAAAGATTTGCAATATCAGAAAGATGCCGAGCAGCAATGAAACATATGTCTCAATTGTAAACACATTTTATTTTACTTTTTATGCATCGTCTCACTCCCATTCTCACTAATAATAAAGTCTTGTGTGCAAGGTCAGTGTCATCGACAGTCTGAAGCAGGTGTTATTCTGTGTATGTGTGTGTAGGACTTCATGAGTGTCACACTACCATGGTGTGACACTCCCATTGGTAAAACACACTCCTCTGTCAGCACCCCTCGGGCAACGTCCCAGCACATCACTGTGGAGATAACTTGGTTTTTGTTGTCCCGACCTCCAGTGATGAAAAGTTTATTGTTACAGGCAGCAATGGCACAGCTTGCCCTCTCCCCTAGACGAGTTACTAGGCACCACGAGTCTGACAGGGGAGAGTAACAATACATGGCATGCATGGCACCACCTGGGAGCAGAGAAAATATGTTAATACAGGAAATACAAATATAAACCGATTCCCTTTTCATGCAAGAATCATACTTTACATCCGATGTGGGTAAAATAAAAGTAGTGAAACTGCAATCTAAAAATACCCCAGGATTGAAAATGTCACTTAAGTAATATTTTAGAGTTTAATTATACAAAATTTATTTAATACAACCTAGTAAGTAAAAAGATTAATATTTCACTCTGACCTGCAGTGACATAAATATTTCATAACTGTATCAAGCAACATGTAACAAAAATGTCATACCACAGAATAAATACCTGAATTTTGTACTTGTAGTTAAATTCTACTCCAACTTACCAACAACGTAAATGCAGTTCTTGAATGTAACTGCATTTATGCATTTGGTTTCAATGGGAATAGGTGCCCGCAGTTCCCAGCAGTCTGTCCCAGGTTCCCAGCACTGAACGTTATCAGTTGCCAGCTTTCCATTTGGCCCACCACCAATCACATAGATCCACCTGTCAAAGCTTGCAGCAGCAAAGGAGCTCACACCTACTGCAAGAGGTGTCGCCTGCAGTAAATACAGACAGAGGAGTTTCTGGGTAAGCATATGAGATGGACGATAGCCTAAAGAACATAGAAGGTAATATGGAAGTCTATTGCTTGAAAGCAGCATCCTTTATGGAGGATCATATGTGTAGTATTTAATACTCAATGTACATCACAATAATTCTGAGTGAAACTGCTGTCTGAGGAGTACATCACTCTCAGTTTTAACAAAGACTGTCATTTTTGGTTCATGGTGGATGGCCACAGTGTGCCAAATTACCATAATTTAACCTTAGCCAGCCGTGCTGTAAATACCATACTGACAAAACCTTGTAAACTCAACTACTAACAGTTTCTTGTAATTGATATAACCCACCATTAGGAATCATGCTAAGACACTGTAGAACTGCATACATATTACCAGCCACTATTAATTAGCAGCTTTAAGAAACATTTCACACTAAATCAACACTATTAAGACATTTCTTTTTCACCTGTGTCCAGCGGTTGTGAAAGGGATCATAGGCTTCTACACTACCAAGTCGCTGAACTCCATCAAATCCACCCAGTACATACACCATCCCCTCATGGACTGCCATCTTGTGTCTCCAGCGGCCAGTTGTCAGGGGCTCAATTTGGATCCACTTGTCCAGGGCGCCGTTGTATTTCCAAACATCATGTTGTGTCTCTTTACCTCCTGATATAATACAGACATCACAGCAAAATGTCAGAACACGCTAAACCCTCTATGCCAACACCACTGTCTCATGGAATCTTGAGTTATGGCTGTATTATTGCTCTACTTTGGGGAATATTACTCAACCCTATGACATAAAACCCTCTTTTTCAACTTTAAAAACTTAGTTGCTGAACCTGTTACATTGACCGCAGTTAAGGTGTTATTTCCTGACTTGGGAAACACTTGAAACCACAGCTGCACATTTTGCCTTGTCTACGTGTTGCTCTGATGCTGCACAGGAATAATTTAAATTGTCAAAACCTCATTATGTTAGATTAAATAGGAGAGGAATAGAAACATTTCCAGCACACCTTTTTTTTTTTTTTTTTTTTTACGTGACAGAGATGTAAGAAAAAAATGAACACATTTTAAGAGGATACAGAGATATGCTAACATTGCAAGTACCTTTTTAGCTCACAGTGAACAATATCACTTTCACCTGTAAAAGGTAACACATACTGTATTGCTTTTCTATGAGAATATGATTGAGTAATTTTTCTCACCAGATATGTACAATTCATTGCGAAACGTGATGCAAGCAAACTCCACCCATTTTCTGTTTTGGGACTCGTCCTCGATTTCTGTGTTTGGCAGTCTGGCAACCTCTAGCCTGCTTCGTCTAAGCGGGTCCAGACAGGTAACGGTAGAAATGAAGCGCTCATCTTTAGTGCAGCCTCCAATGATCAGGAATACCTCTGATAAAAAGTGCTGCAAGCGCGGTTTGGTTCGTTCTGAGACCACCTGCAAAACATGTTTCAGAATGGAAATTACACATGAAACATTTCAGTGCAGCAGATAATTATAACACAAAATGTGTTGGTGTAAAAGTGGTTTTCTTTCTTTAAAAAAAAAAAAAGGCTCTTACTGCTGTAAAACATGGACATTTTCTAGCAATGCCTGGAGTCGGTTGCCCCTGGCAAAATGACACACCTTTAAATCATTGATACCTAGCTGTTTTCAGTGTCAAACAAGTCAAACAAGTCAAACAAAAGACATATTTTTGCCTTCCCCTGTATACTAACCTCCCGGCCAGAGAGGTGGTAGACACGGGCCTCTTGTAACAAAGGAAAAGCTTCAGTGCAGTGGCGTATCAGTTCATTCGACTCCACCTTTTCTACAAAGTATGCTGGCTCCAGCAGTGGCAGACGCACATGTGTGAGCAACCTGGCCAGTAAAGGAGAGCGTTCTTCCTGCTGAGCTCTCACCCAACGCATGAGTGCCTCAAAAACACGCTCCTCACACTTCACATCCAGGTCATCCTTCTGCAGGACTATCTCCAAAGACTCTGCCGGCAGCTCCAGGAAGTCTTGTTGCTTGACCACCTGGGAGAATCGAGAGGTGATATAGTCCTGAACCTTTGTCTTCAGGGCTGACAGGGCGTGATTTTCAGCCAAATTCAGGACCCCGATGCAGTTGTCCAGGTGCAGCGACTTGCTCAGAAAGACAGCACATGCATCCACAACACGGAGGAACTAAGAGAAACAAGGCATGCACAAAAATCACAGTTATTTTTCAGCTGCAACGTGAGCAAAATCTCTTATGTACACACAGTGTTTCTCAGTATCAAGATGTTAGATTTCCAAGATTAAGATTTATGAGCTGAACCAGAATTTTAAGTATGCAGCACTCCAATAAATCGGACATAGATGGAAATAGTCTTAGAAACCTGCCACAAATGCCACAGGCCATAAAAAGATGAAAAATAAACCCTTAACATAATAACTTTTACAAGTTTTTCACTGATTAGAACTTGAACTTCAGTCCAAAAACAACTTCCAGCAGCCCAGTGAAAGAATGATGACCAATCAGCTCGCTTGAATTTTTATCTTCAAATCATTTTGTAAGATTCAAACTGCCTGTTTCAAACATAGAAGTGCACCTGCCTGGTGTTTTGTGTGTCACAGCTGTGTTGTTAATTTAAAACTGTATGGAAAATTTATCCTAAGTGTAAACAAGTGGGTAACTTTCACTTCCCTCTAAATAGGGTGAGATTTTGTTGACGCAGTGAGATGTTTGTTCCACCGAATGGGGAAATTACAGTCTAAAGTCAGAAGCTCATGAGACATGCTAAAAGTGGTTCTACATATCAGCAGCACCTTGATATGGCTAAAAGTTAATAAGTGCTATTTTTTGTTGACATGACTCCAAGTTTGATATTTGGTGTTTTAAGTTTACATGAAATATGAAAAAAATATAAATGTTTACACATCAAAACAACACATCAAGCTGCTAAACCTTTTTTGGTTTTGTTCCTCTTTCTGCGATATTATTTTTCCAGTTAAAATTTTAAAGATTTTTTTGTTTCGTGTGAGGTGTGAATTTAGTGGCTTTACATCTAATACAGCATAAAAAAACCAAAAAAACCAATCTTGAAACAAGTACTTCCAAATAGTTTAGAGCCCTTTCTCTGGAGATCAAATTGTAACGCTGTAAGTAGAGTATTCATGGTGTAACAATTTGATTTTAATGTGAAAATTTGAAAATGTGGTCAAAGTTTTACGAGGAACTGTGTGTAAGAGGATGTTTCTGCTCAGTAAACCAACACGGTTTGTTCTTTAAATATTAACAAGGGTATTTGTTGTCTTACCTGGAACTGACTGGCAGCCTCTAGTATTCTTTGGACATTGGCGTGTGTGAGGAGGGCCTGGCTGGTGTAGGTGTACTCCAGGAGAGAGTGCATTGTCCTACTGTCCAACCCCTTTAGTTGGACACATTCTTCATGACTCTCTTTTAGGCCACTGCAAAACATTGCCCTACACAGGCGCTTTCATTTAGTAAAAGCAGCTATCACAGAGTTAACCCAAAAAAATGAGAGAATGAGGGTGTATTTTTACCTGAAGTACTGACTGGCAGCAGCAAGTATGGCTCTGTGGCAAGGAAAGTCCTGTCCTTGAACACTCAGTATCACATCAGTTAGTTCTCTGTTTACTCGCAGAGTCTCCATCCCTCTCTGCAACTCCAACGGTAGACCTCCGTCTTTCCAGTGTACTTCACTTGCTCCTCCCAGGTTTTCTCTCTCCTCATCTGGTCTGGATTCATCTCCAGAAAACGGCAAGGGACAATCTGTCGTCCTCTCTATCAAGTCATTCATCTTTGACATCTGATGTTTTTCAGCAGCTCCCTCACGTCCAAGGAACAGCATGCAGCTTCTTTAAGTGCAGCTGCATGTGTAAAAAGACAGAAGATAACCTTTTGTGGGTTTCGCTTGCACCCTTTGCGTCGCACTGAATCGTGGATTTGTTTTTTCCTGTCCCCTTCATACTTCCTATTTCTGTTCTGTGAGGAACATGTGTATGCAGCAATGCTTGTTTCTAGACACTTCCTCTTTGTGTGTCGAGTAAGTTTCCCCTGCGTGATCCAATTTTCCTCTTGAGGACCCTACAGGTGCGAGGTGTCAACCCCCAAGTATTGTATCTAAGATACATTTTTACACTCTGTACCTGCTTTCTAATGAACCGCTTTCATCATAGGTCACATTTTGTTTAAGTGTCATACATCACTCCAATCATTCTTACACCTGAGTGGGATCAAACTGTCTCCATTCATGAGAAGCAGTTTGTGGCTCGAGAGCTGCTGGCAGGTTAATGAGTGTGAAAGGGTAAGACATGGCTCTGCCATCATTATCTCCACTGAGGTGCTTATTCTTAATTACCATAGTGACTTATAACAATGTATATTACACGGTTTCATATTGTATCACCACTACATTGTTGTCACTATATGATATATTCTTGCATTCCCTTTTTTTTTTTATTAAATAGTAATTAGAGAGCATTTCACTTTTACTCTACATGTGTAGCCTATATGGCCTGCTGTTTTTTTGCTATGCATACTTACATCTTTCAACCTACCTATACTGCATAAATTATCATTATATACAGTATAAATTCATGTTCTCCTCCCTTCTCTTATGTAAATGATCTTATCTCCAACTGTACTGTGGCGCTTTGAATGTGTCTTATCGTCTTCGACCACAGAACTGTTGGTTATCCCCCAAATCCCCCAGCACTTTTTCAGTCAGAGGGGCAGCTGAGGCTTGAAGCTGAGAAGTGAAAGACACAGCTGCAGCAGAGGTGTGTCTGGTGTCTTTTCCACCAGGGTGCACTGTTGCCTGATTTCTCCACAAACACCTTTTCCAGACTATATTGGTAAATTCAGGCTTATTTCACTGATCGCCAAAAGTAGGTCTAACTCTGACCGGGTCTCCTGTCAAACTAATTAAACTGAGGCATCTTTAACTTATAATTCTAAAATTGAGCAAATTAATTAAGAAAAAAAAAAAAAAAGGTTACAGAGGTGACACCTGGGCTATTTTTAAAATACATGAAATATGGGTGAGAACTGGTTAGTGTAGTTTCAGACCTTCATGTGTGTGTTAGTGTGGTGGGCGGGCCGATCTTCACTTGCACAGCTCACACAGCTTTCCCTTCGCTTTGTACTGTCGCAGGTAAAACGCGCGTCCGATTTCTCCATTTGTTGGTGTGATTTTGTGCAATTGGTTTTGTGTCACATGGGACGATGAGGTCAAATCGTACACTGGACGTCAGCTCTTACGGTGTTTGTGTCTGTGATGATTTACCTTGTCTTTTTTTTTTTCGGTGCACAGGTGTGTAGTCAATCGACAATCGATGTGATTTTACTACACGAAGCAAAACTGATTTAAAAGATAGTATTTCACTGATTTTGGAGATATATAAGCAAAAATAGTCCAACCACTGCATTTAAGAATAATAATAATAATAAAAAAAATACTACATCTGACCATGCAGTTTTCAGGAACTAATTCAGACTTCCTGTTAGAGTGTATTAGAGGAAATGGTTGAAACTTTTATGACAGACAGAATCTCAGACAGGAGACAGATTGATTCATGGTGTGAAGAGTGAAGCAGCTGCAGGATGAAGTGTCCCCTGCACCCCCTCTGGACAGCCACTGGGCTCCTCTGTCTCCTCCTGCACTGTGGTGAGTGTTTTATTCCTGCATTGGAATTGGATTCTGATTAGGGATCACTCTGAATGGAAATATCATTGAACATATAAATGAACTTGACCGTGTTGTTGAATGGAACACATGTTCATCTGTCAGTATTCAAAGTCCACTAATATCCACTAATGCATGTGGATGAAATTATATGATTTATCTGAGACTGTCAAGTGTTTCTGGCAACTTATTTGCATAGTTTCATTGTAAAAAAATCACATTAAGTGAAGACTACTGTCAGCACCTCCTAATCATTTACTGTTCTTTTTACCTTTTTAAATAACTATTTTATTGATGGCCATAAACCATTTACTTGCAAACTATTCTCATGAAATTGAAAAAAGCTGCAATGAATTATTGCTTGCTTTCTTTGGGGGGGAAATGAATTCCCCCTGCTGTAAAACAAATGATTTCCACCATTTGTAGGCACTTCTCACAGATACTAATGATGAATATATACCTCACACAATAAAATGTTTAGCTCTTGTAATGTGCAATCCAACCTACCTGTTAGTTTTCCTTCACATATCAATACAATACTTAGAGAAAGGTTATTGTCTGAACTCTTATAAAACATGACCAACATTTAAATTGTTGTTTTAAACCACTTTCAATGTCTGTGCTTTATCTGTGTGTCAATTAGGAGAAGCCAGAGTGCTCACCGAAGCACAGGCTGGGCCTCTGTATCGAGTCTTGGGCTCTTCACTTTCCATCTCCTGCAATGTGAGCGGCTTTGTCAATGTGCACACTCAACAACAATTTGAATTTCGGATTATAAAGCCTGAGAAGCCAACATTTGAGATCAACATCATCAGCACTAATGACCCAGACTTTGGGTATGCTAAGTATGAACGCCGTGTGAAGGACGGGGAAATTACTCTGAAACATTTGTCTCAAAACTCAGTCCGCTTTGAGATACAGACTCTACAGAAAAGTGATGAAGGGGAATATGAGTGTTTTGTACAAAACTCAGAATCTACTTATGATGGAACCTACACTGCTAAGACAACAGTCAAAGGTAATCAGTCACCAATCTTCTGAATTTTGTGATCTATTACTCAATATGACTGCATCGCTGTATTGGAAGATGAAATGTATAATTTTCCTGTTTTTCTCTCTTTCTCTGTAATGGTGCCACAGTGATTGACAACTCCCTAAGCGTTTCATCATCTGAGTCCACATCACTGAGCTATAATGAGGGTGATGCTCTCACTTTAGCATGTCAAGCCTCCAGCAACACCATCCAGCACACCCATCTGTCTCTTGCCTGGTTTCTTCATAGAGACGGTGTGGAAAACGCTCAGCCGATTATTTCTCTGGACAGAGATTTTACTTTGAGCCCAGGGATGGGGTTTGAAGGACGTTACCAAGCTGGACTCATAAAGTTAGATAAGTTAGGAGAAGCCACATACAGGCTAAAAATGGCTCAGCTGGAGGTGTCAGATCAAGGTAGGCTCTACTGCCATGCTCAGGAGTGGATCCAAGATCCTGACCGCTCCTGGTACTCTATTGCAAAGAAGGACTCAGAGGAGACTATGCTAAAAGTCAAAGCCAGAGGTTAGAAAACCTTTTATTCAATTGGTATAATTTATTAGTAGTACAGCTTGACATGTTCTGTTTTGCCTCATCTTCACTGTCACTGTGGCTTTTTGACAGGATGTGCCTGACATATTTGCCTATGTATCTTTTGCCTTGTATAGAGTTAGTGCCAGACATGTTGTCTTTGATTGTGACAATCACACCGCAGCAGACGACACTGCAGGAGGGGCAGGCCCTGTCGCTATCATGCAGCATTGACACCCTTGATCTGGAGAAAAGATTCTTGTCTGTGGCTTGGGTCCGGGGAGGCGTCGAACTGGCCCGCATTGGCCCTACAGGGGTTCTGTCTGTGGGGCCCAAATACAGTGACCGAGCTCAACAAGGAGAGCTGAGAGCTGCCCGGACAGGCGACAAAGATTATCATCTCATATTGCAGCCTGTCAGAACTGACGACCAGGGGGAATATTTTTGTCGGGCATGGCCACAGAACAGAGACCAGGGTGGGGCCTTTACACAGGGAGCACCCCAAAATTCAAGCCTTCAGCTTGTCAGCATCTCAGCCACTGGTCAGTCAGCAGATAAGGCCATTTCAAATGACATTCAGTTTCCTTTTCTGTGTGATTTACCCTTGATTTTAAGATTATTGTTGATGATATTTATAATAATCTTACCCTTTCAAACAAACTCTCTGTTGCCTTATCTCATCACAGATAGCAGCTTGTCAGTTGAAATGCTAACCGGTGTGGTTGTTAACGAAGGCAGCAGGCTGAAGCTCATCTGTACAGTGGATGGAATTAAAGGTCAGCTCTCCGTCACCTGGCTATACAAACCAACAACTGCATCAACAACCCCGTTTGCCAGTGTCATTAGTCTAAGTCAGGAGGGGGTTACGGAGATTGCAGAGGAGTTTATGAGTCGCAAAGTAAGGGTGCAACGTCCAGCCATTGACTCCTTCACTCTGGAGCTTGATGAGATCACACCCTCCGACTCAGGAATCTACGGGTGTGCCGTGTCGGAATGGAAAGACAGCAGCAAGATCAAGAGCCAATCACAAACCACCACTGTAACAGTGGCTCCTACCAGTAAGATATGTCTCCATTTGTTTGTGAAGTACAATTCATGACAAACAAATAATGACACCTGCATACTGACACAACAGCTTCCTCATATTTAGAGCTCTGCTTCTTTCTTGCAAAAGTAAAGTAATGCCATTGTCATGTTATAAAATATGTCTTTGGGGAAGTTGCAGAAGAAGTCACACGCTAAGGATGTGGATGTTACATGTCAGTCTGCCAGTTTGTGTGACTGTCAGTGCCTCTATCCATCCATCCAACAGATTAATCTATAGAGGCCCAGGGGCCAGATTGTCATGATAGTCTAAAATGGATATTTACCACTCCTAGATTATACATAATGGTTTTACATCCCTTCTGATATTTACTGTGGCATCAGGAAATAGCTTGACATAAATAAAGTGAGCTTGATCATGCTCCACAGAGGTCATACCCTTTCCTATTTCTAGCAATACATGGGCTTGCAGCTTGGTTATAAACAAGGTGGCACATAAAACTATTCAAAACATGACATTTGCATAATTGGGTTTCCAGGAGGAAATTTGGTTTGGATTTTAATTAGCAAAATCAACACTAACGAAACAAAATCTTGGATGTTGTTTGTTCTGTTCAATATTCTTTATGATGTAGGGTGTAGAGAGTTTTGCTGGGTTCACTTCCAGGGATTAAGATTTGTTGAAATGACACAAAAGTACAGTCTGCATAAATTAGCACTTAATGAGGGAAAACTGATTTTCTGGAAATTGTTGTGACTGCTTCAGATACAAGTTTTATGTGAAGGGAAAATATGTTGACACAAGTACTTTATATTTAATAGATGAAAGATAATTTTTTTTAAAGATCTGTAGACCTATGGACGTGTTATTTTAAGGAAGGAAAAGATTTTGGAGAAGTGGTTTCTAAAAACCATATGTTGACAAAAACGGACTGACAAAGTGTCACAATCTCACATCTGTTTTTCTTAATACATGATGATGTCGATTGTATGATGACGAGGGTCTCCTCTTTTGACACAGGTTCGTTTGTGAAAGTGAATCTAATAAGTCGCAACAACAGGGTGACTGTTGGAGGAGATGTGGAGTTGATTTGCCGTGTCAGAGGTCCACGTATGCCAATAACAGTGACATGGAGCTTGCAGCGTGATGCAGCTGTTGACACCATCCTGACACTGTACTCTGATGGTAGCATCAGTTGGTCTGGAGACCAGCAAGGCTACCAGACGAAGGTCCAGACCAGAGAAAGGGAAATTTATCACCATCTGCTTATCAATGGAGCGAGCCAAAGGGAGGCAGGAAGCTATCAGTGTAGTGTGTCGGTCTTTCTGGAGAACAGGCACAAGAAGCTGCCTCCATCCAACTCTCTTGCTGTGATGGTGTTGAACCCAGGTACTGATGAGATTTGAAAGGCTACATTCCATCTTTGAAGCAGTGAAAGGTGCTCTGTCTATTTGACATCTCTGTTTTGTTTTGTTTTTTTGATAGATATGACCTAACTTTTGACTTTCTTTCCTAGCGAGCAAACTTGTGCTGACCTCCTCCCCCAGCTTGACAGCAAATATCGACACCAATGTAGAAATAAAGTGCGCCGTTATCTCAGAACCCTCTCCGTCCTCTCGCTATGCTGTCACCTGGCAACATCAGCAAAGGGGAAAAAACAAGACCATTGTAAGTTTGGATCGGGATGCCTTTACAACATTTGGGGACAAAGTGGAGCTGAGCAACAGACATCGAATCAGCATGAGGCACACAAAGGGTCCAAGTTTTGAGCTAACTATTCGGCAAGCTCAGATTTCGGACAATGGCTTGTACATATGCGAGGTGGCAGAGTGGCTACAAGATCCTCGTGGTGAATGGTATGAGCTCTCACCTGTGTCTAAAGGCACACAGGTAACAGTTGTCCAGCCTGGTGAGTTTTTTGTTTATTTTAAATTAGCTGACAGAAAAGATTTAGGTTTATTTAACGCATATATATATATGTTTCCATTTTGTTTCTGTTTCTGTCTTTTATAAGACTCTTAGTTCGTCTCCTTTCCCAGACTTTTCCACTTTGTCTGTGCATGCAGTACTTCAAAAGCAATAACTCCTTAAACTAACATATAAATAAAGATAACATAAGATGTCATTACCACAGCTCTGTACAGACAGAATAGAAACAAAATAAAGTGACATATAATTAAAAATCAAAGAAAGAACATTACATACAACAGAGAAAAACAAAGGACAGAGATACTATAGACAGAAAAATATGCAGTATGCATTATGGATGACTGTACAGTAGAAAAATGTGCATGATATGGTTAGAATAGTATATATAGAGAGAGCGAGAGATAGATTGACAGATAGATAGATGAATATATATGTGTGTGTGTATATACATATACAAAGTGCATCAGTGGTGAAAAAGCATGATTTGAAAGGACAGACACCAGGGTTTACATGTTGTTGTACAGTCTAACTGCTGCTGCGAAAGTGTCCTTCCCACAACGCGGATGTATGAGTCTCTGACTGAAGGAGCTGCTGAGAGCACCCACGGTCTCATACAGAGGGTGAGAGGGGTTGTATAAAATGGATGTTATTTTTTGCAACATCCTCCTCTCACCCACCTCCACCAAAGACTGCAGACGACACACCCCAGCACAGAAAGAGACCTAACATATGTGTCTTTACCTGTTTGCTTTTTCGTAGTAATAAACCTGTCCATTGTAACGGATGACAAAGGGGCGGAGCTAAATGTGAGCACATCCCAAAACTTCACCATTCCTTGTAATATCGCCAACCAATCCAGCAGCGAATCTGCGTTCCAAGTCACGTGGTTTTGGCAGAAGGAAACAGGGACAACACAACGCCCCATATTCACAGCATACCGTAATGCTACTTTGCAGGACAGGTTGGGGAAGGGTGAGCAGCTGAGATTTAGCCACCCTCTTCCCAACCAGTTCAGCCTTACAGTGTTGAAGCCAGGCCCTGAAGATAGTGGCCTGTATTTCTGTGAGGTAGAGGAGTGGCTCCCCTCTCTGTCTCATGAATGGATGAAGTTTGCAGTCGAAAAGTCAGGAAAATTGGCTGTGAATGTCTCTTCAGATGGTAAGCACAGTGTAATGTAATTAGCACTTTACTCTCACCAAATATGAACCATTGAAATATATGTTATTTAATGTGTGTATGTGGACAAAAGTCATTATTTGCCTTTTTTTGCAGGAGTCTTTGAGCCACAATGTATGTCAGGTACCTGGATCGGGATACTTGTGGTTTACATCGTCTGCTCGCTATTGGTGATTTTCCTACTGGTGCTGAAGATTTGCCGGAGCAAGGGCTCAGGAGGAAAGAAGCCAGACAGTTCTCTGTGGGTAGAGAAACATGCTTTGAAAACCAACTTTGGGACGGAAGACTGAACCTCATTTTATCTTTTAAAAAGTTGCCCTCTATATATTTTTGATTCATTTGTTATTCAAAGTGAAATCATTCTGGTTAAATGAATCTGTTGATAAGGCTCTATTTAGAAAAATAAAGTTTCAATGTTTTAATCGCTGTGCAGCTGGGAATAATTTTGCCTTTATGAATTAATGAATTTCATTAAACCATTAAAATTAAACAGGCACCTTTCTTTTTGAAGCTAAAACATATTTTCATAATCACCAGCTTTTTAGAGCTTATTTTCAATGGACAGTAGAGCAGGACATCATATTAACTAGAAGCTTTACACCTATAAAGCACCACACACTGAGTTACAGATTGGTTTTTATGTAGCACCATATAAGGTGGCTTGATGCTATGTCTTTGATGGGAAGAAGGCAAAGCTTAGTGATTCAGGGGGAGCTGCAAAGCATGAAACCTGGTAAGACTTGAAAAATGTCTAACACACTTATGAATCAACCAGGAAGTGTTCTGTGGTTCTGTGAAAAGACAGGAAGACTGTGTGGTCTACAAAAGTGCTGGTGCTCATCTCTGATATAACCAGTTTTCAAACTTCACATTTGTGCAGCAGATGTAGAGATCTGTTAGAGGTTTTGCTGCCAGTGTAATTTTATATAGTCTATTTATTTTTATTATACTAACACTGAATCTGAAACAATAGAATATGAGATTCAAAGTCTGACTTTAAAGGTGATTGCATTCATAATGTTTGTGCAATTTAGGTATTGCAGACTTTATGGTACATACTTCCCCTATTTTGGGACAATGACATCAAGTCTGTGCTCCTAAATAACCAGAAAATTTAGGATGAGAAGAATGTTGTTCACTTGCCAGGTCAGTAACTCAGAGCCAGCCGAGCCTGTCTCTCTCTTCCTTCAGGCCAGACTGAAGCTAAACCCCACCAAAACAACCCTGACTGATCATCAATTGATAAAATATCAAATATCGGCTGGTGTCATTAAGCAACAGACAAAAAAACATGTCACAGTGAAGTCATTCAATGAACTGAACTGTACATGTAAATGTTTGCATGTGAATCTGAAATGCTGAATCTCTTACTGCAGCTGCTGCATTTTTAAAAAGTGTTCCTGCTCAACAAAAATTTAATATTGGGGACTGAACAATTCAAACCCTAAGAAGAAATCACTTTCTTTCTCTGTCTCTCGCTCTCTCTCCTCCATTTCTGCCCATTTTCCATCTATCATGTAACAGGCAGGAATATAATCCATTTCTTGTTTTTACTTTTGAGGCATCAGGCCTAGATCCCGATATACTCCCATGCTGAGATAGACTCTTGTCCATTGGGTGTATCAGTTATGTATGACTGGTATGGTAAAACTTACACGATTTTCTGAAAGATGTAAGAAACTAAAAATACAGTGAGAAACTTTCTCAGAGCCTGTGGTTCCCTTTGCCCCAGTGAGAGAATGTAGTGCTGCCTTTGGTCTTAAATTATACTAACCCTTCACAGTCTGGTGGACTAGCTCCCTCTTGCAGCCTCGGTCTTAACTTTATTGTAATTCCACTCCCTTGTGTTTCCATGGCAATGCTTGTCAGGGCAAACAAAGAAACATTGAATTTGGGAAGCAAATCAATGCTTGTGTCAACACAGCAAAGACTAGACATAGTGGGGACAATAGTAGAGTGGGGACAATGCAGCATCCAAGGGCAGCCATGCTACTACTCTGTCTTAAAGTCTGGTCATTAACATATTAAACATCATATCATCGGCTCTCTTTGACACTGCTGCATGCAGTGCATACAAAAAAGTGGATTCATATGACACACCTATGATCTCTCTTTTCCAAAAGCTGATGTGTTGGATGACCCTTTGGTTCCCAGATTTCCAGCATGGAGCTGGGTGCTTTAGGCTGGTTATCTCTATTACTGTGATCTCATTCCAGATCTGATTTGGCATCATCTTGAAGCTCTGTCCTTCATATGCCATGAGTGGATTTATAAAAACTTTTTAACTATTGTACCATAACATCTTGAATTGAGAGTGCGCACTTAAAGACAACTCACAGGAGGATATATAACACTGATCATAAATCAGTGACATCACAGGTTAAAGTAACATTTACCTGTTTATGGGCAGCAAGCAGACGATTACTAATTTTGCATACTTGTTGACCTAATATTAATAATTTAGAACACTTAATTCAGGTTTCTGATGGCCAAGACCTTGAAATCATGGTCTTGCTGGTTAACTGATATAGCTAAATGGAACTTTGCCATCCCCACTGTTTTCAGATGGCCTAAATTTGATGGCCATCTACACAGCACCAGCAGGAGAAAAACTTGCACTTATTAACGGAAGTATTTGGTGCAGCATTACTTACAGACATTCATGGTTTCCAGAAGGGTAACCCACAAGCGCCACCAAGCGGTTGAGCCTGTTGTACATACAAATTTTGGTAGAAACATTAATATTCTGAATGACCTGCATTATCTTTGTCATTTAGCTTTATCGGTCAATAGGTGAAGATTTGAGCAAATATCTCTATGACACTAAGATTGTGGCTGCTGACAGTGAACTTGTTATGAGAGGTGGTCGCTGCACATCTTGTCTTTCCTACAGTCATCAGAAGCAGAGTCTTTATTTCTCATGCACATACACAGACACACAAACAGTAACACAAGTGATCAAAGTTTGACCTAAAACACCCTCCTGAACAAGAGGATAATGTGTCCTGGCAGAGTTAGAGATGACACAAGTGACAAGAGACACTCAAGCTACCATCTGCATGACTTATGTAATACCTCTCCTGAAATCTGAAAGTCTTCTTTGCAGCCTCCTCTCACCTGCTCTTGCTGAATCTCTCTGCTTATACCCTCAACTCATCTTTCCCCCATAGCCCTGTCTTGTCTTTGATATTCTGTTTTCACACAAGGAGAGTCTGACAGAACTGCCTTCTGTTCCTCACTCGACCCGAAAGCTACATGGTTTCATTTTCTCTTTGTCCTGTGCCCTTTTCATTCTCTACATGGAGTCTTATCATCTGTCAGCACTAGATGGAGCTATTGTAACCAAGAAGAGATGTAGAAAAGTCACCAGGTTAACATGCAGACAGATGAGTCAGTCCCTTCAAAGCTTGTCATTACATTAATCAATCTGGGTAGCTCTCTCTGGGCTTTGACTTATTGACTCTCAGCCCCCATGGCTTGGCGAGCCAGTGAACGCGTCTCTCTGTGAAGGAATTTTAAAAAAGCCTAACAAGTTGAGAGGACATGTATAGGAGGAGAGCCTAAAAGTCAGCCTGAGGCGGCAGTGATACCTGAAAATGCTACATTGTCATGAAGAAAAGCAGGATTTAAGTGAGCGTTAGTGACAAGCCATGGCCTCTTCATGCAAACACACAGAGAGAATTACCTCATTTATCCAACCGCGCTTCAACACTTAAACATATAGTAACACGGACTGTATACAAGTCTCTAATCTGTGCTGTCTTCCTTTTCTTGCTGAGGCCTGACTGTTGTCCCCAGAGATGGTTCCGGCTGGTGGAAGGAGCTGAAGAGTCCAAAATAAAAACAGCTTAAATGGTGCAATATGAAGTAATAGCCTGTTCTCAACAAACTTAGAGCTCTTGTTTTGTTTTTTTTTTCTTTATCTTTTACAGCTGTACTCTCACATAGTGGAACTGCATAGATGAGCTACCCAAAGCTGCCTTATCTGTGTGCCTCCTGTTCCGATAAGGCAACTCATCAATATGTACAGTGTGCATTTATCTTTCATGTTTGTGTGCCTGTCAGTCTTTTTGTCTGTGGACATATGCTGCTGATGTTACCTTTAATCATAATTGCAGTTTGCTGCATCTCCCTCGACACACACACACACACACACACACACACACACAAAAAGACAGAGAATGATGACAAATGTAGATGTCATTACAACAGCACCATTGAGTATTTACTGATTCATGTGCTAAACTGATATCAACCCGGCAGTTTTGTTGCTTCTCTCTATTTCTGTTATCTTGTATTGTGCCAGTAGATAATAAAATGATGAATCTTCCTTGAACCCTTGTCTCCTATGTCATTCTTTCCTCTGTTCCCCACAGAGGGCTGGATTTAACAAGGCACCACAGGCATTTCCATACTACTGGAGTTTTCAGTTTGGGATTAAATGCAAAATACTTTCCAGCAGTGATAAAATTACAATAAACACATGATTGGTGCTTCCTCATAGGACTGCAGGGGCTTTTACTGTGAGACTGTTGCAAGCCTTGCAGCTGCTTCTGGCTGTTATCACAGTTGTCATCATCCATGCTAGAATCATTCAGAAATTCTCTTTAATAAATTATTGGCCTTTTATATCAAAGACACATTAGTGACAGCAGCATGTGCCCAATGTGAATAACTGATGAGATATCTAACTAATACAGTGGGAGTTACCATGCATCTATTTAACTTGCACATGATACACTGCCAAGGGCAATCTGAATCAAGCATCACCAAGGAAACAGAAGTAGCATGTCTGAGATGTCAGCTCGAGCAGAAGTTTTTAATTTAGGACAACTGTGATTTCTGGCCGAAGCTGTCTTTGTGAACTTTTGCTGGGTGAGAATATGGTAAAACAACAGTTAAGCTGCTTCAATGCCAACTGTATAGCGTTTGACGTTATCTGATTTTGATAGCGACAGAGCTGCTGCTGAGAAGAGGCCTCTTGAGTTGAGGGATGAGAGAGGCTGCTTTCCAAAAACGTTCATTCATTGGTATCTCAGAGCAGGGCAACAGTAACTATAGCTCTGCGGCTATCAGGGACGTCTATCAGCAGAGGCCATTCAAGCTGCTAATCAGCCAATACATCAGCCGCCGGGGCTTGAGGCTTTCCTCACACCCAGCACCCATCAGGTTGCCACTTCCAAAATGTTTTTCTTGAAAAGAAGCAAAGAGAGAAATATCATGAATGTGACCGTAAGGACACAGCATTTTGTTGGTACACACTGAGGGGAATAAGGGTAAGAAAGAGACTATTGAACGTATTGCTGTTGTTTAAAAGCTAAAAGGAAAATTTGTCACAATAGAGCATTGCAGGGTGATTTTGTTTTCACCTATTTATTATCAATGCCACTTATTTTTGTTAAAACTCTGAGATGCACACTAATTGTAGATCTCTGCTATTCTAGTAGCCTTCAAATTGCTGTCATGGTAACACCTTTAGCACCGTGAGAGCAACCTGAACTGTTAATGAAAAAAACTTTTCAGTTGCCTTTGTTGCTTGAAGCCACTCTGTTGCAGCCTTTGCAGATTACTGTATTTGCCAGCTGACTCAAAACACACAGGAAAGACGAGGAAGGAGCGCAGCTCAAATCTGACATATCCATCAAACAAACAGAACCAATCTGCTGTTTTCTTTAGTTTAGTTCTGCATATTTGAATAGCTGTGCAATGCCACCAGGACCACCATCTCTGCAGCAGTCAGATAATTGTCTGTTCTCAGGCACAAATGTTTTTGTTCTCTTCTTCACTCACTGGCATGTGTATGTCTGACAATTCTTCTGTGCCGCCTGACCAATTTATTCATGCTTTCATGCCAGTTTTGACAGGTGCCTCGCCCGTGACAAAGACAGCTACTGTTTGCTAGTGAGCTGACGTCTTCATTAGCAGCGGTGTAGATGATGTCACCCCCCCAACACACACACTTCAGTCACCAGCAACAATGCTCTGCTGCGTCCATCAGCTCCCATCAGCCTTTCTCTGCATGTGAGGAGCTCCCCCCACTGCTGCTGCACTAATTCATGTTGCTAATTAGCTGACAAACACTGTACACTTCGAACGAGGACCTGGCACATTTACAACACTCTACACACTGTTTGTATGCCACATCTGCAACTGCACAAGTGCACACAAAACTTCCCATTCATGGATGTGAACAGCTGCATTCATATGGCCATTAAGAGTTCATATTGTCATAGATAACCAACATTTTCACTTAGTGTATAGTTTCTTTTACATACGTGTATATTTTTTACATTAATTTCCATATATCATTTATTAATGGCCACGTCTCAGTAGAAGTGTTCAGTCAATACTATAATTATATGACAACTTTCCTCATAATTTCCAAAACAAAAAACAACCCAACAACAACATATACTGTGCTGATAGTGATTAAGTATATAATTAACTCAACGTGAATCTGATTAGGGCAGGACAGCGGTGTAGTGGTTAGCGCTGTCACCCCACAATAAGAAGGTCATGGGTTTGGTTCCCAGCCCTGGGGCCTTTCTGTGCGGAGTTTGCATGTTCTCCCCGTGGGTGTGTGTGGGTTTCCTCCCACCGTCCAAAGACATGCATTTTTAGATTTGGTGGTGGTGGTGGTCTGAATGCGAATGCGAGTATGAGTGGTTGTTCATCTCTGTTTGTCTGTGTATGTTGGCCCTGTGATGGACTGGCAACCTGTCCAGGGTGTACCCCTCGCCCAGAACGTTGGCTGGGATTGGCTCCAGCACCCCTGTGCCCCGGAAACGGAAAAGTGGTAGAAGATGGATGGATGAATCTGATTATCATCATAAGGTAAGCATATGGAGAAATATGAAGCCAAAAGACTCAAAGCTTCTCTCTCTCCTTTACTCTCACCCTGTGCACTTTCTCTCTTTCTGAGCAGCTGGTTGATGTGACACTGAGGCAGGCGTGCCTGTCACACATCATCAGGGTCTTACAGTGTGACACAGTAGTAATGATGTGAACGATTCGTTCATTTTGAACTAATCTTTTGTATGACTCGGGAGTAGTTCTTTTTTCCCTGGTCCACACATGGGGGGGTCTGGTCTAGTCTCTAGTCTCTGGAAGGGTCCGGCCTCTCTGGAGGGGGTTCGGTCTGTGGAGGGATCCAGTCTCTAGTCTCTAGGGGGTGGGGGGAGTCCAGTCTGTGGGAGGGTGTGGTCTAGTCTCTAGTCTCTGGAGGGGTCCGGTCTGTGGAGGGATCCAGTCTCTAGTCTCTGGGGGGGGTCCAGTCTAGTCTCTAGGGGGTCCAGTCTCTGGTGGTTGTGCTGTGTGTTACCTCGTGTTGCTGTCTCTGCTATTCACTTTGATTATTAGACAGTAAACTGTTATCAAACTTATACTAAGCTAAGAATTCAACCTCTTTTTTCTTTCCCTAAACTGTTCAGACGATTCTGTTGCGCCACTAATCTAATTGAACGATTAGCAATGTCCTCTAGCTCTCTGTCTTCCTCCTTCTCCTCTCCTCTCCTCTCCTGTCCTGTGTGCTACATGTCTAGTTCCTCCTCTGCCTCCTTTTATGATAGTACATCTTGTCATAGATGCAGGATGATGGCAGAAATGGAGGCGAGAATTAGTGAGTTAGAGCTAGCCCAGCTTATGCTAGTGTAGCTTGCCGCTCCCCTGTAGCCGGTGTGGGCCGACCTAAAGCAGCTCCTACAGCAGCCAAGAGAGTTTTCTCCCCCCAGTAGCTCCCGAGCAGCCGGGATCTATTCAGGGCGGCTGGGGGACCATCCGAGACAAGAGGCATAGTCGTAGGCAGCAGCCCGGTTCACCACCAACCAGTTCACGTTTCCAAAAGGTTCTCCACACTCAGCGACACACCCACTGAAAAGCCATTATTTTTTCCCTGGCCTGCACATGTGCGGCACAGGCTCAGATTCATTCACGAATGGGTCTTTCTGCCTGGATTCTCTGTGTAGGAATGGCTGATTCGTTCATGACTAATAAAATAGGGTCTTTGGGTCGGAGTCTCTCGCTCACTTGTCACATGACCACTGCGCATTCTCAGTGTAGAAATTAGAGATTTGTTCACATAACAATGGGTCTCCGGGTCTTTCGTTCATTATTCATGTGGTTACAGCAGTAACATGACCAATGCTGTTATTACTGGTGATGATAGGTGGAGCGCTCTCCAACCGGCAAATGAAGTAATCAGTAATTTCAACTTCAGTAGGCTTTGGCCCAAAAAGGTGCCCAATAGTTTAACAAAAGCAAACTTGTGTATTATATGCCAAGTGAAGCAAACATGTTGCTCTTCAGTGTTTGAAAGCCATGATTTTTCAGTCATTACACAAATGACAGCTACAGCACCACACTGGTTCCAATGAACGAATGACTAGAAAAAAGATTTGTTCTTTTTACTGAATGAGATTAAAAGACCTGAGTCAGTCATTTGTGTCATGGTCATGGTCTGATCCATGTCCACATGTAGGTCTATAACTTTTTATTCTAGTCCTGAGCACACCCAGAATGAAAGCCATAATGGAGGTAAAAACAGGTCCCATGATAACTTTATCCCACATTTTCTTTTATGCATCATCTGTAAGTCTCTGCCCAATTACATAGAGTACAGATGTAGACATCACAAACTGGGCTCTTGTTATTTCATTTATAGTTTGCAACCTTGAATGAGAAAATAACCCTGCAGGCAGGAACAAAATATGCACGGTATATTTGGCGCTGTACATAGTATTTAATACAGCGCCGAAGGGGTGACTGTCATACTTTACGGTGAACACTGTTAGAAATCAGTTTCACCTCCCTTTATCTTGTTTTCCACTCAAAGGAAAAATCCACACTGATTCAAATAGGGCAGAAAATTGAGGTTGCCAGGAAAGTTTGAATCACTTAGCACCTCTAGCAACACTGCAATCAGGGATGTAAAAGCATGTGATTTTCTTTTTCTTCTGTTTTTTCAGTGGCTGATTGAAACCGGCAGTGATTGGTGTGTGGTCAGGAGTGCAGCATGACAGTGTCACCTGCAGAAGATTTTAGCAGCAGTATTTTCTACAGTTATTCGGTGCCAATTTACTTTTGAAGTTTTTTCCTTTAGAGATCACCCAGAAAATGTGTTTTCCTTTTGGATAATTTATGTCATCGTTAAAATTCTCTCTTTTCACACTAATAAGTGCTGAATTACAATGATCCTATTCAACTGTCAGGCATTAAGGTATTAACAGGGCACCAAAGATGCTGTTTATCTTTTTTTAATGCTTCAATGGCATAAATAGCCCTAGTATTTACAGTTGTAATCTCTTTGCTACATAGATAGCCAAATCTGCTGCTGACACAAACAGACATAAAAGGGTACCCCCTGGCCAATCTCAAAAATTAGACAAGCATTTCTAATTGTTTGTCATGCTTGGCCTTGTTGTTGTGTGTGAAAGTAGTGACGATGCTAATGTGAATCTTAGGAGCATATCTACGGTCATTTAAGAGCAGATGCTGTCCTTTCAATGAACCATATAATGTATATTTAGCAGTGTTTATGAGCTGAGCCAGGAAATTATTTCACTAATAAACTTTATCAATACCTAGTATCCACATTTGGTTTTTTTTAACTTTACTTAACTTCAAGCTACTAACGACTTAGATACAGGTTTTCCTGTAACAGAACTCATTCCTCCATTCTCAGGAGCCCACCTTCACAGCAGGACCATTAGGCGTCATGATGCAGTGTTCAGTAATTGGTATTTCGTTTGGAAAGCAGCGGTGCAATCACAGGGCAGGAGCTCACATTGTGATGGACACTGTTTGATATCAGAGCTGCACAAAACACACAAACCTGTACATGGTATTTGGATAGACACCAAGGATGAACAAACTCCATACTTTACAGAAGAAAATTCAGTCAGACATTTTGTTGGGAGCGATCTGGTCTGTTCAGGTTTTGCTCTGTTTCCAGCTACGGTATATGCATGTATAATATAATTCTAGCTCTATGTATATGATAATGCCTTATCTTAAAAAGCCTATATGCAATAAGATGACCCCAATAGAGCCAAGGGGTGTTTTTCTGAATACCCTGTGTCATCAAAATTAGCAGCTAAGTTTACATAAATGGTAAAAGGTAGTTGCCACTTTGAAGTGGTAATAGGCTGTTTTGATTTCTGTGTGCCAAGCATGTTTTCACGTGGAGAGGCATTCCCAACAGCTACCACTCCAAAATCAATTAAAACCTTTTTGCTAACAGCTCTGCCTGGTTCAGAGGGGAGAAAACTAATTTTCCCACCCGCTCTCCCTCCCCTCATTTGAAGAATTCAGACCAAGAAGAGCAGAAATGTTGAGTCCCGAGGGATTGAGAGTAACTCACTGGATTTTGATAGCTCAGCTGCAATGTTATCTCTGCTGTATGTGTGCTGCCCATAGCGAGCTTACAGCAAAACATGCATGCAAAGTACTTTGGCTTACAGGGCCTATTTCATCTTCCCCACCCCCCCACCCACACACACACAAACACAATTATATATATACTTAACTTTTGAACTATTTGCAATGAGGAGATTTCAATGGTTGATCTTGAGATTGATCTTGTTAAGTGAACACATTATTCATTCTGTCTTTGTGCTGTAGAATGTCACTGCATGTTGTACGTTATGATTCATGGGATCAAGGGTTCTCTGTTGCACAAGTTTTGCACAATTTGAAGGAAAGTTAGGAAGCTAGGAAGCCAGGAAGGTTTTTCCACTGAGGTGTGTCAAAGTTTGTTCGGGCATGATTGGATTTTCTGCAAAATCAACAAAACTTACAAGTGCCTGTATGTGTATATGCATGAGTGCTTGCAGGTCAGCACATACTGGTCATACACAGATATTTTTGTAGCTTTTCTCCTTCTACAAAACAATGTTTTTCCAGTAATTTCCCCGTCAGAAAAATATGTTACTGTGTATCTCTGCTTGTGAATTCAGAGCCATGAAAGGCACACATGAATGTGACTGATGAATGCAGGTGAGATGAAAAAGGACAGTAGGCTCAAAGGCATATTTGAGAAACTGTTTTGCATGGGAGTTCTGGCATGAGATAACGTTTGCATCAGAGGCGACGTTTTCAGCAGCAGGTGTGTGTATGTTCCCGCCACCGTGTGTTTCTCTTTGTGTGTGTACACGCACAGTGAATATGTAAGTGTGTTTGTTTGAGAGAGTGAAAGTGTATGACTCAGCTCAGGGTAGGCAGCTCATGCTTCTTCTGCTTGGCAGGCAGCAGAGATGAGATCAGTTGAACCTGATCATTTAAGGAGCTCTGGGTTTCACCTCCTCCAACAAGGACACAGTCAGAACCAAGTATATAGCTGGACAGCAACATAGGGAATTTGCATTCTGCCTAGTGTCAGCCTATTTCAGCGCTTTATTGGTCAGCTTCGCTCCTACTCTCTCTGCTCATATATAGTGCATATTAATACAGCTGAATTCCCAAGAAAGCTGATCTCATTTTTTGTTCCTCTTATCAGATAATGAAAGTTTGAAATAGTAACTAAAACTTGATCCAATAAAACAACATATTACCTTCCAAAGCATTAACAAACAGCATCTCTGCTTTGCTAAAATTTTATCACCTCTACATTTTGCTGAACTCCATCTCAGTCACATGACATTTGGATGACAAGTGGTGGAAATATGATTTGTCAGTCATTCAAGCACAGATCGTAATGTAGGTGAAAAAAAAAAAAAAGTACCACAAAGAGAACAGATATATTAGAAGTACAAAGAAATGGTTTTGGTTTTATCATATCCATGGATATTATTAGATTTTACATCAACAACAACAATCCCTTCTCTGAGTCACTCACCATGGACTAAATTTACTGTGTGACATATTGCGCATCAGTGCCATCAATACTTTACTGTAACCTTTAACAGAATTTAATACTTGTGTTCTGGTGACTGTGGTACTTTTAGTTATCTCAGACATGATGTCACATTGTGTTTTTCAATGATGTTGCAAATGTAAATGCAAATTCATGGCCTTGCAAGTTTATTTCTTTTAAAAGGTTAATGAATTTTCTCAAGGAGACTTTGATAGAAGCCATAATCAAATATAGAAACATCTACCCCTTAATGGTAAGATTCATTCATTCATTCATTCATCTTCTATTGCTTATCCATTTCCAGGTCACAGGGGGTGCTGGAGCCAATCCCAACTCACACTGGACGAGGACGGGGTCACCCTGGACAGGTCGCCAGTCCATTGCGGGGCCAAAACACAGAGACAGACAGAGACCAACAACCACTCAGACTCAGACCTACGGACAATTTAGATTCACTGATTAACCTGAACATGGATTATGGGAGGAAATTGGAACAACCAGAGGAAACCCACGCATGCACAAGGAGAACATGCAAACTCCACACGGAAATGCCCTAGGGCCCAGGCCCAGGAACCTTCTTTATGTGGGGCAACAGCACCAACCACTATGCTGCCATTCAGGTTGTATTTATCTACTTAATCGATATGTTTGACCAAACTGAAGGCTTCAACAGTGGCTCAGTCACCTTAAAAGAATAGTTCTACATTTCGGAAAATAGATGTATAGTCTTTCGTGTCAAAAGATCTGTGAGAGGATCAATTCCACTCTCATTTCATCACAATAAATATTAAGCTTGAGACAGCAGGTAATTTACTTGTCCTAACATAGAGACAGGTTGAAACATCTGGCTCAGCAAAGCTCACTTCTAAAAATGCTTTTGGATCCCATCTTTGTAAGGATTAAATCATGTTAGTGAGCTTTTTGGGTGATGATTTTTTTAACCTTTGGACAAATCAGACAAGCTGTTTCTCCCTGCTTGCAGTGTTTATGCTAACCATCTGCTGGCTCTACATTCACATTGCTGCTACTGCTGTAATTTATTATTATTTCTTTTTATTGGAAAGGATCAGCAACCTACAGATTTTTGTCCATGTGGAAAAGTTTTGGTGTCAGTGTGTTTTTGCTTTGACAGACTTGATATTTGTCTATAACGTTTTTGGCAGGGGAACCTTCCCATCTTGTTTCCTGTCCTTGAATATGCTCATCCTCCTCACAACACTGGAGAGTATTAACTATGTGGGTCATGAGTTAATGACGTCAGTTCTAATGGCCACTGTTGTTCTATATCTGTTTGTCACTGCTAAATTCCAAAGGTACGGCGGACCTGTATTTATAAAGCAGAGGTGTTGATATTCAATTAATTTGCATCGCTGTTTGCAATTTGCACTGGCTATTCAACAGCAATGGGTGGCATGAATTAAATGAATAATATGACAGCATTTCTCTTTTCTTATTCCTTTAGATTTTCTTGTATAATGTTTGTTTTGATCATCGTTGACTAACGCACAGACCTATAATAATGGTAAAGAGAACAGCAACAGCAAAATTGATGCTTAGAGTTAAGGTAAGCCAAAAATACAAGCATGGTGGAATCCTGTAATTATTCTTCAATGCCTCAACACAGGGCAGCAGGAGGGCTCCCAGGTAGGATGTTGTGTCAATGTGTTATTGTGTACTGATCCCCCGGTTGCACAAAATCCTTTCAACCGTTACAATTACATGACAAATATCTTGTAATTTCTCCAGACTTCACTGCCACCATAGTAAAATACTGTACAACCAACCACAGCAATGCCTTATTCCCACATTCATTATTTAAATCAATCATAACACATTTAGACGTACAATCTTAATATAAAACATATTTAAAATGGGTACAGATAAGTACAGATCACTGTGATATATGGTCACATATTTATAAATTAATAACATTTTGTATACAGCGTCCTCCTCTGTTACCACCTTAAATAATAACATGACTCAGTAATCTGTTGGTGAGCTAACTGCACCACCAAAAGCCTTTTTTGCCCACATACTTCCTCTTCAAATCATGCGTCATGTAAGTTTTCCATGGGTGTGCGGTGGGCAAGAGTTACCTTGTTCTACGTACACAAAGCAAAAGCTCCAGTAAGTGTGACCAGAGCCTTGAGTTGATAGATAGTATCTGCTTTTTTGTTGTTACCCAACAGCAAAAAGGACAAGCCTGTACCTGTGAGGGATGATGAGGGATGTGTGTGTGTTGCGTAATGGGGTTTGGTTTTTTGGGGCGTAAAGTTGAACAATCTTCACAGGGTGTCCTAGCTCACTATAGTGCCTTGGTGTGTGTGTGTATATGTGTGTGTGTGTGTGTGTCAGTGACTTGTATGTCCAATACACTACAAATGAATAATGTATGACTTTCAGCAGTGTTTGCACGCTGGGTAACACCTACATTATCAAGATGAGAAAAAAAAAAAAGGAAAGACACAGGAAGACAGAGGAGATGAAGGCAACACAAATAGATGAAACTCTCGAAAATTATTTTTAATGAAGCTCCCAGAAAATTAGTTCTGCTGCATGCAGTGAAAGAACAAGCGTACACAGCTGTCCTTCTTCGCAACACAGGAGGATTTTTATCCACAATGCAGCCAGGAACTGTCATAATTATACCTGATATGTTCTGTTCTGTGTGGCCAAGCAGCTCTGCTGCTGACAATGTCTGTATATGGACACCTGGTGCAACACAGTGTAATGATACCTATGGTAAGCCCAGGCAGATTGGCTGAAAGCCTTAATCGTTTCTCAGATGTTCATTCATTTGTTCACTTCATTCAAAAGCCTTTAATTGCCATATTCAGCAAGAGTAATCATTTGCAATAAAATAAACACTGATTATTATTGGCAAACACCTGTGAGCTAATGATTATGAAAATGACATGTTGAATGGGGGCTATTTTAGCCTTGCTGGAATTTGAAAATGCAGAGGATTTAAATAAACATATATTTTATGGTCCTGATAGCTACCAGCAAAGAAAGAAAGAAAGAAATCTATTACAATGGAAATTAAAAATTGAAAAATGTCCAAACACATGTATGCACTCAAACACATATGTTTCATCAAGTAATCATGGTCTTCAAGTGGGAAGAAAAGTAAAGATATGAAGTCTGAGTAGCACATAGAGCATTGACATGATAAAGTATGTGAGAGGAAAAAGGTCATCAGAGCTCAGAGATGAAGATGAAGGCACAGACAGAGAGGAGGCAAAAACGAATGGTTAGCTTGACAGTCATTTCATATTAATACTCTACATTAAGAGCCCTTATGATGAATAATTAATTTGCTGGAAAATTTTGTGACTTGTGGTCCTGTCTGGCTAATGCATTGTAAAGAAAAGCCTTCTGAATGTTGCAATAAATGTATGGAGCATTAGTTTGATGCGCAGTCTTGTGAATTCTGTAAATGGAGCTTAATTTTTAGCTCCATAAAAAGCAGTTTTGTTCTTGGACATGTGACACAAAGGCAAAATGACATCTTTGACTGCAGCAGCTTCAGATATATATAATCCCAGGTTATCTCTCTGACAATGCAGTGTGTAATCTTCCAAGCCAATGTGAAGCAGGGCATGAGAAATTGAACTGTATTACTTTGACGGTGTGCTGACTCAGCTCACATTTAATATACATTCACAGATAGAAGAGTGACACTCGTGAATCTGGCTGCTGCCAGCTAAAGTGTTGTCTTCCGCCTGCTGCCTGTCAGCATGGCGGCTGTCAAAGCCCACAGTCAGTACGATATACCAGGCTGGTGCCTGTCACTACACTTCTTCCGTGCATTTATGGCCCATCAGCAAAAGTTTTATAGGATTAGAGCGTGTTGAATTTTTATAATGAGAATAATGTAAGAGGTGGTGGATTGTGAAATAATTCTATACTGTTGTTCTGAGCCCGATTCCTTTCACCTCATAACCTCAGCTGCACTAATTTTTTTTTTTTTAGAGGATCCAACATATTTGACAACGAAATGGTACACTTTTTCTGTTCTTGGTTTATCTTCCCTCCATCTCGACCCATCTTGATGCTTCCCCATCCTTCTTTGGCTTGCTCTCTCTCTGTTATGTCTCACTGTGTTGAATCCTCTCAGAATAAACCTGACCGGAGGGCATTTCCAATGTTTATTTAACTTTTTGACTCGATCAACCATAGAACTTTGGTTTACTTCATTTTGAGTTAGATCATTTATTTCAGACATTGTTTATATAATTGGCCTTGTCCTATGTGCACTTAAGTTTAAATTTAGGATTTATCAATGCAATTGGTGCTGTGAATGTGAATCCATGTTTTCGTGGTGTTCATGTGCAAGTTTCTATAATTTGAAGTGACACTCAGGTCTCCAGGCATTCATTTGGATAATTGCAAAAATCTGTTTATGTATGCTGATGTGTTTTCATGTGAAATGCTTCTACACCGGCATTCATGGGAGACTGGAGATGAAATACATACAGAGATTTACAATATATATGCTTGTCTGATGTACTATAAAGATGTGTGGATGACGAAATAAGTAAACAAACACACTCCACACTGAGCCTCTCTGAGTTTTCCGATGTAACCTTTCTGATACCATGGCATTAGATGATTTTAATTTTGTTTGGGCACTGTGTTATTGGTTTTAAATGATGTTCCTAAGAGGGCTGTGGCAATAAAGAGGATCTAGGTGATGGACCCTGTTATGAACTGCACATAATGCCAACTCCTCTGTTTCCATGGAGACCTATGGTGATCCCCCAGCATCCCCTGTACTAGCAAACATTAATCTGAAGGCTTCTTTTCTCTTTCTTTAAATGCCTAAGCAAAAATTCCTGTGGATACTTGCCAAAATTTGTGTGAGATGGTCAAAAGTGACCTGATCTTCAGCGCTAGCATGGTGTGAGGCTCAAACAACATTACAGCTGCCTTCTGGCTGCCTGCCTGTCTGAGCAAACTGTGCCATCATTTGGCTATGCAATAAGAAGTCAGTGGAGAACTGAGCTAATTTTAGGTGCAGCAATATGTAGACCAGGTGTAACACACATGGCCTACCTAGGCAGTTCTATTTGACTGTATATTAATTCAGCAGTGTTGGATTTGGAGAGGCCTTTAGTGAAGCTGAAGCAGTAGCCCACATACTTACATACCAGTGTCTGGTCCCAATCTGACTCGCTTTTCGTTGGCAGCAGTGACTGCCAAAGCTTTGTTTTCTCTATATAATCATACAAAAAGTTGTCTGTCTTTTCTGTTAATACCATGACACAGTTCTAGACAGAAGGAGGGACAAACATACCAACCCCCTCCAGCCCTTTTTAACAGTTTGGCTAACTGCTGTTCAGATGTGAGGTTACGGTTTATTAAAATGCAGTATTCTTTAAACATCTCTCTTGATGCCTCAGGGCCCCAAATCATTGCACCGGTTGTTCAGGAAGTTTTATCTGAGCTGAAATCCACAAGCGCAGCAAAGGGAGAAAAATTATTTTTACTGCTTCCCCAAAAAGTTTAAAAAAAAAAGTTATTCATGTTACGTTCAGCGAGTGTTCAGAACTTGCAATTCCCAGTTGATAAAGAAGAATGCCAGATGGGTCTTTTGCAATTAGTTTTTTTGTTAGCAGTGTAAAGGCCTGTTCATTTATTTATGTATTACACAGGAGAAAGCTTTGAGTTTCACTGAGTTGGAGCTCTTTGGATTCTGTCCTCTCCTGAAAGCAAGTCTTTTCACCGCTTCACAGCAAAGGAGTATCATCTCATTGTGCTATTTTCTATCTACCAGCAAACTCCCATTCACCCAGTCTATTTTGAGACCTTTCTAATAATGCAGAGATTAGCAAAAAAAAAGTTTGTTCTGATACAGGTCCCAACAGAGTGGCACCTCATTATGTTGACTGCCAGGAGCGCGTACGGCAGCGTGGGGTTGGGGAAAATAAGACGTAGGAGTGATAAAAAATAATTTCTGCCAATGACACAGAGACTGCTGAGTAAATTAGGCATGAGAAGGTGACTTCTCTGATCAGCACCAGACAAGTAAACACCATCAGTGAAAAGCTCCTTGCTTGGTTTGATTTGATTTGGTGCCATAATGATTCAATGTCAGCCTCAAAGAATCGTTAAAGTTGACCCTAAAAATGAAAAAGAAAAAAAAAAAAAACTAGTAGGATGATTTAGCTTCCACTTCACTTAACCCATTCAAAAAAAACAACAACAACAAAAAAAAAAACAACAACAACAAAAACGTTTTGGCCTGAATTTTAAACTCGGACATACAGATTTGGCCTCCTCCGTGCCGGATGGTGTCCCTTCCTGCCGGGGCGTGGTCTTTGGGAGGGGGTGGGGGCAGACAGCACGCCGATAAGTTTTCAAACTGCGGGGCAAACAGTTGTGATTTGTGAAGCCTGAGACGTGACTGTAGAAGTGGGGAAAGGACGCTGGCTGGTTTCTTCCTGGGACCAGATCAAAATGTTTTTGTCCGAAAGATTTTACCAACACGCAGCATTTGATTTCATTAGTGAAGCAGCTTTTTCTTTTTCTTATTATTAGTATTTTTTATTTATTTATTTATTTTTTTGAAAGGAGGGAGGGGTGTGATGTTAAGTCGTCTCGTTGTAGGATTTGTGGGTATTTTAGGACCACGATCTGGGACACGCTCGCTCAGGTGTATTGGTAGAAGAATTGATTAATCTGATTCATTGTGTCGGCACACAAAGCCGTGTCTGCCTCATCCGGAGCGCCCGCCCACCGGGCTTTCTGCGGTGCGATACTGGGAGACTCATTACAGGCGCAGAGAGCTGCTTCCTGCTCGGACTCGGATCCGCTCACCCATCACTGAAAGGGGAGGAAAAATAACCCAGCAAGGACTTATTCCAGCCTGACTCCGTAACGCCGGGACTTTCAGATCCTCCCCCCTCCCGCTGTGATCCTCCGGCTTCAATCAGGTGTTCCGGAGACGGGCAAGTCGCGCCGGACTTGAGTCTTTTTTTGGCCGAGGAGGGTGAATCTCCTCCGCAGTTTTAGATGCGTTAAGAGGGGGGTGGGTTGGGTCATCCAGGCGTCTGGCTGACCGGCCGCACACGTCCAGGTTTAAGAGCAGATAGGTGAGGTGGGGAAGGGGGGTAAACCGGGGTGTGTGTGTGTGTGTGTGTATCTGTGTGAGGAGGGGGCGGGGGAGCACCACCCGAGGCTTTATTGAACAGGGGGACGCCGGAGAGGTGAGTCGGACACCGGGAAAAACCGCCGCTCTCACCGGAGCTGCTGCTGCTGGATTTGACTCTCAGGATAAAACCTGCCTGATATAGTTTTTTTTGTTGTTGTTTTTTTGGGGGAGGGGGGGGTTTGATTTTTGTTTTTTGTTTTTTTTTTGGGGGGGGGGGTCGGCCGGGATTTTTGAGCTTTTTCTTCCTTTTCTTGCCCCCCCCCCCTCCTTATTCAGAGGCAGAAGATAACATATTAAACGCCACAGCGCAGACCCCCCCCCCCCCCCAATCTGAAGGAAATATTGGAAGTGAATCTGCGGGCCAACACACACAATGGCAGCCGGTGCGCTCCTCTTTGCCTGTGCGCTGCTCGGTAAGTCATTTCTGCAGTGAACATTTTACTGACTGTTTATTTTTATTATTATTATTTTTATTTAATTTTAACTACTAGTCATCATGAGTCAGGTGGAAGTCAGCTGTATCGATAATCGCTGCAATAATAACAGCAGATGCCCATGAACAGCTATGCATGTATGTATATGTGTGTGTGTGTGTGTGTGTGTGTGGACTGAACTAGGTTAATGTGATGTTTGGACTTTAGTCACAGATTAACCCTGTATAGTCTGACCTCCTGTGTTCAAAGGCTGCTATTGTCAGCTCTCTTTAATTAACCCACACTTATACATTTACAAGTTGTAGGCTGCAGACACACGTCTACACACACAAACACACATACATACACACACACACACACACACACACACACACACACACACACACACAGTTCACAGGTAAACCTGGATGACACATCATGACACCCCAGGGTGCAAAGTGATCCAATGGGTGTGAGACACCCAGAGCCAGCTTTCATCTACACTAAGTCATCCCTCTGGATCAAGTCACTGAGTTCAGTTCTCAGACAGTCACACCTGTAATTTATGGGATTTCACAGACATACAAATGTTGAAACATTCACACCCTGTGACACGCAGTGAAACATGCAGACGTTCATATGGGCCCGGCTGTGCTGACACACACACATACATCCTGCTTATGAACTGTCCCAAACAAACACCAGATGGCTTTTCTGTTCCTGGATTGGGAGGCCTGTCAGCACTGCTGGGGGACAGAGGAGGGGGGAGGTGAGTGGTGTTGGTGGGGTGGAAGTGGGCCTGCTGGAGGCCCCCACTTGGCCAAGAGGATTACCAGCCTGCGCCTTGCTCTGTGTTTGCTTTCTGTGCATCAGAGGTCACTTTCACTGGGATGGAGTCCGTATTAGACTGAGTTTTCCCAATGAAAGTGTGGCATGTAATTTAAACAGTAGAGTGAGGGGAAGCCGCACATGGGTACAATACAGATTTTATCCACAGTATAGGCTGGAGGTTTTTTATATTGCATAATAGTCATGAATCATGCAGTCAATGAGAAATGGTATGAGGTGGTAAAGATCGTATCAGGTGTAAGGAAGAGTGGGTTTTGGTGTGATGTGATAATCTTTGAATTTAATGCTATTATTAGTATTGTTGGTGACATATAACCAACATTTGTGCAATATGAGATGGGGTTAATTGTTCTTTTTAAGATGAACTGTCTGGCTCAAATATTGAGATTATCTAGGTGTGAGTCTTTCCTGACAGTAAAGTGAATGTCTCAACTATTGAGACAACTTAAAATTTAGAAATCAAAAAATGAATTGGTAGATTTACTGGAAAGATACTAATCATTAGTTGCAGCCATACAATCATCAGCTGTAGCAAAAGAAAATCATAACTTAAAAATGGCAGGATTGGCGAGAATCCGTGACGTTGTATTCCTTCACTAAAGTGATGAGTTTTAAAGTTTTACAGGACTTGAGTTAAGCTGCCATGCAATATGGCACAAATCTTAAGCTGTGCTTAACACCAACTCCAACCTGTGCACAACTGCCTTCTTAATATTCTCTAAAACCATCATATCACCCCAGTAAAAGGCTGGTCTGTCTCAAGGAAGGACAGTTAAGCCTCAGTAATGCAGTGTTATGGTGTATGTGTATTAATAATGAATAACAGCAGAATGTATTGCAATATATCATCCACTGATTTATTTTTCTCCTATAGGCATATACAAGAACAACGTCTGTTTGTGCCTCTTTTTTTTTGTTTGTTTGTTTGTTTTTTTTTTTAGAACTGATGAGCTATCTGGTTTTAATGATGACTGGCATGTGTTAAAAATCATTAAAAAAGAGCTACATATGACAGCTGTGTGAGACGGAGGTGCTATGTACCCAGTTTTGGCAGGCAAATCTTAGATTGGTGTTATTCTTGCCGCTGAGCTTGCAACCAGGTGTTTGTGTGTGTAAATGTGTATGTGCGTGAGTGCATGCTTGCATGTGTGTGTGGTTATTTGTAGTGTTGGGGTATATGATAGAAGGGATATAAAAGGATATGCCTGAAGGCTGTTTATTAGCTTTACAAACAGGATGTCATCCTTCTCTCCCACAGAGAGTGAGAAAGATGCCATGCATTCAGTGTGGTGCACCGGTGTGTTATGCTTCTGTTTATGCAAGAGTGTGTTTGAAACGGGGCACCAACGTAAAGTATCCAAGACATCCCAGTTTATATAAGTAAACTGAAACTGTGATATGTGTGGGGCTGGCTGGTCTAACTGTGAAATGCCTGAGCGCTTTCCATTTACTGGGCTGACAGCAGAGCAGCCTGCACTCGCCCAGGTTCTGATGAGCTGCCAGAGGTCCGGTTTATCAGCTGGTCTCAGAGCAGCTTCACATTGTACAGAGAAAAATCTCATGAGCTTATGTCAGACAAGATGGACCCTCTGCCACCTGCAGTTACTCATGCATCTATCCTAATGGGATGTTTTTTATATATATATATATTTGATATATCTTGATTAGCTCCGGCAGCTCAGTAGGACAGGTGTTGACACAGTGTTGGAGCATATTAGGAATGAATGTGCACTAACATATATGGGTGTTCATTCTGCTGGATAGAAAGGCAATACATAATACACTTTTCATATAAACAAAATTGTACTGTGGCAGTGAATTAGCATATCACTCTACATCACTGCCTCTAATTTTCTTAACTAACCCTGACCCTGCTGGAGCCTTTCATTTTCTGTATACATAATATTTTCTTCTATTTTACTGATTTTCATTTCTATCTCTAGAGTGTATTGGAAAAAGTATATTGGCAGACTTGTGTTTGCATTTTTATATTATCATTTCAAATCAGATCTAACCGCATTACTGCACAACCATGGATATTCGGTTAAACTGAAATGAGAAAATGCACTGCAAACATGATGGGAGACATAAATTAAGCCTTCCTTGAGTAATGCATGAAAATCCCTGAGTTACTGGAGAAGTAAGGACGCTACCATCACAAAGTTGAAACATTCTGTTTTAGAGAACGGTCAGCAGAAATCTATTGTATTTGTTCCTTCAGCCGTGCAAGTAAAACTTGAAAAACCCTGATGTTCTCGCAGCATCTTATTTTCCCTTCATCCACCTCCATTTCTTTTCACTCTCCTGTGTGGGTAGATGTATTCTTGTTTCTTTATCTTTTAGTAAGTTTTTTTTTGATGCTATTTTTGATTAGCAGTTTCAAGTCAGAAGAGAATGTGAAACAGTATTGTCTTATCCTGCCTCATTACAGTGCTATTGATTGAAAAGAGAAAATTTATTCGGTGTTCATCCCAACACTGTCAAACTTGGTGCTTATCAGCAGGCAGAGTATAAAGCCAACCCTGCATAATCGCCCCAATCAAACAACATAAAGGTACTTAAGAGCTCATTTCCATTTTAGACACAACTGATGTGCCATTTTTTCTAAACCTTTACACAACATTGGAAGGGCAGCACTTATAGCCACTTAGATTTGATTGTCAGTGTGGTGCAGTGACAATTGTCACAAATGCTTGAGAGGTTAGGTTTTGAATTATCCAATTTTCCATTTCAGACAAACTCATTAAAAACTGTGCATTGCGTTATATGAAACTAAATTATAGTTAATGGTAAAAGAAATTAGAAATCCGGTGTATGGAATTGACTCATCTAAGTAACTGCATAGAGCTTCACGGAATGCCATCTAGTTTTTGAAATTATGACAAAAGTGTAAAGACAAGTTGGGTTTCTCCTTTATTAAATCGAGTCATGTCGGTGAATACATTTGTCTACATGGAGGCTGTAAAGTGGGGAAACAGAGGATATGTTAAATGTAGTTAGTTAACCGACTCATGTATTTTCTCTTCAACCTTGTATGTGTACAGGAATGTTGTAGTCAGCTCAGAGGCATTTCAAACTTTGTCACAATTCAAAGTTTGCAGCGCCACTCCCCGAGAACCACCCCAGCCTCTCCTCTGTCCCAAATTAAAGTGACAGCTGGAAGCACCCCCAACCTGAAATGACATGGATTTTTCAAGTTGCATGTGGTCCAGCCATGTGGCTCCTTGCTGGGAATTTTTGATTCAGATGTTACCTTTCTGGGAATGCTTTCCATGTGTTTATAATGCTCAGCTGCCACAAGACAGAATGCTGTCTAGACAGGGAAGCAAAATGCAGCAACTCGCTGCCATGCTGTTTGTGTAACTGTTCTATGCGTATGCAAGAGAAAAGTTTGGTGTGTGTGTGTGTGTGTGTGTCTTCATGTGATTGTCCCAAGTTTTGTCTCTCTTTATTTGTCTGTTGTTGTCACCAGAAACAGGGGACCTACTTCTCTCTGTTGAGGGAAATATGGGCTTCTGCAGCTGCCTGACTGCGGGTTGTTTGCTCCCCTTGTTATTTTCTGTGCTCGCTATATTCTGTAGTTGCACACAGACATTGTTTGCATGATAAGCATTAGACCTACGCCTCTGTGTATACCATCAACATGACGCCTATTTTGCAATTGTCTTTTTCATATCATAACACTGTTGACATAACTGACAGAAAAAGACAATGGAAAAGCAAAAACAAAGCTTGGCAATCAATCACCAAGTGCGTGGTGAGGTTCCAGTAAATATTCATTAAAGTAGGGATGCATACCGTAAACAGGGGTCATCTGTAGGTCAGCGCTCCGCTGTTGGTGAGGATGGAGATGTCTTATTAGCCATGGCTCAATAGAACTGGATATGAAGAAAAGGTCACTGTTCAGATGAGTGCGTTATTTGTGCTCAAACAAGTGAAATACTAGTTACTAGAGTGTACGAAAGCTTCAGAAACTCACACCCAGCTATTACTGCAGTTTTACTGCAGCGCCACTGTCTCCTGCTATCCAGCTCCCTCCTTTCACAGGTAAAAGATTAGCGTGAGGGCGTACAACAGCTTTTCCTCCCGCGGTGCTTTCAGATGAGTTGAAATTGAACTGGCTGAACTTTGTTGCCAACTGAGCAATAAATCAAAAGCCAAAGTTAACTGTAGATAATCACAGCTCGTCTTCAACGGCAGTGTCCATTTTACTTTTTTTAAACGAATAACCTCCCCCCTTCGTGACCCAGATCTGTTTTAGTCTCTCCCTCGTCTACATGGAGAAATGATTGATTGTGTGAAGTGAAACAAAGTTCTTGGGGGAGAATTCCTTCCTGCCATCGTTATCGGGAAAGTGGCTGAAGCAGGAAACGGAGCAGAAGTGGTGTCTGCTTTGTGTTTGACTCTCCAACAGCACCTCTGAATGACAGTCAGGACTTCCCCACATCACAACTCTCTGTCAGAATCACATGTCTGTGCCTGCACATCTCTTCATGCCTCAAATGTTATCTCCTTATTTTGTGATAACAACCCAGAAATGGCCCTTTCGCTGTTTAGTTCGTAAACTCTTGGCAAGTGTTCTTTAGGGTTGATTTGCGTGGATTACTACTTCGTCTCACTCACACACTTTAAAGGTACTCCAGCTGTCTCTTCTCCCTCCTCCAGTGAATAGCCCCTGACCTCCCTCCCCCACTCTTTCCTAAACAATACGGTTCCCAACCCGCCTCTTCAAAGAGCACTAATTAAAAAAACTGCCCTCAAATGATTCAAGCCAGATATTTTCATCTTCCTTGCAGTGTCAGAGGAAGAATCTGTGTTTCAGAGCCATATTTCCATCGGACCATTCATGAGCACCTTTCTGTTCCAAGTATACCAGGTCACCTCCAACCCCCCCAGCCATCTTCCAGTTGAGTGCTCCTCCCTCCTCTGCTGGTCTCTGTTGGGAGTGATGATGGCTGACCAACAAGAGGATACCACTTCACTCCTCCACAAACACTCACACAGACAGACAGACACCCACACACACACACGCACACAAAATCACTGATGCACCGCAGCCGTTTTTCCTTCAGTAAAACCACACTCCCCTACTTGATCCTCAACCTGAATAGATCCTACGCCGGTGAGATGCACACCAGGTACTGTAACTATGGCGACTGGTCCCCACCTGCACACAACCAATCCATATTCATCGGTGGTGTGCATGTTTAAAGATGCATGTGGACTCATGAATAAATGTTTCCATGCAGATATCCCCCCCCACCCCCTTTTGAAAAATCCTCTTACATAATGATGAAGAGCACTTCACTCACTTTGCCATTATGTTCTGTTAATGTGCTTGTTTGCCGCTTTACACCTAAAACCAAAGGGATGCATATGTGTGTGTGCGTGTGTGTCTAACTGCTTATACATAAATGCATGAATTTACAAACGCATGTCTTTTTCTGCCCGAAAGGCAAAACGACTGACAATGGAAGAAAAAGTCTGTTTGAAGTAGGCTAATTAATAGTTAATTAGTTTCCTTTCCAAACTGTATCTTAAAGCACAAATGTGAGAAGCGATAGCAAGCTGCCAGTCATACAAAAAATAACAACCACTGTGCATAAAGTAGATACAGCTGTCAGGCTTAATTTGTCCAAAAGCACGAGATGGAAAATGACCGAAGATAGTGGGATGGATTTTTTGTTTGTTTGTTTGTTTTTTTCACAATTAACACAAGCATTCAGTGGACTATGCTGCAACGGTTGCTTACGAAAGGATGTAATGGAGTGCCCTTTTTTGTTTGCCTTATCTCTGTGTGTGAAAGTTTTGTGTGGAGCAGACTCAAGACCACGCTCCTTTGTCATTTAGATAGAGTGGGGGATGTGTGTGTGTGTGTGTGTGTGTGTGTGTGTGTTTGGGGGAAGGCGTGGTGGTGGTGGGGGGGTCATATGGCTTTGGATTGGGGGTTGGGGAGATGAGGTTAGTGGGGTAGCAGGTGTCCATATAGAGTAAATGGGTCTGGCAAAGGGAGTAAATGGAGGCGCTTAATGGTGTGTGCGCGTGTGTGTGTCCAACAACTGGTCTGACTCTCCCTGTGCCTGGTTTCTGTCTCCCCCACTGCCATGAACAGTAGATCTGATTACGGCCACATTTCCAATCAAAGATTGACTTCTGTGGGCTACAGACGGTCTTCCAAGTGCTGCCCGTCACACACATACTAACGTTTTTTTCATTATACGATAAGAAATATAGAGCACTTTGCAACATTATCTGCATTCTCACATAATTATTTAGACATCCTACAAGTCATGTGTTTGCTATTGTCTAGATGATGGTAAGAAGCAAAATAGTTGTGCAATGCAGGTTCAAAAATTGCCTCCATTCATTTATGAAATTGAATTTAAAAGCAAGTTGACATTAGCATCTGTGAGGAAAATGATGGATCAAATGATGATGATCAAAGTCAAACTATTGATTGAGTGCTTGCATTGTAACTACTGGGTTGGGTGAAAGTAATGTTTTCTTGTACAATATATTGACCCAAAATGTCCTATCCTTTTATATTCATAAAAGTGAAATGTGATGTTTATGTCGGTAAATGAAAAGCTTCAGCCAGGCACTAGTCGGCCTATGACAACCATTTGGTCCAATAATTTGAGCCCACACCCTGCATTGTTTAGCGTGGCATTTTAGAGCACCAGAGAGAGATATCATTACCCAGCTGCAATAATTAGGTTTTAATCATATTTATAAGACTTCATGTGCTGAAGCTGTGACAATGGTGTAGTAGCCGAGTTATATCTCTGCACGAGCTCTCTTTGTTGACTCGTGCAGCAGGGTCACATAATCTTTCTCTTCCAAACCTTTAAAGTAATCACGTTTACCTCTGTGTTGAGGGATAGTTCGATAAAGCAACACAGCATTGAAACAGCAGCTTTGCAAGATGAAGAGGAGGAGTAAAACGATTTGCTTGACATCGCTAATGAGAATTTTGATTGAAAATGTTTGGTGAAAAGGTTGTTTAAAAGGATGAGCAGGATTTACTGCTGATTATGTGTTTAGAAATGATAGTTCGTCATGAAACGGTAACATTCAAAAGCTATTACATCTCAGTCCAGCCGCAGGAAGTCAAAGCAGCTGAGGGTGTAGGAGGAAGGATGAAGAGGCAGCCGTTCAGCAGGGGTGGATAGATTATGATCTGCTCTGTGTTGTTGACACAATCGACAAATACTACAGCCTCTAGTAGTGGGAAGCAGAAATTATGAACCAGCCTGTGCAGACCAGTCTCATTTCTGCTCAGCATGTATAGCCTCCACACTTACTTTACATATATAGCCTTGTGGCCGCAGCCTCCTACTATTCAGAGTATCGAATTGACACAGAAGAATTAAACTAGTGTTGAAACCCCTATTGTTATAATCCTGGGCTGACCAGCTGTTATGAGCAGCAGTGCAGGTGGGCTGCTGGCTATTATAGCCCAGGGGGGGCATAAATTAGGACTAGTTAACAGTGAATACAGAGGACAGCATGACCCAGGTGTAACAAGGTGTCTCGAGCCTTGTTTGGATCTGAGTCACAAAAATGGAAACGATTTAGCTTCTCACAGAGACAGGAGTTACAGGGTAGTTCTATAACATTTATTTTCACTATAAGTAATGAGAGTGAGAGATTCATGACACGCGTATCTCTTTGTGAAATGCATCGTTTATAAGATGCCATGTCATTTGAATAGATTTAGCTTGTAAGTGGACTTTTACAGAACCATGCTATGCTCTGTCTCTTCCTGTTTCCAGCTATTTTAAACTACTGACTCAAGCTACTAACTTAATCAACTGCTGGCTCAAGCCTTATGCGTATCAAATTCTCATGAAAGTGTATCAATCTAATTTTGCCAAGAAACTGAATAAGATATATTTCCCTAATTGTTTAACTAGTTCTTTAAAAATGTCCTAGTTTTGGGGAAAAAAAGAACTGGAGGTGAAGTGAACTCTTTGTACTGCAGCTAGAGATGGAATGAGAGGGAGCATGAATATGAATTGTGTTCATACCCTATACATTTACAGTATGTTTGGTTTCCTACCCTTCAGCTATGTTTCCTGCTTTCTACAGAACTGAAAAGTTTGATAGGGAGTCTTTTCAAGAACACACACTTAGAGAATTGGCTCCTCCACGGACACATCATATAAACCATGCATCTGTAACACTAGCATTACCGACCTCTCTTTACTTGAGCCGTCCAATGACATACAATACATCCACTTCATCCTCCCACTGTATGATTGCATCCGTACTCTCCTGTTTCTCGTCAGATTAAAGCTGAGTGGGTGTAATGGGTAGTTGTCGTAAGTGTTTGTCAGCTGTTAGAACGGCCTGCTGGTATGTCTGACTGGCCCGCTAATGGAAGTTAGAACACTCAGTCTCGGCCATTCTTGCTGAATTTTCCTGACACACGCAGACACACACACAATGTCACACCTATTTACCGGCTGATTGAATTGCTTGCAGCAGTGAGGATCCTTTAGCTTCCATAGCAATATGTAATATAACTAATCCGTCTTTGGAATATTCTTCTTAATAAACCGGGCAGTGGATAAGGGGTGTGTTTGAGGTTTTGACAAAAGGGTCAGAGGTTATTAATGACAACCATGCTACACCAATTTTCACATTCTGACAAGGGGCACAATTATCTCAGTGGGGAGTGGGAGAAGAATGAGAGGAGAAAAAGGCCTAAACTGTAATGTTTGGTGCTGCCTGGAGCCCATCAATCAAAGATCCAAGATTCTGCGATATGTAAGGAGGAGTGGGGATTCTCCTTGGTACATTAGATGGTTTTTAGTAGGATTATATTATCCACTGCATGTATAAAAAGAAGCCAAATGTGCACTTTTGTTTTGTGTGCGTGAATTTCCTCTTTTTCTCACAAACAGTTGTACTCCAACCCTCTGTCCACCAAAGCAAAAATTCACTTCTTCACCTTCACATCAGTGTAAAAAAACATTGTAAGCCATAGTATAATGAAGAAAATACAGGTTTATTTTGTTGTACAATTTCAGGAATTGCCTCAATTTAAATTGTACCATGAACATATCCTCTCTAAATGTTAATATTTCCATTACAAGAAAATGTCTCCACTTTCTAGTACTTTAATCTTTTTCCTTCTGCTCGTCCAACAACTCTGAATCTTTGTGTCTCTCTTGCACTTTTGCTTTCTCTGGTGATGATCTTAACAGGATCAAGTGCTTTTTTGGGCCTTGAGGGAGAAAGATGCAGAATGATTTTGGAGAACGGTTAACCGTCGCTTGAAGAGTGTGGAAGGGAAAATAAACTTGTGTTTGTCATCTCTCTCCAGAGTTTAATTCTCTGTGTGATACATACAGTATATCAGCAGCACATAAGTCAGCATCACTTATATTCACATAATTGCGCTTTTTTTTTTTTTTTGGGTGTCAGCACCCTGCAGGCAGTTTTTATTTTCTCTTTGGCTCCCTCCCTTTTCCCCTTTTCTCTTACCATGCAGTCCTCATCGCTTCCTCGAAGTCTGAAAGTCTTCACAAGATTTCAGATCTGTGGGATGAGTCTCAACCTCCCTTGGGTAGGTGGGACATTGAGGGGCCCAACTGTCTTCATGATTAATTCAGCTTTCACTGGTTGTGGTTACTTCAGTTCCATGGCTCCTCAACCTTCTCTCAGAGTTTGTAGATAAGTTATGCTGCTGCTATTCTTTCACACCATTAGTCCTAAACAATACAAAAAAAGTAAGTCTCATTATAAATGCATCTAGAAGCAATCCTTTTAAAAAAAAAAATCAAAAAAACCTTTTGAGATATTTAATATATTCTCTGTATTTTTAAGTATAAAGTAACAAGTTATACAGTTAAGAAACTATTAGGGTTAGTAGTTTGACTTGACAACATAAGCAAACACCCCCCCCCCCCCCCCCCCCCCAAAGTGTTCTGTCCCTAGGTAGATTGATTTGGTTTAAAGTTCAGTCTTTTATTGTTGCTCATGGACTATTCCAAGAAGCTTGTCAGAGAAGATATTGTTACTCTGGTAGCTCCAGCTGGATTGAAAGGGCATAGAGATTGAAAGGGGCCTAGAGCTGGGGTGGGCCTTGATGGTGCATCATGCTTCATGGGTTTGTTTTATGTAGGGGAAGCAAGCACTGATGGTTCTACCCACTGTGACTGTCAGAGACCTTTCCATTACCAGGCAGTAATGCAGTGGAGCTAGGCGCCGCTTTCTCAGTCAATGCAGGGAGCGAGGTGTTGACAACCACCTTTACTGACATCGACGGTTTTTTTTTCCCCAGCTGAGCCATGTCCACTTGGAACCAATGAGAAAAGCCCAGACAAACTGTAATTTCTTGTGCAAAAATTGAAAACTATTTTGCAAAAATGTTTTCCCTAATGTCGGGGACCCTGTCGCCCACAGTAAGATAGGGGTGCCTTGAAAAGTGACATTATTCACATGGAATAATTTGAAAGTTAGTAAGTAAATAATGCCAAACCTTCCACATTTATTTATCATTTTCTTTCAGTTACTTTGCATCACATCCATGGTAACAAACTCCAGACAATGTTTTGCTTCCATTTTAGTCTGTGTGTGTGTGTGTGTGTGTTTGAGGGCGTGTGCGCCTGTGAGTGTGTTTTGTATCTGCATATTTCTTTTTTTCCTCTTTGACCTAAAAGGCAAGATCACTCTGTGCATGCACAGAACAGCGGCACAAAAGCAGAGTATGGCTGTACAAAGAAGTGTGTTCATCATATAATGTCACTCATGTTGAAGATGACAAGAAGCATTATTTTCAGAGACAGCTTTTATGTTGTACGACATAGCGAGACACATGGAGACACGGAGAGAGAGAGAGACAGCCGTTTTTCTTTTCACATTTCTCCTGTTGATGCCAGTATTCATGCACACAATAAGGTTTTGGTAGCGATACTTGAGATATTGCGATGCTCATCTTGATCTTGATCTTCGTATATATATATATATATATGTTAGCACTTCTGCACCCCCTATGAATAGCCTCTGGATTAGTTATTACTCACTGCAGTGTCTTCTATCATACACCTTTCTAGGTATATAATTATCATTTGTTATAGAAGAGTGATGATGAGAGTATAGGTGTGAATGCTAGTGGTCTAGCTGCTGTTTCCACTGAGAATAAGACACTGGCCACAAATGATTGGATTAGTGTTTAACCCCCCTCCACTTAGCATAATCCTCTTTGCAGATTTCTCTCTCTTTCTTTCTCTCTCTCTTTGTGTGTGTGCGTGCGTGCGTGCGTGCGTGCGTGCGTGCGTGTGTGTGTGTGTGTGTGTGCGCGCGTGTGTGCGTGTGTGAGTACATGTCTGTGTGTGCGTGCTTGCATTGCTTCATATGGACCAGCAAGGTCAGTTGGAGAGCTTGTCCATGATCATTTGACGTCATCTGACATGGGACACGTTTCCTGCGTCCAGTCAATTTGCTGTGTGAAAAGTTAAAGGCAAAGGAAGTAGCAAAGTTGAGAGATAATCCAGAGGAGAGTCCGGGTGGGAACAAAGAGAGGGGTAGGAAGTTATGCACAGTCTGCAGAGTTGGAGATGAGTCTTAATGATAGAAAATCTGAGGCCTTTTGGCACAAAATACCGGCACCCGGTGATCTATGCAGCACCACCAAAGGTGAGGAAGTAGGGGAGGTTGCGGGTGCAGGATTAATGTGGAAGGGGTTGTGGAATACAGTGATCAGTTAAAGGTCTGGAGGGTTTGGTATGTCATTGTCAGCCTTTCTAAACAGCCTGCAGAATGATGGGCACTTTGAAGTTTCGCAGAGCTGCTTAAATCCTGCCTGAAAAGATGCAGAGAACCGCGAGGCACATAGAACAGACAGGAATATGCAGAGGGAAAGGGAGAGAGTGAGACAGACTGGAGGGGCAGGACGAAGGGAAGAACTGATGATGGGTGAAACATAGTGGAAGGGAATGAGAGTAATCAGAAAAAAGGAGGCAGCTCGTTTCAGGAGGATGACAAGACAGGAGACAGGCAAGTGGAGGAAAGCTCTTAGCGTACCATCATATGAGTAGTAAGGCTTTTTTTGGGAGGGGCGGTGGAGCGTCTGAGTAATATGTTTCTAGCAGTTCAGGATGAGTTGCTGGAACATGAGAAGCAGTGATGCAGCGCTACGGCTTTGAGCTGATCTGAGCTGGATGTGGGTAGAGTGGCTGCCGCCAGATTAGCAAGAAGCAGGGTCTGAGTCAGAATAGATGGTTGCTTCTCTTACCCAACGCAGATTTAGTCAGCACCCTTTACCAAAGTCTTTCTGCGGAGGTGATGTCCTATGGTAACTTTTTAAATGTCAAATGTTTTCACGGGTTATGGCCTCTAGTTATGTAGCACTGTGGCAGGATATGCAACTGGGAAGACATGTGTTTATATAGCTATTTAGGGTTCAGTAATTTGATCAGATAATCATTCCAGGTCTCAAAACATTCTTTATCTAGCAGGATTAAGTGCCATTACAGTGAGCACTACATACATTTTTTTCATTTCTTCACAAACAGACTTAGTGAGCTAAATTTTTTTTCAAAAGATACTTTTGTTTGTAAAGTTTAAGCATTTAAGTCTTGATTAGGCGAATGGGGGTCATTTAGGAGACATCAAGGCAAAAGGAATTATTATTTTAATCTGTTTTCTCTTTGTTGTACAGTTGAAGCGCGGGATTGTAAATCAGAGATTTGCTAAGATTTTATCAGCTCATCCATGGGACGTGTTTTTGGAGAACCAAGCAATAAACAAAAGACCTGACACTCCAATCTAAGGAGGGGAAAATAGATTTATAATCAATACAGACATATGCATGTTTGCACACGTGCGTGCACCCACATTCATTAATGTATGTACAAGCAGCAAAATAAGTGTGGAACCTTCCTCCCATTTAGCTCCATTTTGCCATTTCACAGAGCACAATCTGCAAAGGTGAGTTCATTTTTCAATGAGATGACCTTTTATTGTAATACACACATGCAGTCTCATGCGTGTTTGCGCATGGACACACATACACAGGTGTAAATGGGCTCAAATTATAACGGTGAATGAAATGTGGGGGTGTAGTGGAAGTGTGAGAGAAAGTTACTATGAAAGGAAAAAGGATGTTGAAGTTAAAAAGCTGTTCTGGTGAATTATTAATGCCAAGCATTGTGCCTACAGACACAGCCTCTTACAGACTTTCTTGTGCACACACATGCACACATGCGCACACACACACAAACCCAGCTGCAATCCCCAGTTGCTTGTGCAGACAGGAAACAGTGTACTTGTCACTCTGTCTCGATTTGGGGAGGGGAGGCATGTGTAAGTGCTCTGTTGTCTCTGGCCCCAGTGAGAGGGATATTTGTAGTTGTTCCCTCAATGGTGAATGCTCTGTGTCTGTTTATTGTGTGTGTGTGTGTGTGTGTCTGTCTGTCTGCATGCATGCATGCAATGGGTTCAGGCATATTTCACATATGTTGGTTACCCTAAATATAGGCTACAAAGCACTATAAAGAATAGTAATCAGTCTTCTCAATGGGATTATCACTACAATCAGCTCTGTTTGTCACGATGCCCAGCACATAGTTCATTTTTCAGTCAAATGATTCCACGCTTTGTTTAAATGAGAACACGGGATTTGATAAGTTTATTATTTATTCCTCTCAGGCCCACATTTTGCAAAAACAGTGTTTTGCAGTCTCATTGGATTCTTTTAGTTTTAGTTTTTATTTGCCAAAAAAAAAAAAAAAGGCAGCTTTGGTACAAAGATACATATTTGTATGTATGGTCTGGGACATGGTGGTGTTTGATACAACACTTGACATTTTTAACATTGTTGTATACAATTCAACAAATTCCTTGGTTAAAAAAAAAAGTCCTTTTACATTGAAGCCATATTTGCTTACACTAGCATAATGGCACAAAGTGCTAATATATATCTGCCCAGCTGATTTGCCCACTTGAGCTCTAATGAAAAGTCTGTGCACATACTTTTTCAGCAGTGATGATGAGGATTAAAATTTACAGATTTGTCAGGCAAAACAGTCTTTATCATCCATCTCAAAAACAGCTTGACCCACTCAAATGCACAGCTGACTTGTGTTTTACCAGCGCACACTGACCTCTCACTTAAATCCCAGATGGCTGCCTTTCACCTCAGTGGAGTACAGCTGCAGTGCTGTCCTTGTGGTGATGGGTTAACATGATATTGTGTGTAATAACAGTGAGCATGATTGGATGATGGCTGTTAAAGAGCAACTGTGAATGTTTAATGTGATTGGCGCTCAAGAACAGTGTGTGCACTGAGTGTAAATGTTTGTATATGCTCACCTCACCTTCAGTAACCTCACTGCAGGGGGCTTAACTGTGTCTTTTTGCAATGCAATGCTATCTGTTTTTTACGAGATGCTGGGTGCATAAATTCAGCTCATGCTCATATTTAAACAGCAGTTTTGTAACCAAGGCTCGCTCTCACTTCTCTCACTTTCCATTTCTGTCTCTCTTTTGCTTTCTCCATCTGTAGCCGGTGTTGCCGTGGCTCAGAGAGTGGTAACGGTGCAGAGTGGACCGCTGGTACGGACCGAGGGCTCCCACGTGACCATCTGGTGCAACGTGACGGGCTACAAAGAGGGGTTGGAGCAGGACTTTGAGTGGTCAATGTACCTGGCATTGGCACCGGACCGAGAGATCCGCATTGTGAGCACGGCCCAGCCAAACTATGCCTACGCCGTGTATTCCCAGAGGGTGAACAGCAAAGAAATCTTTGTGGAGAGGTTGAGCCGTGACTCTGCTGTGCTCCACATCACCAAAGTGCAGGCCAACGACCAGGGCCTGTTTGAGTGTTACACACCCAACACGGACGGCCAATACCTTGGGTCCTACAGTGCACGAACAAACCTCACTGGTGAGTCTCTAAGCACCCATGAACAAACACACTATCAATGCACAATAAATCCTCCTGCGTGTACAGGTAGGCTACATGTGTCAGTAAAGTTACATAAAAGCAACCTTTTTTGGATATATAGATAGATTACTTCCCAAAGCAGCCATCATCTGTGTCCCCTTAGGAAAGAGTGGGAGGGGACATGTTGTCACACAGAGCCCCACCTGTTCTCACCAGAAAAGCCAAACCCCCCTTTCCCTCTTTTTCTTCACCACTCTCTCTTTGTCTCATTTATACATCCCCACACACTGACATAACTCCCTCGCATCCATTGCCTTGACCCGTGTTTGGTTAATAAATGGCGTTTCAAACATAAGCACAAGTTTCCCTCTGCTACTTTTATCTGCAGTTGAATTCCATTTCTTTCATACCTTCATGCTTTTATCCCCAATAAGGCTGACCTTCCTGCCAGGGACAAACCTAATACTTGGTGACTGTGAGTTGCATTTATTTGTGTCTGTATCCACGATATTAAGTGTGTGACATTGTCAGCTGAGAGCTATCAGTGTTTATGCTGTTCCGCATCGGGCCAGAAACACAAAAACTATTGTGTGGCTCACAAATCAATAGGCTTGTTTTTTTCACTGAGTACATCTTATGGGCCTCAGCAGTTGCGTTTTCTAGGATGAGTGGTATGATTTGCATTTGGGGGAAGGCTGAGGGACAGAACACAGTAAAACCGTACTGCTGATAGCACGCAGTATTTATAGATCTCTGTACAACAGGAAGTTGGACAGTATGCAAGCAGAAGCGTGGAGAGACTGTTATCTGAGCCCCATGCAGTATCTGACCTCTTAACCCAGTTTCAGAGTTCAAGAGTAGGCAGCAGTTTTCTTCTGTGCTGTTCCTTTTTCAGTCCCTCTGTTACCCCAACAGCTACATCCCTGCCCAGATCATTGTGGGCAAACAATGCCTTGTCCTCCCACCCAACCCCCTTCCCAATCTCCTCCTCCTTGGTTTCACTCTGTCAGCTGTCTGTCCTATTCATCAGGCCTATCCTCTCTCTTTAATTTGGTCTGTCTTTATTTATCTAAAAGGAACCATTGCAGATGCTGCCCTTAAGGATATGTGTTTCATGTGACAAGACAACAACAAGCTGTGGGGTTTATGAAGGAAATATTAGGGGGAAGGATATGAGATAGAAGGGCAGACAGAAGGAGAGGGGTGTGATTTGCTTAATTGAGAGGATAGAAGGATACACAGTAATCTGTGCCCTGAGTGCTGCATTAAATCTTACTCACAGGGATGTATTTCACCCGCTGTCAACTTTGTGTAGAGGGAGCAGGTGACAGTTTCAATATGGAATTTAATACCCACTGCCTGAAGAGGGAAACTGTTTGCGCAGTGTACCTGGACGCCACTCGTTATTCTCTATACGATACTGTGATGCAGTGTTTTCCCTACTTGCATTGAGTATCACTTTGAATTGGACACCTCAGCTGTCTGTGTGTGTGTGTGTGTGCTTGGTCGTCTGAAAAAAAGGATCCAATTTGTACGTCATAGACACTTTTGTTTTTGAAGAGATTCAAGGCTTAGAAATTAAAAAAGTTTTTTTTTTTCTAGTTTTTTTGTCTGATACTAAGCTTAGATTGATGCTATTAAACTAGAGCTCTGCTGAGTCCCCTAAGTGCCAATAGAGCCTCAGGCAACGTGGTTTAACTACACATGTAACAAATAATTGACCTTTATGGCACAAATATTGGACTATGACCACCAAACTATAAGTGACAGGGATATGCAGAGAAATTGTTATTCTGGTAATACTGACAAAGTCTAGATTTGACACTTCTTTAGTCATTTTATTCCTAAGATTTTGAACAGGATGGTACTGATTAGAGATATTCAATTTTTATTGAAATATTTTTACTGGCAATTATTTTATACTGTCACACACACACACAGACACACACACACGCACATATCAGTGTTTGATTGCTTGTTTTGCAACCATGGCCAAAAAGTCAATTAAAGTAGGATTTTAAAAATTCAGTTTTAAATATTTTTTTTGGGTGGGGTTTTTTTTTGTTTGTTTGTTTTTTGATGTTTTTTTTTCTTCTTATTATTATAATTTTGGCTGAAGGTAAACATTAAACCTGGGTGTTGTGCAGCTCTTAGGCATCAAAGGTCGTTTGTTATCACTATGTAAGGAGCTCAGCCCCTTTGATTGAGGATTTGAATGATGTTTACTTGTATGTGCTTGTTTGTGCGTCTTTGTGGGTGTGTATTTGGATTTCCTCCTACACATCAGATTGCAGAAGAAAAGGCCAACAGCCTGACATGGCCATCATGGTTGTCCTTATCCTACGCACCAGCCTGCGTGCAAGTGAGTCCAACAGCTAGCAGAACAACAAGCCCTCACTGAGACAAGTATCACACAGCTCTTACTTATGAAGCTGCCATATAGCCTCGCTGTCATCGAAAGCACCATAGGAGTCACTGTGCTGGCAGATATACAGATTCCAACCTCCGCATTTGGCAGCTATCACCAACTTGGAGTCCTCTAGTAATGTAGTAATGGAGCTGGAGCCCCAACGCCTTGATTCATTTTCAGAAGGAAGCACTCCTGCTCCTTTATGTTATTCACTGCCACGGGAAAAAACACAGGAGCAAAAAGTCCATCCTCAGATGTGTCACCAGAAAAAAATTAAGTTTGGCAGCGTGGGGGGGTTGTAGAAAAGAAAGGGAGATGAATGGCGCGAAAAGGCTGAGATGAGGAAATTGAAAAAGAGAGGAATGGGGACAGAAGCGGCCGTATTGGGGAATGGGGAATGGGGAGTGGGGCTGACGCTGAATGGAGTGTGTGACCAATAAATGATGAACTCTTCCTCTCGACTCCAATCTGATTGGTTACACTTCCCGAGGCATTACCCACAATACAACTGGTGCCATAGGGGTGCACTTTAAATAGTGCCTGCCTGATGTGCCTCCTAATGTTAATACAGTTGCCAACTGCCATCTGAGTTCTAAAGGCAATTAGCCTGTACAAATTGAGGAAGCTGAGAGAGAATAAGAAAGAAAAGGCCTGAGATGAGAAAGAGGAATTTCAATTAAGGAAGCAGAAGAAAACTGTTGAGCGAATGATTTAAGAACATTTCTCTTGTCACACTTTTCATTTTCATTTTATTTTTCTTAAATTTTCAGTGGAGGAAAAATAAAAACCTCCTTTAGTCCCACAGTATCATGTAATCTGAAACAATGCCTATCCAAGGTCAAAATGCAGTTATCTTTTGTGTGTTTTCTTTCTGGGCACGTGCAACCTTCAAGAATGATTGTTTGTGATGAGGGCAAAGAGCAGAGATGTGGACTTTTTCCAGCTTGACTTGGGCTGTGTGCTTTGAAACATACATACAGAGTAACTGTGCCTAAATGATGTTTCTGCTGAGCTCAGTATTGTGGCTGTGTGTGTCTTGAGTTGTATGTCTCCTCTGACTTTCTCCTCACAAGCGTGTCAGGACTGCCAAGTTGCATTCCTCTACTTCACTTAATGAGAGAGACTGAATGGGGAAATGTCATATCATGACATTTTTTGATTTCTTTCTTCTTCTTTTTTTTTACAATCCCCCCACCCCTCCTTTCAATTTCCCCTCTTCTCTGTGTTTCCTCTCTATCAATTCAGTGCTCCAGATTCAATTTAGCCCAGCCCTTGCCTTGGCCTCAAGCTGGCACTGGTCATGAGGGTATATGGGTTTGTCAATACGGCTGTTGGTTGAACTTCATCACAGAAGACAGACAGGAGAGTGATTGAACCACACAGAATGAGACTGCGGAGGGAAGTAGGGATTAAGTAAAGACAGAACAGAAGAGTGGGAAGAAAAGAGATGAAGAGTGGAATCTTTATCAGATAAAACAAATGGTTGAACATGTGGATAAAGAAACATAGTCAGATGTACTAGTGGGAAAAGGAGAGGAAGCGTAGATAAATAGACATGGAAAGTTCTATCACTGTATCTTGTGGTATTGATTGGAAGCCAAGTGTGACTGGATCATTTCATCTCCATTGTTGCTCCTCGCAGTGACACTTCCAGCTTTTTCTGATTTCCCCCCCCCCCCCCATCCTGCTTTTCTGCCTTTGCTGTGTGTATTTGAGTGAATGCACATCCTGGCTGTAAGCTGCAGACCAGGCAGGACTCCAAATGCAAAGAGATTTTATCACCATGTCTTGCTTGTCATATTCTTGTACATCTCATCTACTCTAGATGACTGGGCATCCTGCTCAATAACATTACTGCCACTAGGACCCGCCATGTGCAGACACATGCATACAGTATACCCACGCAGGAAACGCAAACAGTCACAGTCACACACTGTATCGTGCTGTCAGTCAGGACAGATGTCGCACCCATAATTGAGTCTGAGAGGGACGGTGCTGTAGTGCTCCCATCGGAACATGTGCTTCCGAGTGAACATCACTGAAGAGGGCTTTAACAACCCACTGGATCGCTGCGGTAGACACTGCTGAACACAACATTGTCGCACTGTGAATAAAATAGTTTTTTCTGACTTGGATGAACCAGTTACCTTGGCACTATGCTGCATGAACAGTGCTGTGCTTAAGTTTCTAGGCAACTTGGATTTTTAGATTCTTATGCAACACACAGTACCACCACGGAGACACGATACTGTCTGAAAGGCACATGGTGGTCACACCTGAGTACACTAATTGTACTCCAGTATTTCCCGTTTACTGGATGTAACTTGATGATAACTACTGAAAAGTTTGAAACTGTTAAACCAATCTTAAAGCGTCATGCAACCTGTAGTCAAAGTTTGGGCAGTGAATTGAATAGGGAGAGCAATCAAATCAAAATAGTTTTGGAAGAACAACTACATTTTAAATTTGTTCTGGTTGTGAAAGCTTGTCACAAAAGGGTTGAAATCAAATCCAGTTGAGCACACATTCAGGCAGAAGGTATTTTAGATTTTTGACAAATTAGTTTTGTACTGGATTCAAAGAAGTCCATGGCATTGAGGCAGGAAGTCCAAATTTGAGAACCAGTCTGAAATCAGCCATCGAAAATCTGATAACCATGAAATGTTTTTTTTTTTTTTATAAAAACATCTGAGCACAGTCACACAGACACTGTCACAGCAGCATGACACACCACTAATGAATGAACATCTTTGGTCAAGAAAAATAGCAATAGGTTTCATTTCCTTTTATTTTATAGGTCACACGCTCCGTTAAAAAAAAAAAAAGTGATTTTCAGAAGAGTTGGGATTAGCAAGCAATTACTCGGGTATTAGACATACACACTTGAGACACATGCTAACACAAAGGGACCCTGGCCCACTCAGTTAAACTCAGTATAATTTGTACCCAGCCTAACTAGAGTCCCAGATCAGGTCTTGGATATTAGGACATCAGGGGACCCATAAAGACCTCCAGATGAGGCCACGTGTAGTGTTTCAGCTCTGCCTCTTGCTGTAAAATTTGCAGCTGAGGAGCATGGTGGGCCAATTAAGAGGCTGTTGCCTTTAAACTCGAAATTCTAAATGCTCTCCTACCCTACAGACACACTTTCAAACACACACTGCTCCGCAAGTTTTGGCTGGTACTCTTATGAAAACATAAAAGATGGCAGAGACGCTCCCCATTTAGCTTGTGGCCCACACCACTGTGCTAGACTATGGCTATGGTCACAAATACACGTGTTTCTTCAGTGTATACATTTATTAATGTTTATAATGGGCTAAAGATGCGCAAGTGTTCCTCAGGTTGATTTGATTAGCTTAGCTAAGCGCAAGCCCTCATGGGCCCGCTACCTCTTCCCATGAAGATTAACAGCAGAGCCACAGTTTGAATATGAATACTGCATGAATATGGATGTGAATAAATGTGCTAATGTGTGTTTGTGTTCGTCTCATTAAAGTGTGTGTTGTTAAAGAGTTTAACGTGCAGCAACATAGCCTCCAGGACTCATGTGGTTGTTAGTGCGGCCCGGGACACTGCATTGTTTGATGTTGGCAGCTGCTTTGAAGCCTTATCTGAGCTCAAAGGGGGCAGTAGGTTTGTCCTGGTTTAACGATATGTGTGATAACTCCCTTTGACACGGACACAAAGGCACGCTCAGACACCAGCATTCATTTGCTCATATTCATATGTACAACAACATGTGCAGATATTGGGGCTCATGCAATTATTCAGTCACCAATAGACAATTAAAATGCTGACATGGAGATTAATATGAGTGATGTTTTCCGTGTGTAGGGAGCAAGACTACTACTGTTATTAAAGAGTAACACCTTAATTAGCTTTCCAGCGGTACCAATAGTGAGTGACAGCGATTTAGCTGTTTGTTCAACACAGCTGGCTATCTCCAGAAGCACATACACTGTGCACACTTTGGCCGTCCCAACATGCTATTTGTTAAAAAAGCAGCAAGGATCAGGAAACTACTAAATTAAGAGCAGGAGACAAATGAGATCAGCATGTGTGACGAGAAATATCGATCCACTGCTAAATAAACAGAAGAAACTAGTTGTAAACCCAAATATGATCACTTTGAGTGTACTGCAGCATGTTGGACACTGTTGGTTCATGTTGTATTTTTGGTATTTTATCTGCTGGACATTTGTAATGTCTCAAACGAACATTGTGCCCCCCCAGCTGTGCTACTGGGTGTGGTCAGGTTCAATGTATCCATCCATTTATCTCACAGAGGTTAGTTGTTAAGTGCAGGAATACGTTTCCTGTTTGGTTCCCAGTTTGGAGTGAGTTTCTCAACCTTTTCTTGGCTTGGGCCTATCAGAGGGACTGGTGGTACCAGTTTAAAGATTAACATTGCACCCACCTCATTAGCATTCTAATCAGCCTTATTATTTGCAATGGGAAATGGAGGATTAGATAAAATGCCTTATGTAATGGATTTGAACGTGGGCTGTAGAGCCAGCTGCAGGCTGTAGTAGAAGTGAAAAGTAAAAGTAGGAGAAGCCTCGGAGGCTTAACTCATTTTTGGCGAAGCAGCACTAAAGCAAGCAAGTTGATGACCCTCAAGTTCCATCTCAGGGACACACCACTATCTAAAATCTGTTGGATACAATCTAATCATGTTTACGCACACCTAAAAGCTTTAGGAAGGACTTTAGACTTTGTATTAAAAGTAACAAATGGACAACAGCATTCCTCTCAGTTGAATGAGGGGTAGACAGCAGACATATGCTGCCACCTGTGCCCCCCTCCGTGCCAGGGCTGCCGCCCTGGGATGTGGGTAGAGAGAATGGTTTGTGTGTGCATGTGTGTATGAGAGGGCTGGGGCGGGGTTGGCATATGCCCGATTCCCCACAGTGCTGGCAGCTCCAACAGACAGTTGCTCCCTCATTTGCTGCCCTCCTGGACGGGTGCCCTGTGACTGCATGCTGCCCAACCCCCCCACCCACCCACCCATTTGCTGCTCTCCCTCTGTCCCTCAATGACACTGTTTCAAATACATCCTGCTATTGTGTGCTTTGACTATTGTGACTAGATATGATGGTATGTTTTGAATTTTATGCCAATAGACTTTTTTTTTTTTAGCATAGAAGGCATTTTGAAGTAGCCAACTAGCAAAGCTTTGTAGACTCATAAAACAGAGTAGGTTTTGTAAGGTGGATGTGCACAAACACACCCGCATGATACACACTGAGAAGAATGGTCAGATGGCTGGGGCTATAACTGGTTCTGTCCTCAGGGAAGTCTTTAATTGGTCACAGTGCTTTACCATCTGGGGCCTGAGCGACGGATGGAGGGATGAAGAGAGATGGTGGGAGCTCCTGTGTGGGGTTTGGAGGGAAAAAAAGAAGTTGAGAGATAGTAAGTGCAGCACAGGGACAGAGCTTATTAGTTTTAATACTTGCACCTAAGGTAATATTGGAATCATAATATACTTGATAAATGCTGTTTCGAGTGCACAAGTGGGAAGGTACATGAATGCGAGTGATTGCGCACACTGTGTCGGTGTGCCTGTGTGCATTCATGTGTGCCTGCAGGTAGACGGGTTATTGCATAGCTGTGTGTGTGTGTGTGTGTGTGTGTGTCTGTGGAAGCAGTTATGACTCTGGGGTGTGTATTTGTGCTGATGTTGGCAGACAGAGCGAAACCCAGCACATGTGCTAACAACCTCCAGGATAGCAGCGAAAGAGGAGACAAACACACATACAAACACATGGTGGGTATCTCTGTGTGTGTGCTGTAATTTGTAATATTTAGATATGCAAGCAGGCGTAAGACTGAAAATACGAAAGAAAGCGTATAGCAGACAAAACTATGGACAGAATGAGGCTGAAGCTAGTGAAGACGAGAAGAGAAATATAGGAGTGTAATTCTGAGTGGGGGCGGTATTTCATATGTTTAGGCATGATGAGTAAATCTTTGATGCTCCATAGGATTTCAGTCAACGATAGCTCTGCAGACAGCTCTTCCCAAACATTCTTAGGAAGATTTGTCTTTCATACTCCCACCTCTCTTCAGACTACCCCTCCTCTCACGCCTTGCCTTTTAATGTGCCGCTTACTCCCCTTCTACACAACACACTCAGTCAGGCTCATTTCCTGGCTGGGCCTCATTGAGAGGTATTGCCATGTTGTGTAAATGCTTGTTTGTGTCAATGTGTTTGTGTGCATCTTAGTTAGTGTTAAATCCTCCTCTTCAGCGTCTCATATCTGAAAGCTTCTACTCACCATGGATCCCTCTCTTATCACAGCATTCAGCTTTTTGTCTCCACATCACCATTCTCCTGCTACAGTAACAAAGCCCACTCTTTCACCCATCTTTCTGCCCATCTTTCTTTTCTCTTCTTCTCTCTTCTTCTCTCTTCTTCTCCTACTTTTTTCCTTTTCTTATTCCTCTCCCTCTCTGCTTGCGCTGTCCAGTAAGAAAACAACTTCAACTTCAACTGTGACTGGAAAGTATTAGTTTAATTCTTATTTGGTTTAATTTTTAGGACAAGGGAAAGATTTCAGTTGGTAGAGAATGTACAGAATGTTAACTTTCATCAGAGATTTTTAGACCAAAATTAATAATTTTATTTTTTCATCTATTTTGGCATACCTGGGGCGCACAGAGTTGTAAACACAACATTGAAATAACACTTTCCAAACTGTCAGCCAAGTGTTAGCAGTTGCCTAGTTTCTCATCGATCAGATATTTTGAGTCTGCCTTCTAGTCTATTATTTAGGTGCATAGGTCTGTTTACCAGCTTGTTGATAACTTTGTCTGCTGTTTGAGCCTGGACAGGTAGAGTGTCATAGGTTTATCAGAGCTTTAAACCTGAAACTGAAACAAAGCAAGTAGCTGCTTTGGGTTTGTTGGAGAGTGCTGACATGTTGACTAAATGCAACAACTTTTCATATAATCTACAGTAACTCCATCTATTGTATGTTTAACATTACTTATTAAAGAAAGCTTAACATGTTACCTCGCTGTCCTGTTCATATTGTGAAGGACCTTTGCATTTATTTATTTATTTATTTTCACTCAGTCTTTCATTCATAAAATCTCTAAACACAAGGTCGGTCACAAATAACTATAGTCCATTCTTTGACTCTTGACTAGCGAGTGTGCAGCTGTTCCACTTCATTCAGGTTACCGGTTATACCCGGCCTCTTATTGATAGTGAATATCGGAGGAAAAAAAAAAACATTCGAGGGAGGACAAGAAGTGCTTCAGTCCCAGGGACAGATTATATCTTTTTGTTAGGACAAAGATGAACATGTGTTGGGTTGATTCAAATAAATGTGAGAAATTGTGGCTTTAGATCACTGTTTATTTCTTAGACTGGCAATTTATCCTCCTCCTCAGCAACAGATAATTTCTACTTAGCACATTAACCTGCAAATTTCCCTGATCTTCACAATATCTGATGTTCAAAATTGCAATACAGTTGTGATTTTTTTTTTCCCAGCCAGAACTTTCATTCCAAAATCGTCAAATGTCCTTCTTTTTTTTGTATCAGTGTTTCTACCTCAGTCAATCAAATTTCTCCCTCTGTTTTGCGAGTGAATTGGTCATCGGATGACAGTCATTATAATCCTTTATGGAAATTACATGTGAAATAGAGATCGCGCTATGATCTCCCTCTAAATTTTATTCTTCCCTCAGTGGAAGTTCAGCCTGTACTGTTGAAATTTGTTAGTTTCCGAAACATGCAGTAACCAGAAGGCAACCCAGACAGCACAGTTGACCTCCATTACCATTAGTATCAGCAAAACTTGAGAGAAAAACAAATTTCACTTTATAGTAGATGATCTAGATCTGCCCCAAATTTTAATGTGTTCTACCATCCGTCCACTGAAGAATAGAATTAATGGCCCTCTACATGGACAAATTTCCCAACTGCGCATTTACTAGTGTAAAAAATACAGTGCCAGTACATTCTGTTATTCACTTAAAGAATGTTCTCCTAAAAAATAATGATAATGAGCATCACACCCCTGAGGACTATTTATAATTCAGTGACTCAGGCACGCTGGCTCACTGGAGGATAGGTTTGAGTAAGCAGAGGGGAGAACCACAGTCAGTTATACTACTGTGTGTGTCAGAGAGCAGCTGTCCCCTCCAGATCCACTGTGCATTTGTGTTTGGGTGAGTGCATAAGAGGGAGAAACTGAACCCTATTGTTATGTGTCTCTCTCCCTCTCCCTCTCTCTACCTTGAGGTATAATGAACTGTGTTAGCCACAAGGGCCCAGCTCTGTCTGTCTCCATGTCACACACACTAACAAACACAAACGCCAGATGTTACTCACTTTACTAGTTTCATGACCCCCAAGGATAAAAAGTTTACGCTTGCAGCTTTCAATACGGTCATTGTCTGACTAACACATTGGGGCATGAGCTGGTTCAAAAGGGATCATCAGCTCGATAAAATCTCTCTGTATTCGAAGACGCTCGTGAAGATGAAGGAGGCTGTGAAAAGCAGAATAAGTGATAATTGGGTGCTGACATCCAACTTCTCAAACGAAAAGGAAACTCGCCACATAATAAGGTGGAAAGGGACGATGTGGATGGTGGAGGTGAGGAGAGAAATGGGACAGAGCCCAAAGAGGAATGAGAATGTAAGGAGACTGGAAAGATTGCTTCACAGACCCCTTTATTAAAAGAAGAGCCCTCTTCCTTTCAGTTATGGTGACCTCTGTAGTACAGCATAGGACACACACTTAGACTCACACACCCACTGAGAGTGATGTCCCATTAGCAGGGGACCTCACAGCTCCAAGATGAAAATCTCATAACAGCATCTGTAAGATCTCTCATATCCTCTCAACCCATTTTTTTGTACCCGCTCTTATTTTTTTATCCACGCCCCTTCACATTTTTAAAAGACTGGAGTCAGTGTGCTATGATAGGACTGTGTAGAAGCCTCTTTAAACAGACAGGATAATGTGAGACATTCACTTCATAGTAACTCATTTGTATTTTTCTTTTTCATAAAATCTCAAAAACAAGTAGTTAAGGTCATTGTGTAATAACATTGTGCGCAGGCTTGGCCTGGAAAAAATGTATGCATGTGTCCTGATGATATCAGCTTTTGCAAGTAAATTCAAGTAAAACTCCTGTTTATCATCCCTAAAAATCCAAAGGAAAGACAGATAAGGTTTGACATGCAACACAAAACTGAAATGAAAAACCTCTTTTACCAGAAGTATTCTTTTTATTAGCCCTCCAATACACACAGCTTGACTTTGTGACACGTAGTGCACATAGTGACTATGTGGGTCAACAAGGTCCACATCAGGTGGAACCAGGGCAGCCTGATTAGAAGTGCCCAACAACAACAAGACCAAGGCATTTGTTTATGAGAGCGAGGAATGAGGAGTGCTACTTTGTAGAAAAGTTGTGGAAAGAGGAACCTTAAAAGTCTTCTTCAAATATCAGTATTCCAATCCAAGCTTAGTTATACATGTCAGACCTTTCTCCACATGCTGAAGCAGTGTGCATGTGAGATCTGAGAAGAGCCAGAGTGACTGCGTGTCTTTTCATAAAATGCAATAATCAAAAAAAAAAAAATTATCTTATTTTACCGTCGACTCATTAAGACTTCTGATTGTTAAATATTCCACCGTGTGAGAACAAAATGTAAGTTGATTAACGGGATCACCATGACAATATTTTGTCATTTTATTCTATTTAAAAAAAAAAATATCCCACAATTTCACATAAATGAAATTTACTGGATAAATTCATAGGCTATTTGATTCCTTAGGTCCATACAATGCACAACATCTTTTTATGCCTGTTTCTTATGAGACATAAATGTGAAAACACAAATGTAGAAATAAAGGTCTTGCATTCTGTATTTTAGACTCAATTAGTTGCACACTCATCTGATTATGCGTACATGGTGTATTATGTATATTTGTATGTATATATTCCCTGCTGTTTAGCTAAATCCCACATTGCTGCCATCAGCTCCCATCTTCTGTGTATTTGTTGTTTTTTTTTTTTTCTTGGTTTCACCCCTTTGTTATATGTTAAAAAGGGCTCCCACATGTCTTTTATTGCTCCAAGGCATGATCCTCAATCTGCCCTTCTCTTTTCTTGTTTTATTCCATATCCTGTCCTTAATATAAGGACCAAGCCCCTGAGAATGGTGTGTAGACCTCAGATCGTCAGAGTATGCTTTACTAGTTGCTCACGGTGTTTTGTTTGAAGACCTGCCTGATATCCCAGTCTCCTGAGAAAGTGATTGCCTGGTGTGTTGCTTGCTGGACTTCTGTTAATGTCAGTGTGTGCACGAGTTTAGGTTAGTGAAGTAAGACTGATGAGTATGCTATTTATATATATATATATATATATAAGGCTACAGTGGGATAATAATAGTCTATCTGAAGTATATTTTCCACTTCCTCCGCAGGAATCACAAAGAGCTGGTGTGTATATGTGTATTAGGTTGTGGGATGTAGCAAACAGAAGAGGACTCATTCTTTTATTCAGTTTTTTTTTCTTTCCTTTGTCTTCATCCTCACTTGCTTCTCGCTTCCTCCTACTTTACCTTCCAATCCGTTTCTCAAGTGAACCTCTTCATCCCTCATTCTGACTCATCAACAGCTCACACAGAGAAGAACAAAGGTGTGGAGGATGTGAATGGACAGGATAATGGATAAAAGACAGATGTAGGCACAGTCTCCGCTCATCCCTCTCTATCACGTCTTGACCCGATGTGCCTGCGTATATTGCAGGCATCCTGGGTCAGTAATTGACGTCTGTTTGGTGATGGGGTTGGATTCATATGAAGTGGAGCTAAGGACTGCCTGCTCACCCTGTTGTCCTCTCAGCAGTACTCTCAGTTTCAGAGTAATTAACAATAATTACCCTACTGGCTTTGCCAAATGGTCATTTGCTTTGCAGCGCACGCACACACATCAACAGACACTGAAGGCCATTATACACCAAAAAGCAGTCGCCACTTCAGCTGCGGTTGAACATCTGTGGTGCTCGGCAATAGTGTTGTGGATGTCTACACTACAGGGCAATAGTGGACTGCCTTGGTCCAGATACTCCTGTGTGCTTTCAGATTTGGGCTATTTTTGGGGTTAAAGCTAAACCTAGAACCTTGCTGCCTTCATATTTAAACACATAATCATCCATCCATTTACACCACTTATTTGTCTATCTGTTAGGGTCACAGTGGGGAGAGGGGCGGGGTTTGAACCAATCTCAGCAGGCAATGGGAGAAGGTGGGATTCACCCTGGACATGTCACCAGTCCATCGCACGGCTGACATATAGAGACAATCTATTCACACAAATGCTCAGGCCCATGGCCAATGTTTTCCCCGTCTAGGGAGAACATGCATACTGCACACAGAAAGCCCCCAGGCCAGAGAATCAAACCCAGAAGCTCCTTGCTGTGAGGCAACAGCTTTAACCACGGCTCCATGGTGTACATTATAAATGCGAGAAATGCAGTGAAATTACATATGTGTGGGCGCCTACATGTGCTGCTGAAAATGGAGATATTTGTAGAGGTGGTAACATTCACACGGCACTGTGATTCTCTGTGATTTCCTCATGTAATCAACTTCCCTGGCAACAAGACCACAAGAGCGAGGACAAAGCGGTGGGTGGTTGGATCTTTACTGTGTGCTCTATTTTTTTTTCCCCCCCACCTTTATAAAAAAATAAATAAATAAATAAACATTCCCACCAATAGTCATATGTGAAATCAAACAAACACAGCTATTTGATTTGCCGTTTCGTCTTCTTTGATCTCTAAAGAATATTTTTTCCACAACTTTAATCGACATGTTGCACATTGCAGAGAGAAGTTTGGGCACTTGCAGGTATACAGATCAGGCTTCGTAAATTATCATCTTTTTCTCTACTTGTGTCATCTTTGCAAAATTTCTTTCCCTCCGTTTTTGTGTCCCTGTGTCCCCCACAATTCTATATCCCTGTGTGTCTGGACTTAAAAGGGCAGCTTGAGGGATGACAACCGTCACTCACTTCAGAGGGCTGAGAGAGCAGGGGAAGATCAGGAATGGAGAGCAAGATGAAAGCAAAAATTGCAGATGAGGTAGAGACAGAAGAGAGTAGCTTTAAAGATTTATAAAGGACTGACAGCTTTTGTGTCAATGGGGGGAAAAAAAAAAAAGAATAACACAGAAATGATTTACTTCATATTCTTACATACGAACCTCCATCTCAAATAGGGAAGGATTACCTGATTCATGTGTAAAAGATGTTTTAATCACTGGTATCCCTAAGATTGTGCTACAAATAAGGAAAACTGGCTCTGAACCTAAATTCCCTGAGCTGTTTATTTTATGGTAATAAAGATTGCTTCATTGACTCACAGTGAAACACATGCACAGTTATTTTGCAGCATTGAAATGACAAATTTGAAAATGTTATGCTTTTTCACCACCCTCAGCACACATCCTTCGGCTGATTTTTCGGTGTTCGTGACAAAAATACAAGGCTAGGTTAGGACTATTTTCAATTGGGGAATTATATACATTTTGGTTTGAGGAGTATTTAATGTTGCATGGGAATGGGGGGTTCACCTAAACTATTCTGGCCATGCTCATTGTAATGAAGACATGTGCAGTGGCATGGTAATAGTTTAAGGATAATAACAGCGGGCTGTACACACCTGAGCATGCTACAAAGGCTTTGGCTACACTTATTAGTTAGATAAATTGTTTTTTTTTGTCTTATTTTAGAATTAGAGAGCTGCAAGCAAAACATTATAATATTTTGACTATATGTTCCCAGATTGTAATTAGACATCCTCCAGCTCTAGGATTTAGGTGAAATAAGTAAATACAATGTCCCCACAAATTAGTGTGTACGCACACACACTTTTGTGTGCTTGCCCAAGAATGCTGTCTCATGCTGTTCATAATCCTTCCCAGATTGAGGTCATTGGGACCACTCGAGCATCTTGGTGTGTTTACAACCTCAACTTGCCCCTTGGGAATGCTCAGATTGGCTGATCCAATCTGATTGGCTCTGTCACCCAGATATATCTGTACGCAAAGATCTGATTGGCCCAGAGGAATCTACATATTAAATATCTCTACAAGAAACTGGCCAAGTGGCGTGAAGAATTGGTTTTCTATTTCCACACGTTGCTCCCCAGGTGGTGTCCACAAAGAGGATGACAGTCAGGTTCAAGACTGGGTTAGTGTTGGAGGGGCGGAGTACAGTTGTTAAAGTAATTCTTGGATGATCTCAGAGGCCCACATCATCATGTGGGAGGGTTGCTATGGCAATGGGAGATTGTAGTGTAGGTGTGTTGTTGTGGTAACAGCATGTCTTTGTGAGGCTTCCTTTCACTCAGTGTTGACTGGAGAGTCCGTGTCAGAGGACTTGGCAGCATCAGGTCCTTCAAGAGCAATATGGATCTAATTGGATCATCTCTTATTTAATGTATTCATTAGGTTAAGAGTAACTTGAGAGCAATGTTGGAGAGGAGTTGCAATTTTTCTTTGTTTACAGCATGAAAACAGCGTGTGTGTGTGTGTGTGTGTGTACAGGACCAAAACATTCTTCATATACTTTGATTCACTTGTCAATCTCCTGTAACTCTTTTCCCCAACACCTATTTGTACTTCAGTAGTCAGAGCAGTTTCAGCCATTATGAGAGACAGATTGCTCCACCTTAGCCTATTATAAATAAAGCATCTGAATAAACACTGATACGGGCCCAGTAAGATTCCCATGTTTGTTATTTTACCCTGCAACCAACAAACAAATCTATCAGCAGAATGATTTTATTGCTGCCCATGACTCCCATTAGCCTCCCTTGCTCCCTACTGTTTATCAAGTATTGACGGTAATTTAGAAGTGGATTTCTCAGTCAGACCTCGTCAGATTTTTCAGTTTCTTCAAAAATATTCCAGGAAACAGTTTGTTCTTTTCTTGGTGTACTGTATATATATCTCCTGAAGGTAGCATCTTATTAGTCTGCCACAGTTTCTGACCCGACTGATTACTCCCTTCAATCCACCCGGCCATCTTTTCTTCTTTTTCTTTATCTGATCTCTCTGGGTTTGCCCCCGCCGACCCTTGTTCCTTTCCGGTTTGTTTCATTAGTAGTGTCTGTCTCTCTCCTTTTGCAATTCCTGTCTTTCTATTTTGCACTTGAGACACATGAGCGTACACACAGCTGCATATTTACTCTGAATGCAGCTAGCGTGCATTTTAAGTGGAATCATGCAGGAATGTCAGCCTTTTCCTGCATAGCAGGTGAGTTGAGAAGAAGCACAGACCTGAATCGTGCTGAATTGTTGTCGTCATAATGACGCTCCCTTTTCAACAGCCTGAAGAGCCAAACATCTCGACAAAGGCACTCCGCTTGCATATACTCGCACAAAGCAATTCCATTTCCTGGCTTCCAAGAAGTTTCCCTAGTCTCCAAATGGCAATGCACCAAAGCATCTCTCAGCATTATTCGCTCAATTCATTTTTATCTCAGCCTCGCTTAAATGGTCAATTGCTGTTCGCTGACATCTCAACACAGTATTTTCTTCTCATCTCAGGCATTATGTACATGGGCGTAAGTGTGTGTGTGTGTGTGTGTGTGTGTGTGTGTGTGTGTGTGTTCTTCTGTGTGCAGCTTCAAAACATGCATTGTATAAATAGCAGGGAGACAACCAGGATATCGGTCATTTGAGGACAAACACAGTTGTCTGAGCTCCCTCGGTATACTGGCCTCGCATTTTTTTGTGACCTTAGGCCCTCTTTTCTTTTTGGCTGTCATTACTGCATGACATTTTGGAATCTTAGGTCCAGGGCTATCTATCAGTCACTGTCTCCCTCCCTTCCACAAACACATTCAGCACCACCCTGGTATGGATTCAGAAATACTTCTTAAGCTCATACAGACTCCTTTTAAAAAAAAAAAAAAAAAAAAAAAAAAGCTGTTTGTGTTTATTTCTTTCTATGTCTGGACAGCTTCCATCCCACTTTCTGAAATGATCACATCTTGATGTCTCTGTTGCTTCCCTTGTACTTGGCTGTCCCCCTTCTCTCATCTCCCCTGTTTGAAACCATCTGGCCTGAGGTCCGTCTCTGTTGTAGCACTGATAGAAGGCCTGGGTGGAATTTATAGCAGCAACTTTAACTTTAACTTGTTGTTTGTTTATTTAGTACGTGTGATCAAAAATATTAAATGTTTGAAAAGTTTTTCAAGTGACTGTGGCTGTAAGATGCCAGTGTAGAGCTATGTTTGCAAACCTCATGGGATATAATCAGTCTGAAGGAAGTGCCAGAGGGTCTATGGAGGCTCCTGTGTGTGTGAGAGATGTGAGAAATGCCATCAATACGTGGTAACAGGTGAAAGTCACATTAAAAAAAAAGGAAATGGAGAGCAGTCACCTCAAAACAAAAGCTTGTTTACATTAACGCCTTTTGCGTACAACAGGGAGTTAATCAGCAATTGAACCACTTCCAGCACAATGCCTGTTTATTTTCACAGTCAAATTTTGACTGTACGCCACTGTATGGACGTAGCCACATTATTGTTTGGTTGTTGTTGTTGTTGTTATGTTCTATGATACAGAGGTTGTGATTTTTTTTTTTTTGTTCATAGTTCTTGTCTGCCTCCATTTGTTTAAAATGTTTCAAAAATGAGTCAGTTTTGGACTTCCCATTGTTTGTAAAAAGCAAGGTTGTGTTCCATCTTGTGGTGTTCAGCAATGTTTACATATTGCCATATTATTGTAGATGGCCCAAAATAAAACCATTAAATGTCAAGAAAATAAGTAGTGTGATACTTGGAACGACAGTGAGACTATCGTATCCAAACGTAGTGAGTCATTTTTCTTTTTTGCGCTGACACAAAATTTGAGAGTTCCCCCACCTGCCAAATCCCACTTTAACCACTGAAAATAGTGTTAACCAAAATAATCTGTGTTATGGTTTGTCCCTCACTGTTAGCAACAAAATTACATTTTATTTGAGTATTTCTGTTTTGAGGTGGGTGGGTTCTGACATGACTTCTTGTGCTGAACAACCTCCTTTTCCAACTCTAAGCACTAACTTTCTCTCTTCTTGATTTTTGCAGTCATTGCTGACTCGTTGACAGTAACAGCTCCAGCCCAGACTCTGTCCAAGGTGGAAGGCGACACACTGCAGCTAACCTGTGAGGTGTCCCGGATGACGATGCAGCACACTCACTTGTCAGTTGGTTGGTACCTCCGATCTCCAGAGGATGCTGCCGCGCCACCTCAGGAGCTGGTCACCTTGTCAAGGGACTTTGTTCTCCGCTCTGGGGGACCGTACCGGCAGAGAATGGCAGCGGGGGACCTAAGGCTGGATAAAACGAGCGCTACGGCCTACAGGTTGACCATCCACAAGCTGCAGCCGGTAGACCAGGGTCTGCTCTACTGCCAGGCTGCTGAGTGGATCCAGGACCCAGATGGCAGCTGGTTCGCCATGACCCGCAAGCAGAGTGACAAAACTCAGCTCCGTATTCAGCCCACTGGTGAGTAGAGGGAATAGATTGTGTGGAGGAGGAAGGAAGGAGGGTAAAGGCTGCTCTACTCTTGGGTCTCTGTCCTATTGACAAGCACACCCGCACGCATGTGGGCTGGCTTCCTCTGATTGCTGATCAGTATCTCTCACTAAGCTCATTAGCGTACAAAAAAGGGCTTAACGAAACCTCCACAGACTCCCCACTTTTGTATTCATGTCTGTTTGACGGGCAACATTACAAGCGTATCCAAGAGTAATTTAACCAGCTCAAAACAGCGTGGGTGTTTGACATGGGAGACCCCTGGCCTTCCCTTATGCAATCCCTCCAGGCTATGAGTGGCCCACAGATCAGGAGCCAGAAATGGGCTTTTCAATTACTCTTTGCCAACAATCACGCCTGTCTATATTGTGCTTGAGTGTATTAGTGGGAGAAAATGTGCTGGTTTAGGACAAGCATCGAAGGAAGAGATTTTGTAAATGAAGGGACTTGGGCATAAGGGGGAGGGGAGGCATGGGAGGGAGACAAGGGGAGCATGATGGAAGAAACAAGGAATTTGTTTATGTGGCTGATGGCAGAATATTCATCACACGATGATAATCTAAAAAGCTGTCATCATCCAGCCATCCAGAGACAAAAGACCTCACTCTTGCATGTCCCCATAATCTCTCACCCTACTTGACCCTGTCACACACACTATGCTGTACTGCACAACTATTGCTTTGTGCACTTCCAAGAAAGTTGCACGGAGATTGGTATGATAAACTGCTTTGACACTAGCTCAATTACGAAGGCAGTACACAGTGGCAAGTGTCTTATGCCAGTAAATAGCTTCAAAGTGGAATCGTTTTGCCTTTCTCCTTTAAGCATCAGATCCGCTCCAGACCAATACAACTTGATAGTGGCCCAGATATCACTGGGTGGATGAGAGGGAGAATGGTGACTCAGATATGAAGCAGGTTTGTCAGATGAGTTCCTGCTACTTGAGGGAGGAGACAAAAGGCACAAAGAGCTCCCCCCACAGCACACTTCGTCATTCTTTGTCTTCTCTGTAATCTATAATGGATGGAGGTGTTGTTGCATGGCAAAGAGAATACAACATAATTGTGTGCGGCGGTGGGTTTCAGTGCTCAAACTTGTGTGTTTGTGTGTGCAGATTTTGATTTCTTCTTGTGTACTTGCTTATTACATTATGAAGGCACAGCTTGCATAGCTTTAGGCTGAACTTGTATTTGATGTCTGCACCTGTCTGGGTGTATATTTGACAGAGAAATAGAATAAAATATGGAGAGAGGGAGCAGCTCCTCCATTAGACTCCTATTATAAAAGATGGAGGGGATCTCAAGACAGCCCTATCACTAGCTAATCACCCACAGCCGGCATCAGAGAGAAGTGCTACGGACAGAATCCTAATGTACCTTTCACTCTCTGATTTTACCCCCTCTCTTTTTCTCTCCCCTCCTCCATTGCAGTGGTGTCTCATCACAAAATCTCACTCTTTCCTCCACTGCACACTTGTACAACGTATTGTTTTCTGTCCTGAGTCTCTGCATCATCTCAGTTGATCTCTTTGTGTTAAACATGGCCCTAATAGAGCTCCATGCTGAGTTGAGACCAGTCTGTCAAAGCAGGTCGCAGCTATTTTCAGCTTCCTTCAGTTAATTCAAATGTCATAGTACAGTGGGTTGCTGTCCTGTTGCCTTATTTCAGCAAAGCTCTGCTTTGTTCTGGCATCTGTGAGCTGTGCTCTCTGTACGGGGGCTGCAAGTAGGCAAGTATTATTTCACTATCTATTCCCATATAAAGTTTTTTGGTGGATTTCAATTTTGAATTTTATATCTATAAACTGCAGGAAAAAAAATGCAGTAACAAAGAGACATGCAGGCCTAAAACTAAAGATAAAAACTGAGAAAAGCAGTAAATCCTCAGATTTGAAGAGCTCACAGCTGTATTTTTACAATTTTTTATTACCATTAATGTGAAACTAAGATTTTGTTTTTATTGAAACTATCATCAAATAAATTCCTGTTTACTGGTAGATGAGGATACAAGTAAACACACTTGTATGTCAATATTTAGTATGTGTGAGCGTTCATGTGCTTGTGTATGTCAATATCATCCCACTCGACCCCCCCACCACACACACACACACACAAACACACCTCGATCCATCCCTCCTTCCCTCCATCCCCACTAGAATGCTCCTCCACATAATGATCGCAATACCAATGGCAGGCTTTGAACTTTTCCATGACTGTGTTTCTCAGGAAGTCTTTTAAAGTCTTTGTAATTACTCCTTACGGCTACCACCTCACTGAGAGGCAAAGCAGCCGTCTCTGATACGTACCGTGCTCATCATGTGGAAATTAATACAGCAAATAAGGCTGAACACACAGACATGTATGCTGACACACACACACACACACACACAAATGGACACACTCGAACATGGCAGCACATGCACAGACATCGAGTGTAATTTGGCCAAGTGGAAGGGCTTTAAAAGTGGCAGCAGCAACAGCCCTGTTTACTCGCTTCTCTCTTAGACCATGCAGGAGGAGGAAGAGGCAGCTCCTGACTCCATTTCAGACTGCTGAAGAGAATTTTAATTAGATGTGTTTTTCATTGCAGAGGTGAAACCAAGAGGGGAGGGAGATAGACAGAGAGAGCTCCCAGAAAGATCAACGTTTTAGTACAGCGATGCAGCGCGTGACCTAAACCCTCTCTAGTTTCTCTTCCGTCCTCTCATCTGCGTGAACCGATGCTATTTTATTGGCCCCCAACGCATCACTGACCAGCTAACCCCTACCTTTACCACCCACCCACTCACTTGTTCGCTCTTAGCACGCTGGTTCAAGCATCTCAGGTTGTGCAAATTAAGAAAATGTAGCAGTGCGCTGCATTTCATTTGTAGGCCCCATTTAGACATCAGTGTCATTTTAGGAATCAGAGACAAATGTTTGGGAATAAAACACCTACACTCCTTCCATCCTGGTGGGTTATTTAAAATCTAGACCATGTTCAAGGGTTTTCTGCATAAATATTACAAAGACATTATGTGCCAAAGTCAAGAAGGGATTTTCATTTTGAGCATTTTCAGTTCTGATTCTTTTCAACCACCATTGTCTTTCTGCTTAAGAACCCTTTAACCTTGATGTCTGCTTTGTTTTCTATCATCTCTTCTACTCAGATCGGGACTTCAGCATCCAGGTGAGCACGGAGCGACGGTCCTTCACGGCCGGTGAGCCGCTGGAGCTTCGCTGCACCATTGAGGCCCAGAATGTCCCTGAGCGATTCTTCTCGGTGTCGTGGGTCTTCAGCAGCTCACCGGTGGCCGTGGTGGGCCCCAGTGCCGTGCCTGTCCTGGGCCCCGATTACATCACCCGAGAGGCAGCTGGTCACATGACTGTGCGCAAGGAGACCACCAATGTGCACTTGCTGAAGCTGCAGCACCTGCGCCCCGAAGACGCTGGGAAGTACATCTGCCGCGTGACCGAGCGGGAGAAGACACCCACGGGAGACTTCATCGACCGCAGCAAGCGATCTCGCAACGTCCAAATCACAGTCCAGCCACTCAGTGAGTTATAATCTGTTTTATAAGGCCTCTGGTTTACTTGTCTTGTCCTTAGTTGTCCATTACACCAAGAATGATGAGTAATTTATAATAGTTTTATCTTCATATAGGCAGTGAAGAATGTCATCCTGTGTTTTTCTCCAGCCATTTTCTCCCTTCACTCTCAATCTTTTTGTCTCCCTCCCTCCCTCTCTCCCTCCCTCCGTCTCTCCTTCTCACTCTCTCTACAAGGTGGCCTATAAGAGATAGCTGCACGGCCACTATTGTTAGCTGTGAGTAAGCGAGGAAAGGATAATGGCGCTCTTATTCCTGATGTATTTTCTGTTTGAGTGGATTGCTAAGGATTGGTAATGCAGCATTATGGTCCTTCCCATTTCCTTGGCTTAGCTGGGAGTTGGGAGGGGGGCGGAGGGATGGGGAGGGTAACACTATAGTAGGAAAATGGAGAGCAGAGGAGTCCAGACTGAAGGAGGCTGAGCTAACAGCCATGAAATGAAACCATGGAAAAAGAAAAGGAGGAGAGAAAGGGGCCTAGATCTCCAGGGCCCTCTAAGTGGTTCCCCCCAGCTAAATTAATGTGCTCTGCTGAGGCAGTCCTCTTCGGCTGTGTTAAGCAGGGCCTTGCTGCTTGTGTCAGGCTTGGAAACCGAGTGCTCCAAATTTACAGTCAAACCTGGCTGACAATACTCTAATCTACCACTGAGGTTTTGTTTTTTTTCTGTCTGGGTCATATGCTCCATCCCTTCTCTTTGCACCTCCATGTCTCTTAGGATTTGAATAAGTATGAGCCAGCTGCTACCAGTATAATGAGTGTGATAACCACAGAGTAGTATCTCCTCTCAAGCAGCCGATGCTACCTTATCCTGACCGCCACGCACCCCCTGCTAAATCAGCCCAAAACAATAGCCCCAAACCTGCATCAGTCTCCTGGGAACCTCTCTGTATGAGGGGTTTTGTTTTTCCAACAAAAGACCGTAATGCCCTATAAAAGATGTTTATAGTGTTTATACAGGATAATAGCCATGGTTATTGGAGGAGAACTTCCACGAAGCACAGCAGTGGCGGCCAAGCAGCATTTATTTCATACACAAATTGCCCTCCCATGTCTGTTCTCTCTTACCTACCCACACACACACACACACACACAGCCTCAAGTTGTGCCTCATCATTCTAATTGTGGTGAATTGGGTGAGAGTTGGTAATGGAGTGGGACAGTGGTTAAAGTTGATCTTTCAGACACAGGCAAAGGTGACAGGAAAGGAAAAACAGAGGTAAACACTTCTGACAAATCAATGTTGATGGATGAGTTTACCGTCACAGCGAGAAAGGGAGAGACAACCTACATGCCATACTAAATCCTGTCAAACAGATAGAAATGCCAAGACCAAGGGCAGGAGAAAGAGGAGATTTACTGCAATGTTAGTTGAAAGAGAAGGAAAGGCAAAATTAGAGAAAGAGTGAGATAATTTTAATGAATTGTCAATGTATGTATTTGCATTCATATCTTTTTGTGTGACAAAAAATATGAATCCTTGAGCCACCTCCCCAAGAGGCAGCAGTGTTAGGAGACCGTTCAGGCCAACCACAGCCCCATAAGATTTGATGGAATGATGAGAGTGGAGATAAAGCAGAAAAACAGAGCTGACGAGCCCATAAAGACTTTTATCCTCCTCTTCTGGAGTGTCACTGATCCCTGTGATCTCTGTCTTCTCTTTCTGTGCCAATGTGGACTTGGTCAGCAAACTACACACACACATCCAACAGGTCCTCTTCTCTAGCAGTCATCTTGATGAGCCTGAGGCCAGTTACAAACTGCATTGTCGTCCTCCCCACACAGGGTCTTGCAAATACACTTGTGCAGCACTTGAAGAGGATGGTGTTGCACTCCCAGTAGCATGCTTGACAATTTGTTTTATTGCCCTTGGCCTCCTGAATGTTTTGATCCGGAGAATGCTATTTTTGTTGTCTGTGATATATTGAGTACCTCACCTTTTCTCCTTTCTTTATGTCTTTATACTCACCTCATTGTTTCTCTTTTTTTTTCTCTTCTCACTCAGAGAGCAACATCACAGTGTCATTGTCCAGTAACTCCTCGGAGGTCTTAGAGGGCAACGTGATTCAGTTGACTTGCTCAGTCCAGTCCACCACGGGCCCGCTGTCTGTTGTCTGGCAGTGGACAGACAAAGAGGCAACTGGACCGGCCCAGGAGGTGGCCTCTGTGGACCGGGATGGCACAGTTTGGCAAAGCCCCTCCTACAGAGAGCGCTCAAGTTATGGCGAGGTACGAGTGGAAAAGGTGCGAGCAGACACTTTCTCCCTGTCCCTGTACAATGCCTTACCGGGGGATGAGGGCCAGTACCGCTGCACAGCCACTGAGTGGCTCCAGACTGGTACTGAACCAGAGCTAAACTGGGAGAAGATAGGAGAGAAGTCAGCTACCAAGACAGTCACGGTCAAGACTGTTGGTAAGTTACTACAGCCTAATTGAACCCAAAAACTGCACACAATCTGATACCACAGAGGCAGCAAAGAATGAAACACTCAAGACAAAACAGTATACCTGCACACACTGCAGACACACTATATGAGAGAGAGGCGTTTGATTTGTGACTTTCTTAAGACTGATAAATGACTCAGGCAGAAAATGCGGGTCACAGAATACACCATGGTTTATTCATGCACCGCCCAGGGGAACGAGCTATTATGACTCACAAACAAACAGACACACTCAAACTCTTTGTCACACCACCTGCCACACGTCAAGAACAGTACATCCATGACACCCATGGTAGACACACTCGCAATCGCCCATATGGATTAACCTATTTAAATTATTAGGATGGAAAAGGAGCAGCAATTCGTTTCACAGTCTGTGGAGCTCATCTGTCAGGGCCGAGTTTAGCTTAACATCCTTGGTACAGGCTGAGGAAGCCACTGGAGTGGGACAGTTTGGAGCTGGCAGGTCGGGAGCACTGGCCTCAATGCGCGCACACACTCACACACTCAAAACCAACGGATTAGCTCCCTGCAGCAACACACAGCGAAGAGACGTCAGCTTTTAAGTGGCCATTTGTTAAATTCCAGCAACAACAGTAACAAACAGTAGTTTGAAAAACAATGGACATATTATGCAAATTGGGGAAAAGAAGTCCAAAGCTGCAGCCCGTCTCTCTTCTGATAGGATCCTTGACATCTCCGCCTCCTCTCCTCCATGTTTGTTGATCAAAGGATTTTCTGAATGTGCGCTGTTGCGTGACGGTCAGTGTGTGTTTTACTTTGTAAAACTCAAACTTGATTTAGGTTCTCATTTTTCTCACTTAGCACTCACACAAGCTTCCAAATATAGTGCCATTGGACCTAAACCTGGCATGCAGGCAGCGATTTCCTCTCAACTACAAGCATTTCTTTGCTGCTTTCATCCTTGCACCTATTAAATAAAAAAAGGGCCGGTCTTCTGTTTCCTTCTGAGCTCAGATATAGCTGACCTGTTCCCCGCGTTAACTAGACAACAAGTGGAGCTAAAGATAAATGCACTTACACAGAACCTTTTCTACCCTAGTGAAGTAAAGCCAAGGTGCTCAACTACCTTTGTCTCTTCATTCACCTGTTCACCCACATGAATAAATACAGATGGTTAGGGAGGCATGATATAGAATTTTTTGCCGATATCCGATACTTTTCAACTAATAAAACAAGTAAAATGTTTATATGCTATCCTACTTAAAACATGTGAATTTCACTCTACGACACCAATTCAACATAAATGAAAATAAATTGTGCTTTTTGTCAATAAATATGAAGCATATTTGCACTTTTACCCCTACTATTTTCACTTAAAATAATTTGGAGACCATGGACATATGGCTTTTTTGGTTCCTCTTTCCTGCTGCAGGTAGACACACATGTTGTCATTACGTTGTGCTGCGCAAGTAGTCTGCATGCCGGGAACACATCATCGAAGCTGGGTGTTATTAAAAGGAAGTTGCAGCCATTTATTTCACCACTTTAAAAGTAATTAATTTTTAAGCAAACCTAGGCCAATATTGATAACTTCCTACATCCCTACAGATGGGGCAGGGTTGCCATACACTGGTCCGGTGAATTGGGAGCACCTTGAGATGCAGGGCATTGAACCACCATCAAAGAGATTAGTGAAACTGCCCACTCTACTACAGTAGGCTCAAGATATTAAACAGGATCACTGTATCCTAATGTAGTCCATTCCTCGCTCCTTTTATCGATTCCCTCTACTTGCTGACAAGACATGGAGGGTGTGAGAGAGGAATGTCCTCTGGGAATCTAGTGTGTGTGTGTGTGTGTGTGTGTGTGTGTGTGTGTTTTTTTTTTTTTTAAGATTAGGGTACTCTTTAAGGGCCCTCAGGATGTGTAAGGTGACAAAGCATGCATACATACACACACACACACACATACAGAAAGTACTCGAACACACTTTCACTCTCCCCCACACACACTTTGTACAGTGAGAGAAACAGATGCATTAGTGTTTATTCCCACAAGCTAAAAGCCAAAGTTGTATCTGGGAGATGGATCAGTTTTTTCTGTCACAGAAGCAGGCAGACGGGGAGGAAAATGGACGGATGGATATAAGAGGGGCAGGGAGATGAGAGATAGAGTGAGAAAGGAGAGTTATTGTCTGTTAGAGAATTATGGCCCCAGGCGGCTGTCCCTGCAGTAGCCAAGTCTGGACAGAAAGCCATTGATTACATACCCTGAAGGACACCGGGGATGATGGCTGTCAGAGGGAGGCAGAGGATGAGGGACAGGGGGAAAGTGACGGGGCTGTTGACAAGAACATAATGGAGAAATCTGCAAAGTCTCACGAAAATGAATTATCGGATCTTGAAAATATCAGACTCCACCAACAGCTCTCCATTCTACCTCCTACCCCCCTTTCCTTTTTTAAGTGTGTATGACTGTCTTTCTCATATTTCAGCTCAATCATTCATGTTCATTGAAATGCCCCAAAATAGGCGCAGCAGGGCCAGGTTATTAAAAGGCCATGGATAAAAAGGATTTTTCTCTTCTATTGCCTGTCTCCTTTGCTTTCCAGTGTAGGTGTATCTTGGCAATAACATATGGAGTTGGGTGAGTGTTTTTAGCCTAATGAGGATAGTTTAGACTTGGCAAAGAGCTGGGTGTAGACCAAAAATCCGTGCTTAGAGGAAATCTCTCCCCTGGGTTTTCTTTGTTGCATCACCATTAATTTTGAGGCGCACTCTCACAGCCAAGCGTATAACCTCAGACTTACACACAAGCAGAGGGTACGGCATACATACACATGCACATAGTATAAGCTAAATGGCTGTCTTTAGGCTCTTAGGCCATAATGGCCTTGATGGAAGGAAATGCCTGTGAAGTTTGAGCACTGCTTTAACGATAAATAAGCCAGTGCACTTTAAGCAAACACTATCTGTATTTGTTCCAGCAGGGGGCTTTGTTCCTCTTGGTGGCTGTGCTTAAAAGGGAAACTCCTTCCCGTTAACGATAATGAATCCCCACATCATTTGCTGAATTTTAAGCTTTTAGGGAACCACCTCAATCACAAACTGAAGCTGTGGCATGCTATTATAATGCAATCTGCAGTCCTCTGGGCATCATCCTAACATCATCTCTCCTCTACTGTCATCCAGAGTCCTCTTTCATGGTGTCAGCCTCATCACGGACCCCGTCTGTAACCTTCGGCGACTCCTTTGACCTCTTGTGCCTGGTCAAGCCCCGCCACAACCCTCGCGTCCCCACCTCTGTCACTTGGCGCTTCATGCCGGCCGGCACAGAGAGTGACGACGGGGATGAGGGGGAGTTCAAAGACCTGGTAACATTCACCCGTGAAGGCACCCTGCAGTGGGGGGAGCAGTTGCTGGGCCTGGGCACGCGCACCACGGTGGACCGCTCCCACTCCAACACCAACTTCCGGCTGTCGGTGACCCGGGCAGGGCGTCGTGAGGCGGGCAAGTACCAGTGCACTGCCATCCTTTGGAGGAGAAACTACGACAACAGCTGGAGCAGAGTAGCCAACCGCACTTCCAACCTGCTGGGCATCAGTGTCGTACAGCCAGGTAAAGCAACACGGCTGTATGTCAGACAGACACACATGTAATTAGAGCAGTCTCAGACCTGCACGCAAACAGGGATGAATGCAGATTCCCTCACAGACACTCACACAGACGCCCAGAGTGACTTCAGCAGAGCTTATAGGATTTCTGCCTGCTCTAATTGCTCTTAGTCTCTGGTTTAGCCACTAATTGGAGTGTGTGCGGGTGTGTGTGTGTGTGTGTGTGTGTGTGTGTGTGTGTGTGTGTGTGAAGGGCAGGGTAGCGTCTCCTAATGGAGAGCAGCAAAAGGATTGCTAACTATCCCAGAGGAAGCGAAAACTGAGTGAAAGTGGAAGTCAGATGAGAAAGACAGAGTGAGAAAGTGTGATGAAGAGAGTGAGCGATCTGTCCTTGAACCCTTTTCCTCAGCGGAGGCATTAGACTGTCCTGCACTGCCCTTATTGGCCATCTGTGTACCCCACACACACAGAAAAACCTCATTCCAACACAGCCCAATTATTTTCTGAACGCAAACAACAGACATACAAACACACATTCGTCCAATTTTCTCCCTTCATGGCGTGCCTCAACAGAACGATACTTACTCCGGCGAATGTGCCTGAGGCAAATACTCATCCTGCTGATAAAAGGGGAATAAAACTCTGTTAGAGTCTGGCTTTCACAGTTGTCCAGCAAAGCATTGTGCTGCTATTGGGGTCCAGATTTGTTGGATCTTGCAGGAGGAATTTGAACAAGGTGCGTAGCAGCGATGAGAAGTAGGTTTTAAACTTGTAACATCAGCAATCATATAGCATCCTCTGAAAAGGAAATGTATCTAATGATATAATTTTGGGGAAGATGACTGTTTTTTTTTTTTTGTTTGTTAGTTTTTTTTTGTGCGTGTGTGAGGACATCCTTGTTAGATCTGTGTTAAGGTCAAAGGCAGACTGTGATGTTCAATGATACCTTTAAAGCGAGCCAGTGGAATGTAGTTACATGTACAGTAAACACAGTGTTTACTCCAGTTCTTTATTATATATATATATATATATATATATAAATATTATATATATTGACTACGACACACAGAAATGAGAACCGGTGTAAACAGACACATACATGCCGAAGCACCAAAGTGCAGTGCTTTTTTAGATTTGCCCGACTGTTCGTGTGCTGACCTTAATCATTCACACAGGACATACAGTGTCCCCGGGCCCTTCAAAAGGTATTTGGAAATCAATTTATTATCACCTTCAATGCTCATTCCAGCCACTTACTTGGAAAAAGAAAAACAGATACACTCACAAATCTTCCTCATTCAGAGATACATGGGCATACATCCTGGGTCCAACCTCCTGCTCTCTTGTGTCGTGGCATCTCTGTGACAAAGTGATTGGTTACCTTGCTAATGCCATCAGTAATCGTGACGCTGGGATCAGTTGCCGACTGAAAGTCAATCACCAACCGTAACGCTGCAATCAGTATGTTCGTAAGGGCACTTACTCACAAGGGAGGCCAAGTGAGTTATTCCTTTATCTCCTTGACTGCCAAGGCCCAGTTCAGCCCTGCCTGTGTCATTTTCATCTTCCTCACATCCATTTTTAATTTTTTTTATTTTGTCTTTGTAAGAACTTCATTTAGACCAATGATGATTCATTTCTCAGAATGTAGGACGTCTCTCTCTGCCTCACGCCTCTCCTCCCCATCTGCTTTCGCCTCTCTATTTTCATAAATGTTAACCACTCCTGGGTAAATGAGTGGCTGGCATTTTCAGTTCTTCTCAGAGAGAAGTGGGATGAAGGGGGAGTGCATGTAATGAGGCACGAGTAAACACAGCATCTGACCAGATACATAATTGAGAGACTTTAAATCGTGCTTCCAGAGGTACCTGCTCATTATGTAAGTGACTGCTTCACTAGCTTTGTGTGTACACGTATACATATGTGTGGGCATTTGTAGGTTTTTGCATGAATGACCTTGCAGCTGTGTTTCTTGTGATGCATATCTGAGAGCTTTATTATGCTTACGATGTATAAAACACACAAGCCCACCTCACCCCTGACCCCGGGGGACACAAAAATAGTTTCTCTCCTCTTCCAGAGAGCCTGTTCCACCACCATCTTGCATTCGAATACTATTCATTAAATTATTGTAGAACTTCAAAAGCAGAGAATGAAAACCATCGTCACAAATGGCGTCCTCCATCCAACTTCCATGCATCTTAGATCAGCAAAAGAGAAAAGTTGGATGTAGATAAAAGCTGGATGGGACCGAAGCAGTCAGCTGGTCAACGTAATGTTTCATCAGCTGTGTGAGGTGCCTGTAGCCTGGCCCAGACCTAGTTCCTATTCCAGATTACATTAGCTGCGCACAGCCTGTGTCCAAGTCCCCTGTGTCCTATGAGAGGAGTTCACTGCTATATCTGGTCTCTCACACACACGCATTCAGACATAAAGTGTTTTTATGGTCACTGTAAGGGCAACCCTGCACAATAGTTGGTCTTGAAATGTCTCCCCTAGGCTTCATGTAGAGGCCCCACTGCACACACAGGAGCACAAACAACATCATGTTTGTGTCTACAAGCAAACATGCAGTACGTGGATACACACTGCGGGATGGGGGCTCCCTCCCAGAGTAAAAGTGTAATTATCTAATGGCAGAACACCATTCAGTATTGTTCCTCACAGCAGATGATCTTCACAAATGCACACGAAAATAACATAAACACGTGGCATTCAGTTGCACTTACAGTCGAAATATTATGTTTCACTTTATTGAGTTTGCCATTATTGCGTTTCAGAAAGTGAGAAATCCCAAACACATGTTCAGCATGGCAGATCACCAGGGAAGCCTCAGTCTCTACGACACAATCTAATATCATCGACTCATAATTCCAACTGCACACACACAAAATCACACACTTAATTTCCCCGGCACACTTACACACACATATGCATGCGCACACACACCGAAAATGCCCAAAACTAATTATGCTGAATCTTCTCTAATGGAACCAGAGTTGAGATTAATGATGGTTTTGGGAGTTCAATACATTTTTCTCATCATTTCAGTGTGTGCATTTGCACATTTGTGCACGTGCGTCTGGCATGAGGAGCGGGATATTAAGACCGTTGGGTTATTGGCTGAGCTAGAAAATGATGATGGTGATGATGGGAGGTAGAGGGGTAGCGGGGGGGGGGTGTCCCACTTAGAGTTTCTCCTCATCTCTCCTCACACACCTACGCTTTCCTGGCTACCGTGCGCGCTCACATGATCAATCATCACGACAGATGCCATTTTTTTGTTTTGTTTTGGTGATTCTTATCCTTTTGTTTTGCTCTCTTGTGGTTGCACTTTGAGTTAGAGGATATCTGCCTCCTACTTTCCCGTACTTTTTCTTGTCCTCCTTCATCTGCTCTTGCTGTCTCTGAGATGCACTTGAGGGTATCTTCCACCTTTAATATGGGCTGGCACCAGCAGATGCTGCGTGCACTCTCGTTTCATGCCTCTGAAGCCCTCGCCACCCAGCTGTTATTGACAGTGCTGGTGTCACTGCAGTGATTGGAGGTTCCTGCTTATCAGGGCATGGATAGGAACTGTCTATCCTCATTAAGGCCCGGCCCATCGCCCTGCTGTTTCATCTCTGCCCTCCCACATTTCCTTCACGCTGTTCCCCATAAGTCTCTTTTAATGTCTTCTTTCCCCTTCACTCTCACTTAGCTGCATGTTTCCCACCACACGCGCCCCCAGCTTCTTTCTCACTCTTGTGATTTTTCAATATTTTATAATTCCCTGTTTCCCTCCTCCTCCTCCTCCTAATTCTCTCTGTTATGTTTACATTTTTCTTCAAATAGCTTTTCCACCATTGTCAGTATTTCATGAGTAATAAGGATATGGCAACTGTGCTTGTTTGTGCGCAATAGTATCTTTATCACAGTGTTATTGTTGGTGACAAGGTTGTAGATCTATTGTGTGGCCTTTCATTTGCAATGGATATAGTGTGATTTTGCCCATAAGCTCACCTGAGGCAGAAGTCTGTATATGGAGTTGCCTGTATGTCAGAAACACACCACCTGCCTCTCCTGCAGTGCAGTTTATATAGTGCATGGATAAATAATCCAAGTGCACTGACAGTCTTTCTTCCTGTTGCGCGCACACACACACACAAACCCACAAATGAACGTACCAGGTCATAATGGGTGATAAATGAAGAGCCTTTGAGGGGTGTATTGAAACAGAAAATAATTTCATAAAAGGTTTTTGATTAATCACATCTGCTTCAAACAGTCAAGGTCAGGCTCCTCGTCTTCTTCCTCACAGGAGCAAACTCTCATGCACCGATACAAGGACATTTTTCTGTCAAATCCAATCTAATCTAGGCCTCATTTCCTTGTTCAGCCCAATCTGCAAACACAATGAGATTCTCTGTGTTGTGTCTCTCCATCTCTCTTAAGTACTTTTTGTCGGTGTGTGTATGCGTGCGTGCGTGCGTGCGTGCGTGGTTCATATGTGCACAAACGCTCTTGTGTGTCTCGCTGCTAATGAAATTGAAGTCGTAACTCAAAGCTAGCTACAGTGCTGCTGCTCCCAATGTAAATCAGTAGCTAATATTGGAGAGGCTCTGCAGTTCTGCCTTCTGAATGCATACACATACACCGCAGCTATTCTCTATCCTGCACTAACTGAATAACCACTGTTCTCTGCGATCTAATGAACATAATGTGTTTTTATTCTTATTGGCAGGCCCCAAACACACAGCCATCCAGACAGGAACACGGGTCAATGTGATCTGTTTTTATGCTCTGAACATCCGTACCAGCTTCTTTTTGGGCTATTCCTCCCCCAGACTTCCCTTTCCCTGACCCTGTCTTAGCCCTTCTTGTGGATCTGTTTGTCCATCAGCCCAGCCTGTGTCCAGCCATCACTCTCCTTGACAGGCAGGAAGGAAGAGGGGAAAGTGCAGCGAATGTATCAGTGTGCTCATACTCTTGGTGGGGAATAGAAAATGAGGTGGATGGGGGTTGCCTGCATGTGCATGGGGCTCCGTCTGGGTGTGTTCAAGGCTGCTGTTGATGTGCACAGATCCCCATAATTAGTCCGGTCTTAATGATATTGTAGAGGGAGTTGGGAAGGGGAGGGAGCGGGAGTGGTAATACCCCTCTGACACAATGGGATCATAGATACATCGCAGTCATTAGCATAGAAATTAGGCTTCCAGTTTGGCAGAGGGGCCATTTTTCAGTCAGGAAAACCCCATCCCTCATAAAGTCAGACAGGCAGGCACCCCCAGGGCAGAGGTCCAGATGCACATGAGTGTGCAGCAAGGCAAAGCGAGGTCTTCTACAGGGGGATCTGGGTCTGTCTAAGCCCCTCGGTTCTGACATGTTTGGGGTCCTGGTCCTGGATTAGCCCAGGGCTGTGCTAATGTTAATGCTAAAGGCGGAGCAGGCAGCCATTAAGACTAAGTCCTCTGGTGTGCAGCCGGAGAGACTGCCTGCTGTTTTTCCAAATCCCCCCGGGAGCATGTTCTCACTTTCTGTCTTTTACATCTCTCTCATCTCTTCCAGGCTCTCTGCCTCCCTCTGCACACCAACTCTCACTTCTCTGTGCTCTTTTGACAGGCGCTTGTGAATATCTTTTCACTTTTGTGAAATCGCCCTTAACTCTCCCTTTTTTCTCTACTCTGTCCTCATTTAAAGAAATTTCATCCCTACCTTCTCTACTTGTCTTACTGGCTTATTCATCCCTTTTTCACTTTATTTCTCTTTCTCTCCAACTTTCATCCATTCCTTCACTTAAGTTGAGCATTACATCTGTGGCCCAGTGGATTGGTTGTCAGCTCAATGGTCATTAAGTGCATATTAGACTATATCTAAAAAAAACTGCAAAAATGTTAAGCAGAGACCTCACTAGCACCTCCGGGGCTCGCTCTTCATTTATGCCTCATTAATAATTGATCAACACAGGTGAGGCTGCTGAATATTCATAGTGTCAGGTTATTAGACAGAATGTGATCAGGAGAGACATAGATCATAGCAATACAGGAGAGGGGAAAGAGGTGATGAGGGGCCTAAACAGCGGCTCTGATGGAAGGGAAGTAAGAGCGGCAAAGCAGACATTTAACTCTAAAGTTTTGATGCTCTCTTCAAATAAAAGACTACACCTGGAGCAGCAGTGTTAAACAGTGATGAGAAATGGATTGAATTTCCTCTGTACCCAAAGAAAAAAGGATTGCTCTCTTTCATTTACAGGCTGTTTGTGAGCTCCTTTGAGGTTATCCGAAGATTTTGTGACAAGCTATGGTTAGTCTATGCTGATGTACCACAGTGGCAGATCCTTAACTGAACGCTCTCCCATCCCCGTGGACTCAAACTTCATTTACTTTTACTCCATCAACAACAGCAGTGTAGTGCAGCTTTTGGGGTTTGGGGTGCACTTTGCTATCTTGCTTCCGTATAAAAAGTGAGCTGTTTGAGGACAGCTTTGTCTCAACTCTGCAGTTTTCTGTAGCTATTAAAGCGAAATATCAGGGTCACACGGGAAAGAGGTGAAACAAGGGTTCAATCAGCCAATTAGTGACTCTGCTGTGCAATTTGCTATTTGTGTCTGCTGTAATGACAGTACGTGCCTGGCAAAGTGCTGAAACACAGGTAATTTCAGTGCAGCTGAGACAGTTGTGGGGTGCAGCGGTTCATTACATTTCATAAAAATGTTCCCATTATAAGAATCCAGCTTTTTCATTAGATGTTATTTAATTTTGCCTGGTGTACACAAAAGGCAGCTCCTGCTTACTAGAAGATGAGACCGGTGAGTTTCTTAAAGTTGTCCCCGTTTGGTGATGCAGACAGAGTTGCCGTGGAACCTTGGAAATGGAGGCAGGTAAAGAAGATAAGGAGGTATCAATATATAAGCTCAAAGTTAACTTCAAAATTATTTTGTCTTCTACCTGATCATAAAGTGTTTTGCCCCTTTTTCCTGTGAAGAAAATAAACTGACATGAACTGATGCAGAGGAACGAGAACATGTGTTTCCAATTACGGATTTGTCTTACTCTGTAGATGCACCCTTGAGGCACATTAAAGAAGCACAGTAGAAAACTAAAAATAGGTATTGACAGTCGTGCTAACGCTCAAGAACACAGAGCTGCTTTTGCTGCTAAGAGACCGCACATACATGATGAGTGGCCTTGTTGTCAATGTATGATTAATCTGGGTCCTTTTGTTAGGTCTCCTCCCTCAGCATTATTAATCCGTCCTGTAGAAACATGCTGTGCACTTTGAACGCATCATATAGAATTTTTATCCTGTTTACTAATGCTTGCGTCAGCAGATACGTTGATGCAACCGTAGGATGGCTGCAGCTGAAGGAAGAAACATCACTCTCTGTGGGAAGGGACACGTGTTTAAGGATGTGACAGGCTGGTCTGTGAAGTCACTGTTCTCTTGCTGAGACATTTCTCAGCTAAAGAATTCTGGAGGGAGTGGACACTTGAAAATCCTTTTTTTGGGGGGGGGGGACAGAGAAAAACAGCATTTATCATTCTCTTCTTTCTCTTCTGCCTCTCTGCTCATTGCATCTCCATTTTATTTCTATTCATGAGTGAGTGCTTAGTTATAATAACTTGTAATAGCTCCTGATGCCACCTAATAGGGCTTGAATAATTAGTCTAACTTAGCTTTGCAAAAGCATCTCTGTAAACACTGATGTACTGCAACAGGCTTTCAGCCTCCAGTTCTTCTCCTGGCTGCAGATTCGAACTACAAATGGGAAGGGGACTTAAATGCTTTGTCCTGTGCCAATCCAATCCTGCAAGGTTCCACTTCAGGAGGTTGGGAGGTAATTCTCCTGGAGAAAAAAAATAAATAAATAAAAAAATGTATTGCCAGGATTGTGCAGGGCTCGGCAGTAATTCCAGAAGGGGAGTTTGTCAAGCTTCCTACCGAGGCAGTGGTGATGACTAATTTGAGATGCTAGCTTGAAATGCCATTGCAAGACAGGGTGGTCTGGTGATGCCTTGTAGCTATGCATCTTTTTGAATGCACCCAAATGTGCATATAATCTATGTAGAATGCGAATGCACAGCATCACAAAACACGACCATTTGAGCATGCTGGACAGATGGCTGTGACCCCAGGCAGCCAGTCAGTCAGTCAGTCAGTCATAGCACAGCTCAGCCGGATCTAGGAGGGTGACATTGGTGATGCAGTGGGCTGATTAAGAAAAATTCTGAGGAGTTAATGTTTCACATAGGCTCAGATTTGTGTCACTCAACAGAAAGCAATTGTATTATCGAAAACTTCAACTAAACACTTTTGTCATGAATGCATCTACCTAATTTAATTTGGTTATTATTATTTGTGCAGTTACATTGCCAAAATTATACTCGTGTTAAATCGATACATTAGATATTTTCTCATATTGTGATATGCATTATTTCTCACAGTGAGGAAAATATTTTTTTTAACAGACAGTTTTTCAACTCTGTGCTGCAGATGCATTTCAGTCTCAACCAGAAAGTATGTAAATTCAAAACCCATTCACATTCCTTACGGGAAGTGAATAGTACCTGACTTAATAATTGATTTGAATATGTCACAGTTCAACTCAAGTATTTCTCGGGGCATATTAACATTAAAATACTGTCTGACATCTATTTACCGGTTGTCATTTGTGTATTAACAAATCCCCTGATAAATGTGTTTAGTTAGAAAATTCTGGCAGGCATCAGTCCCCCTCATCCGAAAATAGGTATTCCTCGCTCATTCAGGAGGGAATAGGTGGAAAAATGACATATCATGTATGTCTGCTGCTTAGATCCATTAAGGGAATTTTTTTTAGTCCAAATTGTGCTCAGCCAACAAATGACTCTTGGATTTCTGTCTGTGTGCCAGCACCAGAGTGTGCTACCATTCAGATAGTCATTAATTAGGTTATAGATGGTCCCCTTTGAGTGCAATAAAAGCGTTGTAAAATTCCTTTTATAAATATAAACTGTATGCTCAACAACTACTTTCTGTTTACTCGAGCTGCAGGGCCTTTTTATCCCAGCATATGCTTATTTTTACACATATAGTATAGAAGTAGCTGTCCTGATTCACAATGTCTAAATGGAATTGACTGCCAGATCTGACATAAGACGATATTATGCGTGTCTAGTTTTTTTTTCTTGATAATTGTAAGGTTCAGTTTCCTTTTTTTTTTTTTTTTTTTAAATTTTGTTTTAAGAATGTGTGTGTGTGTGTGTGTGTGTGTGTGTGTGTGTGTGTGTGTGTGTGTTGTAATAATCCTTCCCCCAAGCATTTGACAGCGGGGCTCAGGTTGCGGTCTCACCTGATGTACCTGTAGCTAATCCCATCCCACAACTGATGTCACTGTAATCAACCCTGTCACAGCACTCAGGGCAGCCTCAGCTCCAACCTGACATCTCAGTCACACCTCTCTATCGTCTCCTCCCTTTCCTTTCTGCTCCCTTCTTGTCCTTACTTGACTTTATAAATGTGCTCTTTCAACCATCGCCCCCCTCCCTTTCTATTTGGCTGACTGACAGACCACCTGCCCTGCTTTTGTCTTGTATCTTGCCTAATAACATATTCCATCTCCTTCACCCCTGTCTCTTCTGCTGTTCTGTATCTTTCTACCTTGATGGTAACAACCTCCCCCTTCCCCCTTCCCCCATCCCCCAAGCTTTGATTTGCCTGACATTTCCACCTCCTTTCCCTCGTGTTGCTTCCTTTCTCTTTCACCTGCTGTACCCACCTACGTGCCACTATCTTTTCCTGCCCTGCTGCCACCAGAAATAAATCCAGCCACAAGTCGTCTGTCATAAAACAGAAACTGCATTGTGTACCTGTCACTGGTGCTCACATTTTCCTGTACCCAAAGAAATGATTGTCTTCTTTTCTGTTTCTTCCCCTCCTAAACCACTCTCTCCCTTAATTCTTTGCAGAGAGTAATTTGCGAGTGCAAAAGACCAACCATTCTCAGGTGTACCCCGAGGACAGCCGTGTCAGGATCAATTGCTCGATCACCTCTCAGACCAGCCAGGACTCCCAGCATGCTGTGCTGTGGTATGTCAGGCGTGCTACGGGGTCAGAAGCTGATGAGCTGCTCCTAAGAATCGAACGCTCTGGGGCCTTTGAGTACGGCGAGTATGCAGATGAAGAGAGACTGCGACGTCGTGTACAGGCTGAAAGGCTGTCACCCCGCTCCTATGTGCTGACGCTGAACAGAGCAGAGAGTAGTGATTCCGGGACGTACTACTGCCTGGTGGAAGAGTGGCTGAACGACCCAGATGGAGCCTGGTATCGACTCTCCCGAGACTCCTCAGGGTTCACGGAGGTTCTTGTCAGACAGCCAGGTGAGGAAGGGGTCAAAAGTGTTGTTCTCATTAACAGAATGTTTGTTTATCCCCACTGCAGAGAAACTTAATCCTCATATATTGTCCAATTTTTAGATCATTCGTCCTATTTTAGATCACATCGAAAACAATTTGGCTAATCCCTCTGCCGAATTGCTCTCCCCTCAACTTCACTCTCGCACCATGCTCTACTTAAGGCTTTGAGGCTGTCTTGCTCTGATGACCTTGCACTTGCCTTGGGCAGAGCTCAAGTGGCAAAAAATGCGTCAAAATCATGCCAGCTGTCATATAACACGCCAGTGGGCAAAGCCCAGCTCAGTCAGAGCACCAAATCCTTGTGGCCAGGACTCTGAGTGCTTTAAGCTATGATGTACCTACCACCAGACCCTGACATCCCACCTTATGACAGCTATCTCAAGCACTCGCCTCCTCAAATCTTTTCTCTGCTTGATTCATCCCTTTCTTACCTCAATTGTCCCTCCATTGACATACTTTTCAAATTTCTGACACTCAAATGCACTTAAATAATAACCCATGATATCATAATCCACTTTTTAAAATTCTGCACAAAAGCTGAAGGTGACTTTTATCAGACCTCTGTGAGAGCTAGGTTCTTCTGCCAGGTGTCCTGTTTATAATGCAGAGTGAAATTCATGATATGGCATCTGTCCAACTGGAGTGTGAAGATCCAAACGTTTGGTCATAAGCCAGTAAACCAATGAAAACTGCCTGTATTTTATATAGATGGTGAACTTTACACTACCCCTCCAGTTAATGAAGCTACTGAACACGTACAAATGCAGATATCTGCAACATAAGTACGTGTCAGGTGGTAATGTGCATTCCTTATAACATGTCCGTTTGAATTTTTAAACATACGGAAACGTGCGTATGATATATGTACAATATGTAACATGCATATGCAGTATAAACATCATAGATATTCATCAGGAGCTAAAAAATGCATTTTCCTTGGAAGTCATCCAGATAACTGCCTGTCAGGAGGGAAGATGAGAGGAGATATGTGCCAGCACTGGCAGTTTTTTCTGGTCTCCTGCCGTCCTCTCTGCTTCTCATTTTACTTTAACAAGAAGACTGTTCCAAACCGTGTGTGCTAGAGGCTAGCCAGGTCTTTATTGCCACTTTTTTTTTTTTACTGCAGTGGAAATGGGTCACGGTACCACCCCCTGAAGGCCTGTCACATACTTGTACAGAAAGACACAATAGCCTTGGGGTAGGATCAAACTTTGCTGAAAAACTCAAAGACTGCTGATAGCTATCTGCAGCACTGTGGGATTCATTTATTTTTATCTTTTTTTTTTTTTTTTTCACAGTCACAAAGTTTTGTGTCCCTTTATGCATAATCAAATGCTGTTTTTGTGGTGCAACATGCAGTTATTTGAATTGTTGAAAAAAAAGATTTAGTTTTAATTTAGAGCAGTAGAATGTAATATAAAATGGATAGTAAACTCCATAAATGCCTTTCTCATCCAAGTAAAGGGGAAGGTCAGTGGACAAATAAAACTACGTTTGAGATTTTTTTATTTATTTGATTCTTTTCTCATGTGTTTTTTATTGGTTATCAAATTATTAAATTACATTTTTTTATTACATCCTAAATAAGCAGCTGTTCATTTTATTTTTAGACAATTTCACACTCTGTCAAGAGTCCACATGAAATATTGGATATTTCAATACTTTCCACTTTAATTCTCCTCATCTTGTTGGGCCTTGTTAGAGGTCCGACTGCAGGTGGAGGAGATGGAGTCAAATGTGACAGTGGAGGAGTCTGGTTCAATCCATCTGGGCTGTACCATTCCCTCCCAGTCGTCCCGAGATTCCCGCTTCTCCGTGTCCTGGTATGTGGAGCATGATGAAGATGAGAGCAGTGAGGACCAGCCAGGTGAGGAAGAAACGGAGCGGGAGTGTGTGTTCTCCATTGGCCACGATGCGGTTTTTGGAAATGGAAACTGCAGCCCCAGAGAAGAGGAAGGGCCTAATTCCCGCCTGCAGTTCAAGAGGATGGCCTCTGACCAGTACAGCCTGACCATCCAAGGAGCCCGGCCAACAGACGCCGGTCGATACTACTGTCATGTAGAGGAGTGGCTACTCAATCCTCGCAACGCATGGTATCGCCTGGCCACCAACAACTCTGGGTTCACTATTGTCAATGTGCTGCAGCAAGGTTAGTCGTTAATTAACTAAATCCTTTGAGCTTCCCTGAATGTAGATGAAAATGAAGACTGTGACAAAGCGATTCTAGGATCAATGGCTCTCTTCAGATAGCAGGATAGATTATAATTTTTCTGCTCTTCTTTTAATGTTTTCTCTTCTGCTATATTCTGTCGTATTGCCCAATCCTAAAATGTCCTCTTTGTTACACGATATCTAACAAGATCATATTAATAGTCCAATTAAGGAGCTCTCAGATACTTTGAAAGTCATTCCTGCCTTGAATGATCTGCTCCCCCAGCAGTCACAGCATTTATTTTGAAGATTGGAACAACCCCAGATAAAAGCAGAGCCAACCATGGCCACCCACTGTGTAGCATTAAAGCAGAGTGATTAATGGTGTCAAAAGCAGTGCTGGGATCTAAAGAATTCAAATTGATTCATTCACAAGTGTCAACAACTAAATGAAGATGATCTGTAGCTGGAAGAAGAGCCTTGTACATGTACATACAAACCAAAGATGGCTTTTTCAAAAGTGATTCTGAAAAATATTTGACTTGTTTTCTCTCTCACTCAACAGTGTCCACCCTCCAGTCAGTGGTGTGCTCCAATGACTCCCTCTTCTACTTTGTCTTCTTTTACCCCTTCCCCATCTTCGGGATCCTCCTCATCGCCTTGCTGCTGGTGCGCTACAAGAGCCGCAACAACAGCAAGAGCCAGGAGGGAAAGAACGGCGCCCCCCTCCTGTGGATTAAAGAACCTCACCTCAGTTATTCTCCCACCTGTTTGGACCCGCCTGCGCTCAGCCTGCACCCCGGCTCTGTTGACTAAGCGTGGGCTCCACGCCCCCCCTCATATCTCGCACACATTGCGGATCTAGCCAACGAGATGCCAGGGAGCAGATCTGGACTACACCTTCAGACCTTACTGTCGTTCACTGCTGTGTTGAATTAGTCAATCAGTTGATCAGTTTAAAAATTCCTACCCTGGTGGCTAACTGGTTTATTTTAACAACTGTGTGTCTGGGACTGTGTGTGTCTGTGTGTTTGTCGACCAGAACGAGTGTGCCATTTTAGCACAATTGTTTGTGTGACTGCAATTTGAAGGGCAAGAGAGTATCATTGAGCCTCTGTCATTTATTTCGGTTTTGTTTTCGTGAAACTTAATCTCATAGCTGCTTTTTTTTTTTTTTTTTTTTTATTACGCAGAATACTTGTCTATTTTTCAAAGCAAAACAAACAAACAAAAAAAAAAAAGAACAGCTCACATGAGATCATTGGCCAATCCGTGAAAAACATTTAAGAGAAGGGACTCTATAATCAACTCCGGCACTGATTGGATGCCAAAAAAAAAAAAGTCTCCGCACTGATCCAAGAGCAGCCACAGCCTGGCCCACTATGTTGGTTGCCATAGTGATGCTCTGCACCCACTGACTCTGTAGCTGATGACTTGGTTTCCAGCCTGCATAGAGACAAAGGCAAGGACACACAAGCCTGTGTCCTAAGTGAGGATGTGTGTATGTGTGTTGGCCCACCTGCCTCCACAATGAATTTGCCTTGGCAGACAGAAACAGGTCCTGGTGCGCCGCTTAAACACTGCCAGACACTCTGGCCTTAGTGAGAGACTGCTCCGCTCTTTTCTTCGATCCTCCTCTTCCCCGAAAAAGAGACAGCACGGGAGAAAGAGGGGGGGGAGGTCGGAAATTACGGAAAATAAATGAACAGCTCTCCCTCCTGCTAAGGATATACGTCCTTTAAGACAGGGGATTTTTTTTTTCTCTCAGTGCCAAGACCTCCTTATATCCATGCTGTTGACTGCAGCCAATATTTGAAGTTTTTGAGAGAGCGGAGGGGAAAGCTAATTGGTTCTGAGGCAGATTATAAGTATGTCTGCTTACCCCCTGCTGGCGCTTTATAGGCCTAGTGGGCAAAAGGTCACATTTTTACACTCATGTTAAATCAGCCCAAATGTCCTTCTTAAACTGCACAGTAGGGGTCACTGACTGAAATTAAATTCTTGCACATTTCTTTACAATGCCCAGTATGACCACTCTCTCATCTGGTCTTTAAAAGATACTAGAGGCTCAAAAGATGCATTAGTTATAAAAAAGGAAAGAAAGAAAAGACATTTCAATTGTTATGCGCCACACACAAGATTACTAATGTGTAGATGTGTAGTTAAGCCCTCTAAAATGTAATCTGCACATTATTAGAAGACAAATTGGTAGGTGGGGGCAAATGTGTTTATTTTAAAGATTTTTCTATTTATTGTTTTATACTACTTTGCATAGCTTTGTAAAATTTTCTTTTTGCTTTGAAATTATTTCAAAACTGTGTTGCTTGTGTTGCCAGGCAACTGCACCAAGCAGATTATGTCAATAGCCTGTGTGTTGGCAATGTGGTAGATGTAGAAATGCTAGATTTGTCCTGCGCATTGCAGTCTGTGGCATTTCATACCAGATTTTCAAGTTTGGTCAGTGTCAATACACTGTATATCTATATCTATAATAGAATTTGCTGTGGCTTTACATGTACAGTAGTTGAACAGACAAGTCACAAAAATGGAACCACTTAATGCTTTTTTGCTTGAGTCGCATTTATTTAGTGAAATGTGATGTTACACCTAGGTAGGATGTTTGATCAAAGACGACTGAAACCGAACTGTTAAAACATCTTCTAATTGTGGATTCTAGCTGAAAGCTCATCTCCTCAGCTCCCCTGGCGTGAGGCAGAAGGGTTGAAAATCTGTGTCGCCTTCCCTGGAAAGGCAGCAAGAGAGGTGAGAAATCCTCCACCCGAACTGGGCCTAACCCTTTCACTGCCAGACTGGACATAATAACTCTTGAAAAACTTGACATTGTTGTCTCAATCGTGTCAACATGTATATTGCATGACAATACTGAAGGAGAAGTTTTGATGTTTTGTAAACTTTGAAATCTTTGAGCATTGTGTTTGTGTGACAGAGCAGTTCCCAAACCTTCTCCCTACCCAACTTCCTGAGCCAAGAGTCAACGCAAAGCCCAGTCCCTCGTCATTTATGGTATTTGACTACCCATGATGCCCTTTGAACCTGTGAAGTAATCTGTTTCAAGAATGGGTGTTGTGGAGATTGTGTTTGATATTAGTAGCTCATATTTGTCCTTTTAAGGCTTTGCTTTTAAGCAGCACTTCATTAAGCCAATTTATGTCCTAAAAAGCCAAAAAGTACATAGCTGATACTGACACAAGCCACCAACTTCTGAGATTTCAACTTCCTTCACTCTTGTTTCTTGTTAATCCCGCCATTTCAAGAAGACCACGCTATCACAGGTGGAGAAGAGCTGGTGCTATTTAATCAGGGGGGTCAGATATGTGATGCACATGCAGCAAATTCAGCTACAGCTAAATTGTTAAATGTCTTTCAAGAAAAGGCCCATCATTTAGCTACCTATCAAATCATTATTAACCACGTGTTTAAATATATTTTAATAGAAGCAAAATTGATGTGTATTAATAATCTTTAGCAAAGATTTTTGGTTTGTGTGCACATTCCACCTTGGTTAAGGCCATGGTGCCAGGCAAAAGTGGTACAGAATAGAAAAAGATTAGTAGTCCATAAACTGAATATTACAAGCACTCAAGTAGTTTATGAGGCAATATTTCAACTTTAAAGCCTTACTTGCGCCCAAATGAGAGGAAGAAAAGATGGCAAGTACAATTAGGAGAACACATGATGCAAAGCCCTATTGCAAAAACATTATCCACTGTATTCATAAAACTGGCTCACACACCATCCAAGTGTGTGTGTGTGTTTGTGTGTGTGTGTGTGTGTGTGTGTGCATGCGTGTGCGCATATATACTGTATAATACACATTTCTGAAAAATGCACCATTATAGAAATATGTACAATATTGTGATAGTGCTGGACAATGATACATTTACCAATATCTATCTGTCCTATTAATATTCTGTGTACATTATAATATATCTAGTTTTCCCCTCTCATATGGTGTTTGCCAAACAAAGACCTTGGTGGTCAAAATATTGCCTCATTGAGTTGCAATATTCTGCATGTGAACTACCTCTATTTTTACATCATAAACAGCCTCATGTTGCTGTTTGATGCAATGCTAGTGCAAGTCAGAGATGTGTGTGTATAGGAAAGACATTCTGTGCTTTTCCAGGTCGCAAAATCACCAGTAATATTGATGAAGCTGTTGAGAAGGCCTTATGTGATCTGACGGTAATGGTTGCATATCGTATTGACGTGCATTTGCTTTGGCAGTAAATACAAACACAGAACTGATTTCAGTTTTTCAGAAAGTGAAAGGAGCTTGCTTGTTGGTTGAAAAAAATTTATGAATTTTAAAAAAAATAAATCTTCAACATTCCAAAGGTGCCAATAAAACAGCTGCTTGGGCTTCACTGAGTAAAGTCACATAATGCGAGACTTAGTTAGTCCAAAATTCAACAAATTTCATCCTTCTAGACTTGAGCCAGGAAGCGCAGGGCATGGTCATGGTGTGTGAAGTCACAGTGTTGCCATCATGAGGTGCACACAAACTCTGAATGGTTTATTTAAAAAAAAAACCATACAAACCCCATTTTGTTCTTAATTTAATTTTTTTTTGTAATAACAACATGAATACCATCCACAGCTGCCTCCTAGGATTCCTCCAAATGTTTTGACAGAGTTGTAGCTGTGTTTTGAGGGCTGCATGTTTTGGCTGTATGCTGGCTCCCGAGTTAGGTGTAAAATAGTTTGTGGTGATGTTTTCAGTTCAGCCAGTGATGCTTTATTTTCAGTGATGTATTTTTATATGACCATGGTTTGTTTTGTTTTGTTTCTTTCTTTTGTTATTCTAATAGTTGCCATTGTGACCATTAAAAAGGCACTTTGCTATTGTCAGTTTATTGCAATAAAATACATCCAGTGTATCTTCATGTTTTCTTGCCAACCATTTGCCATTTGTACAATTTGGAAATGGGTTGTTAAAAAAACATTTCGATCCAACCGTTAAGCACTGAAATGCTACCAGCACCCTTCCCAAACACTTAGTTCATCTTTAACTGTAAGCACAAAGGTTAATGCCCTGTAGGCAGCAGGGTCTTGTTGAGTCGACATGGGATTTTAACCTCTGAGCCTGTTAACATTGTGATGGTTTATTTACGCTGCATGTTCAGCTGTGTCCCTGTGTTTATGTGTGCCCTTTTTCAATGCAGGAGAGAGATATTGGGTCAGCAAGCCAGAGGATAAATGTTCTTAGAGGGCCTCCAAGTTAACCAGGCACTGTACTGTCAGCCAGCAAATCACATCTGAGCATTCATAACTCATAACCAATGCAGATAGACTCACTCTACCTCCCCCTCTTCCTCCCACATAAACAATTACCTTTTATGCACTTAAGATCAGTCTTATACCAATCCATGCCATTCATGAACCTCTTCCTGACTCCCCCTCCCTATGAATTCATATAAGGTCATTTTGATGCACGCATACCCAATACAGCCAAGGACAAATGCTGTCACCCATTTCATAAATAATAATGACATTAAGGGAAAACCGAATTCGCTGTAAAGAGAATCATAGTTCTGTGTTTGTTTGCTTCAGAGTTACTGGAAGATTTTCTGACTTGTGTGATGCATGCAGAGTCCCCTGCAACAGCTTTTGGTCAGCCCTCGACAGAACAATATTTCCTGACCAAAAGAGCTCCCACAATCAAAGATCTCTTGATGCCATGAGTGCAGTGCACTGATGTTATTGTCAGCCAGCACCATCACAACTTCACAGGATGCAAAAACACCAAATCTTCCCCCTTTGAGCACTCCCTGTCCTACTTTCTCCCTGACTGTTGTTCTGTCTCCATTTTGTCAAACGCACACCCTATGAGGAAAGATCTGTTTTGCATAAAAGTAAGCAACACTCACAAAAATCTATAGTCCTCGCTGAGAAGACAGGCACCAGAGGGCACACATGGGCCGACAGTACTTAACGATCCAGAGCAGCAGGGCAGCAGTCAGGCAAATGGATTATGATTTATTACCAGTGAGAGAGGTCGCACTGAGGAGAATGCAAAGACGGAACATGCAGCTTTAATCGTGGTGAGTTCAGAGGCATAGAAACAGGGACTGAGAGAGAGAGAGATAGAGAGAGGTTCATGAAGGTCAGTAAAGATCAACAACATACAAGTGTGAATAGCAAAATAAAAAATGTGCTTGTGTAGAAAACCATTATGATTGAACACACAATGTTCAGCAAATACTATATGTTAGCTGGAATAGGTTGTATTAAGAGATGATGGCGGAGCAGAAAAAAACAGCTTGAGGGTATGCCTGGTTTGAGGTGTGTGCACAGATTGTTGCACTCACATCAAGGGTGTATGGCTCACTCGATGTATGTCTGAGTCAGTAAGAACCACCTTTATACACATTATAACATTTGTATTTTGAAGTAGCACACTCTTTTTTCTCTATGCTTTAACTACATTGTTAAGCTTGTATGTAAAAGTAGGAGGTGAATCAGTATACCAGCTGCACTGTAAGAAAACGGCACCATGAGCTGATATATTGATGTGTAAGCAGCAGTTAGTAATCTCTTGGAAAGCATGAACTTTGCTAAGTTCTGTTGGGAAAAAAAAGAGAATCAATAGTTGTATTAAAGGCTTATCAGTTAAAGCCATTTGTTGGGGAAAATTGTCAAGAGCTTGTTGATGATTATCGTGGTAACGCAAGGCAAACCACATGACTCATACGTGGCACAAAAACACACAAACCATGTGCTGACATCCAAACAACAAAAACACTGTGGTCCCACATCATTCATTATGGATTAAACACATGCAGAAATTTACAAACACACACACTGGACTATTCTCATCTCATCCATTATTGATATGCCCAAAAAGTGTGTGTGCACTTCAAATGATTCTATCTAAGATGGAGTAAACTGATGCTAAGGTTCGTACCACCGCAACAATCCCCAAGGACCTCTGCATTTAGTCGCTCTTGTCTCTGAGGCCCCGCAAAAGCCTGGAGATTCACACAAGCAGCTTATTAACTGTTCCTTGTATTTGTTGTTCTATTTGCTTTATCCAGAATTTAAATGAAGATTTAATACCCAATAGGTGGATTGATGTAGCCGAGTCCCTTCGGTCTTAAACTGTTCTACCAAAAGTAATCATGAGATTGATCAAAACATGTTGGACCCCAAAACAACTAATAGATTAGAGGCAAGTTCTGTGAGCAATAGTCGAAAGAGAGAAGATGCCGGCCATGATGCTATTAATCATAACTCAAATGCTCACAATGATAATTCTACAGGAGTAATGTGCAGGATTAACATATTTATATGAATATAATATTCATAATAATGTTTTATTGGTTTATAACACCTTCAAAGTGATGCCACTGTAGAAACTGTCATGGCATACAGTACACTTGGCCGAATTTTGTAACATCACTGGTTAAAGCTTCCTAGTCAAACACAACATTCCTTTAATATGCTGATGTTTAGCTGGTACAATGTCATGTTTGCTGCATAAGTAATGAAATGTGCTAGTTCAAGCCAATGCCACTTAAAACCACAAATGTGAACCTCACAGTGGGACTACACTTGAGTCTTAAGGATTCATTTTCCGAGCATAGGAAATATATATTCAAGATGTTGAAATCTATGGCCTCCAAGGTCCAGTCAACCACAGTGCTGCCGGTAACAGCAAAGAGATCTCTTGTAATGTTATTCTAAAGCAAGTTGTTTTTAATTGTTAATAAGACTGTACACACTTAATCAGATGTGGCCTTTATGCATAAGTAAAGGTGGTAAAAACATCAGCTAATCAGCAATATGCATGTTGTTCTCCTGTGGGATACTGAGGAATTATGAATGAGCACGAGCAGGCAAACGTAGTTCACTAATGTGCTTTTAGTGCCGAGGATGAAGAGGGAAACCGAAAGATATAATTCTAATATATGATGATTCTAAAGGGGGGGAGGGGGAGGGGGCGGGGGTGATTCATGGAGGATAAAGACAATGCAGCAGGGAATAGGTAGGATAAAATGTGTGGCGGCAGAATGTCCAAGAGAAGAAAAACGAAAGGAAACGTAAAAATCAGGTTCCTTTGGGAGAGTGGCTCCACCTGGGATCTCTGTTTGAGCCCGCTGAATATTTGACAACATATGATATAAGGGCTACTTATCCAGTGATTTATCTCTCATGATCATGGCCATGGTTAAGGGTACTGGTATTGCGGTGCTTATCTTGTAGATGTGGGTTTTACACTATTCAAACTGTAGTGTAAAGTGTAGCTGCTCCTTGTAGCTGTGTGTGTTGTTCGGGGGAGAAGCAGACCCCGTGGACTAACAAGACGGCCTCAGGAGGGGCCTGCTGTTTGGTGATCTGACTGCTTTTTACTGCGTGGTTGTATACAGCACACCGTAGTGCTCTGTTGAAGCCTGCACGCACCTCTACCAGGGACTAAGACATTCCCTTAGGGCAGCGCTCTGAAGATCTAAAGCCATATGCGATGGCTGTCTGGCTCATTTTTTGGTGTAAAATCTTTTGTGGACCTTCAGTATCGCTCTCTTTCTAACTTTCGATGTTTATATGTATGTATTTCTGTTTTCTCGGATGTACACCTAGTGGAAAAATGTCAAAGCTCATGGTCACTTGAATACAAATGAGGATAGGCCGAGTGCTGCTGGATCTCTGACCATTCTACTCTATTTCTGCCAGGCCCCATCTATTACCACATTTAAACACAAATGACAGCACCCACAAATATGGTTGTCTTGGTATCAGAGAAGGAAGTCTCTCATGGGCGACTTTTGTGTATAAGTTAGGGCTAGGCATGTGATGTATCCATGTGTGCGTGTGCGTGAGTGTGAGTGTGTACATCATACACAAATTCTCCCATTGTCCAGTGTTGGTTGGATCTTTCTGTTTGTGTTTCTTTTTTCTTTCTTTTTTAATCAAATGCTGTGTAAACAGTGCAACATAATCTAGAAAATGAAGCAACTGTCAATTAACTGATAATGAGACTACGACGTGGCTGAAGGAGTGTGTAGCATGTGTAGGAGCTGACTACTCCAGCATACCGAATTGTGTCGCTGTCTGCGTGAGGCAACAGTGACACAGGCAGACAAAACACCTGTCATCATCTATTAGAAAAGAAATCAGTCACAAGAGATTTCCCTTATGATATTAAATGCATGTATCATACACAAACTCTTTTGCCATGTGCACATACCTTATATGAACCCACATGTGCACATATGATATCATGCAATAAGCAAAAATTCCAACATTATCTGCCATTATATGTCACATTGAAATGAAAATACAGATTTAAGGCATCAATATTTTAACAGTCTGTGAACTGCCTCCAAGACATGTGCTGCATTATTGAGAACGAGCTGCTTTCAGTTTGATGTATGTCATGGGTGATTCTCATTGACACAAAGGTTTCCTTCAGCAGACAAATAGATGAGCGCTACTGTAGACATGTCTTTAGTCTTCCTTGGTTTCCTGAGGAAGAGGCTTCCACATCTCAGTTTGGCTCAATAAAATGCAATATTATAAATTGATATCTCAAAACACAACCCACTCACAAACTTATAATTTCTTCTTGATCCAACTGAATGCTCAGTAACCCTACTACTGTATGATTCACTCACGTAATAATAAAATCAATGTTTTAATATTGCTCAACTGGGTGGTAATAGTTTGTAAAAAAGAGGGAACAAAAAGGTTAAAAACATTAAACTGCATGGGAAAGTATGTCTGTTGCAGGACAGAACAGTTTAGCGTAATAAACTAAGTGAATAAGTAATTTTGACAAAAGACTGTGTAGCCAAATCTCCGCTGCACTCTTTGTGACGATGCATTATAGATTACAGCACTGTTTATTAAATCCAGAGCTGTGTAGAATATTTGTTTATGCTCACAAATTAATAATGTATGTTCACCATTTCATCATATGATTAATTATAACTAGGAATCCCATTAAATGATGTTTTTGTCCAAATTCGCCATCTAGTGTATGAAAAGAGAAATTGGATTAAAGGTCTGCAACCCGAGCTTCAGAATGCACACAACTTACTGCTGAGTAGTTTAATCAATAGCTATAGATCATATTTTAAGAGAAGCAAAATATCAATCGACTATATTGTCACAATTTCAATTACTAATATACAATATTTGATACAATCAAATATAACTTGCAATATTTACTTCTTGTCCTTTTGAGCTAAGTTGAGCCAATGGGATGCAATAACTGAGGATTCAAAGCCGTCAAACAAGAAGAGAAATCTAAGGCTGCAGAAGTGACTAACTCACCAAAGCCTGGTGTGATAATCCGTGTTATTTATTTCTTTCTTTTTTTAAAGCCACGGTCAGAATTTAAATTCAACAGCATAAATCCATGCCGGTGCTGGTGTAAGTGTGGGTTATGTTTTCTTGGCACACTTTTAATACTAACCAAGCTGCCAACAGCCAATTGCTACTGAGTACATGCCCCCACCTCCCAATAGCCAAAATTTACCATCTCCAATGGTTATTTCCAGTATGATAAAGCATGATAAAATAGAATTTAACCAAACTACATTCACAATCACCAGCTATGAATGTAGCTTCCCCAGTGCCCAGATCTGAACCCAGCTGAAGACCTCTGGGATGTGGTGCAACCGGACCTGCAACTGACAAATCTTCAGAAATTATGTGATGCAGCAATGTCAACACATAGAAGAGTCTCATAGGATGGTCCGGATCATCGTGTGAAATTCGCCAACTCAGAATGTTTTTAGAGCAAAGGGAGGCTGTAGTATAAGCAGGGTGTTGCTGATAACATGCAAATAACATCATTTATGTTTACCATTTTCCCAATTCATTCCTGCTTGTAGTTGTGCTACAGTTTGTGATTTTATGGTTTGAGTAAACTTGGAGAATGTCTAAAATTAGGAAGGTTTGTCATTCTAACTAAATACCATACACAGTCTTTTCAAACACACGTTTACACAACATCAGTCTACCATTTTAAGGTCGAACTGCAAATAATCCAGATATTATTTCCCTTATGCTTTTTTTAATCTGCAAAACCAAATCTCATTGAATTTATTATTTTTTACAGTATTTTGTTCAGTATTACAGGAAAAAAAAGGGGGGTGTAAGAGAAAAAACAGCCTTATGATATATGAAGGGAAGTCAAAAAAAAAAAAATAATAAAATTGCCACAGTGATCCTTTAGACATGATACTGCCAGAATTAATTCATACTTACAACTCACAGTTTAAGGCAAAATAATATTCAGGAATGTTTACAGATGAGAAATCAGCATAAATTCAAATTCCAGTCTCGAAATGATCATACTCACTTTGATTTAACTGTTCAGAGAGGAGAGTGTGGCAGGACAGAATGAAGTTCAAGCTGTTCTGTAAAGGCACGGCACAGCCTGCCTCACATTAAAGTGTTTTAGATTTTGCCATCAGCCCAAGCCTTCACAGAAGCCCCCTGTTCTGACTGTGAACCCTGACCTCTACCCCAGAAATGTCCGTATTGAGTCCGTTCCACTTGCTGCTGTGGTGTGTTTCTTGGACGAGCTGGTTAAAGTGTCACTGTGGGGATGTCCAAAAAAAGAGGACATCTCAGCGGTCCAGCGAGCGTTTCTGGATTGCTTCAGCCACCACAGTGCGCAGAAGAGCAATGACGGAACGAGGGTCATCGCTGCCTATGACAGCACTGCCGGACACTATCATGTTGGCTCCTGCCTGGGGCAAAGATGAAAACACACATAATGTGACAAAATCTTAGAAAAATTCAAACTGTTTTAATAGGCTGTATTCTTTTTATTGCTTACCTCTGCACACTTGTGAATAGTATCAGGGCCGACACCTCCATCTACTTCAATGTCTAATGAAGGGAACTGACTCCTCAGCCAACTCACCTGGGCACAAAGGGAGAGAGACACAGAGAGATCATAATCTATTTCTACTATACAAATTTCAGATATTAGCGTGACTGCAGAGAGACACAGTGCTACAGATTAAAGAACAGATGTCCTCTGCCAGATTGGAACACTAGTCAGACAAAACTACTGTGCTTTGGTAAAAAGATGCTTCTATCAGGGCTTCGAGCTGCTATCGACGTGAACACAACATCTAACAGATGTCTCCACAGTAAAAGCAAGAGGAAAAAGAGGTTGGGGTTTTTTTTGTGTGTGTGTGTGTGTAAAGAAATTTTACATGTTCCCATGGTGTGACTGGTCTCACATTGTTGAGAAAGAAATCATTTATATTTTAGTCTGTAATTCTTGTCAATGCGTGATAGCACACTTCTTCTCTTTCCAATTAAGGTGTAACAAATTGTGCAAACTGTATATTTGTGCCAATGTGCTGCAGACTTGGTACATTTTTTTGTTGACATCTTTCAGGGAAAGGTATGCATGGAGAAAAGGATTCGCCACGTTGGTGATTTCAATAATACAGTTGAGCAGCTTGTTACATTCAGTGTTGGCTAACTTGATAACCTTTTCTTAAAGGTTTCGTTTCTGAGTTTTGCTACCGCCACATAGGTAGCAGTGGCAATAATGACTGTTCAAACACCAGGCAAGAAAAAATGTTGCAAGTTCAGCAACAAAATTCATTTCGTTAATTGCCAAGGGCCGACTACAAAGGTGGGAACCAATGCTAATGTTGACTGTTGTTTTGCTTTCTATTTGGATTATTTCCTTCTTTCTACTCAAATTAGCGTGCTGATAAAAAAGCTGAAACTGACAGATCTAGTCAGTAAACGGCTGTTAATGCTATCGCAGGTGATGCAGCCCCATTTAAGAGGTGATGGTCAGCTGCATTGTTAGATTTAAAGTCCAGCTTGTGCTAAAGTAGTTCCTAATGTTCCTGGTTTATTTCCTCTACCTGTAGTTTGTCCTTACCTTGGACATCATGTCTTCCATGAACTTCTGTCCTCCAAAGCCAGGTTCAACAGTCATGACAAGAGCCATGTCGATGTGGTTTGCCCATGGTGCCAGCTCTTCAACTGTTGTACCAGGTTTAATGGCCAAACCCACCTACAACATTCACACAGTGTTGGTATGAGTCCTCCCAAAAGCCATTTGCCTCGCCAATCATGTTTGTAGCTGCTGCTGTATACCGATATGCATCGTCTATTCAGACCTGCCTGCTCGATGTTTTGTCCCTTAAATACATTACCAACTTTGATAATAACTGATACTTGACACACTCTGGAGCTGGAATTCAACTTGTCCACCCACCTTCATGCTGCTCTCTTTAATCTCCTTGATGAGGTTTCCAGGGTTGGTGGTGGCCTCCAGGTGGAAGGTGTACTGGTTGGCTCCTGCTGCAGCCATGGGCTTCACCCACTGCTCTGGCCGAGACACCATCATGTGCATATCTGCAACATCACCACTGTCTTATCACTGAAGTCCAGCACACAGAATGGGCATTCACGACGTCGATCAATTCAATGGAACAATGAGGCTAGTGTTTGGACAGTGTGTAACATGTGAGTGGATTTATCTCTCACCAAAAAAAGGGTCTTGGCCTATTGCCTTCCTTAAGCACTCCACCATGGGATGGCCAAATGTAATATTGGGGACAAAGTGCCTTTAAAAGGAAACAAAACCAAATATGAACCAACAGTTGTTGTGAAAACGTCTCAACTTGCACAAACAGTTGCAAAGTAACGTCTTGCATAAATGTAGAAAGAGGTAAGAGATGAAATCTGTCAATATGAGCAGGAAGAGGGACTATGTCTCTCAAGACTTGGAGCAGACTGTAATGTTTAGGAAGTCCCCTCACTGACACACTTAAGGCAGAAAAATCCCGAGTTACGTAAACACATCGGCTCTAACCATCTTAACTTCTGCCAGGCCAGCTTGTTGATGTTAGCCAACTTTAGCTCCCCTCGCTCTGAACTTCCCAGCCGGCAGTTAGCATGCTAACTTGTTCAAAGAAGCGGCCATAAACTGACCCGTCCATGACGTCGAGGTGCAGATAATCTGCCCCGCACTCCATCATGCGGACACACTCGCTGCCCAGACAGGACAGGTCGCTGCTCAGGATGGAGGGGCCGATCTTCGCGCTGTAAGCCATGCTGTCACTGCTGGGCTCGTCTGCACGGAGCCGATCGGCTAACTGCGGGTCAAGTCAGCCGTGAGCTAAACTACAACATCCGCTAACAACTTTCAAAGTAAGTGAAAAGAAGACAACGACTGAAAAGCCAGTAATGGCCACCTTGTGGTTTTGTTTTGTTTTGTTTTGTTTTTTGTTTTTTTTAATTATGCCGTCGTGTAAAAATACAGTTGAAATTGTGGGACGTGGTAAAAAAAAACAAAAAACGGCGTGTAGATGAGTGCACTGGAAGAATTGAGGCAATTAAAAGGCATTACAGTCTATGAGAATGATGATGAAGATGAAGAGGAGTGTGATGAATTATATTCCTGCACGAGCTTTAAAAATGTAAAACTGTTTCGCCATGTGCCTCTATTTTATTTTATTAAATTTGCTTTGAAGGAAATTGGTGACAACACTTCCGGCATTACTCTCGTTTTCAGTGGTAAGCTTGACACTTATTCTGCCCATGTCCTGCAGCCACATTTCCGTCTTCAAAACAGGAAGGCGTTTCTTTTTGACACTAGATGGCGCGTAGTTCCTACTTCATACGTACGTAACGAATACGTATTCAGAAACAGACGGTGTGTGTCAGATCGATATGGTGAATTTCTTTTGAATGGCCAAACTACCAAATCTGTCTGAATACTTTTAATAATGAGAGTCATCTTTGTCTCCAGCTTCTCTAATCTGAAAAGAGTAATGACAGACATTTTCTGAGCAATAATTATAAGTGATCAGCCACTTTGTTGGGTAATAAGGGCCACAATTTTTATTTTTATTTTTTTGTAAACATTGAGAAATAATGTGGGACACTGTTGAGGGGGGTGTAAAAGGCATAAAACTGCCAAATCTTTTGAATTGTTTCTCAATCCAAATCCAGAATGCTCTCTGCTTTATTTTTCCTTCTGTGTTTAGCCATTGATTTTCATGCTGTTAATGGCTGACTGAAATTTCACAGACTTGTTCTCATCAGCCACCTCTTTCCATCTGTCATTCTGTGACATTTGTTGCTTAAAATATGCATTAGATAGATAATGTAATGGCTTCAGAGGAAAAGCTTTTCCACAGATGGTGTGTGAGGACGCAGGCTTCAAAGATATAAAGTTATACAGGCTTTAGAAAAATAGGGTTTATTGATTCAAATAGCTTCCTAGAGCTGGGTGGAGGACAGGTTAGTTTATGGGGTTATTAATGTCTGCCAAAGACTTGATGTTTAAGTTTATTCCTCAAAAGAAAGTAAACCTCCTACAGAAAAGAGATCGGAGAAAAAGCAAGCAGTATACTTAGTATTAGAAAAGCTTTTCATGTCCTGCATGTTATTTGCATCAACTTAGAAATGATAAAAGAGACGTTACAAGAAAATCGGTTTAAAAGAAACAGCCTAATTTTTTGAACATTTTCAGAAAAAAACCCACCCACACTAATTAGCCCATAATTCAAAGACATTTTGTAATGTTTGACTTCAGTGTAATTATTGATTGTGTGGACGACTACCGGTCAGTGAAATATGTGAGTTTGAATTAGTCCCTGATGTCTCATAACATCTGCATAATTTACGTTATGATATTTTATCACCTACAGTTTGGTGTCATTATTGCTGTTCAGTGACAACACTTGAAATATCTGTCCATCCAGAGCTATTCTTCTTTATTTGATTTGTTTATTAACATCATTGCTGCCACAGTCCGCTCAAATGGGTTGAATGTTTTTTATGTGTGTCTAAGTCTAAGTTGTTGTGACTTATAAGGAGCAGAGGGCTGAGCTTTTAAAAAGCCTCTCAGCAGCGCTCTGCTGAGGCTCAGCCCACAAAGAGCCTCACTCATACGCCTAGATTGGATAAACAGAATCTGACATTTATGAGTTTTGCCCACATCTAGCATTACTGATAAAGTGCTGTTGCATACTCCAGCAACACAGGAAGATACAATTTTTTGTCAAGGTTGAGGCAGAGTAAGTTAGTGCCAGAGAAAACTGGGGCCTCAAGGTAGTAAAAAAGATCCATGGTTTCATGGTCATTTCAAGGACCAATGCCTCAGCAGCAAGACAGTAAATTTTAGGTTTGTCATTAGTAAATTCCTTTATGGTACATCTTCTCATAGAAAGTGTCTGACTGCTGACAGCAGATTGACAGGAGAGGGGACCCAGGAAAATTCACTGCATCTCATTCAGTGATAGTTTTATCTTTATCCAAAGAAATAATATTTCGAGCAAAATAAAAAAGTGAAAGTTGGATATTTTGTTTCAACTTGACTGGTGCATTGCTCAACTCAATCATTTGTGTCTTAGGTAAGTTTTCTTTCCTGCAGCTGACACCAAGACACATTCCCCACCTACTGTAAACAGCGTTAACACTAATTTTAGTCAAGCCTAGGCTTCTGTTTACTGAAGGGCTCCATTAAAAAAACTTTTTTTTTTTTTTTGCATTTGTGGGGGAGGAATGGCAGAGGAATTATTTCCGAGATGTTATCAAACTGTACGCTGTTGTTCATTACAGAGTCCCAGTTTAACTATCTTTGGTACTTTACCAGCACTTTACTGTCATATAGTTTCCTGATGACATTAATATGTACAGGAAAAGAATATGAAGGATTTTATAATTATATATTATATTCATATAACAATCCTAATACACTTACAATAGCCCCCAATGTCATGTTTTCCATTATTCTGGGTTGTAAAACATTCTTTTTGTACTACACATTAGCATAACGGCCAACAATTGTGCTTTTCATTTTAAGCTAGTTTTTATAATACTATATCATCTTACTCAGTTTACATAAAACTGACAGACGGAGAGCCCCCTCATGAGATATAATGGCAAAACCTTCACAATTTATTTGGATGATCAAGATCCAAAAGTGTATGAACGTATTGCACATTTTCTACATGCCTTGTGAAAAATATGTTTTGTGAGCCTAATGAGCTTGTGGATAAAGGATTTCTTGTTACATGGATTCCTGCATCTCAGTCATCTGTGAAGACAATTAAAATTGTCTTTTCAACCACACTTTGGGACAAATAGAGAGCTGATGCTGATAAAAGTTGAAGCTTAATCAATTCCATTCCCATTTGAAGACATAGCATGTGTTCATTTTCATATATATTGGTTGTTGTCATTTTCCGGAGTTTCAAGTTGTTGAGCTGCTAAATTAATCTGTTTGTATATTTTTCAGTGTAGGTATTCTTTTTAATAGATATAAAAATATGTTTCACCCTGACGTCTTTCCACAACGTTTTAGCACTCTTTTACTAAGTTGGTTTATGACTTCATAAGCATTTTGAATTTTGTCCCAAAAGATTTTTTAATACACTTTACCTGCGGCTAATTAAGAGCGGCACAGCAGCATCTACTAAACATGTTTAACTTGTTTAATAGCATTTTCAAATGCATCTTCTGCCAAGTAGGAATTAATTATCTCATAAATCAGCGGTCTGCTCAGTTCCAAAAGAGAAATGAAAGACATCCTGAAAAACAACCTCCCATAGTACAGTTGCTAATCAGGGAAAATGGTGTTTTGATTTCATATAAGAAACATTTCCTGTGTGTGCTTTAAGTGCTCGTCAAGATGTATACATTTGAAATTCAGTTGTAAGCTTGGATAAGGTGGGTTCAGGCGACCTTTAACCTCTGCAATGGAAGGCAGGAACAGGAGCGGAGACAGTACTGCTTGTTCGTCTCTGTGGTTGATTATTAACAACTTGGTACAAGTCCAAACTTTTGATGTATTATCATGACTGAGACATTCCTCCTGCTTCCTGCTTCCAATTGACTCCAGCCTCCTGAGCAAACAGATAGCAATAAACCAGGGTTGGTGATGGTTCGGAAAGAGAGTGTGGAGCATGTGTCCTTGCAGCCTCTCCCTTCCTGGGCTTTATGTTGCCATGGTCGGGGTCCTTAACTGGAGAGGAAAGAACTGGGGAGGGGGTATCTTACATGGAGCGTGTTTGTGTGTGTACCTTCAGTATGGATGCTCAACAGAGAAGCTTTCTTTTGTTTAGTATTGGCTGGATATCCGCCGAGATTGTCAAGTAAGATTAGGAAAAAGCACGTAAACTAATTTTATAGGCTGCCAAAATAGTGATCCAATCATGCAAGAATTTAAAGGGCACAAGGCAAAAAGAAAATGATACAGAGCTGTAGTTCAATGAATATAAAACATATTCTTACTTTTCAAGGTCTATTTTGAAAGTGTTACAGCTCGCTGATGTTAATGTTCACAGAATTTTGCAGAAGGCGTATTGTGACCATCAGATCTGTGATTATACACCACATAAAACACAGACTTTAGGTGAGTAAAGCTAAAGTTGTGGTCTTTGTTTGTGCTGCTTGAGCTGTGGTTGGTTGGAGTTGTAGGATTTGGGAGCAGAATATTTTGTCGCACCATTGGAACCAAAAACCAGATCAGTGGAGGAGTTCTTTGATATTAATATGTTTATGTGGCTACATGTCCAGCATTATGTCAGTTATTTATAGAACATTAAATCACTTTATGTGATGGTGCATATTCTTTAACATGACTTCAACTTATTTACCTTGACCAAGGCACACTACAGACGGCTAGTGGCCAGCATTTAAAGGCAATTGCCTGTGAAAACAACGCCAAAAAAGAAATGGTCCCTTCCACCAGCCATAATTTAGTACTTTATGGTCTGCAAGTGTCACTTCAAAAGGCCAGAATTTGGACCACAGGGGTACTGGTGACATTTTAAAATGACAGTATGGGGTTATAAAAGAATAAAAAAACTGATTGTTCTGAATAATATTTTGTGTGATTTAAGACCTGTAGCCCACTGAGCAGGTTTATTGGAGCAGAAGTTACCTCCTGACCTCATAAAAAATCTAATCCACCTGATTTAATCTTTAATATGTGAAGACTGTGGATTCAAAAGACTGCCAAAAAAAGAACACACCAACATGTTCTGATAGAGTGCCGGGGTTTGGTATATGAGAACAGGTAATCCATTTCTAATAAAACTTGAGATCAGACAAAGAGATGTTTTTGTTTATTTTTAATACATAGAGAGAATTCACTTTTTGCTATCCATCTAAGTGTATGTCTAGCTATCAGCGAAGTTCCATGTAAAATAATTTCCCTGTTTAACTCCTCATCACTGATAACAAGCACACTCTACAAGCAGTTTTATATTTAGTCTTTTAAAGCTAAAATAAACCTGGCAACATGTGTTTTCATATGCAGGCTGAACTGAGTCATGACGATTTCCTCCTCTACTGGGAAGAGTATTAAATGCTTGTCATGCTAAGAATACAACATGAAATCCAGTGAGTGTTACTCAGCTGTGGAAGAATGTCAGACACTGTTTGGCACTGAGGGTCCATATCTTTTTGAGAAAATAAATTTGTTGTGGGAAAAAAGTGAGACCAAGCACAAGCATGAATCCTTACCCCATCTGGTGTTTCCAACAGCTGTTGGACCCACCGTGGAGAGTGCTAAAGAGTCAACATGTTCTCCCAAATCCTTGTCCTCAGTGAGGACACATTTGACGTTTTAACTACAGCACACTGAAAGGAAAAGTAACAGGGATGCACTCCGATGAAGTTGCATGCATCCGATATTGCTAACTATATACAAGACCAACATCTATACTTTGAGAGGTGATCAATTCAAACCTGATATGTTTAACTAGGCGAGGAAACAACACTTCCTCAGGACCTGACAGCTGAAATGACTCTCCCTAACCTCTCACACAAACAATGAAACCTCAGCAGGATTGTCAGAAAAGGGACCTCATCCATTTGCCAAGTGAGTGAGTGAGTGAGTGAGTGAGAACAGATGTATGAAATCAAAAGACAAAGGTTTATTAGGTCTTAGAAGAATTGCTCTTGAGTTGGCTGATAATGTAGCATACCCTTTCTGATCCTGTTTGTTGTTTTTGGAATTTTCACGAGATGAGCAGATGACTCTGATACACTGTCGCAGGTTAATTCTGATGCATCAAATGCCCAGCCACATCAGCCATCCACACTAAATGTCAGCTTTTCTGGCTTCCTCCCCAGACTTAGCTGTGTTATTATAACCTGTGTGGCTGAAAAGGTTACCCAATCTCACTGAGATCAAGATTTCTTTTGCCAGAGAGACTCCAATTTAACAGACAGGGGAACATCACATATCAAACAATATAATAAAGCCATTTGGGGCCACACATCAAGAGTTTTCAGTGTTTCCATAGGAAACATTTCTGCTGCACTATTAAATCTATTCTCCATATAAACCTTTATCCCTGACCGTGAAACATGTGAATACCATCATCAGGTCATTCCATTTAAAAAAAAAAAAAAAACAGCCCATGCAAATTATTTTAAAGACTTCTGTTCACATCCTTATAAAGTGTTGTCCCACTTTCCAATTAACCTCCTCCAGAGAATGGACAGAAGTGAGAGCAGGAGTGTGGTGGGTTACAGCCCCCATGAGACGCAGGTCTTTGAGAGCACTTCAACAACACTTCTACTATCCAGGGGCTTTTATTTAGACTCTAGATATCTTTTTAGGTATTTGCTCTTTTATTCATTTGTTGTACTGCTGCTTGTCAGCTTAAAAGCTAATATTGACTTTACTAGTCTGTTTTTGTTTGGCATGGGAACGCTTCAGGCTGTGGCCGGCCCCGGCCTCTTTGAGTGGCTTACCAGAGGAGCCTGGCACATATCCAGCATCTACAGTATAGCTGATTATAATGGACTATGCTATACTGGAGTGCCCAGGGTGATAGAAATGCAACTGGAAGATGCCCACTTTATTTCGGGATAAGTGTTTGTACACAAAACTGTCTTTAAATGATTTTCGGGTAGTGCTCCCCATGAAGAGTTCAACTGGTTTCAAAGAGTAATAGAGGATATAACATGGTCCCCATTGGTTTCTTAAAGCTTGAGTGAAGAACAACTCCATAGAGGAAGGTATTTGTGCTTTATCTTCTTTGCCAGAAAACATCCCAGGGTGCTGAGAAAGAATAGGAAAGTTGAAAAAATATGAATCACAACTAAAGAGCAAGGATCAGAGGGCCCTCTTCCAAGAGATTTCATGAGCTACTCCATCAAGATGGATGAGGGCATGATAGGGAGTAACACAAATCCACGCGAGCCCTTGACAAATCTTTTTTCTCTAATGCAGAAACTAGGCAACAGACTAATAGGAATGCTGGTAGTTTTGGAGAAGATCCACCCGGAAATGCATTTGAGCAGCGTAGCAGTTTGTTGTTTTTCAGGCTCTGACAGGGTGTTCCCTCGTTGGGTTATATAAATTCAAGCCTTGGGGAATGAGAGCTGTTAGTGTTTTTTTTAGGGTGGATTTCCCTTGAGTAAAATAACCAGTCCTCTGGCTAACACAGTTATTTACAGGAGTAACTGGGAAGGTTTAAGAGTAAAGTATCTTTTGCCAACACCTTCTGTCTGTGTAACTGTTTTTCTGTCCTACATCTTAATCAGCTGTGTAATTTTTCTACGTTTGGATGCACCCAGGCAAGCTGTTTCCTGATGTTTCCAATCTTCATGTCAAGTTTAACTAGCCTGCTGCTGCAGCTGCTTAGATCAAGAAGAAAACAACTAAGCTTATTTTCTCAAATGTGTAACTATTTCTTTCATTTCAAAGAAGATAGAAGCATCTACAGTATGTGCCAAGGTTGTGAATGCAATTGATTGAATTTTATTATCCAAACAAACACTCCTTTGTTTTATTTGCCGTATTACAAGGAAATTAGATGTGAACATTGATATCACTTTCATTTTGTTTTGATGTCTCCATGTATATTAACATAATGTAGGGCATGTTATGAGACCACACACATTCTGCAGTGATTCTGCAAAGATGTGAATCTTATAAACAAACAACTTTTTTTTTTTTACAATGTTGAGTCCTCATGTAACAAGTTGAGAACAAGCCCCATGTGCTGACACGTCCGCTACTTTTTACTAATGAACAAGAACCAACAGCGACGACCACATGGTGTCAGGGACAACTATGGATCATTTTCCTCCATATCTGGAGTTGCCATGACAATCATGCAAATTTGACTTGTGCATTCCTGTGGTATGAAGACATTCGTGGCAGGAATTTCCCCTGGCTCACTCGTTGTTTTTTCTGCTGTGTCCCTGCCGTGCCTCCGGAGGTGATGGAAAGTTCAACCACACCGAATCTGGAATCTGAAAGAGCATCTTTGTTTTGCATACATGTACGTGGTGCTCCCCTACACTAATCTCACTTTTGTTAGGGTGTAAAGTGGACACCATTACTGTAGATGCAGTGCTTTTCACTGTTTGGTATTTTGTATACTTTGCGCAGGTTCCTGAAATTATAGTGAAAGTGAAATTTATTGGTCATTTTTGGATGCACACTGGGACATCCAAAAATGACCAACAGCTTTGTGGGGACCAAAACACTGTCCCTTGATGTTAAAATGGCAGTTCTAAAGTTAAAACATTGGTTATGATGAGGTTGAGGCATTCGCTTGTGGTGGCTAAGATTAGAGTAAGGTGCTAAGGAATGCATCATGTCAAAGTCAAGACCTTACAAAGATGAGTCGATGTGTATACTGTACAGTATGTGTGTTCTTTAGCTACTAACAGCAGACCTCTCTGCCATCGCACACTCGTCGCAGTGCAGGGCCAAAGAAAGCCCAAGCCAGCATGGGCAGCAGTAGTGAAGTGATATTATATTTAACTAATACTATGAATTCACACACTGTCTTCTCTAAAACTTTCCATCTTTGCCTATGATTTTACTCGATTGTGGTTTTGCACCACATAACCTGCTGCAACTATTACTCTGGAGGTCAGGAGGGGGAAAAAGCCTTCTCATTCTCATCATTTGCAGTGAGAGTAGTTTTACTGGCAGTAAATCGAACCAGCCCCCTACATCATTGGTATCTTATAGTCATGAACAAACCCAGCAAGCCGCAACGCCCCGTCCACAGCACTTTTAGCCATGACTTTATATACTGAGCTTCATGATTTACTGAAACTTACAAGGAATGAATTTATAACTTCTAACCTTCCAGGCATCCCTCAAATGCCATGAACCATGTGGTCAGAGAACTGATCCGTGCTGCGAGAAGTCCTCTTCCTTCCTCAGCTATTTGAACAATTACTCCTGCACTCTGTTTTCAAGATAATGATTTCTTCCTTTGGACCTCAAGATTCAGTACCCCGTACAAGAATCAACTCCAGAGCCCCAAAGCTGTTGAAAAGTTTATATACCCCCCGGACTATCTCAACCACCAGGGCTTATTTTGTTTATCATAACTTTTGATTTTTTCCTTTGGGTGCAAGTACAACAAATCATTTCCAGTGACCACCTTGATCTGCCAAAGGTGGACCCAACATTTTCTTTGGACTGTAGCCTACCCAAAGAAAAGAGTCAAAAGACAGAGTAGAGTGAAATGTGAAAGAGTAAAATGTTCTTTAACTAAGTAGCTGAGCATGTTATAGGATTGTCAGATGTTCTGAAATTAAATCTTTATGAGGCGTGATGAATTTTTTTCGTCCAACACCCAAAATGAAGACTTTAAGAAACTCCCGAGTCTCATCAAATGGCTCAAATTTTGGTTTTGAAAAACTGAGAAATGAAATCCCCATCTACATTATAAATCTTTGATGTTTGTACAAATGACTAAAGTTTGAAGTCCAATGTCCAAAGGTAAGGAGAGTTGAAGCCTCAACAAATGTAATCTCAAGTAAATTTGGTTAAGTTTATCAGTGTGGTTTTGCAATAGATCCTCACACACAGCAGACCCATTCGTTTTGACAAATACATCTTGAAGGTGTCCTGCCAAATGGTTCAGTGTTCGGGTTAGGTTTACACTAAATTACAATGAAGATTGTGGGTTATATCAATGGAGTATTTTATGGAGTATATGAAAGTTTCTCTCAATACGTGACTCGATATGCTTCTTAACTTGCATGGAAGTCGTGAGGATGCGTTTTGTTTTTGTTTTTTTGTTTGTTTTTTTTTATCCTCATAGGACTCAACAAAGTTTCAAAATGGAAAAGCAGAGTAAGATGCTCAGAGAGAAGCTGCGGCACAAACCTACCCATTTTTGGTCAAAGCCAATCCTTCTTTTAATAGGCAGACATCAACCAGTGCTGCGAATGCTATCTGGACAATTTTTAAAAGAAAATTAGAAAAGCAGTGTTATGGTTATATAATGAAATAAGATTTTTTTTTTTTTTTTTTATACTGGTCCAAACTTGTGTTGCATAGTCCAGCAGTTCAGTGCTGGAAAGGCAGAATCATGTGCCTGCAAAATAGTTTTACAGATATGTATTTGAATCTTTTGTGTAATCAAAAGGCAATATAGGGTTAAACAGAACCATGACTATATAAAGAAACCAAAAATCGGTCATGATGATAATGCTAGTACCCAGTGGGGGTATAATTTTACTCACAGACAAAGGGCATGAATCGCATCTTCAAAACAAAAAGTGATTCATGTCATTGTCTTGGCAACATTTCCCCGTTACAGACTGTAATTTTTTTTATTAGCTAACCCTTTCTTGCCACCAGGGGTTAATTTTCATCATTTTTTAGAGCTGTCTCAAAGCTGTGCTCTCTGAATGATTTATGGTTACTCATAGACTATAATCCATATCACCTTGATTGCATATGGTTGTGTGAAATCTCCCATAAGTGTCTGGTTATTTCAGTAATGGCAAAGATCAGGGAAATGGAGACATGGCTTGAAAGGGTGGAACTCTTGGCTTTCCTTTTGTGTCATTCCTGAGAAGCAACAGTACATATCATGTCCAGATGTTTTGCAGGTTAGAGTGGACAATGTAATGGCTTCCCTGTGTTTGCCACAGCTTTCCAGCTATCACAGTGCTCAGGAAGTTAAATGAAATCATTTGATGACATTACAAAACCTTGACTCTTTAAAGCAGCTATAATAATCAATGTTCTAACAATGGATCAAATGTGTATATTGAAGTGGTCACTAATGTTTGTGGGAGGGGGTCCCTTCCGGTACAATATAGTGGACGATTTAGCTAATGAAAAGTCATATATTTTTATAATGACTTGGTGGAGACAGACAACAGAGTTAAAGTGGATTAATTCATTAATACCTGAACCTGAATTTGTCTGAATTGACCCATTTACCAATAAGAACCAAAATATCTCTGATATTGGATGCATCCATAAATAAGAAACTGCTGAGATATCACAGCACCTGTCCAGGTACTGTCTGATGGCAAAAATCAACAAATATACATTTCATGTGTCAAATCCTCTGTGAGGTCTGCATGATAGTGTGTGTGTGTGTGTGAGAGAGAGAGAGAGAGCAAGGTAATGACTCTCCTTGGACCCTGCTAGTATCTTTTTACTTCAAAAACATTAACTTAATCTTTCACGAGAGACCTATTTTTGTGTGCACACTTCACCCCTTTCTTTTACAGGTCAAAATTTTTGTCCAAGCAAAGCAAGAGCCCACCATCACTCTATGACACCACTTTTAACACCATATCACAACATTCTAGTTAAGAAATTCAAAGCTGCCATTGTTTCTCTGTGGCTTGACTTTGAGTGACTGATGGAGAAAATGAGAAAATATGATGTAACTGGGCAAAAGTTCACGTACCACTAAATGTGACATTTGTGTGGTTACTTATTTGAAGATTTGTGACTCTCAGTGCTTCTGGTACTCTCTCTGCTTGGAGGACTGGCTTTTTTTCAGGCAGCACATGGCAGCTTTGGAAGGACTGTAAGGACTCTGTAAAGTCTGACTCTCTGACAGTAAAAGAAATGAGGTAATGCAGAAGACCATTATTTCCACAGCAGTACCTTACTCCTGAATCCAAACTGTCAGGCTCGATATGTCACCTTCATCATGATAACAGGCGCACACCCAGCTACAAGGTCGTACCCCCATCAATCATTTCTCACAAAGAGTCGGAGACTTCCACAAGCTCTGGCAGTGTGTTAGGAGACAGGACTCTAGAGAGGTGAGTGCTGAATGTCACATCTTGACTGATAGCATGGGCCCTAGTTTTGGTCTGAAGGGCTTTAATAGCACCCAGTGTGCTCTATCACTGTATCCAAAGGTTAAATCTGAATACACATTCTGTATTGTGTTATTATGGTTATCTGATCTGCTATTTCTTATCGCTCACTGAAGTTACTGCTCAATCGTTCATCTATATGGGATATATAAAATACAAAGAGTGAAAGAAATGTCAGTTGTTCAGGTCAGACAGTGATGCCTGGGGCATGTGGAGCACTGTTAGCATGTAGGTGAGGCATTTTCAGCAGATCAACAGACACACAGATAGACACATCACTGAGCTTATTTTTTGGCCTGCTGGTTTTTCGAGCAAAGTAATTCAATGTCTCTTCCTCACAGCAATCCACAGACAGAAGGAAACATGACAGTGACAGCACAGTCAACCAAAGAGAAAGAATGAGAGACAGAGAGTGAGAGCTACTTGCCACTGACAGTAGTTTCATGCTGATTTTGTGAGTGCTCTGATTATTTCGTCTTATTTTGTCAGTATTGTTCAGTTTTCAGTGCTGAATTGATATATCTACAGATTTCCAATTTGCTTCAACAAAAAAGCTGGATTGGGCATTCACTGGGAGCACAGGGACACATCACAGGGCCTGTTATTCTTTTTCCTCTCTCTGAGAGCACCTTGTCTACATTCCAGTACCACACATAACCCTTAGCACCAAACCTTATTCTCAAAGATAACACATAACACTGTGGAGACTAAAGAAGCTTTTCTCTCAACAAAATAAGACCATGTACTGTTCTGCCATTTGAGAAGAACCAGGTCGTGGGAATAAGATCAGGAAAGAGGGACCTACATAAACTCTAAAGAAGAGTAAAAGTCCCAAAATTGTACTAATGGAAGAGTAAAGTTGATAATATTTCGATAGACTGTACCAAGTTACAGTCCCCTTTTTTCACTGAGTCCGAATCAGCTTGTGAATGAAACAGGCTGATGCGGTCGTATAGAAGCAGAAGTCCATGAGTTGACTGAGCTGTTACTTTAAACATCTTCAAACCCACCTGAGGCTTTTTACACAAAAGTGTAAACTATCCCACCACATGCTCACAGCTAGCATGACATGCATTCATTTTTTCAGACAGGTCTTCAAGACTGCACATGGTCCCCATGCAGAAAACACAGAACATGTGCTCTGGCAGATCTGTGAAGCACACCCTATGATTAATGTTAGGGGATCTGAAAGAAAGGGCTTTAGCCTTTGATATCTGTATATCTGTGTTTCCATTACAAGGCCACTATTTATACACGGTACTGCAAACATAATCCGCATTGCGGTTTAGTCTGGTGAGAATGGGTGGAAAATAATGGAAGCGTGTACTAGGATTTAATTAAGAATGTGGATTAGTGACTGAAAATAATTACAGAGCATAATGACAGAGAGGGAGGTGAGATAATTTAAGGGCACCTGTGTGTCCCTGTAGGTGAACTGTGTTTTATATGTTTGTGTTTGTCCAGGCTTAGAGGTGGTCTGTGTGTGTGTCCAGTCTGTGGCCTGTTGTGGATCAGGTTTGCTGCCTGTGTGTGTCCCAGCCATAGACCCTCTCTGGTGGGCCTGAGGTGATGGATGATGCTTGGAAGTTCCAGATCTGCTGTGTGTGAGTGCTGCCTGAGCAGCTATTAGACAGTTATGGATAATAGAGGGTTTTGAGCATGTGTGCCTGTGTGTGTGTGTGTGTGTGTGTGTGTGTGTGTCTGTGTGTGTGTATGTGTGTGTGTGTGTGTGTGTGCATGCATGAGTAAGTTTGAGTGTGAATAAATGAGAGCTTGCTGATGGCTGTTGTGTTTGAGGTGTTATTCAAGCATTATTGATTACCAGGTGACAGGCATGTGAAGGAAAGCAATTTAATACTGAGAAAGTGGTGAAACACGCCTACATACACCTCCTCCCTTTAAGTTATGTTTGTTCAAACCCCCCACTACTGCTATAGAATTACAAACCATATACCAAGTGTAAGGGCAAGATGGAAAGCCCAGTTTGGGTTGCAGCATTTACTTGTGACATATCGACCTCGATGAAAATCATCATCCATCTTCAACACGGACAGGTATGAGTTTACAGTTGAAACGACAAAACCCAGAGAGCTTTATTGTTGTTGAAATTTGATTCTTGACAAACCCTGTATCTCTTTTGGGAACACTTCTGCAATAAATAAACAATGATTCAGTTTATAGAGAATACAGAGGATAGACTTTATTGTCATTGTGCAGTGAGGCGAGTACAACAAAACTATGTGCACTCCACCTAAACCACATTTCACAGGTGACACATATAGAAAAAGCACCAACCGCTAAAGAAAGCTCATGTTTATGGTAATGAAATTGGCTTTGAAGTTATTTGGTCATTAAAGTCCATTTTTCATCCTAAATAATTTGTTATATTTGAACCATGAATGTGTAAGTCTAATTATAAAATTCCCATCCAGTAGTTGTTAAAGCATCCCTCTCAAAATTACAGATGTCAACCACATTATAGGAAAAGTCAGGAGATCACCAAAGTCATTAAAATTCATCCTTTGGGGACTGGGCTGAAAAATTTCATACCTCTATATATTTTAGTCCAGGCCAAAATCAACTGTCCCACAAATTAAAGCAATGTCTGTAGCTCTGCATGCTCAAACAAATTAGTCATTGGTAAGGTATTACCTTACTTGTACTATCTCATCTGTATTTAGGTTTTGGTGCGAGGTTTAGTTTGAAATCAAATCTGTATTTGGATGTTTGCTTTTCACATAATGTCTAGTGTAAGAATGACAGGTCACAGTAAATCAAAAGACCTCAAAGCGGTCAGAATGGCCATCACGTTCTTTGTGCTTGTCCTCTCATGTTTGTATTTTCCTTTTATCAAAGGGCTTCTTGTTTTCATTAAGGGAGTTTCTACCGAAATTAGAAAATCAAACACAAAAGACCTTCATTCCCTCTGGTCCTCATTCCCTCCATCTTTTCTGTCATCTCTATGGCAAATTTTGGGCTCTAAGCTCCCAATTAGAGGACTTTGATGTTTCACGTTGCCATGGTAACTTGATTGGACAATGCTGTAAATTCTGCAGACCGTATATTTTGATTCAATGAGTTGACATGCCGTAAAAGAATCTCAAGCAGCAGGGTATTTTCTGCACGACCTCATATTGAATAAATCTTTCTCTTGTGCTAATGACAATGATTTTTAACTGGTGTCACTTGATTCACGGCTCAGACACATTATTGTAAAACAAACTTTCATCATGAAAGATAATTTCTCTTTGCCATTTAAGCACGAGTGATTTATCACAGATCCAAGATAAATAGCCAAATGATACTAGGTGATGTTGATTGCAACATTAGTCATTTTAGTGTTTCTCTTACAGCTCCATGTTTCAAAATCTTTGTTTTGGAACAATGAAATAGCTGCAGCTGTGACAGCAATGATGTCCTGAAGCAAATAAAACTAGTAATTGATACAAGAGAGTGACTCAAAACCACTGCAGAGGTGAAAAGGGGACAGGAGAGGACAAACCCTGAATGCAGCTCGTAAAAATCTTCTATTCATAACTAAAGGCTAGAGGGGGAATACAATCCATCGCATGTTTTCATTTGGTCAATTGTGCAAGTGAATGCTGAGATTTGGTGTCACACACGCAGACATTAGGTGTGTCAACTCTGTTTCCCCACCCTAAACCACCCTCAACCCCACCCGGAAACTCCAACTTCCTCCCCCATTCATCTCGCTGTGATTTTGTTTTATTTCTCAAGAGCTGTTTTACAAACTCATTTGTCAGGCCACAAAAGAGTTTACTGAGCTCTGTGCAACCAAGTCTAGGAAAGCTTAGAGATTTGAGGATTACAATGACAGGTTGTATCAAAGCCAACTGCAGCCAGCCTAAGCCGCAATAAGATGCAGACGTTTCAGTTTCAGAATAAAAATTGCCTGATATTGGAAACAGTCAGATATATTTGGTGCTGTTTGTGAGGGTCTGTGCAATACGCATGCTCATTTTTTAAATCCTTTTTGTCATAGTAGCATGCATGGCATGCATCGCAGGTTGCTTGAGCTAGAGCGGACATACAACCAAAACAAAATAATGGAGGGAACTTGAGTGAGTTCCAGGGACGCAGAGGAAGGCTCATTCCTGCAGGAGGGGAGTAACTGGGGTGATACAGAGGAGGAGGATGAGAGCCAAGACACTCCGAGGTTGTTGTTGAATGACACACAGACATTGATTTTCACCGCAGGGTGTGAATTATGTGTGTGTGTGTGTGTGTGTGTGTGTGTGTGTGTGTGTGTGTGTCATTGATTAAGAGTGAAACTCCCTGTAAACCGATACCATCTGCCCTTTCTGCACTTCTATCCAGAAAAAGAAGAACGGGGAAGGCGGCAAGGAAGAGAGGCTTTTCTTCTTGGCGACAGACAGACAAAAACACTGACTCATTATCAATTGCGTAAACAGTGTGATGAATAATGTGTATAGCTGATGGGAAAAGATGAGATGACCACTTAAAACATAATAAACTTATTTGAATTTCCAGAGTTATCCTGAATTAATCAGTAAAAAATAACACATTTCACTAGTTTTCCAATAACATTTAGTCTTTCCATGCGACAAGTAATTGCAACAAGTACAACTATGATGATTCACCATTTTTATGGCTTTGTTTTTGGCACTCACAGCTTTTATGTGGGGAAAAAAAGATCTTGCTAAATAAGTGTGTCTTAAAGGACCATACAGAAAATTTGAATTAATGTTGTGTTTTGTGACACACCTATATATGTAACATAAATGCCAAAAAACATGATCCAGGCAGAACATATCCTTAACTTAGGAAATCTAAATTATAATAAATTAGTAGTGGTTGGGTTTTTTTTTTTTTTTTTTTTTTTTAGTTTTTTTTTTTTAGATAAAAAACCTCACTGGCTCCCGCAAGGCACTATATATGATCACACATGCTCAGCCATGTGTGTCTGTAATGGAAAGTGCAGGTGTAGGAAATGAGCAGTCAAGCTGCAATTATTAATTTCTTTCTCTGTTTGTCTGCCCATGATGTATGTGAAGACTCACCGGGAAATATTGCTTTACAAGGAGCATGTTCGGGAATTCAGGCTTTCTAATGACACTTAATAAGTCCCATGCAAAACTGGAAGAGGATGAAGCACGTTCTTGGCAAGACACAATGCAGTCTATGTAGTTATGTATTCTGTGGTGCTCGGATATTCGTGACATTTTTGTTTGGAAATGTTCAGTGGCTGTAATGAGAATAATAATGAGAACAATAGAAGAACTGCTATTGTGTGAGCTGGATTAATTTGTCAAGGCAAAAGGAACAACAAAAGTCTAGTTTCAGGGATTTCCATGTTTTTGCCTAACTTTTGGAATACCATGCTTCTCTGCTGCAGGAGAGAATAGCATAGAGGAGTGTGCTATGTTCACAAAGCCTATTTTTCCAGATAAAAGCTTGTGAATGTAGCTTTGTTTTTTGTTTTTTTTACAAAATAGACAAAATGAGGGAGGCAACTCGTAGTTCATGAAGCTCGTTAAACTGGGTTCTGGTGCAGAGATGTCATGTTGACTCTACTGAGACACCCAGCTTTTGTCTGAGTAAACAGGCTTGTTTTTCCAGTGGAATGCCTGAGCCTGACCCCAGACAGGAACCAAAGGAGCACATTTGTCTGCTCAAACATCTTCACAGACAAAACATCACCAGCAGCCAGGTTTTTTTTTTTTTTTTTTGTCACCTCGGAGCTGTGCATACATAATTCCCACTTTTGATTTTAGCCATCACTGTTAACACATCCTGTCAGCTGAGATAAAAGTCTTTCAACACCTTCATTTTGTCATCCTATCTTTGGAGTCAAAATAAGCTGTCATTACCAACAGTCGGCCTCAAAGTGCTGTTGGTAAGTCATTCATTATCTATTTAGGAAAAGGGTGATTTGATGAAGTGAAGCACTATAATAAACACAACCAAACTGTGTGGTAAAGCCAAATTTCTGAGCAACTCGTGTTGTAGGGTTTAGGGTGTAGCCTTGCTCTTTGTCTGATGATGTTATGTTGTAAAACACTGACATCCCACAAAAGGAAAAATAAGAACACAGATTAGTTGAATAAATAATGGTTGAATAGGAGTAATGTGATACTTTTTCTTGAAGCTATGATCCGTTTTCCTCCCAACTCCAAACTCAAAACACATCAGTGTGTGCTTGTATGACAAATTTGTTTCTAATAACACAGAAAAAGGGTTTGTATGGCTGTGTGTGTAAGCTGTGAAGCAGCTGCCTTCTCCACTCTGCCACGGCTTTGAAGTTTCATCTTCAGCTCTGACACGAGTCTGCTGCTGAGCTAATCGAGTGATGGCAGATGAGCTTTCGAGCTGCACGTCAGGCTCGAGCTCTTAAAGCTGACAGGATATTGGATGAAACGGTGATGTCTAAACAGTGGAACTGTAGCTCGGGCACAAAGTGTGGTGTAAATCAGGCGCCCCTACGTGTTTCCAAAAATATCCAGCCTTCACAGCCATGTTTGTCCAGCCTATAGAGTTACATTTTTGAGACAGCTTATGAGGAGTGGACCGTCATGTGAAATTGTGTGGTAGACAACAGCATGAAACATCACAAACCATTATTCAGGCTACATTATTTTTGGAACAGTCTGTTTCTAATCTATGCTTGGACTATGAAAAAGAGTAAAAGGTCCAGTCCACAGCCGACCAATTTGGATATATTTCTGCCAAACAATTTGACTCCTTTGGCCTATAAGAGTCACTCAAAACTTTGCTGCTTTCATTGGTTCTCACTGCTCTTATCAACCTATTTTCATTTGCCCGGAGACAGAAGCACAACTCCACTTTAACGTTAATGTTGCTTAATTACTGGCAATTGAGTAAATTGGAAGCTGTCACCAAGTAAGTTTGTTATATCAACTTTAAAAAGTGACAATGTAATCATGTTGTGTTTATCATACCTTGCAAAAAAAAAAAAAAACTGCAATTGCAAGTTTAACTGAGCTATTTTTAAGTTTTACTATTGCCACATAGTCAACATTAACATTAACAGCTGTTTACTCAGCAGTTAAGTGATTCACTGTTTCCAGTGAAGGGAAACAACAATGCCAACTGTCTCTATCACATCTTTCCGCTACAGTTAGCATGCTAACCAGTCGGCCTCATGCCATCTTTCAACTTATAAACTGTGATTCACTGTAGCCTCCAGTCTGCCCTGAAGATGTAAGTCAGGCAGAATATTATAGCAGCTTGTCTTGTACACGCAACAGTGGCCAAACATTTTGTCGAGCAACTTCCCCAACACCAAAACACACACAGAACAATCATGAAACATTTAGCTAAGAAACCACATTCAAGAGCAGGGAAAAGTCACAAATACCCTCCTAAGAGAAAAAACAGACATGATTAACCAAATAATTCTGTAAAGTCATGGAGGGTTATGCCAAGAACACACAGGAATTTGTATTTTTCCATTTTCATCACAGGTATTTGCCCACATGGGTAGTTTTGGTATTATACTATTCATCCAGGATTTCAAACAATTTTTTCCCCAACAGCGCAAAAAATTTACTTAGAAAGATTCCCAAAGACGTCGTCCCAGTTGGCCCCATTATCCATTATTATCCACAGAACACAGAAATTTGATGCGCTTCCTTAAAACCGCAGTGGAGGCAGAGATTTTTGAATAGACATCTCACAATCTGGCCAAATAAAAAGGTAAGTGAGACGATATACTTTTTGTGTTTTGGCTGAACTAACCAACGAAAATATGGTTTTACACGAATCCTACTTTCAGATGTCAAAACTTTGGGACTTTTGGCTCTGTTTCCCAACATCTGAAACAAACAAAAAAAAACCCCCAAAACCTCAGGTGCGTGGGCCATCTGCTCCCAAAAACCTGTTCAGGATCATCATTAGTCCAGAATAGCATAATGTAAATTCCAGCTCGGACACCAGCGTCTGTTGATGTATCCCAGCGCACAAAAAGAATTTGCCCTTAACTTTATGTTATCAGCGTCACACTTGGAGGTTAATAAGCTGTGACTTTCTCACTTGAAGTGTGCCATTGGGGTTTTTTGATTGAAATTCAAGTTTGACGGCCTTTCAACAATTTTGACTTTTTCCTGCCCTTTGACCGAACATCTGTCCAACATCTGGGCATCACACTTGTCCTCCTCTCCTGATAGGAGGGGAGTCGCATGGTGCTGAACAAACTCTAACTTTTCTATATATTTACAGCAAAAACTTTGTGTGAGCAAAAGCAGCTGCTGCGTTCCCATTTGACTTCATTGATAATTCAAGCGCCTTTATCCACCGTGAGTCCTCATGTGGAATTCCTAACAGACTGAGCAAAGCAAGCAAAGACTTGATTAGGAATTGAACTTATTCTAAATACTTGGAAATAGGCCAGAAATAATCTAACTCACTTTTGCAGCTACAAAGCCTTGCAGTGCCTGGGTGAAAATAAAAATAAAAAAAAACTGGGCTCTGGAGTTTAACAAAGTTTTCTCGCCCTGTAGAAAAAATTAAGAAGTTTATCTAAATTGTTGCTTATCTCTGCACTTCCTCCCAGGTTTCATCATTCATTAATGTTATCTCTCCTCAGCGTAAGGTATAGATTCATATTGTGCTGGAATGCAACACTCCCTTTATGTGGTTGATCTCCAGTACATTACCTAAGCTTTTCAAATCAAGCTATAATGAATAGAGCCATCAGGAATGTACTGTAATTCACAGAGGAACCAGCTGTAAGAATAAGCAAGACTTAGCTGATATCAGATGATTTCATTTCCCAGTTTTGCTCGCTTTTAGTCTCACAAATTTAGTTGTAAATCTCGCCTTTGTTTTGGAGCAAACAGATTTATAGTAGGCCAAGTGTCTACTTTCCAGCGAGTGACAGCAGCAAACTGCAAGCAGCTGAGACTCTTTCTTAGAAGTGGAGTATTTTGAGTGACAGAGCTCCTGTTAAACTGCTTTTATATTTTACTCACTGCTGAGTGTTTGGGTTTGTGACCAACTTGGTAGTGTGTTTGACATGTCCTGTATAAGAAACGTATAATAGGAACAGAAGAGTATCAAAAGAAAAACATAACTGGCAAACTGTGAAAGGAACTAAAACACTTCACAGCATATGACTGCCAAATAAAACACCGGCAACCAAGCAGGCAGCAGAAGTATTTTCACACACTGATTGTATTCAGACATAAGTACAGCACCTGAACCTCTACTGTATGAGTGGAATACTTTGGAATATTGCTGTGGGATTTGGTCTTAAATACATTATAGCACCTCATCTGGAGTTCTAATTAAAAAATTTTTCTATAAGCAAAATATGGCCTCTCGAGATTGGTGAGTGCCCCAGATGCACCGTTTGGCAATTAGGTAGTGGTGATTTGTTTTATTGATTAATATAATACCTGTCTTTATATTTTATCTTAAGCCTTGTAATGGCAATATGCTTACATGGTGCACATTCTTGCTTCCTCTTTTTTTTCTCTTAACTTATAATGATGTTAGCATGCAGGGACACACAGGGTCCATAGTATAATTTTTAGCTGTCGCCATGTCAAACACAAAAGGAAATGAATACATTTAATTCTAATTCTCGTATAGCCACTCGAAACTATCTAATTTAAACAACTCCATCTTGTTTGGTGAGTTAATAGAAGTTCACTGGCCTGTAGAGAGCCAACAGAAAGCCATAAGATCAGGAACATAATGACAGGGCTCAGGTCAAATGACTGGGTGTGAAAATTACTCACAAGGAAGAAGAAGGATGACCTGGTTGTGACAGAGGTGACTGCAACACGCTGACAGGAGTGGTGCAAGATCAAGGTAGTGCCATTGTGAAGAAGGGATCTTGGAGGAAGTAATTAACAGATGTCACGGATCTGACGCTTGATTTGACCTTTGGAAAGCCCTGCACTGCTTCCTCACAAGGATAACCTATGACCTCCTCCAACACATTCCATCAGACAGTGTTATTTGAAATACGAAGGGGGGAAAAATAATGAAAAGTCTTTTGGTCCATGTCCAAACTTTCAAATTAGAAATTAGAAAATTACAAATAGAAAGGGAAAAATGTCATTGAGCTCCTGACTGTACTCAAAGGGACACTGAGAAAAAGCTGCATTGTCATCATTACTCCTCCCTCCTTCAAGTACGGGGGGGTGACCTTGGCAGGGAAACTTTCAGGGGAGATAACCACATTCCTCCACCCAGACAAAGCCACTAAAACGGTGTTCCCCCTTTAATTCATCACCTCATGGGAAAAGGGGAAGAGGCTGTGGAAGACACTGATGCACTCACATCTGGCAGTTGATTGCAAAAAAGCAGGGTGGAGGGTTGTCATGTATCCTGAAGAAAACAGTGGCAGGGTGTAGTCCATCCCATGGGAGAGCAGATCAAGCTCTGTGTTAAAGAAGAAGAACACTGATGTGTTTGGTTGTTGTGTATGAATTCAGTTCAAATCGGAGACAAAATATCTCGTCTTTATTCAACAGACAGCGCTACACATGTTGCACATTACAATACCAAAGGAATGCCTCTGTTCTTGTGAGCACATGTTCATGTCTCTAGTTGTTTCTAATCACATGAAATATATTCAGTGTAAAAGCCCCCATGTGTAACTGATCACATGACACAATGTGCTCACATGTGAAATTATTTAAAAGATTATGTTCTCTCCTACATGCAGTGAATAAACTCTACTTTTATTACACAACTAAACATTGTCTCTTGATGTCAAGATAGGGTATCCACCCACACACACACACACACACACACTAATGCAGTTTGTTATTTGGTCCCCATTCACTCATGTCATTTGGTCCCGAAAGTATTGTCAGCTGTGTGCTGACACAGCAGGATTACATGGAGTATGTGTATCTTTTGTGCTATTAACACTGTCAAACAAACAGACCACACAGTATAATCCATAAATGTACATTACAGAAAAAATGGGAGCTACATGTATCTGCTCTTTAAACTCAGTAGTCCCGGCTCAATCCTTCAGACAATGTTTGGAAATATTTACGACCAAAAGAAAACTAAAATGTCGATGACCTGAAGCGTAGATGTTCTTAAACATTTGTTAGGAAAACCTCTTGCAATTTGCTTTCTTGAGTAAAGTTGGATGAGAGGGTTTGATACCGCTCTTGTTGCTGTCCACTGATGCTGAAGCTTAAGCCAGCAGTCAAAAAGCTTATTTTAGCACAAAGGCCCAGAGGTCAAACAGCTAGTCTGACACCACCAAGCCCCTTTAAAGCTCACAAACTTTTTTCTATCTACAAAAAAACTACATTTAAAACAGACACCTTGTCACCTTGCCCCTTAATGGCACCAACTAATTTAACAACCAAAAGCCCTGGCACATTGCTAACACACAGCAAATTACCCATTAAACCACTAGTATTATTTTTTGCATTTCAGAAATTTTTTTTACAGGAAATCAAGCAAAACCTCCAGATTAGCTGTATTTTTTTTTTTTTTATCTTAAGCAATTGTGCCCAGAAAAACACACTTAATAAATAATTGAAAAACCATGAATCAAGTCAAAATCAATGCATGTATTTGTCAGAAGGATTGAGCTGGCGTGACATGAGGTTACAGTTAATATTAAGACAGCAGGACTGCCACACTGAGCCATTCAGTGGCTCAACTAAAATGATGAGGCAGCTTTGTATTAGATGAAGCACTGAGCAGACATCAGTGTGTGAAACTTTGCATTCCAACGTGAGAGATACAAAATGCAAATATATAAATACAACTTGATACAAAAAGATTAACAATATTACCTGCTGATACTATCGATATTCAATGCTCAAAAGATTATGCACAACACTCACTCACAAACACACACTTACAATATAATCCTATATACAGAGTAAAGGCAATGATTGTACATATTTACAGTCACTGTTTTACAAAAAGTGACGATATTCACGATTTCACTATTGGCTGTTATGATTGAATTGGTTTTCTAAGTGCTCTTAATCAGTCCATCAAAGTTGATATTAGCCTTTTCTGAGCTTTTCTGCAGGAAATCAAGCAAATCTCTGAGTAAAAAAAAAGAAAAAAGATGCTCATTCGGCTATTTCTTTTCTCACTGTGATCTAATATCAAACATAATAGTTGTCAGATTCTGATACATAGTCTACATTCTAACAATATTTTATATTGCATTATTGTCTGTTCGAGAATGTTCATTGTCTGCCGTAGAGTTCAGATCTGCGGTGGGTTTTCTACAGCTACAGGAGAGTACTCAGTCTCAGACATGTTGGGGGCCTCAATGAGGCGCGCTAAACCCGTCCTCGTGGAGTATTTAAAGATGAAGGCTTTCATGAGGTCATAGCGGTAGTTTCGGTTGATGAAGTTGTAAAGAATGGGGTTGAAGCAGCAGTGGAGCAGGGACAGGCACTGGGTGATCTGTAATGCCACATAAATCACATTTTCAACGCCGCAGGTCAGCGGCACCAGGCCCAACTGGGCCAGGGCATCAGCCAAGAGGACAGCGTGGTACGGTCCCCAACAGCCCAGGAACACAACGATGTAGGCCAAGATCATCCTGCGGCTCACGTGACGCTCCTGCTCTACAGTGGAGGATGATGAAGAACTAGAAGAGCGAGTGAAAGCGCTGGCTAGCAGGGCGTAAAACACGGCAATGACAGGAAAGGGGAGAACAAAGCCCAGCAGGATGAAGCTTAGCTGCACTCCAACCATCCACTCTCTGGGATTTTCTCCTGGGTACATAGGCCTGCACAGCATGGAGTCTCCATGAGTTGACTTCACAGTACGCAGGAAGTAGGTGTCTGGCAAGGAGGCCATCAGAGCCAGAAGCCACACCCCTACACACACTCCACGGCGGATCAACTTCCTCCGCACACCTCCTTCGTTGTCTCTGTGCTGCGTCACGCTCAGGTAGCGGTCCACGCTCATGCAGGCCAGGAAGAAGATGCTGCTGAAGAGGTTGACTGAGAACAGCAGGTGTGTGAGTTTACACGCCACCTCGCCGAAGGGCCAGTGGCCATGCTGAGCCAGTGAGCTCACCCACACGGGCAGAGTAGCACACACACACAGATCTGCAACTGCCAGGTGGGCGATGTACATGTGTGTCTCATGGCGAGGGGTGGAGTCTCTTTGAGCACGGATGTTAACCCAAAGGACGAGGGCATTAGCAGCCAGGCCGACAATGAAGATGAACGTGTAGAGGACACACATGGAGTAGAGAAGAGCTCTGCGGTTGAATGCAGAGACACACACTGTTGCATCCACACTCGTTATGTTACTAAAGGTTTCAGAGATGTTGAGCTCCCCCCAAGACTCCCACAGGTCTTCCAGCTCGCTAGTGCTAAGACTCATTTTTCTGTGCAGGGAGGAGACCACAGAACGCTGGACTGGACACCAACACTGGACTGGAATATACCCTACAAAAACAAGACATTAACTCATTATTTCATGTAATATACATTAAAAATGACCAAACTGCTAAATGCTACCATATGTTTTTCTCTTTTATTCATTTAACCTTCTGATATTACATCCATAAAGCATGGCTTTATGTGTGGACTCAGACTGCTCAAGCTAATAACACAAAACTTCTCGTGGTCTGCAACCAGAACCTGAAAAAACTTAATGTGGTTAACTGTTAAAAAACTGCTTTTACAAGTTAATAAAGGTTGTCCAATATAATGCATTAAATGCAGGAGTTGGCAGTGACTGATGGGCGGTCAGGGAGCAGCACAATAAATGTTTACATTAGCTCCACCAGGACGTAGTGCAGATTAGACATAAGGAAGTGGGATCGAGAAGTCCAAACAGGGTGTATTTCCGGAGCGTTCCAAGCATTCCCAGATAAAGCGTCGGTCAGGGTGGGAAACCTGATGCCACTTTAAAGAATGTTTTCCCTTAACATGCTTGCTATGGTAAAAAAAAAAATGTGTTTCCCTTTTTCTCTTTAGGCAAGAAAACAAGAGGGTGAGAGTTGAGCTGTCACCACCCAGATGATCAAAGAAAATGCTGCTCATAACCTTGAATACGTCATTTTACAGCATCTGAATCTAATAAGACTTGCACATGATTTGAAATGCAGTGTACATGGTTAGTAGATTAGAGCAGTTTAGCATACCAGTAACCTTTTGAGCCCAGGGCCACAGGTAGGTTCAGTCCTGCACTGGGTTATCTGTCTTGTCTGTCAGACGTAAAAAAAAACCAAAAAAAAAATCTATGATGACTCCCTCAGCTTCCCTTAATGGCAGCCTGCCAGTGTGAAAGCTCAAAGGTGAAAGGTGATAGATCAAAACCAGAACACAAGTATCTTAGCCCAGCTCTTTGCCCCTGACGGGTTTGTACACCTACAGACGGACTTGTGTGCAGAGATCAGCAGGAGGCTTGACGCCTGCAAACTGGTGGGACCACGATTAAAACGAGGGTCACTGACCACTGGGTGACACAGCATGCCAGAAAGCAGTGAAATGTGACCACAGCAGACATCTGTCTGTGTGGGAGGTTTGTGCTAAAAACATAATTGGCACAAAGTCACGGCGGATGATGAAAGAAAAAGGCAGAGTAATAATAAATATATACAAGGACACCTGGACCATATTAAGATGTGGAGTTCTCTCCTGTGTCTTATATCTGCCTTTGGTGTCTTACCTGCACTCAATTTTCTGGACTATTCACATTTTTTAACTCTTTATACTTCTGCTCCAACACATTTTTTGGCGGACATATTGTGTTTCATAAACTGGTGCTTTTAGAGGTTACTTGGCAAGATGAGATTTTAAATGCACATATAATCACATTGTGAGAAAAAGACATATAATTGAAATATAATATAATAGTACAGTACATCAAATCAACAGGGGGCAGAATTGGACAAGATGACAATATACTTAGAGATGACATATATTTGAATTTTGCCGAAGATTTTACCAAACAGTTCATATTTATAATAAAGGGAAGGCTGCTTTATGTAAATAGTCTAAGTGTGATGAAGTACTTGGATTTTTCCAGCTCTATAATACACCTCAGTCAACAAAAGCAGGCATCCTAAATCGCTCATTTTATCTTCTAACTGTTAATTACAATATAAAACCCAAAATACTGTAATAGAGGATTGTTTTTCTCACGGAGGCAAAATGAGTATCTTATCTTTTTAATATAAATTTGACTGATGAATATTTATGCACTTTTACTTGATTTAAACCCCTGAACACGTGTATTTTTTCATCTGGAATCCGCTTTTTCGGCTAAGATATGACTATATCTATTCAACCCTAACCCAGCAATAAAGCTCTTAAAAGAGATGTCTGATACACATGATTCACATTTAATTCATATTTAATTTAACTTCTCATTATTTTGGCCCACTGTGGAGCGCTATTCAATCTAAGGGGGGGGGTTCTTTGCTGTGATAATCCCTCACAATGGTGTCTGTCTAATTCCCTTATATTATATGGAAAATACCTGGAGGTGCCAGGTAGCTCCACAGGCTTCAAGCTAATTAACCTTTTAACACCCAAACCATCAGATAACCGAAAATGCACATGAAGCCTCTCTCTCTCTCTCTCTCTCTCTCTCTCTCTCTCTCTCTCTCTCTCTCTCTCTCTCTCTCTCTCTCTGTGTGTGTGTCTCCCACTCTTTCCCTTGCTCTCTCTCCCTCTCAGCGTGCCTCTGTTTCTGCCCTTTTCAACTCGCCGGTATCCAGTTACAAATTAGCTGAAAACGTCTTTTGTCTCTGAATACACAAAAAAAATAAATAAATAAAAGCAACGGAGGGGCCATTTTCATGTGCTAATGCCGCCGACTGGAATGGTGCAGGTGTTTGTCAGGGTTCGGGATGAAATCTGTGCCCTTTAGGACAGGACGTCATGCTTCCGCGCAGATTAACAGCAGTGGTGTCGCCGTGTGCGTCATTACGCTCGAAGTCCCAAATCCAGGGAAAGATCCGTGACTGCAATCGCATAGAGCGTCATTGTTGTCATTGTTGATTCGTATCGGGCTGAGAACAAACCCCTCTTATCAAAAGTCAGTTTGGTATACAGTGGCCATGTTTGAATGGGGAAGTAAATAAATAAAGCAGCGGCGCGTTGAAAAGCTGGAAATCACAGTAATGTTTTAGGAAATATTCCCACAACTCCCAGTTTCTGTTTGTGTCACACCTATAACAACTCCTGGAGTTACACACTTCATCCCAGTTTAGAGGCTGCAAAAAGAAGTTTTACTAAAGCTGTTGACTGCTGCACCTTCAACTAAAATGTGCCCACAAACTGGAAGCCGTAAAGAGTTGGAATGGATTCGCACGAATAAAGCATCTCTGTTCAAAGTGAAACCAGAAATCGGAGAAAATACGTTTTTCATGCCCACAGGAGCGAATTCGGTGAGATTACCTGCTTCTGATTTGTCCTCTTCGTCCAAAAGACCAGACCAGTTTTGGCTCAGTTTCACTGATGGATAACTTGGACCCCTCCGAGGGAAACTTGTGCTCTCGATTCCCTCCGACTCCTCAGATGAATATGAGCCTGCCTCCTCCTCTGCACTTGCTCAAAGCCTCCTCTCAGGAGTTACGCCTCCAAGGTTGGTCCCAACGGCAATACGCATTGACATGGCATCCCCTGAGGCGTTCAATACCAGCAAGTGGCTCAACGAGTTTCGGTCAAGCAGAAAAAAAAAAAAAAAAAACAAAACAAGAAGACGCAGATTTTCCAGCTTTGCATGTACAGAACTGTATGTAAACACAGCACATGATGCAAAGTTAACATGTGCAGATTATGTTGCCTACAGAGATGGAGATATCTTTAAGATATTAAAATGCTACTATAGCCTATATATATATATATATAACTCATAATATATATATATATATATGAATTTCAACATACAAGCTCAAAGCCTGAGCATGTAACCCCCGTGTGTCATGTATGTTAATATAACATTAGACAGTATATTCCCCCACTGTAGGTTTTCATCTTCAGGTCTGCAGGAAATTTGCTCTCAAATTTTAGAAACTGTACATGGGACATCATTTAGATACTGCACACTTTAACACAGTCAAAGTGCGCAATATCATGAAATTCGTTTGCACGGAATTGTGTTATCATTTAGAGGCTTCTGATATACTGGCTCATAGTACACAACAAATAGAACTGTACATTAAACAAAGCATATAGTCGAATGTATGAAATCGGTAGTTTGGGGCTCATGATGTAAAATAACAAGAACGTTACTGTATATTATATGTGAAGTTAAGGACGTATTTTTTCATTGCCACTTAAACAGCTATGAAATTTTTATCAAGATTTAGTGACTGTTGTGACAAAAGCCAGCCCTTGAAACTGCATTACTGAGGTTTAATGTACAATCAGCATCATGCTCGTTACACATTAACCACATTAAAATCCCACCATAGGGGCACCTCCTTGTGCCCTGCCTCAGCTACCTCAACGTTACACCAGAGCTGCAGACATCCAGTCAACCACATCCTGTCTACTACTTCCACCCAAAATCAAAAAGACAGGGTTAAACCCAACACCCATTGCGCCACAGGTAACTGTATAACGAACAATTTCATGATTCAGTTCACATTTCAATCTGATGTTAGTTTCTGTTATCTGGGATCAGTCGAACAATCTGCGCAAAGGTGCAAACGTTTTGGGGTGTTTTTTTTTTTTTTTTGCAGCATTTCTCCTGAAACCGTGAACAAAAACATCAGCTGCATGAATTTGCTGCTTCATTGTCATCTGAGCGTTAGTCCGTCTCATTTCGGGCACATCCTCTGGAAACAACACAAAGCTGAACAGGAGGCCCATGTGTTTGCTGAAAGCAGCTGAGAGCTCACCTGCAACTCTGGTGGCCTCACAGCTGCTACCGCCAGGGCAATTAACCCCAAGTTCAATACAATAAGAGGATCACACGAAGAGGCAGAAACTGTAAGGTCTCATGCAGAATGCACTCGTAGACTTGGATTGAATTCTAAAATTATGATAATATACTTTGATCAAGCTCAAGTGAAAGTAACCCCTTTGATGTCAGGTTGAGTGATTGAAGCAGTGACCTAACCAGGTACAAGCGGTGTAGTGTGTTTGCTCAGGAGGAAGATATCGTGCTCTGGTACAGGTCACCTTACTGTAGTTTATTATGACTGTACGCCCTGTTTTCACTGATGAAATACAGCCAGCAGACTGCTCTGACCTCATTAAAGAGCAGAGTAGTGAAGCTGGTTTCAATGAGGCTTTAAAGTGAGCTCCCACTACGCACGCATACCCATTGTCCTCCATATCAGGACCATCGGGAGGGATTTGTAAGCCTTTCTGATAAGCATCCGTAGCCCTGCAGACTGCTGCCAACCTCTGTCCTCATTCACAGGGAAGCCAGACAGGGAACTCCAGGGGTGTGTGTGGGAGAGGGAGAGAGATAGGGAGAGTGTGTGGTTTTGCTTGACAAAAGGCCATCAGCATATAATCTGGGAAAAGTGTAATCATCCACAGTCACACACATTACCTGAATCTCATTTTGTTTTGGTTTTCCGGCCCACTGGTTTACCATTTTTCCTCGCCTGCAGTACTCGTCACTTTTTCCCATCAAAAAGCTCCCATAAACCTGCTAGACACTATCTCCCCAACATCAAAAAATGGACATACAAAAGTTAGGTCCATAATTGGCATTTCAATACTGATATACCAAGTATTTGCCTTTGGAGTTGGTGGAGACCAAAAGAGAGTAAGAAAGAGACTGTACACTTTTTTTTGGCCAGGGTTAGAACCAAGGAGCAGAAGAGTTTTGTCTGCCTGTGCTGGTTGTGTAAATAGGCAACTGTTTGCTTTCAGCAATTATCAACTGAAAGGGATGAAATGTCAGTGGTGTGTTGACAGTTTGTGTCTGCTGCAACAGAATGACATTTACTTCCTGCACTGTTGAGGATTTATTGGTATGAGGATCTAATGTTTTACAGATTGTAAAGCCCACTGAGGCAATTCTGTGACTTTAAAATAAATCAAAATGACTTGATCTTGTACAAGCTTTGACAAGAGCTATGTCTCTGGAGTGCAGAGTTTTTTCTTTTCCTACATGTGTTATGTTTGAGCTTTATTTGTCCGCTAAACACAATTGTCCAAACACATTCTCACACACAGGCCACTCTCATCTATTCTTGTAATATTTCAGACAAGGCCAAGTTCATCACACATGTTGTTACCAACAGGATAAACAGAACGATCGAGAGATAAGGAGATGGAAAATGGTGGGCGACTAGGAGGAGAGAGGGGCAGCAATGACGTAAGAGAAGGAGGAGGAGATGGTGGTGTGGGAGAGAATAAGTTGAGGAAAACAGAGGAAGACAGATTGAGAGAGTTATGCCTAATGACTGCCGTTTCTATTGTCGTCTAGCCCTATGTCACAGTGGGGGGTCTGACAGACTCGGCCTATTTTCGTGCAAATCTCTTTTCAGAGGCTCCCTCTCAAACTCATTCTCAACCACATCTTTACCATCAACTGTAAACCTCCATCCTGCCCCGAGGTTCCCTGCTGCATGTCTCTACGCCCTCACATTCCTCCTTGTCCCCCGCTCTCCTAACCTCAAACATCTTTCACTTAATCACTCATTCAATTATCTTTCAGCAGGAGAGGGGTCTGTGTGAGTGAAGCTGAAAGCAGAGGGAGAACGGAGATTGTGAAGGAGTGTGTGAACATTACGGACCCCAATGGACTATAAAAAAAAAAAAAAAAAACTCGGAACAAAACCCTGGGTTTTTCAGGGAGGTTTTTTTTTTTTTTTTTTTGTCAGTGCAGATATTCTTAAAGCTTGTGATGAGGTGATCTTTTGTGTCTCTCAGGGATCTGTTCATGCAGGTGCACATTTGGCAGAAAGAGTGCATCCCTGTCGGGAAATGTAGCAATCAAGGCATTCCTCAGATTGACAAGGCATCTCCTACACCAGCTCATGAATGTTAGAGAAATCTGAGAACTCCTCAGATGTCAATTCTGCGGGACAGTGAGAATACGCTAAGAGGCTTTGTGTTAAAAGAGGTAAATGAGAACCTGCATTTTGGCCACTCGGAAGCAAAGAGCACATTAAGAACTGACATGCTAACTGACATAATAGCTTTTAAGTTAGTGTGGCAAACTTGTTAACAGACAAAGCTTATCCGGGAGACACGGTGCAGTAGTATCATCCATTTGGAGATGTGTCTGTGGCCACAAAATAAATGCAAGGCAAATATTTACTCTCCTTTAAATTCTGCGTTGTTTACTCCACACAAATTCCTGGGGCAAATATCCGGTTCTTAAAGCCGCTGAATGCTCCCCTGTGCTCATCAGCTCCAAGTCTCCGTTTTTGTCTGTCATTTGGTGCTGGACAGGTAGCTTCAATTTTGCCTTTTGGAACTTTTGTGCTGAAACCAGCTGCCCACTCCAGCTCTGAAAACATCGCTGTTGAAAGCGGTGAGCGGGAACCAAAACAGTAAAGTTGCAGGCTGTAAAACCCAAACAATTGGCTGAAAGGCTTTGGAAAGCCCTATAAAACCAGAGGGAAGTGCAGAGTTGGGTGATAACTCTCTGTGGGTTAATCGGTACGAATGAGACCTTTAACACCACTTGCAGCAATTTGATCCATTGTTTTTATAAAGCTATTGAATGTAGTAGCTTTAAAATCTTGTCTCCCCTGTACACTGTTTTTTCTTTTGCTGCCTCTCCCTGCTCTCTCTGTCTGTTCGTGAACTCACTGAATCTGTCAGTGCCTTCATGCTTTGCGTTGACCATGACTGGCTGTGGTTCATACAGTCCATTAACTCCGTCTGTCAACCCTCTATTCAGCAGTAACTCAAACTAAATGCAAGTTCTGCTTTACCCCGGCAATACAGGTTGATGTTCACCCCCACCCTGCCTGCATTCTTGCACGCAAACACACACACACACACTCAACACTGTGTTCATGATTTGCCATGAAGAAGATGGGTGATAGCTGAGGAAAAGTCTAGCTTCAGGGGACAGTAATTGTCCAGTATGGATTAGGGAATGACAGAATCTGTCCACAAGCTGCACGACATGGCGTCCATCTCACTGCATTCCCTGAGGGCTGCAGCTCTAATCTAGAAATCCTATCCTGACAATCCTAATGCATGCTTTACAACAGTGCCTCACCATACCGATGACATAGAGTTCACAGATAAGGTGGCTAACTTTCACCCCTATTGTCCTGTCACGCTAAATGACAAATGGACCATCAGTCCTGCTAGAATGTGTCATGTTTTGGGGAAGCCTGCAGCACTCGTCCTACCTGCTGTGTTATTTGAAGGTGTCGCCTTGCCAGACTATGTACGAAAGCATTAGTATTGACATGGAGTCACTGGGATCAAGTTCATGGTTTGGTTTATGTTTGAAACTTTAAAGTTGCAGCATTGGAAAACAGATAGATTTATCATACACACTGTGACACTTTAATTTAAAAAATTTGGTCTGAGGGCAGGAAACCACTCATTGCAGGCTCTGTTGGATATAAACAAAACTCTGCAGCACTCAAACAGCATGATGGAATAAGTAATGTCAATAAACATGCTTGTAAAATGAAGCCTGAATCACTTAAATGAGAAAAAGGTCTAAATGGCAATACATTGTAAATATGATGTCATTTAAAAATGACCCTGTAGCACAACAGTATTGATCAAAATCACCAGAGCAACGTGTGATGGAAAATGACCCAAAGACATAGCTCTCTGTCTCAGGTGGTTCCCATTCATGGTCTCCATACTGATCACAGATACACAAGCCAATGCAGTACTGCAGGGGGATTACAGCCAGGATGTGGCAACCCAGACAGCATCTGGAGTTGAGTCCTCTGCGCCTGGAGCTCCTCAAGAGGGGCACCAAAGCTAGCACTCCCATTCATCTAGCCTTTTCTCATAGTCTCAGCTATAACTGATGTACTACGTACATCTGTTACTCAACTACCAAAACATATGAGGCCATTTGTAGCCTCTCATTGTTTATACTGATGTATTACAGTGGAATCATATCAAGGGAAATATCCAAGTGAGATGCATGAAACAAGAACCATAAAGAGGATTGAATCAAAGATAAGAGTAAAAAAAATTAAATAAAAGAGAAGTCGTCAGTGGAGAGAAGGAAAAAAAACAGGAGCGATGGACAGGATGTTATCCCTGTATCTGTTTCTTCTGTCACTCTGCAGCATGTGGTGAGATAGTAGGTATCTGCTTCTCATTACAGTATAGAAAAGGATTTAGAGTGGAGCGTAATGGCCGACTGCAGTCTTAACCCTGTCATACTGATGCACTAAACCACCAAAGGCTTCCCTGAACCTCCCAACCACGCTCAACCTCAGCTTGTAAATATGAAACAGCTTTGCTGCACGTCAGCCGCCCATTACCAGCCATCCCATACATCAGAGGCTGAATGGGAGCCAATAGCTTTCAGCCCATCCATTCATCAAAGCTACCATGGCAGGCCTTCCGTGCAAGAGTTCCAAAGTTGCAAAGTGCAGGCCTTCCTTGGGCGCTATCACCGCTGGCCGAGCTGAGTGAAGTGTTTGTCAGGGGCCTGATTTGTGAAGGTGCTGCGCTCATATGAAGTAAACTACAGTCTGATCCAGTCAAGAATGCGGCTTTAGTGAACACTGAAATCCCCACTGAGCAAAAGATGTCTGAAAAGTCCCATTGTGGCAAATGTTTCCTGTGTATTTTCACACTGGTGAGAGGTGAGGACCAACACAAAAGAAGGATGGAGATGAGGATGAAAAGAGCAAGGCATGAAAGACACATCCTGTATAGGTTCGTGAAAGAAGGAAGGATGCAGTGATTGTTATTATTTTCCCCCCCCCCATGTTTTTTACCCCCTTTTTTTCAGACCCCGTAAAGAGCTCCTTGGCTCTACTAGTGATTGTGTTCCTCCACAGCTGTTGGTCCACACTTTTTATAACGTGCCTTACCAGCTGTTCAGACTGTGATCACCAGGACCGTGAGAGATTTCTCTGATGCACACACACACACACCAACATGTTCAATAAAGATACTTGCACACATCGTTGATTGCCTGTATTTATGGGAAAATAAAGCCATGCTGTCATGCTTTAGGAAGCACAACCTAAGTAAATTTTCTATTATGTCGGGTTGGGCTTCCATTTCATATCTACTGCTTCAACATTATAGAATTTTATTTTATTTTTTTAATTACTGAGGAAAGAATTGTTTTTGTTTAACTATCGATCTCAGAATTACTATAACACTGTGGGAACCGATCTACTCACCACAAGAAAAGTTTGATTCAAGGGGCTACTGTGGCTGGTCTACTTTGGGGGGGGGATGATTGCGCTCAGATGTCAGGAGGAATTCGGCAGTTTCATAATGATGGGGAACATACAATGGACACTCTGTGATACAGAGGTAAAGGGGCCAGCTGAAACTTTAGTTAAAGCATAAAGTTAAACGGTAGTTCTTCATTATGAACCTTTTCCTGCTGCCAATCTTAATATAGCTGCCTGAACTCTGTTTCACTTTGCTCATGCATATGTACACATGGACTTACTAACACACACGGGCCAAGCTTGTCAAGCTGTGGTTTGCACTCAGATGTAATTGATTGGATTTTAATGAAACCCTTAAAAGGGTGAGAGGATGGATGATACGAATAATTTGCCTCATTTCTCAGCCACCCTCCGTCTCTCCTTCATTTTACCAGCTCTCTTTTTCTTTTTTCTTTTTCTCTCCCCTTCTCTGCCTGTTTTGGGTCACAGTGTCTAATGGCAGGCCTGTTGTTAACCCTGTGACATCTGGTGGAAACACAAGGACCCATTTACGGCCTAATCAAAACACCCAAAAGTCAACAAAGAACAACCAGTCACATCTGCCTCAACATCACATTCCCAACTCAAATATCAGTTTTAAGTTTTAAAGAATCTAATAATAAGTTTGTGCTCTTGCTGATTGTTGTTTTTCTGTTGGTGATGATAATCACATACCAAGAGCTTTAGGCATCATGAAGTGGACTGATCAGAAATATTTCTTCATCCTTCATTCAGGGCAAACAGGAAGGTACAGGGATGCCAAACTCAACATAACAAGTGATCGAAATAGAAGGAAAACAAAAGCTTTTGGGAGCTAGAATGATTGAAGTTTAATGCTGAACTCACAATGTTTTTTTAGACTGTTAATTAAACAGCCATTGATGCCACAGTTGGGTATTTGAAGATAAAATTTCATGTATAAATGAGCAGTTCAACATTTTGGAAACCTGTTCATTAACAAGTTTATTTGAGAGTGTTAATACCACTTTCATGTCTGTACAATAAATATGAAGCCTCCACACTCTACAGAAAGCGTAGCTTAACATTAACGCTGCCTGGCTCTTTCCTGAAATAATAATATCTGCCAAATAGCATATTATGATTTTCAGTGTGGATCGAAACCAGGCACAGAATTTGGAGTAAGATGAAACAAGAGGATTTAATGGAAATGGAGGAGGAATGAGTACGGAGTTAGCTGGCTCAGGCAGAGGGCAGGGAGGCGGCGGCATGAGAGGACCGGCTGGGCTGGGTGGGCGGATGAATGAGGGAGAACGGCATGGCATGGATTGACTGGAGGTAGCAGGTGGTTGTGTGCAGGCAGGAAGGCAAGTTGTGATCATGAAGCACAGGAAAGAGGGATAGAGGTTAGCCAAGGATACCACACGGATACACTGAGAATAGAGGAGAGGTGTGAATTGTTAACTGCCACGATTGCTGAAAAGACAAAGTGAATAGAGACATTTTGCAGGATGATGAGTCTGATGGAAGGCAGCCAGAGAGTTTCATACCCACATCACACACACACCGACACAAAAACAAGCAAAGGGCTCACAGGGTAAGAGGTAACAAAGGAAGCATAAGGGAAAAGCAGAGGCATGGCACGCACATACTGAAAACTCATTGATTAATACCTCACATTCTGTCCCTTTACTCTGTGTGATAACCAAAATTGTGATTGTTGTTGACTGCTGACCTGAAACAGCTGGCAGGTAGCCTTCCCACTGCAGAGCTCAGGAAGTTAGTGTGCCTGAACAAAGGAGAGTCCTGCACATAAGCACCTGTAATACCACAGCATTTCCCTTTTTCCTGTTTTCCTTTTTTTATAGATTAAACAAACAAGATTTAATCTGCTAATTCATGAGTCATATAAGTGCTGTTTTTACAGGTGGATTTTATTCATTGAACAAATCCATGCTGGCTACTTCCCTCTATTATGCCATTTTAGGCAAACCTCCTGCTACCAGGCAGCTTTTCACCGATATCATTATCATATCATTTATGGAAAAAAAAAAGCATGTCCCTTTCATACAATCCTAGCTGTGTGTTTGGTGAAAAGCTGGGGTTCACTCAAACTTCAGACTTCCTTGATTGCCACTTTTTATCTGCATAAATATGTGCATTTGAGCTTAAAACAGGACTCTGTTCCATGGCTGTTATAAGAGGGTGCCCACTTCCTCCCATTGAACCAGCCAAAAATGGATTTTCCTGCTGCCAGGGTGGGAGAACGGGGATGGACAATGGGAGAGCCGGATAGACAGCAGATCAGACCTTGTGGTAGCCTTACATACACAAACACTAAATGCCCACAATGTCAGTCCAACACTATGGTTATTCTTTCTAAGACAATAATGTACATAAAAGAAAAAAATCTAATTTTAAAACCTTTAAACTGATATCCAAATTGCAGTGTATGTATACTGATACAGAGATGGTGAAGTCACAGGCATGAAGCAAGTAAATGCATTAAAAAAAACTTTTGTAGCTTCACGATGTCATCTACAACTCTTCTCATCTTGTAAGAGAGTGTTTAGCTGTGAGACCCCAAGTTAACACAATAAGCTTCTTCTGATGTAGGACAGCAAAAAAAAAAGAAAAAAAGAAAAAGGAAATGCTCTGAACTCATTCTAGCTGCAGAGACAGGTGATTATGGAACTGGACCTGACTCAACACAAACATATACTCTTGTGAACTTCAGCTGTGTAATATGCACATTGTCAAGTTCCTACATGTCACAGACTGTGGTCTGGACATCAGAGTACAAGGCCATTTCCTTAAGTGTGCCCCTCTCACCACACCCCCACCCCAGCCTCCATCTCATTTCCTCCATACCCAAACAAAAGCTGCTTCTCTGGGAAAAGGGCTCGGCCACTTATGGTTCTGTGCAGAGCACAAACCTCCATGAGAGGGGACTCTTCAGTCGCCAGCATGTCTGTATACAAAAGTGAAGTCTTCGACTTAAACCAGTCAGCATGTGGGACATTTGTTTGCTTTGTTCAAAATAACAAATCCAAAACAAAGTGCTCACAAGAGCAATAATTCAGCTGGCCCAAACACAAAGGCCAAAACTTCCACAAGAATGAGCAAAAAGTTACGCTTTAACTGTACAGTCAGAGTCAAAGGAGCAGTGATGATCGGCCCCCTCCAGCTTTGATCCAGCTGCTGGATAGGAGTGGTTTACCCAGGTGGGTTTACACTGCCAGAACAAGCTCCTTGTTTGGCACATTTCTCAAGGACCTCAGGCTTCGGCTAGAAAATCTTATCTCCATCAAAGCAGTCAGAGGGTGTTTCTCCTGAGAGGCCCAGTAGATCTGAGGAGTCAGAAGCACATTGCAGGATTTCAGTCTGAATGTGGGACAAATGGGACGATAAAAATGTGCTTTAAACTTACAATACTTGGGAACAGCGGAGGCATGTTTAGCAAGATGATGAAGCAAAGCTGCTTATTTCAATATCTTGCACAACAGAACACCATTGGCATTTATCTGAAGTTGTGTTTCTTGCCAAATGATATTTTTTGCTGTTTTTAGTCCCTAACCACCTGCAGAAAATGTCATAGCTTGAGAACTCTCCAGTTTTCCACAAATGTCAACCTGTTTGGTGCTGAGCAGGTAGCATATTATGGGTTTCCTTTCAAAGACCCAAAACATTAAAACTGTGTTCCTGAGAGGTGAACAATAAGCTGAAACTTGCTGGAGCTGCGCTTTTGGGTGATAACTCTGCACAGGTCACAGTAACTGAGTTAGTCAGTAGATAATCGCTGCTTAATGTGGTTTTATGCAGTACAAAGATGTACAGGATTGTTGAGATTAAAGCCTTTATTTAAAAAAAAAAACAAAAAAAAAAACAAAAACCTCTTACATCTGTTCTTCAGTAGATGAGTGTGGGAAAACTTATTCAGGAACACCCAGAGTCTTGAAACAAAAATAAAGGCACATTGAATGTTCACTTTCAGACAGACTGAATATATAATCTGCCTGGCACAGCTAAGTAATCTACGTTAGACAAGTCATTGATTTAGACATTTCCTTTGGCCTCAGTTTTAGGATGCTGTAGTGTTTTTCCACAAAACTTGTTCACATGATCCAAGCAGGAGCTCGAACCGAACATGTGGTTTAGGTCTTAACACTCGTGCAAAGAGTGGACTGGGGGTGGGGGAAGAAAAAAAAAAAAAAAAAAAAATTAGTCAGTGCACGTCTTCATTAAAGCTGAATGTGAGGCAAGCTGATGGTGAAGTAAACGCATTTCATACCAGACTGAAGTTTGAACTCTTGTCCAGGTGGACAAGCCCTTTTCCAGAGAGCTCACCAGGACACAGTGTATACCAGTAGACATTAACCACACACACACACCACAAACGTCAAGTGAGTTTGAGACTTTATTGTACTTAAAGTGATCATTGCCTTTAGACTCCCAATTTCATCTGGTTGTTGGGTGGCAGTGGTTTTCCCAGGTGGGTCCCCACTGTCAGGCCAAACTCCTTGGTTGCATGCTTCTCATGGACCTCAGGCTTGAGCTGGAAACCCTTCTCCAGGTCAAAGTAGTCCAAGGGAGTAAACGCAAGTGGCTCTTCTTCTGGGAGGCCTGGCAGTCGCTTGCGCCAAGCTTCCAGCATAGTGTTGCAGGCCTCAGCGGGAACATGAGCAGGAGCCCAGAAGATCTGCGGGGCCAGAACCTGGAAGCCACAGTAATGCAGAATACCATTCTGCAGGGAAACAGCATGTTAGTCATGCAAAGTTGACTCAGTTAATTTATACAAAAAGGAAAGCAAGACAACAACCTGTAGTGGCCACAGTGTGACATTCATGTCTCCATTGATGCCATTTGCACTGAATGTTGACTCCTGATAACCAGTGGTGAAAGACAGCACAGCTTTCTTGTCCTGCACAGAAATTCAAAAATTGTGTTAAGAGGCTCCCTTAAGACTAGAAAATGTAAACCTCATGTTTGATCTGACCTTGACTCCATGGCTGTATGGCTTTTCTTGTGAATAGGCAAAGCCCAGTGTGAGAACACGATCAAACCAGCCCTTCATGATAGCAGGAACACTGGACCAGTACATGGGGAACTTAAAAGAAAGCCACAGGTCAACATTAAAATGTTAATCAGGGCTGGGGAGAGGAAAAAAAAAAAAAAAAAACCCCCACACACAAATTACTTCCACTCAGGCTGTACCTGAAAGATGATTAGGTCTGCCTCAGTGACTTTACGTTGCTCTTCAGTGAGGTCAGCAGACAGTTTCCCTTCCTCCCACGCCAGCTTGGTCTCCTCTGCATAACGGAAGTTTTCTGCATTCTTAACTTCTCCTGCAGAGACAAGAGTTTCCTGGAGTGCTACAAAGCAATCTGAACTCATGACATTTAATACCAACAGGAGATTTAGTTACCAGTGATGTCTTCAGCAGTGGCAGTGGCCTTAAACTTCATGGCATACAGGTCAGATACTTCCACAGTGCAACCCTGAGCAGTCAACACCTCAATTGCTACATCTTTGGCTGCAGCATTGAATGAACCAGAGCTCTGGTGGGCATACACGATCAGCACTTTCTTTCCTGCCAAGCAAAGAGTGACAAATCAGATTACCTACAAAAATAAACAAGTGAAACACACAAATAAAGAACATTCAACCAGAACAAATAACAAACAAGAGGAAAAAAAAAAATACCCATTTTCAACTGAGGCGATGATTATGCTGCTGCTGCTGCACTGGCTCTTCGTGCATGTGTCAACTGTCTTCAAAAACTGGGATGCGCTTTTTTATACACCCAGCCTCATGGTTGATTGTTCTCCAACAGGTGCTGTCAATCAGCAATCAAGTTCATCAACCAATCAGCTGGCTATAGGGGATCATGTGTCAGGACTTGCATCCACATATAGTTTACTGAAACTGGAAACCATTTTAAATCAGAAAGTGCAATTTATGTGCCACTAAAAGCCAAAAAATTCTAGTTTTTATCAATGAGGCAGCTGTAAATTTAACTTGCCCTCTCTTTTACATATATCAAGGTGATATATGATGTGGTCTTTTCCTATTTAAGCCTCCAAACAAAGAGAGAGAGAATGAATATCCATCTGGGTCATTGATTCTGTGTCTTTTTTGATATGTTGCCATGTGGACATCTGAGAGCGTGCGTGCATGTCTCTCCTTTCCACTGTCTACAAGATGTTTAAAAGTTGTGTGCCACTCCTTGTGTCGTCAAACCACATCCAAGCAAATGTGGTAGACTGATTCTCTCACTCTGCTGTTACTGGTTTCCATTTCTGTTTGCCTTTACATTATTTTTCTCTAAAGAAACAGTTGCCTGCGGTTGAGTCCACTCACGAACGTTGGCCCGTAAAAGAAAATAGTCTCGGCAATGGGCATCAAAGGCAGACATGAGCTGGCACACATCTGCGACTAACGTCAGCCCTAAGTAGCATCTATGCAGCCACCCGTTGTGGGGTGAGGGGTGTGGAGAAGTGAACAACTGCTTCACATTAGCACATAGGGGCACATGCATGCAATGACACTACATGAATAAGACATATGGATGCGCTTTGTCAGATCTCTTTCCTGCCATTGTCTCTTCTTTTTCTCATTCATTGAGATTGATTTGCCTGTCAAGAGTTTGCAAGGTTTGCAGGTATTTGACAAACTACTGCATGGATTGTTTTAATTTAAAATTATGAGGCATTCTGGTGTTTATGAGTCTGGCGCTTTTCATCTCTCGGGCCTCTCTATTTTTTATGCCATTACTGCACACGTATATTGGTTCTCGCCGTGCCTCATACTGAGCTGCTGGCTGCATTCCTCCTGTGTTGACGGGGAGGGATCATGTATTCTGCTGGCAGGTACGTTTTTTTTTGATGTATTGAGCAATGTGTTTCCGGACTGTTTTGTTGTACTATTGTACAGTGCGCTCAAAAGTGTGTTTTACACTCTCTTCCACATGTGGCAGGTATTTGGTGTGTGCTTTCTCAAGGCCTGGTTTACAGGTTTCAGTCACCTCCAGGATTTTGACTCACAGCATGAAAGCAACATCTGCAGCCCACCTTTGGAATCTCCTTTACATTTAATGCTTAGAGGCAAATTATAGCTTATATAAGGGCATTAAAGGTGCAGGCATACAATTACAGATGATGTTTCTTTTCCAGGAAATGCTGGATAATAATATTAAAATATAACCTACAGTGCCACCATGTGGCCAATCTGGGAAAATAAAGAAATGTTGACCATTTCATACCTTGACTCATTTTAAATAAAAAGCTGACACACAACTTAAGAACAAGCTGCAAAAATATAGTTTATAGTTCAATATATTAAGCCTTTTTTTGGTCTAGCTGCAGAGTCCATATTAAGGCTGCAGAAGACATGCAGGACAATGAGTAAACAATAAAAACCTTAAATAATAAAAAAATTAATAGTGTGCCTTAAAAAATATGTCAACAGATTATTTACTAAAATGTTTATTCTTAAATTTAAACGTCTTATAAGAAAAGTGTGTTTGGTAGAATTTAGCCAATATCTCTTTCATCTGTCACACAATAGTGAGGTTCAGGTGCTGGATTTGATGACAAAGTGATGGAAAAGTGGAAAGACTCCACTGGGGTGGGCTGCGATTGCCTTTTTTTTTTTTTGCATTTGTGCAAAGGACTCAGAATCCAACAATCCATCACTGTGTTAACCACAAGATGGCGACGGTAGCTAAATTCTACTCCAATCAAGAGATTCACTTTATGTTTATGATTTAATCACAAATTGCGAATATCTGCCAGAGCGCTGTGAGGTTAAGGCCAAAGTGAGTAATAGCCATCCAGATGGTGAGTCATGAATTGTGTATATAGCGGCACAACAGAGTCACTGTAAAGCATGCAAATGGCAACCTTCAACAGATTAATGTGTCCGATTTAATCATTAGGATGATAATAAGTAAACAGGGCAGCAGGGTTTACTGTACTTCTTGATACTTTTGGCAGACTCTCAGCACTGTTCATTGGCAGGGTACTAAGTATAAATAATCACAGCCATCAGAAGAAGTTCGAGTCTTGAAGAGGCCTCTTTCAACAATGCAACTATCAAGTTCTTTCCCCTTCTGTTTCAGTATCAGAGACAGGGATCTGCCAAGTAAAACTGCAAAAATCAAGAGATATTTTTTACAGACTTGATGATAAATTAATTATCAGCATTCAGATAAATGAATAATGTATGACTGAGATTTAATTATTAAACATTTAACCCATTTAGTATGAGCGATCACTTGGAGACTTGCACCACACCAGTTGCATCACCTGCAGCGAGGAAATCCCCATCTGTCACCTCTTTGATATGGTAGCAGCTGCACCATTGTTGGTTGCTCAAACAGCATTTGGAGATAGAAGATGTAATAAAAGTTTGTGATTGCTTAAATATTATACTCTTATCATGCAAAAGCTCTGTTTTCTGAAGTTATATCAAACAGCTGCTTCTGTGGTTTCTACTCTTAATCCAAAACTGCTGTTATGATTTTCTAATGAAACTGAAGTGGCCACCAGAAGGAGCATCTGGTGTTTTTTTTTTTGTTTGTTTGTTTGTTTGAAGACTTGAGGGTGTTGAGTTGAGTTAGCAAATGTTGTATTTCCACGCAGCAGTAACAAGCAGGAATCACACGTAGCTAATCATCACAAACTGCTTGGAGCTTCACGGTCATACGGTAGAATGAGCGGAAACTCAGACTAAAATCATTCCTCAAACTCTCACAACTTAAATATAATAGTGATGGTGATAATGATGTTAAGAAAAGGAAGCATTATTATTCTGAAATTCTATTGTTAGATTACAAATTTAATTTCCTCACACATTTTACAAAACATGTGTTTGTCTCTATTTGGATCCATATTAACGCCTCATAATAGTTACTTTGCCCTTTTCCATCTCTTATTTACTGACAAAATTAACCATATTAGAACGTGACATGTGATCGCCATACTTATTTTGTAAATTAAAGCTGCTACCTCTGTTTATTTTGTAATTTATTTTCACATGTATGGTATTTTCTAAAGCACTTTGCATTATTATTATTAGTAGTACGAGTAGTAGTATTTTAAATGTTGTCGAAGTCTGTGCATATTACATTTCAACGTGTCTTCTCTTAGTCAGTGTGCCTTCTGGTTGGTGGAATAACAGACCAATAAACAGACCTTAGTTCAGTTGTAAAGCTAATTCCTATTTCCACCAAGTGATTACAGAAGGGCCCAAATTAAGAGGCGGTAAATGCCTCTTGTTATCAGTAACAAAAAAGAAGGCAAAAAGATAAGAATAGGAGATGAATTGACATTTTTGCATTTTCAAAAAAAGAATAAAGAATCTGTGTAAATGTGCAGGCACCTTGTTAATTTGAGTTTGTGTGTTTCAGGGCAAATGTCATTTTAAATGTCCTCTGTTTTAATACCTTGGTTAAAGTTTTGTGGTATTTCTTCAGTAAGTTCAGTTTAAAAATAAATGTATTTCTCAGTTACTACACTTCAATGAACCATTGTATTTAATATAATCTCCTACTTTTTCGTGTCCTCTGCTGTCAACATGATAACAAGCCACTTATCGTAAGCCAAGTTTCATGAGCCATAACCCCTGAAGGCAACACTATAAAGTGATGTTCACTGAACTGTGATCGTGGCAGTGAAACACTATTATTAATAGAGGGAATGACAAACAGACTTTGAGCAAATTTATTTGATGTTACAGCACAAGCATGTACTGAGTTTAGTATCACTGCTTCAGAGCAAAAGCTCTGAGTAAAATCAAATTGCTGTCTTTACCTCTGTCACATCATGGCACTCCACTGTCCATTAACCGGCCCTCAAGGGGACAGGTGTCCTCTGCAGAGTCTGACTGACTCAAGTGGTTGAAAGAAAGTCCTGATTAAATAAACAACAAACTGAAGTTGCTACATTTAAGTGAGACAACACTCAATTTTTAACTCCCACTAAACATCACACAGCCTTTTCCCCAGTGTGGCTGACAGGTGTGCAAATCCATCTTCTCTGTTTTTCCATTTAAGCATCTCTATACCAATTATATGTACTTAAAGGCGTGTTTACTGCCTCATCCTCCTCCGAGTTATTCTTTCAGATTCAGACAGTTGGGAATTTTGTGCTTAGTTCTGAGAGTAAAACCAGGCCAAGTGACTGATTGGAATAAAAACTGTATAAAGAGTACCTTGTTTTAGTTGCTGGGTGGGTTGTTTGTTTATAAGCTGAGAAAGAGAAGACAAAAGGGAATCTCAGCTGAATTCAATCATGACATTGTCTTTCACTTTACCTGGTAACAGGTTCTCTACGGGCATACAAGTCCCAAAAAGTTTTCAAAAAAAATTGAGTTATAAAATGTATTACTTCACATACACATATATTTTGATATTGGCTTATCAGACCTGCTCTACAGTGATGAAAAGATCCAAGTCATGTTTGCTGGAAGAATTTAATTTGATATAGAGTATCTAAAAATTTGCCAAGTAAACATTAGTAATTGTTTGCAATGAAATGAGTTAATAGTTGCCAAAAATAAACGGGACGCATCAATTATAAAAGTGAGCAACACGCTATTACTTATGCAACCATGTGATGTTGAAGTGTCGAGGTAAGTGTTGAGGGTAGTAGGACACTTTTTCACGGCACAGACAGCAGCTCTGTGAATGGTCTGTCATATGTTTTGTATCTTCATATGCAACCCTCGTGAGTCGCTCTGAAATCACAAGTGCAAATGCTGAAGTAGTTTCATTTTAATTTGATCTTTCCATCTCTGTCTGGTTACCATCTGTTGTCATATTTTCTTTCTGCTGATTCGGAATCAGATATCTAATCAATCAGCTTTGTCACCATGGCTACAGTGGTGCGGAGGAAGAGCGGAGGGGGGTGGAGGAGGGTAGAAGAGGTGAGACCATCCAGCTGCATCTCGAAAAGAAGACGACAGACTCAAGAATCCCCTTTTAACTCATTATTAAAGGAAGACAAAAAACTTCAGAGAAATAATGCCACTAACAAAGGCCTTCACCACCAACTACAGGGACATGAATAGTACATTTGTTGGAGAACTGACTGTATCAGAGAGGCAATTGTTTCTCATTGTTGATTAATCTGGCACTTTGTTTTCAATTAATCAACCAATGAATTTCTACAAAGAAATTAAAATACTGTGGAAATATACATCACAAGTTCCAAGACCCACAGGTGATGTTACAGTTGGTGGTTTCGTCAAATCAAGGATCTAAAATCAAAATGACAGATAAACAGCAAGCCTTCACATCCACATTCAAGAAGGTACAAGCAAGCCTTTTCTTTTTATTTTCCTGCCTGGTGTGAAATCATTGAAGAAACTTTTATATTTTCTGTGGATTGACTAATTGATTAGTGACTAATTGTTCCCCTGTTAAACCTAAGAACAGGAAGAGGGGTTGGAAATTAAAGACATCTAATTTAAGACACACAAGTGGACATGTGCGTGCATGAACAGACGAGGAGGAGGGGAGGCTTGTGGGTCTGGCCTTTAAACAGATGGTGTCCAGACTGAGACAGAGGAGGGAAAGAGGGAGCAGAGAGACTATGTGGAGAGTGGCACAAGGCAAAACACTGAAATTAGAGATTCTGATGAAATCACACGATTGCTCCTTTTGACCAGCGGTACGATTTTCCTCACACGGCTGAAGCAGTGTGCTTTTTGTATAGTTTAATTTAAATATTTTAAATCCAAGTGGTTAAGAAGATACATCATTAGTTTACTGGGTTGATCTAAAGATCACCTTGGCATTTCTTGAAGCATGGCCAGGCATTTAATGGAGAAGTCCAGTTAATCTCCAGAGTTAAATGTGTGACAGATGTGACTGGATCATCAGATTTTTATTCAGCCTACTTTGGGTGGACTGCAGTGAAATGACAGATAAGTAAATGTAAATGTCAATTTGTTACTGTAGTTGGGATGCATTTATATGATGCACTTAGTTATCTGTAGGAAAATACCATGACCTTAATATCACTTGGTTTTTTTTTACCCTTTTATCAGAGACACAATCTACACCAGGTTGAAACAACAACAAAAACTTACTTAACTGTTAGTGATTACCATGTTTGATCGCCCATTCTGTTATTTATTTCAGATTTTTTCATTTGTAATTTCTTCCTTTTTTTTTTTGATGTTCAGGCTCTCTGTTCAGCAATTACTGACAGCTGGGTTATATCAACAGACATATTCATGCTTATGTCAACATCACATCTTGTCACCTGCAAGAGACAACAGTATTCTTTTATTATGTACCACAAAGCAAAGCATTTCTCATTAAGTCTCCCCTGAGTCTATATTGAGAAGGTGTGTCTCTTTCATAACTGCTTTTTTTCAAAATTAAAAATGTTCAGATTTATGTTATTAGTTTAAGAGTATATACAACATCATGGGAAATGGAAATTAAACCAAATGAAATTACTTTATTGGCTTTTTGTTTCTCTGGCATGTTCAAGTAAATTGAACAACTCCAACTTGAACAAACAGACTGAGGAAATTTAAAATAAACATTTCCTGTCCTCAAATCAACCAAGTCATCACTGGGAAGAACATACAAATATTAATCTTTAGATTTGGTTCAATCTGGGAGAGAGCGTGGCAATTTGTGTGCTCTTAATACAAGACACCATTTAATACATTTCATAATTGTTAACAGATTACATGATTCAAAGGTTAAACAGAACAAAATTTACCAGGCTCTGTCACCTATCTGTGATAAAGGCAACAATGCAGAGGCCGACTTACTGCTTAATTTTGGATTGAAACCAAAATTAAAAGACTACTGGTTGGAGATTTTTTCTTTTTTGTCAAAGATTTTGAAAGTGCAAATAAAGCCTGACCCAGTTTCAGTCTTACTGGGTTCTTCAAAAAAAAAAAAACCTCTGAAAAAGTACAGAACCACTGACAGTCCTAAGGTCTCCTTTGCGCTAAGAAATTGATCTTGCTGCATTGGAAGGGGAAAGGACTGCCATCTTTTAACCGCTGTTTAATGATATTAACGGATACCTTCCACCTAGAGACAATCAGATATATTCTAGACAATAGTTTGGAAGAATTTAACAAGATTTGGGGGCCAGTGATCACCTTTTTAAAGGGAAATTAAATGTGTCTGTGTCTCTTATATAGCTTTAACATCTGCTCTTGTTTTGGCTGTTCATTGTTGTTCTATTTTTTCCTCTCTTCTTTTTTTCTTTCCATTAAGTACTTTTTCCTTGTCCACTGCCTGTTATATTACCTGCTCTCTTACTTTTCTTTTTGGACATTGTGCAATATTACTTACCGTTATTATCGTTATTTTTTGTCATATATAAAATAAGTTCTTGGAAGCCATGTGATGCATGATTGCTGTTTTCTGCACTAGATTTCTTTGTGCTTGCTAATAAAGATGTTTGAAATGAAGAAATGGCCATGGTGGTTTGGAGAGAATGATAATGATGTTAGCCATATGCCGAGGCCTTCTCAATAATCACACGTGATCCCAAGTGTGCATTTACGGTGCCATTTCTGACAGCGTCTGAGAAAATGTTTTCCCCCATTGGCACAGAGTTGGAGGCCCACTGGTGATTTATTCCCTATGATTATGTTAGTAATGATTCTCACTGACATTTCCCTCTAAGAGATGAGCAGATCAAAATGCCAGAGCCGCACACCTACTCCTGCCCCATTTGCCCATACACAAGAGCCTACAAACACAAACTAATCCACAACATTGGGCTGTGTACACGTTTAGATTTTAAATATCATTTTATTCTTGTTTGGATAAATGAGCTGTTTTGCTGTTCAGACTGCTTACTCCTCACCAATCTCCTAACCTAGTGCTTCTATCACCACTTTGCCCATTAAAGTTCTGCAAATGGCAGAACTTGTGATGAAATTATACAACTTATTACCAAACCAACAGCCCTGTTACAAACCTGTCTTGTCACCAGCCCCAGCTCTGCTTAAACAAACACAACTGAATCCTCCTTGACAAGAAGGTTGCAATGTGTTGCTTCTGCTTTGTTTGTGCCTAGTTTTTTTTTTTTTTTTTTTTAATGAATACAAGACAGCAGATGTTTCAGTCTTATCCTGGAGGAACCATTCATTTTGTGTCTGTGATGAGACTCTAAGACAAATTTGGTTTGATTTTCTTTTTATGTATACAAAGGTGCACATTTGACATTTTGCAAACAAAATCTTATAAAACGTGGCGCCAGTGCAGCTCATTTCACATCAAGTCGACTTTATGTTCGTCGACTACTAATTACAATTAAACAGCTACACGGACAAATGGTACTTTGAACGCCTCACCAAGGGGTAAAAGTGAAAGCAGGGAGAGGCTCTGACAAATAAGAGCCTTTCACTATAACGCCTTTTATGGAAAGGTTGGGGTTGAGGGGGCGGGGCGTGTGTGTGTGTGTGTGTTTGTGTGTGTATATTGGGGGGGGGGGGGGGCGTCTTGCTCATATCGCTCACATTGAGGCCAGACCGTCTCTGACACTAGGCGGGAGGAGATGCGCATTAGGAACCACGATGGACCGGGAGGAGGACGAGTCGGACTGTGTGTCTACTTCACTTGAAGTGAAACCTGATCCCACTTCCAGTTCGCATCTCTTTAACTCAACTTAAAGCAATAAAACTTAAAACAGCATGAAGACTAATGAAGAGAAAAAACTGCACTGATTGTTTATCGGCACAGTTTTTGATATGGGACTGCATTTGAATCAGTTCCTTCTTTGAATGTGCAAGGTAAGTTCATATTTCATTTGATTTGCTTTTCCCATACATCGGGTGAACGGTGATTCCATAAAAGCTGGTTCAGGTGATCGCAGACCTAAGATTGTTTAAAAGTTAAACGCGGCAACTTTTGATAATTTTAACCTTAATGTCTTTCTCTTGTCAATCCTGACAAACAAAGAGTCAAAAGTAGAAAATTTACATAAGAGTTGGTAGCTTGATGTGTCTTAAAAACAATGCTTTAAAAACACACACACTTCGTATATATGATTTCATTTTACAAAGCAGAACATTCACTTGTTGATTTTTAAATATTGATCATTTTGATAAATGTATTGATAGCCGACGTGCTGTGGCGATTTTCCTTTCAGCACCTCGGACAGCGCCAGTCTCTGAGTTACGTCACAAGGGGGCAGCACGAGCCCCTTTAATTTTAGGACTCTTTGTCCTGTAAATAAAGTTTTTCAACTTGGCCAACAATGAATAGAAATCTGACAGCTAAAAAACGGTATGATCCTAAAATTGGTTAGAAAAGCTCTATAAAGTATACAAAGTCTTGTCTGCTTTAAAGTTGTATGAGTTGGGAAAAGTAGGAATTAGTCTGAATTAAATTGTCTAATAATATCAAATATGCCCCACTTCATGGTAACAGAAAAATGAAAACCACAAACACGTCAGACCTGTTTGATCTGATTTCTCCCGTTGTTCTCCAGGACATCAGCAGCGTGGGGGGCAGGAGCACAATGCTGAGTCCTGACCAGCCCGAGCCCGAGCTGTCCTGGGGACAAGCGGACTCTGAGAGCCTCCTGGACCAGGTCCAGTGCGGGTCCATGTCGGCCGAGCCCGTGCACGCGCCTGCGCTCAGCAGGGAGGAGAAGAGGCGGAGGAGGCGCGCGACAGCCAAATATCGATCCGCGCATGCCACCCGAGAGCGCGTCCGCGTGGTGGCCTTCAACGTGGCCTTTGCAGAGCTGAGAAAGCTGCTCCCGACCATCCCGCCTGACAAAAAGTTATCCAAGATTGAGATCCTGCGACTGGCTATCTGTTACATCTCCTACCTCCACCACGTGCTGGATGTTTAGGCTGGGACGTGGTGACCTGCTGGTGGAAGCCTTGGACAGGGAGACTCTGTCAAACCAAGGGACATCAAGGGAATCAGGACCTGAATACTCTGCATGTGTGGGGTCAGAAGGTTATATCAAACTAATTGAGACGCCAACACAGACATGCTCTATAGCCTTATGTGCATTCTGTGGTTGTTGTGCAAGTATCATACTGACTTGCTGCAGGACTGCTGTGGGCTTGCTGTCATGAAATGGATGGAAAGAATGGAAATATTTCTGAGAGCTGCTGTATGATATTTGTGGAGCCAAACTTCACAATATTGCAATGCTTGAGCTTGTATGCCTTGCCTGTAATCTGCCGGCCTCTCTGTCATGATTGTTTCCTGTTCGCACCAATTTGTAAATATATTTATTGCAAGTAGGCGACTGGTATTTTGTCTGCTTTCATTCTGCAGCATTGAGCTGTAGCTGAAACTGCATTTGAAATCCGTATGTTGAAAATAAATTGTGACGGCTGAAGAATTCTATTCGATGTTGTTATATTGTTAAGTCAGCGGCTGATATAATGGCCGCTTGAGGTTTCTCTGTGATCAGTGAGGTCTTGGTGTTTGTTGGGGTTTCTCTCCCACTGGATGGGGGGCAGGTGTTTCACCAGACAAAACCATAATATGATGGCCTTCCATCTGCCCGCTCTCTGGGGACACACAAATGAAACACACATACAAATGAGACAGTTATGTGTAACTCTCTTTCTGAAAAATGGAAAGATCTCTTAGAACCAGATATAGATTTCATACCACCTAGATCTTTATGAATGATAGTCTGACTTACTTTAAGTTGCCTTAGTGAAGCTCTAATCCATAATGTCCTGCTGTGATAGCAAAAATTCCAAGTTTTCATATCAATAATAAGAATTTTTCATTTTAAAAGTGCTTTGGATCAATGTATTACAGCAAATTTTAACATAACATGCTGTTAAACAATGAATAATCTTAAGCACAACTGCCCTGCTTTGATTGTTTCATTTTAACCAATTAGATTATGTGTAATTGTGAGCAAATTAAATAGATAACTCAGTAAACATTTGAGGTTTTCCTCAACTTTCTGACATACTGCCCTGTCTTCACCAAAGAATGCCTTTTATACCGGATGAGATCAGGCTGTGAATACGAACTCCCGCTTGTCTCTACTTTTTCTCTCCATTAGTCAGAGGCTGTCTGAGCTCCTTCTCTCATCCCTTTATGCGAGTCTCTGTGGTGTAATGTGGCCCAGGGGGCTCTGGGTATTGTTCATGTCCACTCCGGCAGTAAGAGTGACAGCCCTTTGTCTACACAGTGCACTTACAACACACTACACACTGAGTATATTGGGGAAGGGAAGGAGAGAGGAAAAAACCGAACGTCTTATTTTAAGGTAAATGGGGCAAGGAATGTTTTTAAGCCTCTATAGGTTGTTATTTTTTAACCAAGATGGCAAAAATACAAAACCCACACTTAAGCTGTAGGCTATGTAAAGGTACCCACAGTACTTTGTATACCATGGTGTCTGGATTTTTTTATTTATTTATTTTTTATTCTCCTTAATTTAGATTTACTTTCTTTTGTGAACATGAGCTATTTATGTTTTGATGTTATTCTGGACTTGCTCTCTCTCCTTCCTGTGGATGTAATCTTCACTTTGATAAAGACTTATCAGTGTTTGGAAGGAGCCCTCCTTCTAACTCCATCAGAGGAACACTGCCCTCTGATGGAGTTTCTCTGAGCAAAATCTAACTATTGTTTGTGTGTGTGTGTGTGTGTGTGTGTGTGTTGGGGGGGGTGTTGATTCAGTGAAAATGCTGCTCTAATTGGATTTGCACAACTCACAAGAGCTTCATCAGTCAATGATGATCAGATTTAGAAAAGTGTGCCAAGAAATGGAGCGCTAAAGCACAGCACTGCTATATTGTGTATTTGTGTATTCCTGTATATTTGTTATTGTTGATGATGTAAATGATAAATAAAATGTGGCAAATATTTCTTAAAAGTTTTTTTGTTTGTTTGTTGTTGTTGTTGTTTTGCAGCCTGTTAGCACAACTACAGTCTTTTTAGTGTGCTAAAGTTCTTTTAAACTCTTCTGTTATCATTAAGCGGCCCTATTGTGTGTGTGTGTGTGTGTATGTACGATTGTACACAAAATAATTCAGGACTTTAAACAACTGAAGCAAACTATCAGTTCTGTACCTGTCAACATGAGGCTTTTTAGGCCCCCGTAGGGAACAGTGTCTGGGCAGTTGCTAATTTTGCCTGGTTGGTAATAGATTCTTGCAGCTGCTCAATCTGCCTGCCTGATTATTTCAGTTTACCTTATAGGAATGGATATTTCTGGATATTCATTTGATCTAAGTAGACATACTGTAATATGTCCTAGTATGATAATGTGTCCAATCAGCCAAAGAAGTTCACATAAAAAATAAATTTAAAAAATACATGTGCTTCTTCTCCCTTGTTGAAAAGTTGAGTAGGTTTTGTGCAGGTTTGGCTCATAACCACTGATGTAATGCCCCCAAAAACAAACGGTCAAAGTAAGATTTTTTTTAAGTTGGTAAACTTTCCTCTCGGGTCTATATCCAAACCTCAACAGAGTCAAACAAGTGAAATGCAAGTGAGGCGACAGTTAAAACGTATTTTCCTGAATGGAGCAGATATTAGCTGGTATAAACTCCTGCGCTAAAGCACGACCTCTCGCGGGCTGCGGCTGAAAATAATCTTCCTGGTTGACTTGGGAGTGAATTATACCTCCATGCTGCCTTCCTCTCTGTGGTCCTGCTTATCACAATGGCCAAGCTCGTATGAGGGAGCTGCCTCTCAGCTCAGCACAGACTCTCTTCTCAGCAGCAGCAGAAGCAGCAGATCCGGCGTGCGGGAATGTGACACGCATCTGAGGGGAAAGGAAAAAAGGTAGGTTCAATAAAATGCAATCGCGATGCTGCGTTCATTATTACACCGGGAGTATCCTGACCACAACCCCGCTGAAGAATTACTGTTGAAGTTCAATGCTGCCGGCCGTCGAGGGGGGAAAATGGTTTCCTTCAAAGCAGCCACCTTTAATCCAAGCTTTATTTATAAGAAGGTGGATCTTTTCATGTGCTCCAGTACCTCGCAGGGATAATTTGAATAGACAGAACCATAAGAATGCATGCATTATTTGAGCTGATGGTCCCTTATATAGTCCACTGTAGTTAAGCTGATTGGTTTCCGGATGAGACACAAAACAAGAGCTATTGTAACCGACACTGAAGGCTGTGCAGCAGAGAGGTAACAGCACATGCCTCCCTCTCTTTTATACACAGGAGCCTATAAAATAAAAGGGCGTTTCAGATCCGGCTGCAAGGTGACGGTGCGTTTCGCCATCAGCAGCAGCAGCAGCAGCATCTGTCTGAGCTGCACACCGTGCACAGCTGGATGAGGTGAAGCTATGGCTGAGCACGGTTCAGATGTCTGTGTGTATGCTTCTTAGTTCCCCCCCTCCTCAGTCAGGGGCACGATGCTGCAGTGAAATTGTGCAGCACCTACAGCCATGTATTATTGAAGAGTGCTGATAGGTGCTGTGTACAAGCCGAAGGGTTCTGTGAGGTATGGGATAGCCTTCAATAGACTAGATTAGTCAGCCCCCTGGAAGCTATTCTCGCCATGAATGATCAAAAGAAAGTGACGTTGGCAATGCTGTTCTTTCTTAAACTGTGTTCCCTGGCTGCAGGGACAGTGTGTAATCAGAAATGGAGCCACCTTTCAGCTCCTTGTAGTCTGTAGTGGGAACCAAAAGGCTGGTATAGTGAGATATAAGGCATGGCGAGTAGTGTACAGTAGTGACTTAAAAGCACTTCCCTTACAGTAGGAATGTATTGAGGTATCTGTTCTGTAACCCTCCTGCTCGGTATCACCTCACTCCCTCTCTCCGATCTACTCTACTTTTACTTAGTTCCACTTGAGCGACTCACAGGGGACTAAGTTTGCATTCCAGAGAACTGTGTCAGGTCTTAACTTTCTCCTCCTACTGAGTTTGTGTGTGTGTGTGTATGTGTAAGACCAGCAGGGTGGGGGTGACTGAGAGTCACTAAAAAGGTCACTAAAAGGTCACAGGTTTGGCTCTTTGCACTCACCTAACAAATGTGTTTGTGCCAGGAATCCAATGACAGACTGTCACAGCAAACAATGAAAGGAAAATACGCAGGAAACAAGTGTGTAATTACATCTCATGTCTTAGTGGTGAGCTCGATCAAATAAGTTCAAAAAACAAAGGCTCTTTTGACTGTATTTGTATCTTTGGCTCAGTGTGTTTTATTTGATTTAGTCAGTGATTATTCAGTCAGTTTTAAAATGTTAATCAGCATCCGTTCCTCTCGGTTATCTGACATCCCTGACGGAACTGGAGATTACTATCATATTTAATAAGACAGGGTGGGAAGCGGTGGACCATGTCATTTGTGTGCATGAGGGCATTTTATGTTTTCTTTGCTGCTTTTAGAGAATATATTTTATGTTTTATGAACTGCACAAAATTGATATCCAGCTGAAACAAATGCTGAATGTATCAGAACTGGCAACAACTGGTCAAATCAATGAATCAACCAAGCTGTTTCTTATTGACATTTGTGAGCATTGGTCGGACAAAACCAGCAAGTCAAAGCTGGCAAAAATTGAGAGCATGAGTTAAAATGTTAATGGATCTATTTTGTAAATTAGATTTGGAAATTGGTCAAATGCCGTAAAATTGTTAAACAGCTGATAAAAGAAGTTACACAGCAGACAGACAGCTGCTGCAGCTGGCAGACTTTGGCCTGATGCCACCAGGGCAGGGCACACATGCAGCAGGGAAGGGAAAGTGTGGGGGCTAATGGGTGGGAAGCGGGCCACAGATGCCATGGTAACCAGGCCTCAGCATGCTTTCTCTGTAGATTAGATATGAGACTGATCTGTGCCATTTAGGGTGATAATGCTGCTTCGCACTTTGATGGAATCTCAAATCTCTACAGCCCTCTTTCTCTGCTCAGCCGGGAGGTCACATGGCCCTGCAGGACACTCCAATACAATCCCACATTCTCAGGTTCATTAATAATTGATGAGGTGGATCAGTGGAGAAAATGCTGAAAACAACCTGACCTCTCAGATGCTTCAGCCCTCCCTACACAGATATTTGTTGCAGTTATGCCTTTTACTGAGGTAAAATTAAAAAATGAATCCATACTTCAACATAGGCCTGTACATTTGATACTGATTGGGTGTAATTACAGTAGCTCCCTCTGTGAAAGAACCCCCATCCACTAAACAAACACATTAATGACTGTTTGTTTTACATTAGTGTCACTTTCTGCCATTGTGAATCTCTTCTTGGTGCAGCCAACCGGAACGACCCACAGCGAGGAAACCATGCTTCGCTCAGGATGACATTTTCTACTCAGACTCGCTCACAGAGGACAACTGATTTTTTCTTTTTTTTTTTTTGGACACAGTAAAAAGGGGAGAGAGGGGCACATCTCTAATGCACGTTGTTATGTCCGCATGCTTTATTCATAGTCATCCATTGGTTGGTAACTGATAGTTTTTCTTACCCCGTGGCTATGATTTTCCACATGGCCTGGTTCACTATGCCTCTTCATGCTCGTCTCGTGGATGAGTGGCCTTCTCAGGGGGATCATCTTGGCCCACATTCCACTGCCACCCGCTCAGAGATCAGCACTCATGGGGTTAACAGCTTTTATTCAACTCATAGGCTCATTCAGTTAACCATGCTGTTGGTGGGTGTGATGAGAAGACATTGTCTGATCTCTGTGCACCCCCCCCACACACACACACACACACACACACACACACACACACACACTGTCAGCGTGCTTTTCTGTCCCTCACACACACCCACATCAGTAGGATCACACAAATTTGCACTCAGCGGGGGTGATTGATTATTTGCTGCTCGATGGGGGCTGCCTGCATCCAGCATTGCCAAGGCAACAGTGGACGCTATGGGTGTGGGTTAGAGATGATTAGAGATAATCAAAACTCTGGTTTGTGTTTAAAATTTGATGCTGGAGCATCAGCTTTGATGCTGTGAGTAGAAATGTTCTACTACATTCAAGTGCATTATTCATTGATGTCCTGAGCATGTGCAGTGCCATCTTCTTCATGTCGTCTGCTTTTAATAGCACAAGCGAATGTGCATCATTGGAGAATGATGTCATGGGCTGTTTTTTTTACTCTTGGATGCTACAGGTCTGTGAGATAACACAGATTCTAGCTTTTCTGATATGAATCGGACTGCACTGTATGAAAATCCTTAATGGAAAATCTGTGGATTTTCACAGCCAGCTACATTTCCCACCATTAATGGAGGGAAAGCAAAGTACTCATAATATCTTAATGGAAATCAGCAACATGGCAGTGTCTTCTTCCAGACAATAATCTCAATGCTGCTGTGTGGCTTAACATCCTAATATGCTGAATACAACAATTTAGTGTTTGTATGCACCATTGGCAGCTGAGATAACGGAACAGCCTGTAAACAATGAGCAGAGCATAATTCCAGTGAGTGAAAGCAGACCGGGCTGGGATTGGATGACTGGCAGGTGGACAGGTTGTAGATTAAGGTCTAAATGAATGGTCATGCATGGTGAAGCACTAAGGCCTCCCCATGCAGCACTCAGCATAAATTAAGGCCCGGGAAGTGAGTCTGGTGATTGCCCAGTCTGATGGAGAGGAAGTTCGTGTGAGAATGAATGAGCTCCATTTTATTGAATTCTTATGCCATAAATGCACTAATCGCTGAATAATAGGATGAATGATGATTATTATTATTTCAATACATTCTAGTTTAGATTTTTGTTAATTTGTAAATTTAAACAAACTGATTAATTATTTACACTATCAATTAAAAATGCATACGTTTGAGTTGAGTCCACAGGTTCTAGATGTTTGGAACATTTAGATCATTTAACTGAAAAAATTAACATTTTAACATTTAACAGTACAAAGGATTTTATATGCAGAAAGAAGCATTTTCTCCCCTAAACTCCTGAAGTGCTTGAGTCTGTAGATTTCTCTACCAAGAAATGTATTTGTCTTACTCATTTACCCTGGGGCTATATTTAACCATGGACTCTCCTGAGATGCATTGTTCTTTTTAAAAAAAAGTATCTGGCCAAAATGGCACAAAGAAGTCAATGTTACATAAAAACAGTTACAAATACAGTTTGAATAAATATGTAGATTTACAAGGTTCAGAAGTGACTCTGGTGAAGATTCCCCTCTCACATCAACCTAATGGTTGTTAAAGACAGAAGCAAGTCACATACGAAGGTAGGCAAGAATTAAACTGCCGTGTTCACACTTGTCATAATTGTTCATTTTATGTATCTGCCTTCCTATAGTACAGGGCAGGTCCCAGATGTAAAACAAATGGATAGTTCTGTTTTCCTTGGAAGTGCTTTTAATGGTAAGAATCAGCAGAGTCCTGTCCAGAAATGTGTCACTTGGTAGCGTGACTGAAAAATTCTAGGCTATTCTAATGCAGACGTATCAAACTTTAAAAGAAACTTCCTTCTCATATATACCTCTGGTTCTCTCTCCCTCAGGTCAATGTGGCTGTTTAAGCAGCTCTCTGGGTTAGTATTCAGCTATTGTGGATTCCTGACGATCATTTCAATATCAACCCGTTCCTCCTCCTGAGCATTGCTGCCACCTTACCCCCTCTGCTACGTGACGAGTCTCTCCTCTTCAATCACCGCCCCCGACCTGCGTTTGGAATGGACACGGAGTCGACCCACTCGGGCTACTCCTATCACTCCAGCCGCTCCGGCAGATCAAACCGACATGGGTATGTTTCCTGTCTGTCTGACTCCCCTTCTATGCGTCTGACAATCCCTCCCTTTTGTTGTTTTTGCTGAAGCATCTCTCTCCCCAGCCTCTTGCTAAGGTTTTTCTATTTATCAATTTTTTTTAATATTTTTTTTACTGGAATGCCTTCAGTCTACATTGATTTTCTTTTGTTTACTTTATTTTTGGGCAGGCCACATAGTAGTCAGCCAAATAAAGGAGATGAACAGCTAAGAGAGAGACAGAGAGGGAGTAAGCTAGAGATTGAGATGGACAGAGCTCATGGATTAGGGTCGTCACAGATGAGTGGCTCTAACCTATTTCACTGATTTAGGCAGTCTATTCTGCAGATGAGAGAACCATTTGATTCCTGCCTTGTCCATTCCTCACTTCCATGATTGGCTATGGGAATATTTTTGGAAAATAACAATCACAGGGATTTAACACTTATTTTCATTATCAACCATTGTATTCTTTTTTTATGCTTTTGATAAATAATTTGGTCCCTCAAATAAAAAAAACATGAGCTCCTAAGCCTTAGGTGATGTCTTTAAATTATTACCAGAAATGATTAATTATGGCAATTTGGTCTCCCACTTCAACTTTTAGTGTTACTGTATTTTTTTTTCTTCCAATAGACTTAAACACTTCATCAAGAAAATAATCAATATAAAGTATATGTGACCAAGCTTAAGTTTATGTTTACATGTCTATATTTCTCTCATTCCTGTGTTTGTTATCCAGGGATCGAAACCGCGAGCGGCACAAGGCCAGTAGCAGTAAAGACAGCAGTCGCTCTGAGAGGTCTGTCGTCATTAACCCCCCTGACACGCCATCCCAAGACTCCCCTGTTCACAACGGAGAGCCACTGCCTGGGGAACCCACACCCACAGGAGATCATGGAGATGAAGCCCAGGTATTGATACTGAAGCTGGTTGAAGTGCAGATTGGAGTGACCAATGACTGAAAGCAGAGAAGGCATATTTCCTAACACTCTGCAGTAATCACATCCCTGTAGAGGAAATCTGAAGTCTCAGTAATCCAGCTATGGACTCCACACCATGACCTTATAAATTCATCCTTACACAGCTGGCTACCCATTGACTCAGCGCCTGACACATAATAACAATGGTGCCAAGGGATCAAATAGGTCATAGGATTAGCAACCCACTTGTATGCCAGGGTAGATTTGTACGGACAACGCTGTGTTACAGTGAGTTTGTGTGTGTGTGTGTCTATATGTGAGACAGTGGGTATACCCATCATGCCTGATAGCTTTAAGGCAGAGCAAAGAAGTACTGGTCATCCCACAAAGCTGATTTTGCTGAGCCCTGCGAGAAAATTGTTTTTAAACAGGCACAGGGAAATAAAATGCCGAGATAATGCAGCTGAACGACTGAGTTGATCATTAACTAAGTCATCTCTATGGGTATTAAAGATGCAATTCAATATTGTGGGCATTGTTTAAAGACATGTACTGTTTGGTTTTTTTTTGCTTCCCAGGTAAGAGGTAAATTAAAGGATCAATATTATTTTCACTCTATTATGCAAAGCTGACTAAACCATATGGATACCAACAAGGGACTTCAGGCTGCACCTTTTGTTACAGGTCTACAGGCTTGCCATGCCGCTGTGGTAAATAAACGATTCTTATTGCATATATCAGTATTTAAAAAGGAGTAATAACTAAATATCTGACACTGAGCAGAGACAGCAGGAGAGGGAGACAGAGAAGTCATCAGTAATGAGGCTTCCTACAAACTGCTGTGACCAATTCTATGATCACAGTGAAAGTTAAATTAAGTTAAGTGAGGTGCAGAAAGACATGGAGTAAAAAAAAAAAACTGCGCAGATATCCTTCTTAAGAGGAGGGATCTGTGCCCAAGGCTGCCTTCACAGGCTCTCTGACCTACTTGAAATCTATCGTAAGAGAAAAGCATTTCATCTTTGTGTAAATGGTTTGTGTTTAAGTGAAAGACAGAAAAAGTTTGGGTATGTGAAGTGGCTGAATCCGAACCATGCGTAAAGGTACAACTTCTTCTTGCTGATATTATTATTTAATGTGATTAGAATTTAAATGTGTTTGCAACCAAACCTCCAAACACTTAAAGGTCTGACCTATTTGCTCAGCATCCCCTTATGTCTGGGCAGCCACATTCCACGCTGTCATGTGATTATCAGTTTGTAGCTTACATCCATTGTTGGCAGTGTAAGGTAATCTGCCATTGTACTGCATTAGCCCTCCAGACAAATGTGTCCAAATGGCACCTCAGTACCACAGTTACCATCACCACCACAGCCAAACTCCACTTCTACCAAAGCTTTTTTCTGCAGGAGCAGATCTGTTTAGAAACATGCAGACAGACTGAGATTAGCCTTAGTATCCAGCCAAACGCCAATTTGAGGAAAGCTGATATGAATAATCCTCCATGTTTACACTCATGCCTATGCCATAAGGATACGCTCTTGGACCACAGCTCCTGTGCATGCATGTGTGAGTGTGAGTCATGGAGAGAGTGCCAAATCTGTTAGTGAGACGGTCCACGCTGATTTGTGGGACTCAGACGCTGCGAGTTGGTGCCAGGAGGCAACAGCTTCAATTTCCTCGCAATGTTATATGTGGCAACATCTACCATTGCTAACACCATATGCTTCACATATGAAGCATACGGTGACAAGCACATATTCAATATTTTGGTGTTTCACACTTTACTTCTTTGCCCTTTTCTTTAGATGCAGTCTCACGTCTATGACACAAACCAACCGTCTTGTAATTTGAAGTAAAAAGACAACCACCACTATCAAAAGAATGGAGTAAATTGAATTAAACTTGTCTCACACGTCCAAGGACTCATTTTAGCAAAAATACACACCAGCACACACTCTGACAGTAAAACCCACACCACCAGCAGCTCAAACAAACCAGCATGTTGGTGCAGTCTAACCTCCACCTCGGCCGGTGGGACTTAGCCGTTGTGTTTACTGGCTAGCAGACCATTTGCTGTGTGTATGTGTGAGTCTCTCTGAGCAGTGCTAATCAGAATGTTGTTACATTGTTGTGCTTAGTGATGGTGGAACAGGCCTAACCATAATCCATGTCCACCCTCTGCCAGATGAAAGGACTGCCAAGCAAGCAAGCAGGCAGCAGCCATGCTGCTCACTTCCTCTTTCCCTCTCTCTCTCTCTCTCTCTCTCGTAACCCTTGTCTGTTTCATTCTTTCTCTGTTACACTTTATCCATTCTTCAGTGCATGTAGAGATCAGGTTCAATTAGTGCAGCATTAATCTTGGAGATTAATCCGCAGAGATTTAATGGCTGCTTTTAACAGTATTAGCTCAGTCAATGATACACTGTCTTTTTCCACTAAATGAGACATTAGCATCAAACCTCGTCTCTATATCTGGCTGCCTAAACAGCTCGGCAGAGAGATTGTGTGGGAAAGAGAAAAAATCAGAATGCATATCCAAATGGAGAATACTGTAGTTTATGAGATAGGCTGTATACTCTTAAGCGAACTGTACAAAAAACTGTTGTCAGAATTTATTCAAGACAAAAACACAATAGCTGATTTGGAAGTTGCCCTTCACAGGCTAAAAGGAAAAGTGTACACATTGGTGTTTTAAGGTTGCTACAACATGAAAACAACAAGAAAATAACATAAATTTAATGTTCATTTGCCTCTTCTTTCAGTGCACAAGCAATAAAACTGTGCTTCGTAGCAAACATCTGGTGAGGAGTGCCACAGACAGAGCTAGATAATCCTGTGATGTCCCCTTCTGTTCTCCATAAAGGAATAAAATAATAATTTAGCATTTTGGGAAACACGCTCATACACTTTCTTGCAGAGCACTAGATCAATAGGCTAGATCGTCTCATACTGTATGTCTCATCAGTTTGAAGCAACAGTCAGCAGCTGTTTAACTCAAGATAGTTTAGGTACCAGACAGCCCAGACTGAGTCACTGCACTGAGCCAAGAAAAACTCCCACACAGTACCCCCCCATAAAAACGCAAAATGTCATTTTCCTTTACACTCTGATTTTTGAATAAATGAAACTAATGATATCTAATGTGTTAAATAGGGAAAGTGGCTGGAGGTGCCAAGCTGTTCTCCATGCTTGCAAAGCTAAGCTAAAGGGCTGCTGGCTTCAGCTTTATATGTATCATTCAGCCATAAGCATCTGAGCTGTTCACTTAGTGCTGCCAAACAAATTTACTTTCATTCGGTTTCCTTATTATCTGTTTATAGTGACAGAAAACAGAACAAAAATAGAAAAGTACCAACTTCACATCTCATGAATGATATCTGCCAAACAATAATTCAGCAAAAGCTCAGTGTCACTAGTTTCTTTATATACAACCTATACAAAAAAAAACAAAAAACAAAACAAGCTGTATATTTTCAGATTTATTTCCATACTGATTGAGAAAAAAATATATATTTAGTGTGGAGAGAAGTAAGCATATTCCAACTTATTCAACCCTTTGTTTTCTAAAGGTATGCATTGGCACGTGATATTTCACAGATCCTTTTCCAAAGGTTAGGACCCTTTTAAAGATAGTTGGCTCAAGAAAGAAACAGAGCAAAAGAGGAGATATGTGAGTGGAATGAAAATGAGACTGGACATTAAATGGAGTTGACATTAAACTTAACATAACTGACCTCTGGCTTCATGCATTATTTCGGCAGACATATACCCCGGCTGTGATTTCACCCCTTTACCACCGCAGCCCCCCTCTCTCACTTTCCTCTCATTCATCTTGAGGCGCCTGTTGGCAACTGCTCCTCATGGCTCAGTTAATTGGCTGTGAACAGTAACGGGGGGAAGAATTTATAATTATGTCATATTTTTCCCCTGATTGGAAATATGCTAATTCAACATTGAGTTCACATTCCACAAATAGCAGCAGGGTGAATTTTATCTGTAAACATTTTTATCCTGAAATGGCACAGTTTACAGTAGGACACTAGCAGGAGAAAAACTGCCTGTTTGGTGTTTCCCTCCTGGTTCATTTCAGGTGGCTCAGGTGAAAAATGTGTACGTGTGTTTGTGTGTGTGCACACGTGTGTGAAAAGCTTATTCTGTTCAGCTTGTCATCGTCTGTCCCTCTTCCCTTGTCACTGCCTCTGCCCCACCTGTCATTGGTTGTATTTGGCAATATATACAATACAGTGGCACACTGGGGGACAATGAATGGCTAATTACATGAATTAATGGCAGGCACAGAAAAAATAAATGCCTCTTTAGAGCAGTCTTGTCATTAATTTATTTTCCCTGGGTCTTTCTGTTGGAAGGATTCAAGTTTAAAATTACCCTGCTGGTGAGGGAAAAAGATGTGACTCTAATTTACAATGATGGGTCTGGAAAGCTTCAGCTTTTGTTGTGTGGTTCATTGTGTGTGTGTGTGTGTGTGTGTGTGTGTGGTTGTGGACTTTCATATGTCGGCGTGTGCAGCTTCCTGCCAAAGTGAGCATTACTGCAGATCCCATCCTGACATCTTATATTACTTCAATGGGACCTTGAAGGTTTGTCATAATGAGGCAAAACTCCAAGATAATCAAATGTCTCTAAAGAGCATGAAGAATGTGCCGTGTGTGTTTGTGCTTGCTCGTGCAAACAAAGGAAAAAAATGGAGGCATTGTTGTCTGGTTTATGTTGATCAGCTATTTTGCTAGTTTCTCATTAATCTTACTCTGGTTTGTGTATTTTTCTGCTATTTTAAATTGAGTTTACCTCTGCAGGTTTTGAGATAACTACCTTTGGTATTTTCTTTTTTACAATTGACATGAACAGAACTTTCTTTTGGGTAGCTTACAGTATTATAAAAATGCTTTTAATACTGCATTAGGAAATATGTTTTTGTTTTTGTTTTTTTAAATCAACAACTGACCCAAATAGAATGTGAATATGAAACGTGACCATGAGAAACAAATTCACAAAGAGTTTTCATCTAAATCTGCAGTAATCTCTTGTTTTGTTGGGGTTTTAAATTTGGGTGAACTGACCCTTTTAAGGTCCAACAAAGAAAGCCATTAAAAACATATCTTTCCTTCAACTGTATTTGTATACATCTCTGCAGGATGATAACTGGGGTGAAACAACCACTGCAGTAACAGGCACCTCAGAGCTCAGCATTTCCCAGGAGGAAGTGGTTGGACTGGGGAAGGGGATACAGGACCGGACCCAGGGGTTTCGCCGCTATCTTCCTCTGGCTGTAGGATCGTGTGTGGGGCTCCTGGTTTTGGCCACGCCCCTGGTCTTCCTGCTTCTTCCAGCTGTAATGTGGCCTGAGAGACTGGAAGCCTGCGGTGCAGCCTGTGAGGGCCTTTTCCTCTCCATATCCTTCAAGCTCCTCATCCTCCTGGTTGTTGTTTGGGCTTTGTTTCTCAGACCAGCTCGTGCCGGTCTGCCCAGAGTGTGTGTGTACCGTGCCTTCCTCACCACACTCACACTCCTTCTCACCATGTCCTACTGGCTCTTCTATGGGGTCCGGATCCTTGATGCACAGGTGGGTTATGTTAACTCTAATTTTTTTTACAATATATTTGTTATTGTCATTCCAGTTTCATTGTTTAATTTGGATTTAAGGGTGCAATCAGTTCAATTAAAACATGTTTAGGCTGATGCTTCTAGGAGCGGCATTTGGAAATTGACAATAATGCGCAACCAATCAGAATCAATTACTTTCTAGGATGCTTGTATCTTAAATTTTTATCCTATCTCTTCTTATTGGTCTAGCAAATTATTGGGCTTTCTGCCAAATTGTTTTTCATTAATCCAGTTTTTTTCCTTCTCTTTTGCATGTTATATTGTATTTTGATGCTGATTATGTAAAAGGTTTCACAGCACCAGAGAAATATATCTCAGTCTCTGACACATTTCTGACTGAATCGAGGTTCAATAAAATACAACCAAAGTGAATGCTACTGTTAAACACATGATGTGGTCAAAGCAGGATGAGGACTACCATGGTATCGTCCAGTTTGCTGTGTCCCTTGTGGATTCCCAGCTGTTTGTTCACTACCTGGCTGTGGTGCTGCTGGAGCTTCGCCAGCTGCAGCCCTGCTACAGCGTGTGTGTTATCCGCTCCACAGATGGAGAAACACGCCACTACAATATAGGACAGCTCAGGTACGCATGCACAGCCATTATGTTCACATGATGCGTATTCTATGTATGTAATTCATGAGAAAACTGATGAGGATGTTAAGCAAATAATAAGATGACTTCTCTATATAGAGCACAAGATACACAGTGGCACTTGGTCACAGTCTTTACACTCTGCCATGTTGAAGTATGTGTGTAATCGGAGTTCAGTGTCCACAGGGAAGACTGGCACAGGCAGTAATTGAGTTACTCATCAGCCTCCTTGTCTAGTTTGCTCAAGGCAAGTTGTTATAAGAATCTGGGGGGAGGGATGCGAAATGCTGGACACAGGCACTCATCCTATGGCTGCCTTACTATGTTCAAGCGTTTGACAAGTCTGTGAGAACCAAAATAATGGGGTTATAATTGATTGTCTTCTTTTTCTTGGTGTGATTTAGAATGAATTCACAAGGCATACAAATTGTTATAACAACTCCCGATGTCTTAGTGCACCGACTTTAAAAAAAACCTTCCTGTGGCTGCAGAGGGAACTGTGTGAAATATGATAAGGTGGCACTGAAGACTACACATTTAAAAATGAAAAAAACAAAAACTGTGGGTGTAGAAGTAGAAAGAAGAGCGCTTACGCCACCTCTGTGGTCTGTTTCTCATCTGTGCTTGAGGCCATATTTGCAGCTTCTAACATAATTCCAATGAACCTCAAACCAAACTGGCAGCAGCTGCGTTGTGAAACATAAAGGAGCCAGGTTTTGATAAGAAAGAGGAATGTTTGGAATGTGGAAGGTAATATAAGTGATTCCGCTGCATCACTTTTGCCTTTTTTTTTTTTTTTTTTGCAAGGAATTTACATCCAGTAGAGGTGCAATGCAATATTTTAGCTGAAGAAACATTTTAGTAACGTGGGGATTTTAATCAACCTTATTGGGCAAGAAAAACTTAAACAATTATTGTCTTCGAAAGGTCACTGTGCATTATACCCTGTCCTTTTTTCTAGTCAGCCATCATATAAATCTTACTCCTATAGTCTCTGGATTTTTATTTTTTATGTCTCATGTCTTTTTTCTGTCTCATCCCACACAGCATTCAGAGGGCTGCTCTGTCCATTTTGGAGTATTACTACAGAGATTTCCCACTCCATAACCCAGCACTTCTCTCTGCCTCAAAGCACCGGGCTGCCAAACACCTGGCCGGGTTAAAGGTCTACAACGTAGACGGTTAGTTGTTTCTTGTGTCCCAATAATAGTACATATCAATTCAGTTGATGTCTCTCTATGTGCTTCATTGGTTCTCAGGGGCCACTTTCACAAAGATGTCTGACAAGGGTCCGTAGCGTTTGAGCCGTTCTACATTTGGTCCAAATTAGTCTTACTGCAAGTTAGAGTTTCACAAAAATAGATTGACTGATGTTAAGCCTAAATACTTATCAAATAAAAAGTTATGTTTCCATAGTTACAGTCACTGGCACCTGCTGAACTGCTATTGAGTCCTTCCACATTACTTATGGATATTTTACAGTTCTGGTTTGCAAAGAGTCTTTTTTTTTCTCACTGGCTTTTGTAATGTTAAAGTCTTCACTGACTTTTCCCAGGAAGTTTCATTCTTTTTGTTTAATTGAATTAAATTTCTCACTGGACTGAAGGAAGCTGAGTCACGATGAGAGTCTATCTTTGTGAATCTGGCCCCTGGTCCTCCACTCCCTCTCCTTTCTTGTTGTGATTTTTTTATCTCTCTTTGCCTCCTTCCTATCAACAAGCAGCTTTTAAAAACAAATTGAGAACATACCTTATGGACAGTAAGTACAGATAAAAGCCTGCAGCATCGCTCTGCGTTGCACTTAATCACAGGAAGCTGCTAATTTCACGGTTCACTTGAGTCCATCTTTACAGCACTCTAAAGCCTCCGTCCTCAATATAGTATGTATATTACTTCTGCAGAAAGCACTCCACCGTACACACGTACACCAACTGTGGGGCACAATGCTCTTGATGTATTGTCTGCACCCTCATGTAGACATGCTGTAATGCCACATATTGCACCTTGCCCTGAAGTGAATAGGGTCCTTCACTCAGCACCCATCAATCCTGACCTATAGAGCACAGGGAATGTGATATACTATGACAGAGATGCAGTATGGGAGATGGTGTCCTCATAGGCCCTCCACCCCACCCCCTTCACTATCAAAGTGCAGCGGAGAGGCCTCTAGACGGCTGTGGAATTTCAAGCCTTGAATAATTCATCAAAGTAACGCTCGTTTCGCACATACTCCCACATCTCTCCTTCCTCTCGTTCATCCCCGTCTCGAGCTCTGCACACTATAGCTTTCTATTTTTTCCTTCCTTCCTTCATTTCACTTCTCACTCACATCCACTCTCTTCCTCATTCATAGTCATTCACAGTCGCTTTCTGCATGGTATGAATTTGTTAAAAAGGGCTACTGTTTACTCATAATTTTGGTGGAAAATATTTACAATGCTCCTTGTGCAAATTATCCAACATTATTTTCACTGTAAAGATGAAGATGATTTTCATTCATGTTTGATTACTACACACAATTCCTCTAATTTACCTGCACACACAAACATGCAGATTAGATTATTAATGATTAATGTTCTTACCTGACCTGCAGCGTTTACACTCTACAACCTCCCCCAAACTGTGCTGATCTTCATGAATATGGACCTGATCTTAAATTGGAACCCCAGGAATGATAATATACTGCTCTATGAGCTCCATTAGCTTTATGGGTTTGTCACACAAATCAGTAAATTCACAGATAGGAACTCTGGTCTTTGAAGCGTAAAACGATAAATATCTAAGTCACCCCACCCCCCAGCACCCCCAGTAAAAAAGGTACCAGTACCTGTGGTAGATTCCAGTGGAAATTATCTCTTTTCTCAGTGCTATAATTAACATTCTCTGTGAGTGAGACACATGAGCCAACAGAATGCCCCAGATAAGTTATGAAAGAGTAGCACCCAGGCCCTAAATCTTTCACAAAAGCCTTGGAGCACTGAATGGGAAAAATACTGACCAAGTTGGTTGATTTACAATTGCTTTGCACCTCCAGTGATGCCTTAGATCTTAGCTCGCCTCCAGTGTGACCTTTTCTGTCCACAATTCAGATGAAGAAACAGACCATTAATCAGAGCCTGGTGGGGTCAGGGACCATTCCTTCTGGCAAATGATATAACCAATTTTGTCTCTGTCCCCTCCATTCTATGCAGCCCCAGGGAACGCAGCGGGGGCTCAGCCTGGTAATGGGAATCAGTCACGGGCGATGGTTACAGCTGCCGCTAAACGCAAAGACAGTGCCCACAATGAACTGTACTATGAGGAGGCTGACTACGAGAGAAGAGTCCGCAAACGTAGAGCCAGGTAAGTCACATGACAGAAATTACAGCATGTCAGAAAAGTACAGTACAGAAGTGCCTCAGCGCATACTGTAAATATGATATAAATTCTACATTTCCATCTCTCTCCGAATAAACTCAGGAACCACTTGAACAAACAAATGAGAATGACGGTTTCTCTGGCATTTTTGCAATTCTTCAAGCTTGAGTGTGAAAAAGTGTGAATTATTTGTCACCAAATTAATATTAAAGCTACAGCAGCATGATAATAAATACAGTGAATGAAACAATGCAAAATTTTGTCTTAAGAGCATTGTAATTCTGTATAATTATTGTGGTTCACAATGTGTGGGGTCCCACTGGTGGGGTATAGAGACATGTCAGGTGGGGCGCAACAAACTGGAGGATTTTCCTTTTTCTTTATAAATGCCTGCCTTTGTTGACAACAAAGATCCACGTTAACAACAAAACACCCACACACAAACAAAGTAATCATTAGTATCCTACATGTAGCCTAAATGAAAAGAATAAAATGTAAGCCGGAACTAAAGTGCCAGAATAATGTTTAAGCTCGGCATGTTAATTACGGCGGAACAATAAACAAACTTCCACACAGGGGCAGCAGGTTGGTTTGGGATATAATGAAACAAAATCGATTCGTTTGTGACATAATCCACAAAAGCTGGCGATAGAAAGATCCTCGTGCTACTTAATGTAACGTCAATAAATTTGAAAATTTTAAGCTTGGCGTATTTTATTAGCATTAGCATTTGGCTGGTGCGAATTCCTCCACTGTCCAAAGTGGGCAATGACCGAAGAAGTTTGAGAATCACTGCTATAAACTAACTATATTTTCTTTCTCATGTCAGAACGTGACATTATTTAAAATTATTTGACTTTGATTACTTTTCGTTTGTCGTCGACTGCAGGAATATTTGTGGGCTCCTACAATCCGTCTGAATGACAAGGAGTTATTACTTTAACAGATCATAAGCAAAGTCCTCAATGTTATGTTCTCCACGGGTTTAGCAGTAGCACTGATACATGTAGCATGTGTATCTTATAGAACAGCTTGGATTCAACTCATTAGGCTCACCAGCTGACAGTCAGCTCCTCCTTTGGCAGGCTGGTGGTGGCTGTGGAGGAGGCCTTCACGCATGTCCGGCGGATGAAGAAGGAGGACGAGCGTGCTGCCCCTTCTGACATTATGGATGTGCGTGAAGCAGCCCTGGCCATATTTCCCTCCATGGCCCGGGCCCTGCAGAAGTACCTCCGCACCACCAGGAGGCAGCACTGCCACAGCATGGAGAGCATCCAGAAGCACCTGGCCTTCTGCCTCATCAACAACATGAGCCCTAAGGTCAGCTGGGTTTTAATGTTTTAATGATGTTATTAACTGAGGTTGTAATCAGATTTGTTCATATTTGAACCCAAAAGTCAGTGTTTATCTGACTTTTTTCATTGCGTCTACTCATTTGGAAGATGCTTTGCAGATGCAAAGTGACTTACAAGTGAGTCACATCACCAAAGCTTCAATACAGATGGTAAACTCAGTGTAAATGCTAATTAGTATAACTGCACAATAAATAAAGTGCACCAAAGGTTCATACTAAATTCTGGTTCTGCATGCTATTGTGTTGTGATGTTTAAGGGGAAGTGATCTCAGAGTAATGGGTACTCTGGAGATCTTTTATAGAGATAGATAGAGAGGGACGCGGTACAGGGGAGTCTGAATTGCATTTGACCAGATTACATTCCTCAGAGGTATGCAGGCCTGTGATAAGCCTGAATGATTGACTTTGGAAGCAAGCATTAGTAGCCATCAGGAGCCACAGAACTGAATGAGGCATAGGGTGACCTGAACTTTAAGACTCATTGAAGACCAGATGGGCTGCTGCATTCTGGATCATCTGTAAGGCTATCACTATGACTTCCATGGGATAATCCCAGTATATTAACGCCCTGGGTTTGATTCTAATTAGTCTGGTCATCATACAAATTAGTTGTGAATGCTGTGGGCTCCCAATCTGGAGACTGGAAAAACAATAATACTGCTGGATAATAAAGTGATTTGAGATAAAAAAATTTTGACTAACCTAACAGAAGAGGACTGGGAGTGGTTACAATATTTTACATTCAATATTTTGCACAAATAAGGGCATGCCTCCTCCACAGGCAACATCAACATCTGGCAAATTGTGTTTCTCACTCACATTAGTTAATTTTATATATATATATTTATTATATATATATATATATATATATATATATACTTTTTTACAACTAAGAATTGAGGATTTAAAACAAGTTTCTGAACCCCATGCAGTTTGATTGTTCTTATGTTGTTTTGTTTTGCATTATTGGCTGTTTGTCTGTGTTCAGGCCTTCTTGGAGGCCTACCTGGCCCCAGGTCCCACCATCCAGTACGGCCCTGAGCGCTGGATGGCTGATCAGTGGACTTTGGTCAGTGAGGCTTCTGTCACCAGTGGCATAAAGGAGGGGACAGAATTCCTGCTCAAGTGTCTTGACTTCAGCTTAGCTGTTACCATCAAGAGCATCCCTTACATTCGACTGACTGAGGAGTACATCGACCCCAAGTCTCATAAGTTTATACTGCTGCTTCAATCAGAAACCTCAGTTTAACAGACCCAGTGGAAGACTACTGCTGATCTGGACTCGGAGGGCTGTTATAATTATCTGACAGATTTTTAAAACAAAAAAAAAACAAAAAACTTTTTGTACTTTTTTTTACTTAAGTTTATGTTATTTTATCACATAGCATATCTTTGTGTCGTTGTTGTTCTGGGAGTCATAAAAGACAGACAATAGGAGGGAATATGCTTGGATATCTCTGTACTGACATTTGCAGAACACAGTTCAGGTATTCCTCTATGCACTTAAAATGACATTCACAGATGTTATTCTTCCTTTATCTGCATGTGCCAGTGTGTACCTGCATGGGAGGGATCATGATTTAGGAGAGTGTGGATTGTGTGTGTGTGTGTGTGTGTGTGCGTGCGTGTCAAGTATAATACACATCCAGGGTCTGTGTCAGCCCATCTCCTACTTTCTCATCATTGTAGTGGCCAGGGCATTGGATAGAAAGTGAACCCATTTGACCAAACTGCTCTTTTTTCAGTCTTAGCACTGATTATTTAACTGTCCTGTATTTCAGATGTATGTACAGTATTTATATGTTAATATATTATAACCCTCCACTCTTTTATATATAAAATTGTGCTTGGTTTGAATGATTTTTTTTACTTTGTGCTGTATTTGTGGACATAACTGGACTGTAAATAGCTGGGGACGTGTGTAAATGTCAGACAGATCACTGGAGCATCTGGAAGAAAATGCTGAGCACAGTACAGTTAAATACAGACAAAACAAACAGAATAGTCATTATGTTTGCATTTGTACAGTTAGGTGCATGCACTACACAGCAATCTTTTTGTAGGCCAGCAAAGGGATAGTGAGTGTTTTGATGTCTGTGGTTTGTGTGACTGAAATTTAACTGTAGTCTGTGTGTGCTGTTTCATTTCAGAGCACATGCCCCTGATTTGGGTCTAAATTCAACACGAAGAGAAGGGGTCTCTTCATACCATAAATCCTCTCAGTCGAATGCTATAACTGAGCCATGAGGTTCTAAGCTGCATAAGACAATGCATCAAATATATGAATGAAATTAAACCCAGATGTTAGGAGCTGTTTCAAAAGATTTGACTTGTATTCTGACATAAGATCCCAATCTAAAATTAATGGGTTGTTAAAATCATGCTGGGAACTGTTTAAACACGTGTTAGAAAATGAATAATTTACTGTAAATTAGCTCAACCCAGTGTCAGTATTCAGTCTGTGGAAAAAGTGTCACAGTACTGCCATCTATTGAGCAGCACTGGAACAGGAACTGCCCTTTGTCTGTCGGAACTGTTCATTTCTATGAATATTTGATCTGTATTTTTAGATCTTCTGTGTGCGGGAGGCATGTCATGTTGTAAATTTATATTTACACAAGTGTTGCTGTGGTCACTGATGGTGTCGTTTAGTTTAGGACTCTTTAGGACTGGTGATGGTTGTAAATACTTATTGACTACACGTGCCTCAGTTCTACATATTTAGGATCTGCTCAGTGTACATGTGAATTTTTTTCAACTGGATGTTTGTGTGTGTGAGAGAGAGAGGAGAAAAAAGAAAGATAGGGAATATGGGTAAGAACAGATTTGTCCTGCAGCTGATAAATTGTGATACTTAACTTGTCCGCCTTCTTTTATACAACAGAACATGTAAAACCACAGCAGCTGTCAAAATCACATTTGTAAAAAAACAAATAAATATTTGTATCAACCTTTTAAAGCAATTTGATTATTGTTGCATTTTTATGTTTTGCAATTGATAGGCATGTTAAGCTCTACCTTTATTAATAAAGCAAACGGTCCGTTTTCTGGTATTTCAGTGGCATTGGGAAAGTTACACTGTGAAAAATTGCACTGTAGCTTATATAACATCTTGCAGTACCTCAAATGAGGTTATCTGCATGTGTAATTTCACAGGGAAGATAGTATATATTTATTTAGATTTATTATTATACAATATTAACAACATTTTGTCTGTTAAAACTTTTTTGGCAACTATTATGATCAAATCAAATCAAATTTATTTATATACCGCAATATTATAATTCTGTCTAAAACCGAAGTAATAAATAATAATTCGGCCTAATGTATGTTTCTACTGAGGCTTATTCTGTTGCTTTTCCGGTTGTGATATATTTTCAAAGTACTTAACACAGAGGTATATGCAGGTCCGTGTGAATGCACATGTAATACCAGCCAGAAATGTATCAATACAACCACCTTTCGAATGCAGATTGTGTTTCCTTTGACTGTGTGCAGAGAGAGACAAGGAGTGAACAATGAGTCACAGCAAAGAGAAGAAACTAAGAAAAGTGCAACTACAGTAATGTAGAGAGGAAGAGAAACGGGTAATTAGCATTCTAATGGGCTTTTATGCTTTAAACTAGTAGTGGGATGACAATACTATCTCTTTGTGCGGCTGCACCTGATGAACAAAGACAAAGTAGCAGGAGTTAAGAGGAGGAGATTAGAGGTTTGCTATTGAAAGTGGAAAGTGTCAGCATGTGGTTTTACCGTTTCTACAGTGTAACAGCTCTGCGTAGAAAATTTATCTTGACACCAAACATTAAAGTTTAAGTCTTATTACCTGAAAGGAGGCTCAGGAATTGGAAACACATTTACCACCCAGTTTGGTTTATTGACATTGAGGGCAATGGGACACAACTCACTTAATTGAACAAGTAATCACAATTTAAAAGTGCCACTCAGTGGTGGAAGAAATACTCAGATATTTTACTCCAGCAAATATAACAATGTTAAGCTATTCCAAAAATTCTACATTTTGTGAATAAGACTATGAAAATAAACTACTTGTTCTGACATCCAACATTTGTGAGACATTTCATGAGAAGGAAAATATGTTGTACTCTAATTTGAAGTCAGAAATGTATATAACAAGTCAATAAAATTTTAATCTGAAAATAAATACTAAAAATTTGTCAGATATATTCTCTTTAATGTTGTGGCATAGAGGTATGAAACTCTATTATGAATTTAGTTGAATATTTTAATAAATGAGGTGTTTCATATTGAGAACTTTGGCTTTTGCAGTATATTTTAGTAAAAGAAAAAATTTACAGGGCTTTACTATGACCCGAAGCATAAATAAATGTTACAAAATGTCTGGTCTATACATTTAAATATATTTCTTTTATTTTTAATCCCAAAACCTAAGGTTTATTTACACTGTCAACCAAATATGCAGTACAAATAATTTCTTTGTGAAAAGTTCATTTTCAGTTGTTTGAAGTTCATGTTCCACCTCACTAAAGACTGAGAAATCATGATTTATTATTCTTATAAATTACTCATCATCGTCTTCATCATCGCTGTCATCTTCATCGTCATCGTCGTCATCATCATCATCATTGTCATCGTCGTCATCGTCATCATCGTCATCATCGTCATCATCGTCATCGTCATCATCGTCATCATCGTCATCATCATCATCATCATCATCATCATCATCATCATCCTCTGTGTTGACTTTGCCAGACAGCACATCTTCTATCCAGTCCTCCAGCTCCTGAGCGCTGGGCAGATCCTCCTCGTCCTCCATCTCCATCCACACGCTGTCAGCCTGCATACAAATGTAACATGGTCATACAGTGTCCAGACTAACTCACAACATACACATCATGTCTAACAGACTGCCAGGTTTCACAGACTTACATCAGTAACATTGATGACTCCAATCTGTGGTCTGTACAGGTCCACCTTAAAGGTCTTCTCCCAGTAGGGGATCAACTGAAGGCAAAAACAAAAACAAAACACAGATATTATCTCTCCACAGGGTTTGATTTGATGTTTTACTGTCTTCTTGTCTGTCTGCCTCTGTCCCTGTCTAAGTCACGGGGTGTCACAACTCACCAAAGGAAAGTCATCAGGATCAATCCAGATGATGCTGAGTTCTGGTAGGTGGGTGTTGTCCCTGGCCACCTCCTTCAGGATCTCCAAGAACTCATAGCCATCTAGAAGGAATGCAGAATTACTCAATTTAAAACTCCCATATTCATGGGATCTCATATTAAAATATTTCTTGGCCAGAAGCAGAGACTTCTTAAGTTTAGCATCACATCTACTGTGCAGACATCAGAGTAGTACTGATTAAACTCTGAGCAACTGGAATAATCTGTTTGAGGATCTGAGAACTATTTGAAAAATAATCAGCAATAATAAATATTTAGTTGCAACATAAAAAAATAAGAAAACCGGGGCATTAAGCACATTTACATTTATTTTCTTTTTGAAAATCCAGGATCAAACACATTGCCCCAGTCACAGTCGTTGCTTGCACAGGGCTGACAGGTGAAACAGAAGAGCGGATCAATAACACTGGTGGGACGCCTCCATGTTTGAGCCTCCATCAGACTGAGACTCAGAGAGTTTTTAGGGAGTTTATGGTGACCACAGTCAGAGACCAGGAAGCATCAGAACAGTAAGTTAGGTTAATGTATTATTTTGTTTGTTAGCTTGTAACTGGTAGAGGCTGACACAGTGTTAGCGGCTGTGCTAATGCAAACTTGCTTTCTGTTCTGACACGGTTTTAGTGGCCAGTGAAGCAGTATCATGTTGGAGCCTCAGTCAGACTTTTAAAATCTGTTTTATAATGTCTTCATTAGGGCTTTCAGCGTTGACGAGTTAATCACGATAAAGAAAAAGGCCGCGTTATTTTTTTCTAATAGCATTAATTAATTTTGCCCCTCCGCTGCACCCTTAGCTTGCCGTTTAGCCCTCAGCTGTTTCCTGCTTCCGGAACCTGCTTGTCGTTTTGGAGGTGAATGACAACGACTCTCTTCTAATGGTAAGTTTTACTTTTTACTTTAATGGGAATATTTTTAGTTGTTTAGTTGGGATTTATCGACTGCTACTCAGTGATTAATCAGATTAAAACTTTTGACCGTTCGACTGCACTAGTCTTAAAAGCACCCCTTAATAGGCGAAACATATACAAAGTTGCATATGTTGAATGATGATCAAGACAGTCAATAAAACTAGAACAAATATGTCCCTATAGTGTAATGTATAAACTCTTACCAGGATCTTCTTCCTCTGCAAAAGCCACAATGTGGATGCCTTCGATATCATCCTCCTGAGAAAAAACATTGAAAACATAAATGTCGGGTTGCTGTCAGGCATCAGGTAATACTAGATCTAAATTCATCACTCACCCAGGTTTCAAACATATCTTCAGCACGCAGCTTTCTTAAAGTTGGTCTGATGGCACAAAAATCACAGTATCAGTATCGTGTTTTCACAATAGAAATCAGTTCTTTGAAAAAGTGATGAAGTAGTAGGTTTGTGTATTTAGTTCACTGTTGCTCTTTGCGTACCGCCTGTGCTCAGTAATGAATTCCACCAGCTCCTCTTCTGAGTGAGGTTTGCCTGGGATGGTCACCGGCTCCGCCATGAAAGGTTCATAGAAATCCACCTCATTGAGTTTGAGAGTTAGCTCCTTCGCCACCTGAAGCAGCATTGACAGCGTACTCAGCAGTAATCAGGTGTCTGTTGAACAGTTTGAGTTTGTCTGTTACTTACAGATTTCTCAAATGTGGCAAAGAACTTAATGTAGGGCTGAAACTGCTCTGCAGCTTCTTTAAATGCTTCATAGTCTGAGAACAAAAGAGAACAGGGAAGGAAAAGGAGTTATGGAGACTACATAGTATTGGGTTATCTAAAGAGACACAGGGTTTTGTTGTATTCCTGTTTTCTTGATCACACATCTGTTTGTGCATTTTGGCTGTTGTATACAGGATATTTGTACATGAGGGAGTGGAAATAGCTGAACTTTGACCTTCACTTAATTCTCCCACAGTTGGTCATATGGGATAAAGCTGCGGCTCGTCACCAAAAGCAAACTGCATTAGACACAGCTCTCCCAACGCCTGTGAGAAGGGAGCAGGCAGTGGCAGCTGTGTGTGCAGCAGTGGTAAAAATTGATCTATAAATCCATGGAGAGGGGGTTAAAATGTACTCACATCATAACAAAGGGCATTAGCCACTGACAGTCAAGCACAGACCAGTCTAATGAGGTATAGAACCACACTCAAACAGCATGAAACATACATTTTACAACATGTCATTCATGATGACAACCTCACACACTCACGCTCAGAGTCTTCACTCTTGAAGTAACCAATGAGGCGGATTTCTTCCTCCATCCTATCAAAGGCTCTCAGCTCCAGAGCATTTCCAATTAACTCAACTGGCTCCTCTAATAGCTAAAGAAAGAAAGAAAAAGAGGAGTGAGAAGATCTGCAGGTCTGGCAGCAGCTGGAAATTTTGTCTTAAATGACTCTACTTACATCCAGCAGAAACTCCACCAGGGTGTTAGCAGAGAGCAAGCCGTCAAACTCAATCACCCTGTCGGCCTTAAAAACATATACACTGCCTTCCTCTTCCAAACCTGGGAAAAAAAAGAATGCATTTAAAGACTGTTCCTAAAGTTAATCGCTTCGACTGATGGATATTCTCTATTAAGACTTTTAATGTTTTGCAGCATTTAACACTCACCCAGTTTCTTTGCAACCTTTGCATCTTTGTGGGAGTCAACCATACCAAACCCAATGTCCTTCTCCTCCATAACTTGAGCTGCAAGCTACAGCCAAAAGAAAAAGATCTTATTGGACTAAATGGTAAGAACAGGACTAAATGCAAAAGATGCAAAGATAATAAACTAAAGGAAAAATATTCCATTTTGGGTAAGAAGTTCTTGAAATTTTGTCAGATATACAGCCAGTTCAGTTAAAAGGTGATGAGGAAACTGCCATGTTAGGGAAGGTCTTAGGGGAAAAGAAATTATTACCAAAGTTGGCAATCTGACAGAGGTGTCCATGCTACCCGAGGGCCAAAAAGGCTTATATAACCATCCAGACTGCTTGGTCTAAATATAACCAAACAGTGTGTTTATTCTCACAGTTGTTGAAATACAGTGGGTGAGCTGATTAAAATGGGGGCTCCACTGCCACAAACGATTCTGACACGAGGTTGTTTATGCAATGACTTGAGTCATGAGGAGAAGCTTTGGGCCAGTTACATGTACCCTGTGGGGCTGCTAACCAATACTAACTCTCTGGTTAAGTAGACTCACATGTTGCTTTTGTCATTTATGGGCACTATCATGCACACATGTGAGTGGCACCATTGATTTCCTGCCACCAGTTTCATGGTATATCTCACTAACAAATATAGCCATAGTATTTAAGAACAAAACTGTTCATGAGCAGACACAGATGCAGACAATACATAATCAGTCTGATTTATAGTTATATAAAGTTCACAGGACACGTTTAAGTGTTTCCCATCAATTACCGATAGAAAGTAAACAGATTTCAGACAGGATGTAATGTTGTAAACAAACACCTAGAAGTTGTGTTATTATCTACTCACTAGCAGTGGATAATGCGCAAAAGACTATTCCATTTGTGCCTAACTCTGTAATAACATGGTCCACCTGTGCTGTGTAAAATAAGTAAAGCTAATATCAGAACTGCAGGACGGGCTCAGATTACTCCAACAGATCAAAGAGCAGCTCACCCTCAGTCATGTGTAACTTGAGACAGGGCATGTTTTTTCCTGCCGTGATTCATACAAAGAGATTCATTTATTGTATGGATTATGATTATGTTCCCCTGCTTAGTTTAACTTGAATGCAAAGTAAACCTAAGATCTTTTATTTTATGTTGGTCTTATCAACAAAAAGCCTAAGTAGAGGATAAGACAGATATGTCCTTCAAATATAACCCCAAAACATCACCAATCGACAATCAAATGAGCTCAAAGCAGTAGAGTCTCATGAACAATTGGCCTCATACATTTCTACCAGACTAAAGCACACATTGAATTAGGCTGAACTTACCCTAAGGGACAGCCTTGTAACTCACTGGACTACTATGCATTCATTGAGTGCGTATATGCTTATACACTGACCTTGAGGAAACCTCTGCCATGAAACCCAGGTCTCTCCTGTCCCTGGTCTCTTACTCTCACCTGGTTCTTTAACCTCACTTTCCATTTTTCTCTACTTTGTTTTCCTCTTCTTAATACTTTACCTCCAGCACCAGCTCAGTCATGTGGTGTTGTTTTTGTAGCTCCTTGCTGTCTGGTATAGGCTCATGGTAGAACAGACAAAGCATGCTGTACTTCTTCAAGGCTTTCTTGTAATTCTTGTCATTGATGTCTAGGACGCGGTCTTTCCCATCATACTGCGGGAACTCCAGACCCTTATCTGCTGGTGCCAGATGCACGAGGCTCAGGCAAGGGAGTAGAAAAAACCACAGAGAGAGCATGGTCCAAAACCACCACACACCCCCAAAAAGTAGATGGAAGGTTTGGTTTCGCAGTGTAAATTTAGACAAGCAGAAAAGTCACCTAAGCTGTGTGAAAGAGATGGAAATGATAGGATTTGTTGCAGAAAGCTTAAGAAAAACAAATGGTCCTTGGGGGGCAATTCTCAAGCTGTCTGCAGAAATCCTGTCTCTAGAGCATCTTCATGGCCCAACAGCTCCTACTCCCAGGGTAATCACTCTTAAACGCCTGGTCTCTGCCGACACAAAGGCGAAAGAGCAGTCCTGTCAGTCCAGCGAGGTACTGTGGGGTGGATACCATACATAGCAGTGCTCCTTTCCCCCCTGCCCATGCAGGGCAGGCCCATTTTTAGGAGACCAGTTGTTTGAATGCTAAAAATAAAATATCAAGTAGAGAAGAGAGATAGTAGAGGACAACAGTGGTGTGTTTTAATTGTGAATGATTTCTCCCTGTGATGTCTCTATGATGGACCCAGTGATGTGAAGAGAGAGTTGAGCCTCAAAGATTTGGGGATGCAGTTTTTTTGAGATGAGGGCACAAAAGCACAGTGGATGTGTTGTTTGTCACAGGAGGAGAAAATGGTGGACAGTCTGTGAACAGGTGTGCGGAGGGCAACCTAAATAGTCTTCCAATGGTTTCCCTGCAGATGTGGTCGGACCTTAACCTTTGAAATATGCCATCTGCCCACATATAAAAAATATTTGATTTGATGTGGGTGTAATTTCCTTTTGATTATGAAAAATCTTTGTCAGAATTTAATCTGCCTTATTCCTCAGCAGCCCATTTTTCTCTTTGCAAACCGAAACTCTGACTTAAAGATCTTCCATCTTCCTATTTCCATTTATATATCTAATAACCGCATGCCTTTCTCAGTGTTGACAAAACAGCAGCAGCTGCACTTCTATTCTGACCTTCCTTTTTAATCTGAGTTTACTCTCTCGTCTTAACTACAATGGTTTTCTAGCTTCTTTCAATAGATGTTCTGCTGCCCTCTGTATGTGTTGCCATGTAAGAGCTCAACCCTGAAACAGAATTCAGCAGCCATTATTAATGCAGGCAATGTCAGTTTTAGTATTCACAAAGGTGCTTTGTGAAATGTCAAAATATCACATAACATAGCCAAATAAACAGCAATTATCAACAATAATGGAATCAAGACTTGATATTTATTATTTTGATACAATTAGAAAGGACACACTGTAAGTCACCCTGCTGCTTCATGAACTGATTATATGATGATTTGCCTTGACTTAATTGTCTGCGTGCATCATCACGCTCCAAAGTTAGTTATGACCCCACCCTGCTGTAAGGGAGCAGTCCAGTCCTCCTTAATATATTGGTGGTAAGGGTCATTGGAGTGCTCCCTCCTCTTGGACTTGACTGTGCTCACCAGAATGGCTACAATGATGAATGAAAATAAGCCAATCATCACAGCCAGATACCAGATGACATCCTTGAAGTTCTCTTCAGCCAGTGTCTTGTCTAAAGCTTGGGCCGCAGCTGTCACGTTACGCCTCCAGTTGTCAAGATAGTGACCCAAAGTGCTGGTCAGGGATTCCTCCAGGTGAACTGTCAGATTGGACCAATCAGGGACACTCATCTAGTTGGACGAAAACAGAAGATGATTTTCTTAAAGGTTTAGAATCTACTTGTCTGTAGACAAAACTGAATGAAATGCATCCACTTTCTAAGAAATTGGATATTTCCAAATTTACTTCCACAGCTTTACAGTAATAACAGAACAAAAAAAGCTAGATTTAAAAGTATTATACAAACTAATTTATTCTTTTTTTTTTCTATATAGGCTTTTTTCTGGCCTTATCAGACAGGACATGTTGAGTGACAGAAAATGGGGGAATGAAATGCAGCAAATGACACCAGCTGGAACTGAGCCAGGATTACCGACCTTGTAGCCTCCTGTTGATGGGGTGAATGGTTTACCCACTACACCAACAATGCTTTTATAGAATTAGGAATAAGTAAAGCAAAGGGTTTAGTTTTAACAGGTTTGATAGAAAGTGACCTGGCAACTAAAGCAAAGCAACAAACAACTGTCTCATTCTGACTTAAATGTTTAGAAATTACAATTTTGACTCAGTTACCCTCATTCAAGTGCAATTCTACAGCCAACCATATTAAGCCCGACAGCAGAAAATGGTCCGGCGGCCTCAAATCATATAATAATTTGAGAAAACTGAGACAAACACTGTTTTCATACATTCTTTTTTCCATATTTCACCAACCTTCTGCCAGGTTTTCGAAGACCACATAATGAAATTAGGAAACTTCAGGACTGGAAAAGACGACTGGTTAGCTTAAGCTCCAAAGTCATCAGCTCACTTGCCTCACAGTCAACCACTGCTCATATTTTGTTTACTTTGTTAATCTTTCCAGCTTGGCTGAACAGTAGGTTTGAAGTTTGTGTGTATGTGTGAGGGAGAAAGATAATGTGACATGACCTTCAAAATGTTAGGCATATACAATTGTGATATCTCCTAAAGTTGATGAATAAAAGGGAATGCTTGAAGTCCTAATTTACACAAAAGTAACAAATACAGGGCAGGAAAGGCAATATATCAAGGTTGACCTTGCTGGTTTGAGAGTGTCTGGCTGTTGTGTTCATTATCCTTCAATTCATAAACAGCTCGAGCAGGAGGGTGAGCACAGGGGAACATTTCTCACCAGTTCATAGGGATATTTACTGTATCTCTCACTAGATGGCAGCATAATGCAAAATATTTCAGGTCACATGCACTATTTTCATTGAAATAAAGTGGTAGTTGTATTTTTGTGATCACTGAAGCTGCATGCCAATGGTTGCTTGACAATCAATTTATCAAATTGACATAGTTGGCTTTAGGATCCCCCCCTCCAAGGAAAATGTGTAATATTTGGTAGTGTGAGGAATTTTAAACTCGGTCATGTGTTTGAAGGAGCAGTGCCCCCCCCCAGAGCCGCACTGCTGGAGTTCATGACTAGCACCACCAATATCATTTATTTTTTTGCTATGCAGCACCAACATTAAGATGCTGCTCCATCTCTTTTCCGAAGTGAAATGAGAAAAATGAAACAGTGAGTACAAAGAGACAGACAGAAACACACAGAGGAAAGAGGAACTGAGGGGAAAAAGCTGCAAACTGGAATAATTCTACAGTATAAAAAGAAAAGACAGATTTCACACATGGGAACTAGACTATAATATGAAGAAGATTAGGTGCAATATAAAATATCTTTGAAACTAATGGTAAATATAAACATTGGGACCACTCTCTGATTTGGATCCCTGTCTACGTTGTAAAGCAAAATCTACATTACAGTTGCATGACCCTCCTCCTGCAAAACCTTCAACTTAGTGGAATTTTCCATGTGCATCCATTCCATTTAAACATCAGTACTTTCACTGTTGGCTCAGTGTGATGAAAGCAGGTTACAACACAATGTGTGTTGAAATGAAATAACAGCAGGGGACCAGGACATGTGATGCTTTTCACAATGGAGACGGGGATGTTGGATCAACCAGAACAGCTTTGCTGTGTTTCCCATATTATTAACAAAATAAATCACACAAGCTGATAACACCAGTGCGGGAGAAGCAGAAATACCCTGGTACACTTTTTTACAAAGTGCAACTCCGGTCATTGTGTCATAATTGTACATTTAAATCACACATGGGCATAACTGGCTGGGAATACTTTTTTTCCTCAGATTTGTTTTAAGGTAAAGGATAAATATAACTCACTGATTAAATTTGTTTTTTTTTTAATAACGTTATTGAGATACGAAAAAACAGGCCTGGATGGTTCTTAAACACTGGACTAGGAAATGGTTGTTATAGACTCATTGTGTTGGTCTTGAAGCTACGGCTGTTTGGGTGCTGGACTGGGAGTGGATCAGGGTCACACATGGGAAATGTTGTCCTGGTACGGGCATGACTTAAGTGCTCTGCCTGAACCGACTACTGCTCCATGTGCTGCATATACTTGAGTTCATTCAAAAATGTCATTATAGCTTTCCCAACGCTTGAAAAGGCTAAAGACAGCAAAGTGATGACTGAAATAACCAGAAGTCATCCTACTTTATCAGAATCCTGGCTGGATCAAACATTAAGACCAGACCAAAACAGCATTAGTAACCACAAACCAGGGCTGACCTATGCAGAAGAGGGTACTGCCACCAGAGTCAGCAAACCATTAACCCCCTGCTATGCGCAAATGTTACATAAAGCCAGAAATGATAATTCACACACACAGATTTGGATGCTATATACACTTCCTCTTTATTTTTGCTCACATTGACAGGAACGCACTAAACAAAGGGTGTTATGTTACCGTACAGAAAGTAAACTGACTGCCCTATTGTAAATACTTTTCTATTTACTTGTTTATATTGTTTACTACTGTACATACTTTTCGATATTTAATGTCTATTTATACTGTTTATACTGTAAATTGTTACTGCTGCTGTAACACTGGAAATTTCCCCACTGTGGGACAAATAAAGGACTATCTTATCTTACAGGAATCCTCCTATATAAGATACAAATAGGTGCAATCACAATACAAGGGTTAGCGATAAAAGCCATTTTGCCGTTAAACTAGAAACAGCTGGCTGCGCAACAAGCAAACTGTCAATTATAAAGTTCTATAGAAATTAGTGACCTGCTTTTCCCTCAATACACTAGATGTCGTATGCCAACTTGCTTCTGAATGGTCAGTCTCCAAATCTCTGCTTTCTGTTTGGTGTGACCTTGACGGCACACCAGTACTTTTCCACACATAAACATGACAGACAAGAGTCGTCAGTTCATTATCCTGGTTAAGGGGATCGATCTTGTTATTTCACTCAGCAATAATTGCAGGTCACTATTACAGTAGCAATAATGTTACAAGATATGTTAGATTAGTTAGTTAAATTACAGTTGTAGTTACAGTTAGGATTCACTTGATATGTCTGTGGCACTGACGAATTTGGATGGTGCATGTTTAAAAACAGAGCCTGATTGAGTTCCTTATACTTGGAGACCATTTTTTGAGCGACCCCAGCAACACAGAATTTGACCTGACTTGCCATTGAAATGTCTTTTTCCATGCTCCGTCTTTTTAAATTCCTCTGCCCCCGCTATGGTTCTGTGACAGAGCCCCCAGCTGCTTCCATGAACTGAGAGTTTGACGATACATGTACTGCAGATAATACACTGATATCTACCTCACACAACTGTTTGTCAAATGACCCCAGACTAGGACTATAGGACTATAGGACTTTTTTAGGACTATAATTAAAATTTTCAAACATGATTACAAAGATCAGTTAATATAGACTGAACCACTGATCAACAGTTAAAGTTATGTCTAATCTAAAATACTGATATGGGCATGAAACCAAGAATTTCTCTCTGTGAAACAAAACACTCTCCTTTCAACTTTAATCCCCAAGTTCTATTCAAATGAGGGATCTGCTTCTAATTCAGTCCTGAGCCTGTGGATTCAGATTCCTGTCAGTCACCATGTCTCTACTTTCTTTTTTGATGTGATGGTACACCAGTACTTTTCCACTCATGTGCATGATGATTCTTGTCTGTGTTACCACTCCCTTAGATGATATCTGAGCGAGTGTTATCTAAGTCAGGGTCTGAGCTCACAGATTACCTCTGATATTTTAAGGCCATTTGAGCAAGTGACCTCAACAACACAGACATCACATTTCTTATTTTGTTGTACCAGTTGTTTGCTGACTTAGTAAGTTTGCTAATTCCTCCGTCAATGGCCGACAGTCGGGTACATGGTTGCTACACCCCAAAGATGAACAATATTTCTTAGAGTGATAGATTGGGTCATTTGATTATCTATAGTCAGAAGCAGTGGTTGTAAGTATTTCAGTCCCAAGTGTTATCACATATGGTTGCATGGGGTTTCTGTAGTTGCAATGTGTTGAGTTTTCAGGGCCTAAATTACAGTTTCAATCAATCCCTGGTATCACTGTTCATGCCAACATCAGGTTGTCTTCTTTAATTCAACAGTTTGTTCAGTCAGTTTCAAATTCAGTGCAAATCTAGGCCTCTGTGAGCCAAAGTAAGTAAAGTAATACCAAACAGTAAATTCATGGCTGCATTTGACAGAGGTCTAAAATATAGTTCCACATGCTAGACAGAGAAAGAAGTTCAGGACCTTTATCCATACTGAACTACGAATCTAGGCTGAGTCACAGTTTCCCCAGTCTGAACTTGAAGTTGTCCCTAATCTGCTACATCTTTCCAAAATATGTGGCAGAGAGTTCATAGTTCTGATTTATTACAGAAACACATGGGGAGAGTGATAAGGACTGTTTAAGTCAACATACTTTACGAGACGGGCAACGTGGTTAATTGGTGACTCTAAATTGTCCGTAGGTCTGAGTGTGAATGCGAGTGGCTGTTTGTCTCTGTCTGTCTCTGTGTTGGCCCTGCGATGGACTGGTGACCTGTCCAGTGTGAGCTGGGAGTGGCTCCAGCACCCCACAGAAACAGAAATAGATAAGCGGTTGAAGATGAATGAATGAATTAACTTTTCAAATGAAAAGAGTGATACGATTTGCGTCTCTATATATAAACTAGCTTGGCATTCTGCATCATGTCAATAACTCGCTGTTTCCATATCAGCAAACTTTCCATCAGCAGTTTTCACTTGACACTCCAGCCGCCATGCTGTTGATTTGTCTCTGATCAAGAATGTTGTTGTCAACGGTCAGTATGACCCAAAAAGACAGGAAACAGCCTCACCGGCATATGCCTCACTGATTCACATTCATCATGTCGCTGCACTGGACACTGTTCTGCCTCCTGTTATTACTAAAGGAGGTAAATATTTCTTTTTGCCATAGAGGCCCTATTCAATAGATTAATGCCAGAATATCTGGCTTGTCGCCACAGTTTAGTTGGGGCTGTGAACGGGGAATGACAGGAATGCATTGACCAAGTGTTTGCTGTATGTCTGAAAGGTCACATCGGATTCCCTACGTGGTTGCTTTTGTTGTCACCCCAATAAGAATGAATAACATGTCATTATAACTTGATGTTTTTAAAGTTTCAGGATAGATCAACACCCAGTTTTGGAAAGCTTTTGAGGGCATTTTTCTCTACTTCTTTAGCAGGCAAGAGAACAACAGCCATCCACATGGGAATGAGAAGTGACCCTAACGCTAACCTTTTTCCAACTATCTGATTTTAGCTGCAATACTGCATTTTGTTCATGTTAATCATTACATGATTTCATACTGTGAACTGCACCACCAGTCTACCTCAAAAGATTTCTGACTTAAAAGAAGCACCAACACTAACTTAATAGAATTTAATTAGTGAAAACAAGATTACTGGACTGAGCACACCACAAAACTAACCTGTGCTAAAGGGTTAGCGTTATGGTTAACACAACCAAGGAGCCTACACTACAATCCTGTGATAAATTGTATAGATACAATTCACTGTCCATCCATCCATACATCCATCATCCGTACCACTTGTCTTTTAGAGTCATTGGAATGATTGGTGGCCTCAGCTTCCACCTAAAACAGGAAGTGTAGGACAACACCACAGTACAATCCTGTGGTAAATGCCCTAAAAAATGGGCTACAGGGTCACATGTTCGATTCCTGTGGTTCATATGATGCAGAACTAAAACACTGCTATATAATGTCGAAGTCTAATCTGTATTTTTATTTTGGTTGTGCATAGTTGATAGTATCACTGCAAGTTTCTTACAAGTTGCAAGTATTATTAATATTCATGTGTTTGCAGGCTCAGGCATTCACCAACCATTAGTATTGGTTGTTGGAAGAGGTCTACAGCATGGCAGGGAGCACTACCTCAAAGGATCTGATAGGGGCAGTCTTGAACTTCAGCATATTGAGCATCTCTTACCACAAGATTACGACAGGGAATTTCACAAACACCCAAGAAGAAGACAGAAGGCTTCAGCACTGCAATTATTGATAGTCTACTAACAGGATGTACTGTGAAGACTATCTATATTATGTTTACTTTGTGGTGTTTGATTTGGGAAAGTGTTACTCAGTATGGTTTTAGGCAAAAGCTGAAGAAGATGAATGAATGAATGAATGAATTGAATTGAATTGATCAGACTCTGACATGTTGATATGCTGGAGAAGGATGTATATTCTAAGAGATGTATCTTTGAATACAACCAATGCAGTGTTTTGACAGGTCCCTACTGGTCAAAATTTTCAGGTCTGCATTACACATTACATATTTAATATTTAATAGCATTCCTATAATGCACATTATACGTAGTTATTGACAGATTGCAATGCCTACACCCTCATTGATTGAATTTATTTAAATCATCACTCCAACACTGTGAAGCCATGTTGAGAATTAGTTTCAGACTATTGCTCATATTTTCACTTGTCAAAATTAGACAATGAACAAAGGAAGGCCTGGATGCCAGTATTTTTCCACAAGGACAATATCATTAGTTTTCGCCTGAGAAAGATGGGTCTGAGTTGGGGTTGGTAGAGGAGTCAGCAAAATGTGTTGAAAGCTACCTGACAGAGCAAATAAAACTTTTGTTTTGCCCAAGTGGGCTTCCTTTTAGGGCTCGATTAAAAATAAATAAATAAATACAGCTTTCAAGTAAATCTTCTCAATTATTTTCTACTGCTGAACAGATAAATGTGCTTACACAGTAGCAAAAAAAAAAAAAAGGTTTGAGGGATGGTAGTTAACCTTTAATTAATTTGTGATGTGTGACTGAGGAATAAAATGTGGCTGGCTGTCCTTCAAGCAATATGTTGAGACACGTTGAAACATTTAAATATTAACCACATCGTCACACAATCATGATGTCAGGTTAACAAATACTTAACCTGGCCCTAGCCCTATGTAGAAAGTGCTTTTTGTGTGGCATCTTATAACATACCCTTCATCAGTTAGTTGTAGAAGTTTGGATGGCTGAACCTACACTGGTAGAGAGTTGAGCCACTGATCCTGGCTTTTTGTTTGGTTCAATTGTCGAGGCGGACCACTGCCTGACTAAAGGCCAGACGGTCAGGCAGCAGTGCCCAACACATCAAAAATCAGCAACTAATGTCTTCCAAATATTCAGGAAAAAAGGTCTCAAAGTCTGATATGGAGGAAGTTTATTCAAAATACAGCAAGTATCTGAAGAAACAGCGGTGTGAATACACACCGATCACACCAACTAACGTCTTAAAACACCTGCTTATATATCCCAGAGGCCCCTCCTGTATTCACCCGAGGCCACTATCCGTTCTTTTAAAATTCCAGTTTGAGCTGGTTTGCCACCCAAATTTGTAACTTTTCATAACTGTGCAACTTCTGCACCTGTTTTTGTTGTCCTTGGAGCTTATCAGTCATTGGTACTCCCATTACCAATCATCATCTGCAGTGGTACTCCCCAAACGCTTACCAAATCATCAGCAGACCTCTGCTCCAGCTGTGGGTTGCAGCCTCTTTGAATCTACCAGTGTATGTTTCCAGTGTGAAGATACAGCATAGTACTTGTGCTTTAACATGCAATACAATGTGCAGCACGCCATCTGACTAAAAAATTACCAAAACAACATCTTGTGGAAAGTTTGGAATTGCCAAATCCTCTTCTGGCTCCATGTAGATTAATGATAAGGGGTTAACCTAATCTTGGTCAGCAATATAACCATGAAGACCCCAACATATAGAAAGCACATTGAGTGAGAGGGTATTTTTTTACATCATCTTAATCACCATAAAAGAAATTGTGAAATATCACTGACAAACAACGTAATAACTCAGAAGCCATCGAGTGAGTGTCAATAACCACATCATCAGATGAGGTAAATTGACCAGGTCAGAATCCAATTATAATCTGCTTCATTACAATAGATATGTTGGCTAGTTAGATTTTTTTATTTTTTTGCCACAACATAAAGAATTTACGAAAAATAAAATCCATAAAAATAACAATGTACATTCTCCCAGAAAGAAATAAACAGTTTTTAAAGCTCTTTCCCATATAGCAATCATCACTTATCAATCATATATTACACTATGCATCATTTATGCCTGACACTGACAAAGATTGGCCTGTCACATTTAGTTTACCTGGTTGATTTACTCTTGATAAAGTCATGAATAAACTCACAGATGCTTTAAACCTGCAACAAAAATCTGGTATGCCATTTTAGAGTCACATTATCATTCTCTGCTGATATGCAGGTAATTCAAATAGGCAATGTATATAAGACAAAACTGATATATTACACGGCATTAAATGAATGTGGAATTCACTGCTCAAAAGTTCTCAGGACATAAAGCTGGACACAATTTTTTGTTTTCTTTATAATTTTGGTGCTATTTTTTTTTAAACATTGCACACTAAGACAGGTTTGGTAGGAAGTTTGTAAAAGATGCGTATGAAACAAGTTCAAATGACATTTCAGCTCTGCAGTGCATTGACACACAGTAGATACTCAAAAAAATAAACTGCTATGGATGAAATGTATATTGTCTGTGATCCAGTGAGCATCAATCATGTTGGACACAATATTAAAGAAATGCAGTAGAGTCCACACACTCTTCTACAGTTTAACAATGAAAGACAAAACCAGATATGCACAAAAGGTAAATTAATACAGAATTATGAGTATTGGTGTATGGACTTTTTGTTGTGATGGTTTGTAAAAGAACAACACATAAAAAGATGTCTATTAGTAATGTGATGAAATACAATACAGCCACAAAAACACAAACAAACAAAAAAATTTTAAATGTCATTTAAACCATTAGAAAACATTATAGCTGGGAATGTAACCGAAGATTTGGTCACTGACCACATACATAAAAGCCAATCAAAATAAACCACACAGTAATATGTTTGATTATTTGTGCTCTTCAACAGAACAAAAAAAACCATTTAATAACAATTTCTAATTTTCTGTTTTTTCCTCTCTATTTTCTGCGCCACAAAATATGTACACGTTTTAAATATGCTTGGTAAAATGAATGAAATTTCAGAAGTGCTCAATAAAGCCGCTGGCAATAATCATCACCGTATACTTGATGGTCATATGTGGCACCAGAAAAAGGAGCAATGGTTTGATTTATAAATGTTGTATTGATCCCCTCATAAAAGACTTAGTTATATTCTGTACAGCTAAAACATTTGACATTTATATTATAACAACCTTAGATTAAATTGTAATAATGTACTTGGAAGTTCCACTATTAATGTTCAGAGGCTGAATTTTGTACAAATCGTTCATGGGCCATAACATTAAATAGTCTTTTGTGTTACCACAGACGTTTGTGCACATAATAGGGGGAAAAAGCTGAAAGTACAGAATACCTATTTATTTTTCACCATACAAAAAAAAAAAGGAAAAAAGAAAAACAGGTGCATATGTCAAATAAGGCAAATTTTAAATTCGCTCAGAGAACTACAATTTTAAAAAACCCAGTAGATATTCTGAATGATTCACGACAAGCATTGTACGAAATGGACACACCTGTGCCAAATAGGCCTCTGTCATTAATGAGTACCATAATTGTTCACATGAAGAACGTTGAATCATTTAAAAAAATTATTAGCATAAGCTTAGATCCCTGTTAGAGCTACAAAAGACAACTGTAAATATTACAGACAGAGCTTCTCCAATCTCTGAAAATTCAACTGTTTTTGTAACAGCTCCCAAACCCATACACAACCTTCACAAAAGCCACTACACTACTCCAGTTAGTATAGGTTTCAACTACAGTGAGAAATAAACAAACAGGAAGATACCCACTGCACAGACGCATACCAACCCCAAGTTGAGGAAAAGTTTAACTCTAGGTGGCTCGTACAGCATCTCTGCAATGACTCTTGGATCCTCCTGTATCCCATTTTGCTGAGCGCTCTGTGCTCCCGCCTGATATCCACAAAGCCAGTCCAGCAAACACATGCACCTGCTACTCTCTCCATTCCCATGGCAGCTTTCCTCTGTTCTATTGATCTCCCTCCCTCTGTTGCAAAACTGATCTCCTGGGGTGGTTGCAGGGGATGTGTCTGTGCTAGGGGTGGCTGGGTCATGGTCAGTGGACGGGACCAGGAGCTTGATATCAGCCCCACCCAAACACCTCTCCCTTTTGACATCTGCAGGCATTTCTTTATGGAGGTTTGCTTCACCATAACACCTCTTGGCAGTCAGCCTGTACATCTCCTTTCGGTCATTTGCAGGAACCATTTCAATGTTGCAGAGCCCCCAGATTGTTGTCGTGCAAGTCTGCTCCTGGTCTGGTGGAGAGGTGCAAAGGCTGACTACAACTGCCACTAGGCCTGAAATCCAGAACAGCCCAGCAGCAAAATACATGTAATGAACATGAATGATGAAGGCAGGCCTGTTATCTGGTTGGTCACAGCGAGGCTGGAAGTAGATGAAAGCCAAGATCAGCCGTAGGCTCCCTAGTATGAAACCTGTCATGCCTCCCCAAAATGCACCCTTCTCATTACAGCGCTTCCAAAACACTCCTAGTAGGAAGAGAGCTGCGATTGGTGGAGTGAGGTACCCAGCAACTTCCTGGATGTAGAGGTATGTCTGTCCACCCTGCATTTCAATAATGACAGGAACCCAACCAATGCTGATGACAACCATGAAAACAACAAACAAGCGGCCAACAATTAGCAGCTCGCGTTGCAATGCTTTCTTCCGAACAGTTTGGTAGATGTCCAGGGTGAAGATGGTGCTTGCGCTGTTAAAAATCGAATCAAGATCACTCATCAGGGCAGCGATCATGACCGCCATCATCAGACCTCTGAGTCCCACCGGCATCACAGCCATGACCAGGCGAGGGTAGGCAATGTTTGAGCAGCCGGCCTGAGAACCACACACTGCCATGCAGTGCTCCGGCCCAATGCAGGCAATCTCGTCTGCAAACATTATGCGGGAGATCATTCCTGGAATGACTATAACAAACATGGGCAGGATCTTGAGAAATCCAGCCATGAGTGTTGAGCACTTGGCATGAGTGATGTTTTTTGCTGCTAGTACTCTCTGTACAATGACCTGGTCTGCACACCAGTACCAAATGGATGCAGGGGTCTGGCCAAGAATGAAGCCAGGCCAAGGGATGTCTTCATCCAGAGGACCTCGAAGGATGCGCAGTGAGTTTGGTTTAGGCTCAATACGACAAGAAGGGGAATAGGTGAAGTTTCCAGTAGCCAATATGGCAGTAACATTGGGAACTGCCTCCATGTATTTACTTCTAACACCCTCTAGACCACCAACTTTTACCAGGCTGATGATGGTTAAGGTGAGGGCTCCACCAATCATCAACACTGCCTGAAGGACATCCGTGTACAGGACTGCCACCAGTCCACCGGTGATAGTCAGGAATGCAGTCATACTGATAAGTAAGACGATTGACAGATAAAGGTTCCACCCCAGGGACTCCTGAATAAAGAGAGCTCCAGCATACAAGTCCACAGATAGCCTGGTAAAAATATAAAGTAACACAGACAAGAAAGCAAAGTAAACCTTAAGCCTGTTGCCACCATAGCGCTTAGACAGGTACTCGGGCATGGTGTAGACACCGGAGTGGATATAGACAGGGATAAATACCCAACCAAGCAGCTGCAGCAGTAGAAGTGCATTAAATTCCCATGCTCCAACTGCAAAGCCGCTTGCTGCTCCTGATCCAGCCAGGCCTATGAAATGTTCACTGCCAATGTTACTCACGAAGAGTGATGCACCAATCACTATCCAGTTCACGGAGCGTCCAGCCAGGAAGTAGTCGCTCACAGTGCTGCGATTGGCTTTCCACATGGCCAAAAACCCGATGACTAGCACCAGGACAAAATACAGCCCGACCACGGCTATGTCTGCTGCTTCCATTCCAGGACCCATTTTTACAGATTATTTGTTGTTTTATTTTGTTTTAGGAAAAAAAAATCCCTCTCGTAGGTAAAAAGCTCACATCTATAGGAATCCTTGAAAAAAGTGTCAATAAATCGTCAATGTTATGGATATAAGTAATAAAAATGGTGCAATGGGAATGCTCTGCTTTGGTTTGCTGTCTCGATGGAAGCTGTAGTATCCACCGTCAGTTCAAATTCACTATACTTGTGCTTCGGAGGGGGTTATCCACCAGCACTAAGGTCGTTCTGCATTTAGAGGAGGATGTTGTAGGCTTCTGGTTTAGAAAGCCCTAGAGTTAACATTCCTGCAAGACAGCAAAGACAAAGAAAAACACCTCATTAGAGCTTTAAGCGGGAAGACAGCGAACACAAATGGTTTACAACAGTGTCTGATAATAGGAAAAAACTGAAACACACTAAGTCATATGTAAAAATTCAATCAAATGCACTGAAGTGCAGTATATCACTGTACACATCACCTAAAGATTTATAGGATTGCTGATTTTAATTAATACAGTTCAGCAACTGCAGTATTAATCAAGTTCCGGTCATTGAGTTTTGCATGCCTATGACTTTCTTCCTCCTTTGACACACAACAGACAAGCTGTGCCACTGTTAAAAATGATAATAATATGTAACAAATTAAGCGTCTAGAAAGGAAGCATGGCCAACAACTTTCTACATTTCCAAGTAGTTTTACCTATTTCATTTTAAAAGTCTTGCACTATTTCAAACATGCCTGCACAGTTTCAGAAAAAAATAACATCAGCTATTCTCTGCTAGCTCATAGCTGTGGTATTACACAAAAGGCAATTGAGGTTGACCTTCTCATAAAAATACCCATGGCCCATAAAAAGATAATTTAAAAAAATTGCCAACAATTGAAATCATCAACTTATATTTAAGTTTTTCAGTTGAAAAAATAATTTAAGATCATAGTGCGATAGATTAAATTAAATCTCTAAATCAGTAAATTATAATGGGTGATGTTTGAGCATGTCTGTTTTGTGTCAATAACTCATACAAACACATTTTGATATTCTGCGTCTCACGAGGGTTCAGCCTCTAATCATGGTCGAAAATAACCCCACGCCTTCTATCTTCACAACTAGGCTTTATGCATCTTTCTCCATAAATGAGTTCTTTGTTTTCAGTTAATTGTCTCACCATCCATGTCTATGTCTCCATGAGAGTGGCCAAGAGTCCTTGGCTCTGAAATATAGCAAAGTCATTCAATAGATTAGTAGAATTTTATTTGCTAAGTTTTATAATGTTGGATTCAAAAATAATCACTTCCAGCCCAATATACTTTAACCTTCTTAGAGATGCTTTACTATGACCACTTCCAAAATCACATGATTTTGCAATTACCAGAGAGATACTATCTTTAGCCCAATATAAACCCTCTAGTATAAAAGTGGCAGATGATTCTTTAATTCTTCCACTCCATTATACAAGTCAAAAAACTTAACTTCCACCAACGGCGATGATCTGATGAGTGTGTGAGTTTGGCCCCAGGTGTTCAAAAACCACAAGAAATGCCAACAGACACCAGCACTGACATGCAAAAAGGGGAGTCCATCAATCAACCTCTGAGACTGAATAAAGTATAAAGTACCAACCCTCCCCCCAACAAAAACACTTAAAAAGGGGGGGGGGGGGGGGGGGGGCAAATTTCTGTTGAACAACTCACTTATACAGCAAAGAGGACATCCAAATAAGAGCTGCTCCGCGGAGCTCAAAAGGGGTGCAACACTTACCTGCTTGTTTTGTGTCACAACACAAAGATACAACATGAAAATTCGGATATGCATGTGAGAGCAGCTGACGCCATGATGGAGCAGCGGTACAACGGACGGCTGGTGTAAACGGAACAATGGCACTTTAACTTGTGGGCAGACGGATTTGACACCTTTTGTGAATACAGATCACGGCCGTGCGTGTGCAGCACGGACGCACCTCTGAGGAAATTTCTAGAACAGTCGCTCATTCATCCGACCGCCAGAGCTCCGCATCGACCAAGGAGCGTCTTATTATTTTGTTTTAAGCGGTCACAAATACACCACAGGAAAGACACACACGCACACACACGTGGGACATTTAACACAACAAACAAGGATGATATGAAGTGTAACTCTAAATGTATGAAGTATTTGTGCCGGGCTGACGTCAGTGTTATAATATAGGGCAGACTCACAGGCTGCTGAGACAGACACCTGACAGAGACCATCAGTGATACATCAAACCTCCAATAACAGACCAAGCAGCTTCACTGACAAATCACCGCAAATATTTAAATGAATAATAATAATAATAAAAAGTCACTCTAGATCTCAGAGAACCGCAACTCGCAAATGAACCCTTAACATGTACCTTTATTTTGCTCATGCTGGCATTACACACTCCTCATCTGGAGGGGCAAATGTGGCTATGGAGGGAGGCAATCCGTCTTGAGGATTCAGTTTAACCCTCCAAAACCCCAAACTCCATCCACGGCCGCAGCCTCGTGGTACTACACACACGCAAACACTCAATACAACACACGCACTGTTTGTCCTTGTGTGGAGCTGCTCCTTGTGTCTCCGTGTGTCTCCGTGTGTCTCCTTATGTCTCCGCTCTCGCAGGAAGCGGACAATGCTGTCTCTTCCGTCGGTTCAGGTCCACGCCCACACGTGACCCGTGACGCGTTTGAGGCCGTTCGATGCCCACCACGAACCCTCCCAGCTAATTATCTGTCACTACTGATCCGCATATAAACCAAACAAAGAAGGTTAAGAAGAAGTGCACTTCTAATGTCAGTGTGTATTTGCAATCAAATTGAACACACCCACTTTCCGCAGTGGGATCTGGTTTAGTTTAGTTTAGTTTCATATAACACAATTGTGACACGTAAATGATGAAAAAAGTGATGGGATTTAAATAACGATAGCTCTTATAAACAGAATGATACTTGACTGAGAGTGAAAAGCTGTTTATTGATTGTTTGGTGATCAACTGAAGAGAAGAGTCCAGCTTTAACCCCCAGGCAGTCTTTATAGTATAAAAACAAGAAATTTCATACATTAATGATTAGCAAAATGTCTCCACTGTGCAACAGAAATAGATATTACTGTGGCTACAGCAATAAGAGAGCTGTAATGTCTCCAAACTGCTGCAACTTTGACAAGAGGAAACTTCCAGAAAGCCCAAATCTGCCTGATAAGAAGATTACAGGCAGTGTTTTCACTGACTTTTTCAGTGCTTTAAATTTTTCTCGGGTTTCACTTGAACAGAATTTCATCATGTGGGCTCACACAGATACAAAGTTATGCATACTCGACTTGAGGAACAACACATGTTTTCGTTATAAGAGTGATCTTGCACACACAAAGCTATTCATCAGAAAGCCCCACACTAGTGATTAGGAGGAAACACGAATTTGGGGGGACTGACTGCTCATGGAAAATGAACTGCACGAAAGTTATCATACAAGTTTTCGACATAACGACATAAAGTTGTCAATCTGGATTAAGAAATTGGGCCATTTTCTAAAATAACAATAACAATCAAAATTTGCAGATCTCCATTTCTGATCATTCAGCAAAACCTTACATGCAGAGTGGGAAATGCATCCAATACATAAATGAAGGCCTGAAATGCTCCTTATATCGTTTTATCCATCCATCCATCCATCTTCTACTGTTTATCCGTGTCCAGGTCGCGGGGGTTGCTGGAGCCAATCCCAGCTCACACTGGGCGAGGGCGGGGTACACCCTGGACAGGTCACCAGTCCATCACAGGGCCAACACACAGAGACAGACAGAGACCAACAACCACTCAGACTCACACTCAGACCTATGGACAATTTAGAGTCACCAATTACCCAAAACATCATGTCTTTGGACGGTGGGAGGAAACCGGAGTACCCGGAGGCACAGGGGGAACATGCAAACTCCCCACAGAAAGGCCCGTGACGTTCTTATTGTGCGGCAGCAGCTCTAACCACTATTGTTTTAATGCTCTTTATCTTGTTTCGATTTTTGCACTCTAGCTATACATCAATACATCCATACATCTAACATCTAACTATCTGTCTCCAGTGAAATGTTCCAGATGCTAATCTGTGCATTTATACACTTTAAAGTTACTTGTATTTCACCAACTATTTACTGGCTTGGACTTCATTGGAATATGTGTGGTTGGTATGCATGGGTGTCTTGGCCAGCTTGTGCATATGTGTGTGTGTGTGTGTGTGTGTGTGTGTAATAGTGACACTCAGTTGTGCTACCACCACCACCAATAACATTCATGCATAATAACGTGACAGTGATATTCCAATTATACTAACTTTCAGCAGCCTAAAAGGTGTGATGAGAAACTTGTTATGTTGAATGACTTCTATCTAAATACCCTGGAAGCAGACACAGCTATGCATATCAAAGAGGGAGGGAAACGGTAAATTTCCACTCACTCCTCAGGACTGATACCTCGGAAATTTCCATTTCCGTCAAAAAAACCACATTGCCCAGCCAACACCGCGCGTTTGTGACGCGTATTTGTTATGCGACACAGGAAAGCGCCCACGGCTACTGTTTTTCTCTCTTTCGCTTCATTGTGTACTTTAATTATCCCTAGGAAAGCCCAGTCATGGGAGTCTCTTTAATTTTATATTTACTTTGTATTGCACAGCGTCATAGGTTTTCTACGACACAATTTGTGCATCGCGTTTCATCCTTTGCTTCATCACCCGAGCCAGAAGACCTGAGGTGCCGATCAGCACCAGAGCTCAGCAGCTGTGTGTCATGCTGGGCTGTATGAAGCACTCACGACAAATTGTGGGTCTGTTGAGAGCCTTTATATTTATACACAGGCCAAATGTAAGCTGTTGATACTAAATGTGTCTCAACTATTTTTTAAGGACAACTAAAAATTGGGAGCAAATATACAAAGACTGTTTTGAACACTTGGCTGAAGGGTTTTGTGTCCCTGTGCACCTCTCTTTACCCAGGCATCAGCAACAAAATCATCAGTTTTCAAACAGCTCATTACTACAAAGTTGTTGTAAGTCAAAAAACAGTGTGAGTGCAGGATAAATTGAATGTGCAGTGTATTTCATATATTCTTGGTTTATTTTCTTCTTTGTTGATTTTGACTATATATTAGTATCAGCCGTGTTTATGGGAATGAAGGTCATAAAGCCAAACGGAAAAAAACTAGACCAAGTGGAAGAGAGGCTGATTTCAGTGTCAATTTTCACCAGCTGCCTTTTTTCCCCTCTGATGTATTAACTCTTCAATTATCAGCCCTATGGTTTTTATTCAAACATTTTTTTAAAACACTCCTACAGATTTAACATCCACTGGAGCAGAGTGGAGTGCAGTTGCATGCCTTTGAGCACTCCAGCTTGTTCCCATATATATATATATATATATATATATATATATATATATATGTATATGTTGTGTTTATGACAGAATTGCAACCTGTTCAGGGTGTACCAGCTTTTGCTCAACATCAGCTGGTTGGGTCCAGCCTCCCCACGACCCTGCATGGATAGATAAAGTTTGGATGGATTAAGTATACACACTCGAAAGCTATATCGGAGAGTTATGGCTTTGACAACCAATGAATCGTCATAAGGATATTTAAGGACAAACCGCAGACTAATAGGGGCATATGTATTGGAAAGCACTTGCGTGTTTTATATGATGTCATCTAACATTGTTGTTAGTACCAACAATACAATGTGTAAAGGTCACACATAACATCCAGTGATATCCAATGGTAGTCATCTGCAGTTATTAAACATCTATTAAATATCAATTTTCCCATCTATTTTAAATTGTCTTAATTAGTTAAGTTTCAATTTTTCCCTCAGAATTATTAAAAATCACCAGCAACCACCAATGAGTTAGTAGCGTAGAGTATAAAAAAAACAATTAACCAACATTAACTTGTTATTTCTTGAGCAAGAGTCCAACTTTTCACTACATGGTAATAATGCCCTGTTAAACAGCACTCTTCATGTGTTAAGTACACACACACACACACAACCAAAGCTCCCACAAAGCACTGGCACTCAAGGAGTTAGCTGACTTCACTGACACCAACCTTGACATAGTTAAATAGGGCATGTGTTACACAGAAACCTTACAAAAGCTTAGAAAAAGTCCCTATTTGCCCATTGGCCTCAATTTTCCTGTCCAATTATACTGCATTCATAGCATTTCCCTGATTTAATATGCACCAGTTCACAATTTAGTGATGTCTGTTTGTGCCTACCAATGTGGCAATCACTTAAAAATACTAAACCTCAAAATAGCAAGTTGTGAGTGTAAAATTAAGTGAGGGAATATTCCAAGAACTGGACAGGGGAATGTTACTTCTTTGGCTGTCAACAGCAAAATAATGCCTTGAAAATGTCAACATGGCTGCTCTGTCCACTACATGGTCCAATGCCCAACCTACTTCAATCTAACACATTTTTTAATTATGGTTCTAAATAACGGACAAACAAGCAGAATACTGAAAACATAAACTCATAGGCAAAGGTTGAAGTTAAATAAAAGACAGACTAACTCTTATGTGTTTTACTTATGACTTTAATGTTTTGGGGTTTTTTTTAAACGACTTTTACGTGGTTTACTTTTAACCTGTGGAATGCGACTCATTTTGTATGTCTGCGACTTGTTTTTTATGTTTTAAGCTACTGCTTTGCCCTTTTAAATTGCCCTGTGGGGACAAATAAAGTTATTTGAATTGAATTGAATTGAATTGAATTTAAAGAACTGCAGCTGTTCACAGTCTCAAATGTTTGCAAATGCAGGAGCTCCATCTACAGACTTACGGCTGCACATACAAGCCATTACTGGCACCAGCCAAACAAGTTATAGGTAATTAAGAGAGAAATTTAAAAAAATTCATTTTCATATTCATTACAGTTGTCCTGTTTTAATTATGTTTTCTCATCAAGTGACTATTAAAACTTTGAGACCCATATCTGTTGTCTCAGTAATCGCATTAACACTGACCGTGCTGTAGTTAAAGGGAAATCTTTTTGGTTGGTGTTGCAACACAAGGACACTGGTTTGAAACAGAAAATTTTGTTCAGATGCAGGTATTTGTTGTAGTTGGGTGCAATCTGAGCATAGGAATATACCTTTAGAGCAGACATTTGGACTCTATTTACATAATGACTTTACATGTACATAAATTTCAAATTATGAGGAAAGGAAATTGCAAAATGGATATTTTATACAACATCAGTATGTAAAAAAAAAAAAAAGGCTCCTCATCACAATAGACATTTATAGTCTTATAATAGACTTTTAAATATTTAACTATGGGACCAGAGTACAGAGTTTGAACCTTCAAGTACGAATACCAGCATCAGACCTAAAAATGTTGTAAAAATGGGGCTGTGTTATTCATCGCTCCCATAGTTTTTCAGGTCATGAAAATGACCAAATCTGCTGTGAAAAGGGTTGCACTAGACTGTAACTATCCCCGTTTTCGTTGTATGTAAACAATCGCAGCCTGGTTGTGTATGGTACAATAAAAACCATTAAAAAGAATTTATCTGTCATCGCTATTTACAGTAATAATAAAAAATGTACAGACTGTACGGCAGCAGCAGACTGCACTGTACTCACTGTCCCAAATATCTGACAGTGTGGTGAGAGGTTTGTAAACACTTCACATCCTGGACTGTACCAAACCCGGAGGGCAGTGGGTTTACAGTAATGTTTACACCTCCATTTCCAACCTGCACGGGTAAAAACCAGTTCCCTTTATTCCGCATGGAGGAGACTTGGTACACGCTCATCGTGTGTTTACCTTTAAATAAAAGTTAAAAAGCAAATATCAACATTTGCTGTTCAAAAATATTCCCACCCACACCCCTTCTCTGGGCGGAAGTGAACCGTTCGGCTCTGGATCAGCTGAGTAGGGGGGTTCCGCCCCGCTGGTTGGAATTGTCATCGGCCGTGGTGATAACAGACCACACACACACACAGAGAGAGAGAAAGACCAGCATCATCACCACAAGATAACCTCTTTTCCTGGGACTTCTTTAAAGGGGGGGATATGCTCTCAGTCCCAGACTGGTCCTGCTGGTTTGGACCGAGTGTGTTCCAGTTCTTCCTGGGCTCGTTTCACAGTTGGTGAGTCATTGATGCACCTGATATCTGCTTCCTTTGGTTTTTCCCGGACACACACGCCGTGTTCATGAACCCAACACTCCGTTATTTCCTCCTTGATGTCAAAATGAAGGCTCATGGTTTAAATGTGTGTAAATTTGTCTGTTAGCTACATCATCTTTTACCATCCAATTGTAGCATCGGTGAGATGCGCGTAAGCTAGCTGTGCACGAGCATATTTCACCACAGTAATAATAACAATAATAACGATAATACTAAAAAAAATAGTGTTTTAGGCAGAGATGCCATCATCCAGTGTGATCCGAGGTCGTGCAGTTACATAATACTGAGCTGCGGACTCGGATGCTACAGTATAATCGCAGGCCATATAAGCCTTTTTGCCCATAGTTGGTGTCACATCAGACACCGTCACATGTATGATGCCTGCTGCTGTGGAGGTGCTGGTGTCAATCAGGTGACTGAGTTCACAGCGTGGGCTCGTTGTGTGCCATTCAGGGTCCACCCTCAAAGCACACACTCCTCTGCTCAGCAACAGTTTTTGTCTTTGCTCATTGATCCAATGAGGAAGTTTAAGTGTGCACTTAGTTCTGCTTGGCCGACACAATTTGCTTATCAAGATGTCACCGTTGACTTAGCAGGGTTTCTTTTTTTTTTATGATCCTTTACTTGGTGGTTTCACACATTGTGTTAACTTTTTGCACAAACTACTATGGCCTGCATGCATGGACACATTTGAGTAAACTTGATACAGGATAGGGTCACCTAATCAAGGAATAGCTCACAGATTCATCTTTGGCGTGCTATCCTTGGATTCTCATTAATATTAAACCTGGGAGAGGCATAATGGAAAGTTTAATCCACCAGTGCCTGAAGTCACGAGTCCTGCATGTGGCTTTTGTTGGTTCCTACTTGAACAATTTCATCATTTCTAGGCACAGTTCATAAAAGGTGATAAAAGACATTCTTTTTGATTATATACTGATAAATAATTTTATTCCTCAGATTTCACATTAGTTACATGCCTTAATCACAAAGAAAACCAACACAGGATAACAAATTATTATAAGACTGTTTTCCGTTTGCAAACAAAAGTAGTACCTGACCACATTGAAGTCCAGACAGAAAAGTAAATCAGATGACTGACCATTATTGAATTATCACATGTGTTGTATTACATGTATTACATGAAAGCAGCAAATGTATTTTTGATTGGTAAATTTGCTGGTTAGTTGTGAACCTAATTGAATGAAACCTTATTGGTTGCTGACTTACGTGACGCACTTGTGTATAAGTCAGTGGTGACTTACATAACTTTAGCTTGAGTGGGGCTCCTTGATGAGTTACACATTTGAATATTTGCATTTTCAACAAAATATTGAAGTGTAATTGGCTGATTCATGGAAGAAGTTGGACAATCAATGGTGAGTTTTATAGTTCACAGGAGATGAGGAGATAAATTCTCACTCCACCAGTCATCACCACTCAGCAGTTTAGTTGTTTCGTTATTTCATCTCTTCTGTTCTTAATTTTGTCTCACTCTCTGACTGTCTCATGTTACTGTCTCTTTTTAACAAGAAACAAACCACCACACTGCTTGTTTCTTCTTCTTTTCCCATGGCTCTGAAACTGGGTTAGCCTTTTTTAATTCATTCTTTTTTTTTGCTTTTATTATTGTGAAGGACTGTCTTAAATTTTTTATTTTGATTGTGCGTCAAAGAACCCAAAGTATCTAGTTTGTCAAGTAATTCATTGTATTTTCAAAACTTTAGCCAGTGCTTTGTTTGTTATTTGTATTTTGGAAATGACCCAAAATTGTGATTAGTTCTTAAATGATCATTGATCGGTTCGGTCAGTCACCTGTCTCAGCACTAATGCACAGCCATCCTGAGCATGTGTGTTTGTGCTTGTTCACCATGGTAAAGCTCCACTCAGCTCAGCCACAGGGAGTCCAGATGTCTGTGCTCCTCTAATCCTGCCATCCACTCCCCCAACCAACTCTGTGTGTAGCTATATTCAAAAACACACAAAGACACACACACACACACACACACCACTGCCTCTGTCCTGTTCAATGAAAACAAGAAAGCAACTCTTTCCAAATCATAAACTGTATCTAGCTGTCAAACAGTTTGTAGAACATTATGATGGGGTTTTGTTATTTTTTTTGTTTGTTTGGTTTTTTTATGTGGCCTGAAGTAGGATTCTTTGCAACTACGTTCTTCCTTAGGATTATATTAACATGCACTGGTATTCTACAAACAGCTCAAATTACATTTCATGTAGCTTTTAGATATGAACCCATACCACTCAGTAGACTTAACTGTTTTGTTTTGGCTGAACTCAACTTTACTGTTACTGTACTGTGCTCTACTGCTTTCAGGCTCACCACACTTATTGCTATCATTTCAACTACCTGCATTACTAAAGTGTGAACACTATTGGAACATAATCAGACCTTTCTATCTAGCCATGGGACAAGGTTAATACTGGATCCAGCATTTTGCAAGAAAACACAACTTTAAACATATGGTAATGTCTGTCTGTTTTTGTTGTATGGGTTGAGTGACATCTCTGCAATAACATAAGATGATAAGATGATAATTTGCTGATGTTGCCCCAGTTTAGCTGCCAAGAGGCCAAAGACTTTAATCGGGCTTCATATATCACTGTGTAGATCGGGGAAATAAATTGTTGCCTCCTAATTGTTTGTGCTCTGTCCATGACTTGTTTTTCTGTAGAAGTGCATACAGTTTGTGTTAGGGCTCCACCCTCTTTAGGCTGAGAGACAGGTCAATCAGACAAACACTGATAAGTCATGAATGAGGACATTTGTCTCTTTTGCCTCGGAGGTTATGTATGTCAGTGAATAGAGCTAAACTGGCTAATTATATTTGCTACAAACAAGCCTGAGAGCCTGTGGGATATCCAGCAGGTTGCACACAGACGGGTGACAGGAAAAGCTGACTTTTCTTTTGCGCTTGACAAACAACCGGTGACAGTTTTATTTACTGATCACCAATTTATTTGGTTTCTTCTGCAGAGATGTTGTGCTGAGCATGCTGGGATCACACTGACGCAAAATGGATCCTGAAGAGTTAGAGCTGCAGAATGACTACCGTTACCGTACCTATGCAGCAGTCATTGAGAAAGCGCTGCGAAACTTTGAGTCTTCGAGTGAGTGGGCAGATCTCATCTCATCGTTGGGAAAGCTCAATAAGGTACAGTTTGGTACAGCACCGACATTACACTCTGATAACTTGTATCCATGATATGTGTTGTGGTTTACCTGTTTACATTTGTATTTTCTTTTCCAACGACTATATTTTGCAGGTGTTAGTTTCACAGATATTGTGTGTGTTTCCGTTCTCTGTTGTAATGAAAAAGGTCTTCTTCCTCTTGACTGTGTGCTATACAACTTTATTGCTCAAGTCTTCTGACTATTTATTTGTGGTAGATATTTATTTTGGAATGTCTCTGTGTGTTAATGCACAAAATTTAGTCTTCAAAGTACACAGAGAATGTGACCCAGAGAACATTTTCATATTATGCACATGATCCTGCCCATCCAGTATCCATGTTTCATTTGTATTATTTATTTTTTGGTGTCACAAAATTTTTGCTCAGTAAATGTCCTCTTTGGTTGATGATAACTAATCCATATTTTCTTTGTTTTCTGTCTTTTTCTATCAGGCCCTGCAGAGTAACCTCCGCTATTCACTCCTACCCAAAAGGCTGATCATAGGGAAGCGTCTGGCGCAGTGTCTGCACCCAGCCCTGCCAAGTGGTGTACACCTCAAGGCTCTTGAAACGTACGAGGTCATCTTCAAAATCATTGGCACAAAATGGCTGGCCAAGGATCTGTTCATTTACAGGTGAAAAAAATAATTTTAACCCCTTCATGGAGAGTGCTGGCCCAATTGTGAGTGCACTCTTTTCAAGATTTGTGGGTCTGTCTGTGGTTTTCAGCGCAGGATTGTTCCCATTGTTGGGCCATGCAGCCATGGCAGTGAAGCCTGTGCTGCTGACACTGTATGAACGCTACTATCTACCACTGCAGATGGCTTTGCTGCCCAGTCTTCAGGCCTTCATAACAGGACTCCTGCCAGGCCTGGAGGAGGGACTAGATGTCAATGACAGGTAAAGACCATATATTGTTTTTGTTGAGGAAAGACAGACACAATATTATGTGCTTTTACTCTTATCAGGATTCAAAGATTAGACGATTGTGCTCAAAACATATACAGTTTTCTGTTGTTTGAAAAACTAAAATTGACAGTGCCCATGTTTGTCGAAGAACAACAAATATTTATTAGTAAATTTGTTGTTGAACACATCACTGAGTTCTCTCCATTCCTCCATTCAGGACTGATGCATTGCTACTTAAGTTGTCACTGCTGTTGGGTCAGGAGGTCTTCTATGGTGCCCTTTGGGGCAATATGGTGGTCAGTCCCATGGTGCGCCTGCCTGCATCTGTCTTCATAGTCTCACATTTTGACCGCATGGCATCCCTGCGCCAGCAAGCGCACATGTTAGGCTACGACCAACGCCCAGTGGTGAGTGTTGATGGGTTTTTCCTTCTTTTTTTAACTTTCATTTTGTTTGTTTTTTTAACCCCCCCACCATTTTGCCACCTCTGAACTTTGCGGCCTCCTGCTTTTACCAGGTGAAGTCAGTGTGTCTTTCTCTGCAAGACTCAAACGTCCTGGTGCAGAGGAACATGCTTGAAATCCTGCTCTTCTTTTTCCCCTTTGCCACATGCTTGGTAGGTTGATACATAGAAAAATTTCTCTCCTGTTTTTCTGGACAAGGTGAAGCGGTCTCAAAGACCGAGTTAAAAATGGCCCATTTTGTTTTGAAAACAAAACATGGGGTCTCAGAGCTTCAACAAGCCCCTTTGCAGAGAACAAATGTGAAAATCTTCTTTAACTAAGTCTAGGTTTGATCACTGTGTGCAATTTATACACAAGAGAGACAATGACAAACCAGAAAAATATTGCCTAGGACTGTTAACTGACAGTAATTGTATTCTATCTCTTTTCCAATTGCAATTACTGTACCATTTTATCTGTTTAGTCAGTCACTGCATGTTTGTTGGTTTAGGACCCAGCCGAGAGTTGCATTACTTTGAGTACGGAGGACATGATCAATGTGGTGTCTTCAGCTTCACTCACACTGCTCCGCAGAGACATGTCCCTTAACAGACGCCTCTACGCCTGGCTCCTAGGTGCTTACTTCAGTGATGAATAGCATGAATTGCATGACCGCTATCGGTTCTCTCAGTTACCTTGCTAATGTTCTTCTTCATATACATGACTGTGTTTTCAGGCACAAACATAAAAGGAGAAATGGTGGCACCACACCCCACTTTATCTGCCACCCCAGAGGAACATACATTGTTCTACTTCAACACTTACTCCAGAGACTTCCTTGTACAGGTAATCACTCATGTTACCATGCAGGCACAATCCTTCATTCATTCATCTTCTACCACTTATCTGTTTCTGGGTCGCGGGGGGAGCTGGAGCAAATTCTAGCTCACACTGGACGAGGGCGGGGTAAACCCTGGACAAGTCACCAGTCCATCACAGGGCCAACACACAGAGACAGACAGAGACCAACAACCACTCACACTCAGACCTACGGGCAATTTAGAGTCACCACTCAACCTAAACATGCATGTCCTTGGACGGTGGGATGAAACCGGAGTACCTGAAGGAAACCCACACATGCACGGTGGAGAACATGCAAACTCTGCACAGAAGGGCCCCAGGCCCAGGAACCGCGAACCACCATGCTGCCTGCAGGCACAATCCAAATCCTTAAAAATACAACAGTTTGAATACTGTTTGTCACCCCTGTCTCTAATTCTCATAATTTTCCATGACTTCAGGCTCTTATTAACATTCTCAAAAAGAAGGATGTGGACAGTGACCCAGAGAAGGTGATTGGATACCTCAGGCCCTTCCGTATCATCATAAGCCTCCTGGATAAACCAGAGATTGGTAGGCGTTACTTGATCCACCTCTCTGTCAATATCACAACCTTACTGTAAGCCTTTTTAACTCCTCTAATGATGTTGTTCCTGCACAGGTCCAGCTGTCCTGAGTTGTGTGCTGTTAGAGGTGGTCCGAGCCTTCTACAACTACTGTAGAGAGATGGTGGGGGAGGACAACATCACCAGTTCAGGGCTTACAGGCAACCAGCTAGCAAGGTGGGAGTCACAGATGATAGTACAGATGTTCAATGCTGAATACATACATACAAAATTCCAGCCAACAAGGTGAACACAGACGGAAACAGTGCTGTTTTCTTTCTTATCTTTAACAGCAAGATAAAAGAAAATAAGAATGCATCAGAGATCATAAAGACGATGAATATGCTTGTGAGCTCCACGAACAGTGAATACCTGTGGGAGTACATGACAAGATGCTTTTGCACTTCTCTCAGGTATGGTGGGGGTTTACTGTGACTAGTTAATGTCTAAAATCTAAGACTATCAGGTGTTAACTGTGTGGTGTGTAGTTATAACAAATAAAATCCAATAGAATATGGGAGAAAATGAGAAAATGTGAGTATTCAGAAAGTATCATAGAGTTTTTTAACATTAATAACCCTTAAGGAATGCAAACGCTGAAAAAATTAGTCGTTGGTGTGAATGTCAAGAATACAATTATCATTTGTCTGGATTTTCCTTACTTATCCTCAACCCACAAGTTAAAAGGCAAATCATTTGACTCTATTCTTTCTCTGTAGTGGCAAAGATGACCCACCGACGCCTCGTCAGCAGGACCCCAGTTGTCCTGCTCCCTCCATCACAGAGATGTCCAATCTCATCAATTTCCTGCTTGATGTTCTTCCTCTGGTAAACATCACATAGACACACATGGCTACATATGTTCAGTTCATTTCCTTTTGAAACAAAATAATGGAAGAGAACGCCTGAAAACATTTCTGCACACAAGCAGTATGTTCTCCTTGTTTTTTTTTCATCCTCAGGAACTCCATGCTGACATTCAGTTCCAGTTCCTCCCTGAGATGCTGGGCATCATGTTACGCACCATGTGCAGACACATGGAATCTGTTAGCCTGGAGGACATCACACACAGCCTGCGTGCCTGCTTCAAGGTCCTCAGTAAGATCCAAATGCCCGTGGCTTATCTGGACATTGAAGCAGGGTCCCACACAGGAGAGATGGAGTTACAGTCACCAGAGGGAGAAGGCAAAGAAGGCCAGGTTACACATTTTACAGTTTTTGCCAATGCGGTTTCTTTTTAAATATTTTTGGCTGTGCCTCACCTTAAAACTGCTTCATTTAGGATGTTGAGATGGAGGGAGAAAAAAATGGAAGCATTGGTAAGGTCAATGGTCACCATGGAGATGAAGAGCTGAACAGAAATGGAGGAGATGTGGCAGAGGCTGCAAATTGTATTTACCCAGCACTGAGGTCTGAGGACAGTGGATTGGGGATCAGCGCCTCACCGTCAGAGCAGCATCTCCCTCCAGGACTGGGGATGGGGGCAGAGGGTGATGCAATTTGCAAAGAAGGGGAAGGAGTGTGGAGGAAGGGAGGGAGTATAGAAACAATGACCCAGTGCCTGCAGGATATACTGTCCTTCATAATCACGAGGTAAACACTATTGTGTGACGCAGTCATGTCAGTTGCAATAAAAATTCACTGGAATGTCTAAATATATTCACCCTTTTCATGTTTCAGGTATCTGCTTGTGCAGGTGGAAGATGTCTGGGGACCCAAGGAAGGACCCCAGCCCGACGTAACTGATACCCTTGTGGATCAGAAGACTTTTTCGAAGAGCATTGGGGGACGTGAAATTAAAGACAAACTGACTGGACTGTTTACTCCAAACAGGCTAAAACCTCGCCCTGCAGCTGACACCCAGCTCTCAGCAGCACCTGTGGTAAAGAAGAAGGAACGTGGAAATTCAGGATGTGTGGACTGGGCAGCAGGCTACATGCCACGAGGCAGGGCAGAGATCTCTGAAGCCTGTCGACAGGCGTTCACTGCCACCTGCCACCTGCTGCTAGAGTGCACCACCTTCCCTGTCTATCTAAGTGAAGAGGAGACGGGGGCCTTGTACACAGACATGTTTGGTCACAAAGGTGAAATCACTGATGGACTATTTTTTGCGACTGCCATCTTGCATGCTTGACCCAACACAGAACTAATTAATACTTTTTTTCCCTTAGGCGGTGATGTGGACAACCTGCCAGTATGGCTGAGGTCCCTGATGACACTGTCCTGCCTGTCCAGGGACTACAACATCCAGCACACAGCAACAGCCTCCCTTTTAGAACTTATCAACCACTCCCAGTCCTTAGCACTGGTCATCCAAGACAAGCACAGGCGCTACCAGACCACTGACTGCAATCCTTTGAGTGGGCGACTGCAGATGGTCACTGTACCACCCATCTACCCAGCTGTGCTGCGGGCCATAGAAGAGGGCACAGATTTCTATCAGGTCAGATAATCAAAATGTCTGAATGACTTAGAAGTGTTTCTTAATGCTTTATTTTAAGATTTGTGATTGTATGCTGTGATCCAGAGGGTGTCCCAGGTACTGTGGAACCAGCTAGACATGGAGCGGAGAGAGCAGCACATATCCTGTGTTGAACTCTTCTACAGGCTTCACTGTTTGGCTCCATCATCTTCAATCTGTGAAGATATCATCTGTCAGGCACTGCAACACAAAGACAAGGTGTCTAATTTTTTTCCTCAGCATCTTCTAGATGTGTCATTTTAACTGGGACATACAAACAGACTGACTAGGAAATGTAATTAGTTGAACAAATAGGCCAATGGTTTGTTTTGTGTTTGTCTGCCCCAGGCTGTTAGGCTGGAAGCGCTGCACCGCTTCACAGTGCTATGGCACCTGACTCGGGAGATTCAGACCAACAGAACCATGTCTCTCAATCGCTCGTTTGATCGGTTAGTAGCAATTGAAAAGTGGAATTAAGTTCAGACAAATGAAGGATAGTGTCTACTACTAGCTATACTCTTTGACATCTGTAAATACATAATAATATTTTGTCTCAGCACTTATGTAGATTACTTAGTTTACATCTGTATTTGGGTCATTGCTGCTCTTACGTTGGATGAATGTGGTGCACAAGAAGGCAAAGGGGAACTAGCACAGCAGAGTTCACAAAGCTATGCAAATGCCATACAGTAGAAGGAGTTAAACCATAACTGAAGCAGTAGCACTTCCAACAGAATAAATATGCAACATCTAAAATTGTCCAAATGCATCTGAAATGTATCTCTCTCAGGTCTTTATGTGTTGTGGTGGACAGTCTGAGCTGCACTGACGGCTCAATACAAGCAGCTGCTCAGTGCTGGCTGGTCAGGGCTCTGTCCCTGAATGACGTCATTCGAATCTTGGAGCCTATTCTATTGTTGCTACTTCACCCCTCCACTCAGCGTTGCTCCATTCAGAGCATCAAACAGAATCTTACTGCTGGTAAGTGTCTGTGTCTATGAGTTTCAGAAATAACTTTTCTGGGTTGGGTATGCACTTTGCTTGTGTGCTATATTAAGCTCATCATACCATTTTCTATAAAGGTAACCTAAAGGCCCTTAGCAGTCGAAGCCGAAGCTCCACCAAGACCTATGGGACATCTGTGGATGCCATGGCAACTGAGGTCACCACCTTAAATCTCACAAACATTGTGGACCGGGAATCCCTGTGGGTAGAGCTAGACAGTGGTCTAGAGGTCATCAAACCACAGGACTCTTTAGTGCTATCAAGGAGTGACAGTGAAGCAACAGAAGAAGAGGAGGATAGAGTGGAGGCTGAAGAAGAGGAGGAGGCTGAGAGTGAACACACAGAGTCAGCTGACACCAGTGGAGCACAGGTATCCACAGAGAACTCCAGCTCTGGCTCAGTAATGTACCGCAGCATGGAGGACGCCGGTGTGGTCAATGGCCTCCGGAGGGCCGAGTCGGAGCACACACAGGCATCTGATTCATTGTCAAGTGGGGATGAAGACGATTTAGAGCTGGAGGCCATTGCCAGGTCTCGCCAGTTAAAGCAGGAGCGTGAGAAGAGAGAAGCCATCGACTCTCTGTTCCGACATGTACTGCTTTATCCTGTGGCAGGCGGCTGGTGCCATCTGCTCCAAGGCCTGGCGCTGTTAGACAGCCTGCTGAGGAGCAGTGCAGAGTGCCCTCTGGTGGATTCTCTCTCCTCCACCTCTCTGGACACGAGCTCCGCTGCACATTTAAACCTGGTTTCCAACCTTCTACAGCGACATCAACAGGCTCAGGATGGCAAAGGCTTCTACGGCTGCCTGCTGTCACCCTCCACCTCCACCTCCATGCCCCCATCCCTTCTCATTGAACTGCTGGTATCCCTTTCTCTGCGATTCCTTTGCTCACATTACCCTTCCTACCTGAACCTCGGCCCTCTTGACCTGCAGGGTAACAGGGAGGTTCAGGTGAAGAGTGTGGAGGTGCTCACCCGGATTGTGAACCAGCTAAGCTACATGGCGCGAGGACAAGAGGGAAATGGGGCCATTCTGGAGCCTATCCGCAGACTCCTTTTGAGATGTAAAGTGCAGCAATATGCTCTACTTACACTCTCTGCATCCATGTATGTCAGCCAGAGGGGAACAGACAAAGGACCACCAAGAAATGTAGACCTCCTAGAGGAGCAGGGAGGCCTTTCAGAGGAGAGCCTAGTAAATCTTGGATCAGGGTCAGGACAGGAACAATACCCCCTACAAATGGAATTACTTAAGCTCCTCCAGGCTCTCATAGTCCTGGAGTACTATGTGTGGTTTGGTGGGGCTGTGTCAACACCTGGGTCAGGGGGAGCATCTGGGCAGCCAGGGGACCATCGTGAAGCCCCAACTGTCAACACCCCCCTTGCCCGTGAGTGGCAAACTGCAGTCCTTTTTCAACAGTCCATCAAGGCAGCCCACTACGTCCAAAGTCACCCCATCACAGCCCAAGGAATGTTTGTTTCTGCTGCAGCCAGATCCCTGCAGCCACAGTACGGCTATGCTATGCACCCCCACTGGGTGTCGCTGCTGTGCTCCTCTCTGCCTTACCTGGGTCGTTCATTAGGCATCATTGTGGCGCCGCTCATCAGTCAAATTTGCAAGAACCTGGATGAGCTGGTAAAGCTGTACGAGCATGATGGAGGAAAGACAAATCAGAGGTAGACTGAACCACTTTAAAATGCTTTCATCTCTTCTTTGCACTGTGGAGTTTGACAATTTTAAGTTTGTCCTTTTTGATGTTTAGGGATGGGTGCCAGCCAAAACTTGCGTATCAAGTAGTCAAACTCACAGAAGAACCATCAAACAAAACTTAAATGCATTTTAATAATTAAGAATAATTGTTTCAGGATTATTAGGTTATTAACCATAATTTATTATTTTAAAATTATTGCACCAGAAATCATTCCTGTAAGTTGTAGAATTCAGTTACTTTTTTATTTTTTTATTTTTTATGAATAGAAGGTAATTTTAGATGATCAAGAATTTACTGTGAAAACATTATTTTTTAATAATTAACAATTAACACCTTCCAACTTTGGTTAGCGCCTCTTTAAGTGCGTTTTTGTCTGTACTGGACTCTGGATATTGACAAATTCTACATTTTACTAGTCCTATATAACCACAGCAGCTGTTTTTTTCATTGTGTATTAGGTTACCATGCACAGAAAACAGAAACAGAACAGATGTTTGAAAGAAGGACTAGATACAATGATCAAGTGCAATTTTCTTAGCAGAACATCAAAGTTGGATTCTTTATGTGTGAAGATGTGGGTGTCAGTTTAAGTTACAGTTTACTTCACCATTTTGAATTATAATTGTGTCTTCTGATCAGCCTAAGTGGTAGGAGGGAGAACATCGCCCCCGACTACCCTCTGACTCTGCTAGAGGGCCTTACCAACATTACACACCATTGTCTATTGGACAACAAGAGGGTGAGGAGTGAGCATACACATATTTATAACTCCTACATCTATGATAATGTAAATGCTAATTTTTTATTCTCTCCATCTCTCCTCTCAGTCCCTGGTGGCATGTGATCCAATGGATGTCCGTAATGCACGCAACGCTGTGATCGAGGCTTTACCAGAAATGCTCAGTAGCATGGCACTGTTATGGGGTGTGGTCTTAAGGGAAGAGCGTCAGAGGCGGGCATCTGACTCTGGCCAGAGTAGCAGACACACCTCTACCTCAGTCTATTTTAAAAGCACCAAGGTTTGGATTAATGAGAGAAGTGTGCTTGTTATCCTGTAATAAGCTGAGTGTCTCCTACTTGTAGCCATGTGCATGGTATTAATATGGAAAATTTGATTCTTTTACAATGTTGCCCATCTTTAGATCCTACGGCAGAGAATACTGGAGTTCTTGGTCCCTTTGACTGGGCAGTATGGGGTTCAGCTGATGGCTTCACTGGGAGTAGTGTGGAGCAGCAGGAGGAGCAAAAGGAGACACAAAAACAAAGTGAGGGGGTTGTCAGATCAAAGTCACCAATTTGTTTCCAAGTACATGTTGGCATTCTTATACTCTTTCTTTTCCTTAAGGTTTTACCTGTGGCCAGTGAGGCACGTCTGACCATTGTGAATCTGGTGAAATCACTGCACACCTTGCATACGGATACCATTCTACAATTAATCAAAGAGGTGGTGAAAAAACCACATCAGATCAAAGGAGACCAGGTACGCAAAAATACATATAAACACACAGTTGCTCTAAATGTATATCTTTGGACTTACTAAGTTTTATTTCCACTATTTCTAAAAGCAGTTTCTACTTTTTTTCTTCATTAGAAGTCAACTTTGGTAGACATCCCCATGTTACAGTTCAGCTACTCCTATATCCAGAGGTTAGTTGTACAATAGTCTCTTAAATAAAAGGTTTAATACAGCCATTCTTCAAATGCTAACTTGTTTAATAATCTCTGTTTGTGTCTGAAGTATCTCAGCACAGGCTCTGCAGGAAAACATTGCTCCTCTTCTCAGTCTGTTACGAGAGTCTGTTCAGCTCAACCTGGCACCACCTGGACAATTCTTACTGCTGGGGTCAGTTTTAAGCACATTAACTTATAACTAGCAGTAATAGTAATACTATCATATTGACAAATAAATCTTTGGTACAGTTCCAACAAATAGTATCAGAGCAACAGTCCAGTCTGTGTTTCCACTCAAAGATGAGACTTAGGCAGACTTAATCTTCAATATATGTATATATATACTTACTGACTACGACAAAAAAAATATTTATTTGTGAAATATAGTAATTGTAGTAATAATAGCAAATGTTCCTATCTTGCAGAATCCTCAATGACTTTGTCAATAGACTAACCAACCTGGACAATAAGAAGGATACTCGAGACCTGCAGGTATGATGCATTTTCAATAACTACAGCTATCGTTGAGATAGAAAGGAAGAGGACATATGAGGTATTGTGTCAGTGTACAGAGTATTAAAAGTACTTCAGTAACCAAGTAACTCAGAGAAATGAGGTTACACTGGATTGCATTCCCAATACATGGGAATGCTTTTGGCTGCACAGCTGTAAACATAGGAAGTCAAGTCAATGAGTACATTTTTCCTCAATTGCCACCTTGCCTCAGAAACATTATTCATAATTGGGTGAAGAAGATGCTGCTTCAGGTTTCTCCAGTCTCAAGTCACAGAGGCCATGTTTCACATTTACATTAAATCACCACAGTAGAGGAAGATGACTCCGATCTGGTTGCTTAAAACCCTGTAAATGCATTTGCTGATGGTGACATTATAACGCAGGAGGTGACTCAGCGGATCCTCGAGGCAGTAGGTGGGATTGCAGGGTCATCTCTGGAGCAGACCAGTTGGCTCAGCCGCAACCTTGAGGTCAAAGTTCAGCCACAGGTGTGCCCTGTAGAAGCAGAACCTGAAGACGCAGACGTGGACGGTGAACATTACGGTAACTATTGAAACCTCTCAAAAATACATGCATTCATGACCTCAACTCCATTTCGTAACCACTGGTTAGTAAAATGAATGGAGGGGATAACTATATCCATTTGCCAAATTGGAGCAATTGGAGCTTACAATTCACTGCTGTTGCCATGGAAACACTGGTGCACTTAACTTTAGTATTCAATGGATGGCGTTAATTTTTTTTTTTTTTTTACTTTCTGTTAAAATGCTGCGCCTGTCCCAATAACCATGGAAACCCAGTCTGAAAGTGCTGTTGATAATAGCGATAGATGTAAAATTACAATCAATATTCAATGGTTTGTTCAAATTCAACATCATTTTCATTCCATATACATTGGTGACAAATAATTAGAGTAAAATATCTAAATAATTTGGGAATGGGGTTCCCCTTTGGGGCTGGAATAACAAGAGGTTTGGAAACAAAGGCTGCTCCTCTGGCCAGTGGTTTAGCGAGAACAATGACTCATTTAAATCTATGGAAGCCGAACAAAAGGCTGAAAGCATGACTTCCACGGTATCATGGCCCTGCTGTGGTGTCCTGGACTTTTCCCACATTCACTTGGGCCCACTTGTCTTTTTAAAAGCAATAGTAACTTCAAATCGAAACAAAGCTATTTTGAGTGAACATTTATCGATTCACTTTTCCTGTCTTAGTGAATCTAGTTCAAATGTAACACAAAGATTAAACCTATATCTCTCACAAGCGAACTCACGATTCTTTCACTCCTTATCACTGTGTCAGAGTCAATGGCTCAAGCCAGCACCATGGTTTCCTCCTCGGCTCCCTCAGTCTACAGCGTGCAAGCTCTTGTCCTCCTGGCTGAGGTAGCCTTCTGTGATTTTATTTATGATGAATGAATGGCTGAACATTGATGTGTTTGTAATGTTTAACATACTTTCTCTGTGTAGATCTTAGCACCACTTCTGGACATGGTCTACCGCAGCGATGAGAAGGAGAAAGCCATTCCTCTCATTTCTCGACTTATGTACTATGTTTTTCCGTACTTGAAGAATCACAGGTAACAACAGTTACATGAGTCTGAGTTACCTCCCTCTGGTTTGATTTGACCTCCTCCAACTATGGCTTTGTCTCATTTAGTGCCTACAACATGCCCAGCTTTGAGGCAGGTGCTCAGCTGCTGAGCAGTCTGAGTGGGTATGCCTATACCAAAAGGGCCTGGAGGAAGGAGGTCTTTGAACTCTTCATGGACCCGCTGTTTTTCACCATGGATGCCTCCTGTGCACCCAGGTTAGTTAGGTCACCCTTCGGATGGCAATATAATTTAGGAAAATCATTCACTACTATACTCCTACAACATCATTTAGGGAATATTAAATGACAAATATGTGTAGAAGAATTATGATAACTTACAAACACAAGAGGTTGCAGTATTTACCTTTTTTACCTTATTTATGGTACCAATGACACCATAGGAAAGTAGCACACATAGCCCTAACAAGTACAACTTGGAGTTTACCACACAGGAAAATAGAAGAGGGCCCCTTAATTTGTGTTGATCCTCCTCATTTTTTAATGTCACTTATTATACGACCCTTGAAAAATAAGATGTAGCCACGGATAGATCTGTGCTTAAAGGGGAGGTAGTGATCTTCCACATATGACCAGCCATGACTTTAGATTAGTCTCCATAGACACAGACATAATAATGTAATGGCATGTGTAGTCCAAGATGGTTATGGGTGTGGCTCCATCTGTTCTACTCCTCCATTATTGCACTTCCATGCTGAACTGTGTGATAAGCAAAGGGGGTAAAAGTGTGTTACTTATGACTTACAGAAAGATGAATAAAACAAAGCTGAAAGTACAGAGCCTGTATCTTCATGAGAGGAATGATTTTTGTCTATCAGTGTATATTTAATATTATTGCATAAATTATGTCAAATACTTCCTGTGTTTCTTCTTTCTCTTCCCTACAGTTGGAAATCCATTGTTGACCATCTGCTGACTCATGAAAAGACAATGTTTAAAGACCTCATGAGTGAGTACAGCCTCCAGGAAATGTTTGTGATGCTGTAAGGATTCAGTTTTCCTGTAAATCCAACAGCAAATCTGTGCTCCAATGTTTTGGATAGGTTCTATTGATGTTTTGCTTTAACAAACCATATTTACTTGTGATTAGGCATGCAGAGTGGCTCCTTGAAACTGTTTGCTAATGTAGATCAGAAGCCCATGCTTCTAAAGCGCCAGGCATTTGCCATGTTCAGTGGAGATCTTGACCAGTATCATCTCTACCTACCCCTCATTCAAGGTGTGGTACTGATACAGTTTTTATTGAACTAAAAAACAAATGTCACAAGTGTTTTTTAAGGATAATGAAACTTCAATCCTCTATCTTTCAGAGCGTCTCACTGAGGCTTTGCGTATGAACCCCAGCGCTGCTGTTCTAGCTCAGATTTTTTTAATGTTTCGAGTTCTCTTGTTGCGGATTTCATCCCAGCACCTGACGTCTCTTTGGCCAATCATGGTCACAGAATTGGTAAAATCGTAGCATCTGAGAACATGAGTTCATAAACAGGCCAATACTTGTGGAAGTATTTTCATTATTATAATTTGTTTTTTGGTTGTTTGTTTTTTCTTAACTTCTTCAGATACGCATCTTTGCACGTCTAGATAAAGCTCTGAAGCCAGATAAAGACGTCTCAAAGTGAGTTCACAAGCTTATTCACAGATTCCTATTTCATTGACATTTGGTTCTCACGCTAAATACTTAGGGCTCTTTTTGTTTACAATGTAGACTAGCTAAAGTGGTTCGAGGGGCCCTTGACAGAAATGGACCAGTGAATTTCTCTCAAGCTGAGTTGGACATGTACCTCTCAGCCTGCAAGTTTCTGGACACCTCCCTGGCTTTTCCTCCCGAAAAGATGCCCCTCTTTCAGATGTGAGAGCCAAGCTTTTAGAAGCTCTTTAGTTTGCTTTATTTGTGGTTTTGCATCATTTGTCTGGTTGTTATTTCCTGTGTTACTTTTCCTCCATCCACATGCAGGTATCGATGGGCATTTGTTCCTGAGGTGGATGTGACTCGCTACAATGGCCCAGAGACGGCGCTGATAGAGGGCGAGCAGGAATGCATACCCCACGTTGTCAGAGTACTGGAAGGGATACAGCACAGATATGGGGTAAGAAAAAAAAAATCAGACTTGGAGTAATTTCCATTTAAAGAGCTTCTCATGCCCCTTTTACATACAGTAAATGGAATGGCATTTAAAAATTGCTTGACTTCTTCAGTTATTTGTTCTGCAAAATGACACATCGCATCTCATCTGATGATGATGTCCTGACCTGTTATTCCAGACCCTGAATGGACTGTGTGAGGAATCTCCCACTGAGCAATTGGAGTTTCCCCTTCTCACCCAACGCTCTCTGTGCTCCATCACCCAGCTGTTGCCCTTCCTTCGCACTCTTTGCTGTTCCTTCCAGGGCCCTCCGCCTTGCAGCGACCAGATGCCCCACTGCCCAGTAGCAGACTATCCAGCAGCCAGTTCAGACACAGTCATGAAAAAGCTAGAGCACTTCACAGAAGAAGACTTCCTGGACTCGATGGAGAGTTAAGAAGTCAAGCATGAAGCTTTCATGGAATAATTCCGCTTCTCAAGCTTTTTGACCTGCAGCCATAGAAGTGGAATACTTAACATAGAAACAACGAGTAAAAATGTTGTATTGTGAACTAGAAAAACTGACATGTTTTAAATGTTTTAACTTGATTTCCACATAAATACATGTGCCTCTGAGGTGCTATCACACTGAATCTGTACTGGATCATCCAGGGCATGTTGTTAATTCACAGTGCTTTTTGAATATGGTTAATGGGATTCTCATTTCTCTCCCAAGGATGCGCATTATCTCAACTGAAAAGTATCTTATTGTTTACTCTCTTGATTTTACACTTAACTTAAAACACAACTTAACATTACCTATCGTTGTTATAAGGAATACACCTTGTAATGATAAAGATTCTTTCAAAAATACTTTTATGTTTAACACCAAACAGATTCACTGTGAAGAATATTCTCAAGTACTGTTTTTCTTATTTTGACTTTTTCATAACTGGTTAACCATAGTCTGGTACAGACATAAATTCTGTCTGACTCTAAGAATGTTAACACTGCATGTCTGCAGGACCCTACTAAGTACTTTAACCCTTTGTTGGTTACTGGAGTCATTATGGGACCTCACATTTACATTGTTAAGAGTTTGATGTGTGAATTACTGAATGTGATTTGTGTACACCAGGAAAACCCTTTGCAATATTGTTGGGCAAACTTCAGTGATATACGTGGTTGTTATTATTGGTGTTCAAGGGAAATCAGCCTTTCTTTATAGTTAATTATGGTTCATAGTTTTTACAAATGTCTTTTTTTTTTTCCCAGTGCAGAATGTTTAAGTAATTTAAGTAACTTATTTTGGATGTTTAAAGGACCATGTCAAGTTTTGAATTAATAAAGAAACTCAATTGAATTGCATATTAAGCTGAAGTAATGTGTGTGTTTTTTGCCGCTGCATCTGCTTGATTTCCTGCATTTGCATGAGACGGAAAATGCTCGGATAACAATCATACGTTTGGCAGTTCAGTCCATGGTTCCTCCTGCATGTGTAAATGTATGTCCTATAGCAAGACACTGAAAACTGATTCCTCCTCTCCTGCTCTCCATGTCAGTTTGCTGCCATTAGTGTGCTTATGTAAGAGAGAATTGGTGTATGATGTATGAGAGGTATTTGTAAACCACTTGTGATAAAAATATAATATGAATATATTTTTATCGGTTACTGAGTGGTAAAGGATTGTGTTTCATGCACATCATTCATACAACATTCAATGTCATATCATAATCATTACAACGTGTCTTGGGCATGTAAAGCCTGAAACTTGTCTGTTCTATGTTAGAGTTGTTAACCTTAAGAAGCTGCCATCACCCAGACTCATGCCAGTCATGGCAAAATGGCCAACTATACAAAAAGGAGTGATTGGAAAGTTATCCAACAAATACATGAAACATATAATGCACTATAAACAGATCAAGAAAAAAATAATCATATATAATCAAATTTCTAACAGGAAAAGCTTTGTGTTGAGTTTTTGTCTTATTCAAAAACTGGCTGCTGGAAAATCCCTGAGACAGAACTTTCTATTTCATACCAGGTCTGAAGTTTTCATTCTATCAGTATGACCGGTCTCTGTGGAGGTATCCAGTCTCTAGTCTCTGTGGAGGACACGTCATCATCACCCGTCTACAGCTAATTAACATGTTCGGCTGCTCAGCCCGGGAATTGAACCCGCGACCTTCTTATTGTGGAGCGACAACGCTAACCACTATGCCATCGTGTAGAAAACTTGTATATCAGCAACCTCCATCTGTATTTTTCATTACGGGTACAAAGTACTTAAATAGCTATCACATTAAACAAAATTGATAAAATTAAGAGTAGAGTAATATTTTTAATCAGTGTAGGTCATTTTAATTTTGCAATTTGTGGTTCTAAAGCTTTCGCACATTCAAGAGGCAAAATTGAGACCCATAGCCAAATATAAATTGTGTTTCTTATATGTTACATTAAATTTAAATGTCTTCCTTTCCCTTTTTTGACGAGGAGCCCATCACACGCTGTTGTAATGGGAATAATACAGTTCATTATAAGAATGTGAGAACGAATTGACGTAGCGTGCGCAAGCAGATGCAGGAAGTTGTATTTTTGCAGATGAAGTATGAAGGGGCAGCATTTAAAACAGTACATGTTAATGTGTTGGACGCTTGTGTGAGATGATTAGTGTCCATCCCGGGTCCCGTCCTGTCCCGGCGGACGGAGCTCACGTATCCTGCCGCCTTACGTAGTTGTGAAAACATGGCGGCGCAGCTCACACAGAGCGGAGTCCCTCTCAGCACGGTGAGCCTCAATGTTTGTTAACTGGAGCCACAGCGGCTACTGCGAGCAATGAAAAGATACGGTGAACTAACGTGGGCCAAATGAGTTGAATATAATGTTTATTATGTTGAATATACGGACTGACTCCGACGGAATCTGTGGTCGTATTTATCACTCACCCGGTTTCGGTGACTGCTACAGTAATCTATTATTATTTCATTCTTTTCTGTGAAGTGAAACCAGAAGTAAACATCGAAGCAGAATTACGGTTCGCTACTTGTCTCTTGTTAATGTGCAGCCTCCAAATTCATACTAAAATGGCTTTTATTTATTTGTTGTATGCGGTGACATTCAAGTGAGTTGGCTAGAATAAGCAGTGGGAATAAAATTTTTAATTTTAAGATTTGACATTTCTGTCCTTTAAGGAGACCAGAGACGATGAAACGTATACTTTATATGCATAATAACAGATTAGAAAAAAAAAATATTTTGTTCGTTTCGTTTTCTGTGCCATTGTTGAATAACGTGGGTGGAGAGTCTCAATAGTTGTTTTGTATGTCCGGCATTAGTAAGTAAACATGATATGATCTTCAGCCTGTCTTCTGTCCCGCAGACATTCACTCCCTCTTTTCTATCAAACAAATCTCCCTTTAGTAGCAGAATGATACAAAACAATAGTATAACTTGATAAAGCCACGCCATGAAGAAGGACACATGGGATGGTTGAGAAGAGACTGTTGTGTATAAATATTTTTGCTCCACTTTCAGCTTTGTCCTAAATTTCTTCACACCAACTCCACCAGCCACGTTGGTCCCTTCAGCGCCATAGCAGAGCTCATAGGTGAGTCATAGTCACGAGCTGTATTTTTAAGTGAAAAAGGATGTTTAAGTTTCGTTTCTTTGGGTTACAGAGTTAACGTCCTTTACTGAGAAGCTTATGATCCGATGCATATGCATGATCCATTTCGGTGACGTCAACAAGCTGTATTTAAATGTTTTGAAATGCAAATTGACTCACCCTAACAGATTTCTGTCTAGCAAATATTTAGATTATGAAGGATTTGTTGAGGTTTCTGTGGTGCAGTCACTTCTTGTCTGATGTCACTCAGGTGTCTGTTGAGTAAAATGTGAATTCAAGCACATGATAAACCTGTTGATGTAGCTTCAATAATTGCTTGTGTGATCATCCTTTGAATGCATAGAAGCTCTCTTTACAAATGATCAGCCTTTTAAACGTGTTTAATGTGTGCACTGCTTGACCCTGTGGTAGAATGCATATGAAAATAATGCCCTTAAATGCCTCAGAAACCCCAGTTGTGCAAATCTGCATTGTGAGAACATAAAATTTCTGGAAGAAAAGATTCTCACATGACATAAATGTTTGCCAATTTCTTTCTTACAGACAATGCCTTTGATCCAGATGTCAGAGCCAAACAGTTTTGGATTGATAAGACATCCATCAAAAATGAACAGTGTCTGAGCTTTATGGATAATGGAAATGGGCTAAACTGTGGAGCTATGCACAAGATGCTCAGGTACAGACAAGATGTTTGGAAAATAATTAGAGGTATAAGTTTGAGTTCCTACATTTACATGTTTATTTGCTGGATATATATATAGTATAATAATATTACCTAACCTTTTTTAATGCTAATGTTATTAATAAATGTATTAAAGAATATTTGTATTTTCCCCCAAAAAGCTTTGGGTACAGTGAAAAGACTGCTGTCGATGGTCAAGCACCCATAGGCATCTATGGCAATGGCTTTAAGTCTGGATCCATGCGTCTTGGGAAAGATGCCATCGTCTTTTCCAAGTCGAGGAGCACTTCATGCGTTGGAATGCTCTCGCAAACTTACCTGGAAAAAATTCAAGCTAAGCAGATAATTGTACCAATTGTTTGCTTTGAACACACAAACACAGGAGTGTATATCCTTTATCTATTGGATTAAGTCATACCTGTTGCCAATGCATAAAATGATCATTTCATTTCTTCTGAACTGAATTTTTTCAAGGGTTATGGTGGTGGTTGGCTAAACACATAAATATATATTTTGTGAGTTTTCCAGTTATAAAGAAGCACATTTTCTCTCAATCATATATATATATATAAGTCATATTGATAAGACGTGTTTTTCCTAATTTTTAATTTCAAGTTGTCCTTAACATAAGATTTTACCACCTGTAAAAGAGGAATACAAACCCAGTCTGGAGGCAATCCTGCACCATTCCCCTTTCAATACACAGGAGGAGCTTCTTACTGAGCTGGATGTCATCAACCCCCCCGTATCCCCAGACAGCACTGGCACACGGATCATCATCTGGAATCTCCGCAGGTCTGTCTATAATCCATGCACATGTTTTATTCAGGGATGAACAGTGATAGAGGCCACGTGTCTGTCTTGTTTATGCTATGTTCTTAATAGGACATCAAGCAAAACACTGGAGTTTGATTTTGAGAAGGACCGTTACGACATCCGAATTCCATCAGATGTCTATGAGGCAAAGACGGATACTGGTCATCAGGTCATACCATACATCCCTGAGATTGTGTACTCTCTGCGGGTAAGGACCAATTATGTGCATGTCCTTAAAAGAGTTATAATGACTGTGTAATGCCCAATTAAAGCGATACTTCTTTTTTTTTTTTTGCTTCAACCGCATGTATTCACTCGTTAAAATATGCATGTATTCATACTTTATTTATGCAAGCATTAAAAAATGTTTTGGCTTACTTAGTGAAGCCAAGGTAGTTGTTATTTAATTAAACGTAGCATAATTGTATGTAATTTGTGTGTATTCCAAGTGAAAAATATCAATAAAATTATTCATTGTTTTTTTTTTTTTTTTATGGCCACAGGCATATTGCAGTATTCTGTACCTGAGACCTCGAATGCAGATCATGATACGAGGTCAAAAGGTGAAATCAGAACTCATTGATAAAGGTTTAGCCTCCAGAAAAACGGACTACTACAAGCCCAATTTCAGTGTATCCTTTTGTGACTGGTTCTTCTTAATGTTTGCCTCTGGGGGGGGGGGGGGTTCTGAATAAGTCTTTAGAAAAAGGAAAAAAAAAAAAAAGGACTTTGCTCCCAAAGTGTCTCTATCTCTGCTCTTGGGTTTTCCTTAATTTTTATTTTAGACCAGACGTATTCCTATCAAGTTTGGTTATAACACCAAAAGCAAAGATCAGTATGGCATAATGATGTATCACAAGAATCGTCTCATCAAAGGCTATGAACGTGTGGGCTGCCAGCTTAGGGTGAGTTTCTGCTGATACCATTAGTGAATCTGTTGATCACACATTTGAAGTGTTTCTGCATGTTATCATCTAGTGTTTGACTTTTGTGAATCTTTGCCTTCTACAGGCCAACAACCAAGGCGTTGGCGTCATTGGGATAATTGAGTGTGACTTTTTGGAGCCCACCCACAACAAACAGAGCTTTAATGACACAGATAAGTACAGGTATTAATCCAACTGTGGCTCAGGCTGTTTAGGACACATTGGTCCTGCACACTGGCCACATTAGGACAGCTCATTTAGGACACACCGATAATCAATGTCGCTCACCAACACAGCATACAGCATTTTACCTTACACCTAGAAAAAATAAATTTGAACGCCAGGGGGTGTCTGTAGCAATTTGGATATTGCAGTAAGTGCCCTAGATTATATTTTCATTAATAATGCAGTGAAGTACCTTTTCTTCTGTAACTTGGGAACAGTTGTTTGATTTTGGCCTTTTAATCTTCGGCATAATTTGGCCTTAGTGAGTTCAGAGTCCTCTCAGCTGCCTTTCTCCTCTCTCAGACTTTTAGTTTCAGTGTTAAAGAGCTTTGTGAATTACTGTCTTTTTTTTTTTGTTTGTTTGTTTTGTTTTTTTTTAAAAGGAGTCCTAATGTTACTAATACACACATTTCTGCTGAATCAGCAAGTTAAACATTAGCATTACGCTTAAAGGCTTTGCACATACTGGGCCTGGTGAAATGAGAAGTGACTTGAAAAGAGCCTAATTTCTCATTACAGGAAAACTATTACTAATTTGGGGAGCAAACTTGAGGACTACTGGAAAGAGATCCGCTACAGGTGGAACAAAGACAATCCGAACAGCACCATATCCATGGAAGATATCATGTTAGTACCTTTGCAGTGACTGACAATCTGTTTTGTATCTGGCTAACAATTCTCCTAGCATTCTCAGACATTTGTTTCCATCTCTGACACCAGGAAGCGTCCAGATCAAAACTGGGTGCAGTGTGATGAATGTTTGAAGTGGCGTAAACTCCCTGATGGGATCGATTACAGGAAACTGCCAGATAAGTGGTCCTGTAATAGCAACCCTGATCCTGAGTTCAGGTAAACAGAACTTTAATCTTGAACCCTGTGGCAATAATCAGAACCTGATCTTATAAAAATTTGCTCTGAGAGTGTTGTTGATGCTATCTAGATGAACTTTCATTCATCTTCTACCCCTTATCAATTTCCGGGTTGCAGGGGGTGCTAGAGCCAATCCCAGCTGACATTGGGTGAGGGTGGGGTACACCCTGGACAGGTCGCCAGTCCATCACAATGCCAACACAGAGAGACAGACAGCCACTCACACTCACGCTCAGACCTACGGACAATTTAGAGTCACCAATTAACCTAAACGTGCATGTCTTTGGATGGTGGGAGGAAACCCATGCAGGCACAGGGAGAACATGTAAACTCTGCACAGAAAGGCCTCAGGCCTGGGAATCGAACCCGGGACCTCCTTATTGTGGGGCAAAAGCACTAACCACTATGCTGTCGTGCTGCCCGGGATGGAATTTACTCTTCAGTATTATTTATGCATATATTCCAACATTAGGTGGCATTAGGTGGTCGAACCCGGGACGGTGCGATAATGTGGCGTGCATGCTAACCACTCGACTACCCATACTGCCTACTCTGCAGTATTATTTCCAAATCTGCACATAAGTCTTGTTTATGGTACTTGTCTGCTTTAAAAAGCATGCTGTAAATCTTTTAATTGGAAAGATGAATTCCCAACTCTGTATTGTTTGCAAAACTGTGGCTTGTGTAAGAGCATGTAATGATTTGTAACTTATTAATATCATCATCGTCAGTATCAAGATAAGTAACCCGAATTAACTCTTGCTTGACCACAATCATAATCACATTACCGCCCATTTTTCAAAATGTTATGAAGTATGAATTTGGTCAAGAGGCATGATTCATGAAAGATTTTCCCACCAAAGGGTTATCTTACTACAGACTACTGTTTAGATTAGAGGAACTACATGGGCTGTGATGGCTGATAGCTCGGTGGGCCATGGTGTGAGGTTTTGGTCTAAGCAGATCAATGTAGACATAAGGCTGAGTAAAACTGCCAGTCTGCCTACTGCAGAGTCCAATGATAGGTCAAAATATCATATAGTATCTCCGTTTGGTCTCCATATGAATTCTCACCCAAGACACATTCTTGTTATCATATAACTGTCTCATTACTCTGGCGTGGATGTTTTCAAATGTTTTCAGTCTCTCCTAATTTTGCTCTCACAGGAGCTGCAATGTACCAGAGGAGGCTGAGGACTCTGATGATGAACAAACTTCATACTCAAAGACATATAAACAACAGTAAGTCACAGATTTCTATTTGAATACCTTTTGTTACTCAGTGTAATTCATCATTTGTTGTTGTTGTGGGTCCTGACCTCATTTATTCTTAACAGAGAGAGGGAGGAAAAAAAAAAGAAAAGAGAAAAAGTAAGGACACATATTCTCCCTCTATTTCTGTTCCTGTTTCATCTTATAGAATTTCTCACACCTGATTTTGATTTGGATTAAATAATTATTTTAATAGTAATGTATTCTGATTCCAATTGAAAACAAGACATCATTAATAATTTTTTTTTAAATGTGTTCAACCAGGAGGAGGAGGATCGAAGGCATCAGGAAGAGCAAAATCTCGCTAATCTTGCCAGGCAAAACAAGAATTTTATGAAGCAAGTTCGTCGAAAGTGCCATTTCGTTGGATACAAAGAAGTGAGGCATGACGAGTAAAGTTGTTTGATATTGATCAGGATAAAAAATAAGTTTCCACTCCCATCATTTCAATAAATTAAAAGCGTGGATATGGTTTTGGAACATTAACAATTCCAACTGAAGAAAAAGCATATGTCTATCTCTCCGTTCTCTTTTTGTCATTTTTGTTGGTAGACTGACAAGTCTCCCAAGAATCCCACCACCCCAAGGAGTAGGATTAACACAGAATCACTGCAAGGGGGAGCTGAAAGGGCAGAATCCTCTTTGCTGAGATCTTCCACCATTTCACAAGCTGGTAAGAAAAATTTTTATTTCCGTCTCAGTGAAAGCGAGAAAGTTTGAGAAATTAAAATAGGCCCATTTTCTGTCTCTGCAGCTTGCAGCCCTGCCAGCAGCAGTGGTCTCCCAGTTGTTACTGATGTATACTCTCTGTCACCTGATATCATGAGGTAGGATTTTTGTGAGATGAACTACAGTTAAATTTATTTAAGAAGTGTATTAACTGTGTGTTATATACACTGCAGGGGGAAAAGAACACAGCAGACTATTCTACAAATCACACCCAAAAGACCTCGACTAAATGGGTCTACATCAGGCAATCCTTTATCACTGAATGTGACACCCCTGTGCTCTCCATCGGTGCCTGCTGAGGAGGATGATGATGATGATTATACTGATGATGACATTGTCATCTTGGAGAATGCCAGTACACCCAAGCCAAATAAGCCATGCTTTGATGTGACTAAAGTGAAGATAGAGCAAGAGCGGATTGATTCTAATATCGGTCGGTGTAATGATGATGTTGCCGTCAACGCTGATGCAGGAGGAAGGAACTCTACAAGGACAGCATCAACCAGCCCCTCCCCAGCACCTCCTCAAGAGCTGATGAGCACCACCACCCAGACAGAAATACCAGAAGTGAAGAAGGAAGAAGAGAGCCAAAATCAAACAGAAAGCATTGGGGGGACTGAGCAGAACACATCTAATAAAAAGAGTTCACACATGGACATTGAGCAAAGTGTAACTAAGCAAGAGGAAGACATGCAAACTCACAGTGCAGAAAAGCAAACCTTGCAGAATGGACTGACACATCATAAAAATGACCAAGCTTCAAGACCTACATCTGCAGATATCAGGGATCAACAATTTTGTCCACATCACCCCTGCAGTGACACTGCAACACAGGGACAACCAGACCAGCTGCTGCAGCTCAAGCAGCTAACAGCTCAAGAGAGAGACAGCTACAAAGAACAGGTCCATGAACTTACCTGCAAGCTACAAGACATGCAGAGGAGACTGCAGGAGATGTTTGAGATGAATGTGAAGGAGGAATGCTCTCCAAAGGCCATACAGACAGAGGAGGCAGAAGAAACAGAGGGGGAAGACTACAAAAGTCTGTATGAGAAGGCCAAAAAAAAAGTAGATGAACTGATTAACGACAAAGAGGCTTTACTTGCAGCTGCCGAGACAAAGAACAACAATGGCCAAAATGAAGAAAAAGACATTAATGACATGACAATGCAAATCAACTGTCTGGTCATGGAGCTGGATAAAAGAAACCAAGAGAACAAGGATCTGCAGTCAGAGGTCAGTGTTTCTGTCAATGTGCATATGGACATCCATATACACATCAACAGGGCATTAAGACTTGAAAAAATGTGAACTTATCCTTTTAATGTGGATCTCAAGAAGGAAATTACTCCCAAATCTTAACCTTTGAGAACATTATGTGTAACAAAATAATATAAATTCAAAGGTTCACATGCTTCAGTCTTGAAACACACCAGTCCTCTTCAGCTAAGTGGAGGTGGTGGTGTGATATCATGTCATGTAAATGTGCAATTTGCATGTTGTAAGACTTTGAGATTGACTTGGGAGTGTTTTTGTTGCACCCATCTTAGTTTGATTAGAATGAAGAAGATTTGTGGCAGAGAGCTCTCAAACAACCCTAAACAACGATATGTGTATATTTTATCATGTGCCATACTTGATGAATATCTTTATGTTATTTTCTTTCCTTTCTGGGTTTTCTGCATTCATGCACCATCAGGTGGACGGGCTGACAGCGGAAAAGGCAAACCTGGCAGCACAGTGTGAGCAGCTCAGGTTGAACCTGCAGCAGCAGAGGGAAGATGCACAAGAAGGAAGCACAACTGCACAAAGAGCCACTGCTTCGTCTGTACAAATAGCGGGAGAGGAGTCTGCAAGGACTTCAGTGTCTGGCTCAGAAACATTCAAAAGGTTAGATTGGTGAAAAAAAACACTCCCCATGTGTTTTTGGAATAATCACAATATCATCACAATTAAGAATCATGTTTGTAAAAAAAAATTATGGAAACATAGCACAACAATTACATTTGTCTTCCTGTTCTCTCCCTTACTTTCAGTTTGATTGAGCTTCGCCGGAATGTTAGCCGCCTCCTTGTCACCTACATACCTGCTCTGGACCTGGGCCAGGTGAATTATGAGTGTAATGTAATTGATGAGATCCTTGAACAGGTAATATCTGATGTGGATTCCTTCAAAGCAATAGGGCAGAGGTACGAAACATAAAATTAATTAACAAATCATCTCCTGGACAAAAGTACAGCTGTAAATATTTAATATGAACTTGTGAGTTTGAGAAATTGAGCAACATGTATTTGAATGTATGTAAAGCTAAAGATATTTTAATGATTTACAGTGAATATAACAAAATTTATTTTGTTTTCTTTTTCTCAGAAGTATAAAAGCATGTTATTGGCCAGATAGGTGGATTAAGTTTTTGGTATGATTGTATTGCTCTGTGTTAACATCCTAACCAAATTCAAAACTCGTATTTTTGTTTTTTAACAAAGACCAGGGTCTTGCATTGTTTTCTCCTAAGTTTTAATTAAATCGCTATATGAACATGTTGTGTGTCATGTATATTTTGTGTTCAATGTCTTTGCTCTGTGCTAAAATGCTTTGCAGCAGTGTCATTGGCATCCTTGTCAACATCTGTATACATGAGCTAGAGCTGGCAATGAGCCCTTCAGTGTGTTTCTGACTGATACAAACTGAAACTTAACTGAAAGTGTTATCATAAATGTACTATTGAGCCCTTGAGAAGAGGAAATTGAGAATGAATGCAAATTAACTGAATCTGAATAGTCATGCAAAGAGTTCTTCCTCTCTGTGCTGAAAGGATGATTAGTGACCTTTACCCTAGGTCCACATTTCCCAGCATATACAATGGGGAGGTCATATTTTTCTTTTAAACAACAGTGAGCAGTATTACTGGACTATAGTAAGCCTAATTCCAACTATTGGGTTACTTTTTGTGAAAACCAACAACAAATGTAAGAGTATAGTTTAGATAGATTGGTCCAGATTAACCCAAACTTGCTGTTGTTGATGGTTGTAGTGCTTGGTTTGCTGAGATGTTAACTGTTAATCGCTCCCATTTTGTTGATTTGTATTGTTTCTTATTTTATGTAAACTTTGCAAAATCAAAGAAAAAGAATGGGCAATTTCACTCACTAGCATGAAAATTAACAGAGTTGTATAGACAGGGCAAAAATATAGTTTTGTTCCTTTTATTTAGATTCATTTATTATTATTTTTTTATGACATGAAACCAAAATCGACATTTCATAGTCACAGATTTCCATAGATTTTTACAGAAGTTTTACAAAATCCAAAACTATGACTTTTTTTTTGCTTTCAAGCAGTGATAATGCCTCAATTAGATTTACCTCAGGTAGTCCTTCAGACAGGGAAATTCACAAGAATATCTCTCTCTCACACACACAGGTGCGTATTGTTTTTTAGAATGAAAAAGTGAAAAGTCACTGCATAAACAACCATTAAACAACGAATAAACAACTCCAAAAACACGCAATTGTGTAAACAATCATATAGTGATAATAATAATATTTGCCAAAAGCGAGGGAGAAGTACAAAGTAGAATCAGGGCGATAATATTAAATGTGTTGTATAAAAAAAATATTATATTGTAACCAAACGTTGAATTGTATATATCATTTCTTGCATCATACTGGATAGGGCTTAACGCGCTGAAACGTCATCATTAGGCGACGTCCTTTTCGGAATTTCGTCCAATCACTGCAATACGGTTACCGGAAGTTTTGAACGAACAGTACGCGGGAAATTACTAAAAAGTCTTCATCTTGACAACAGAGGAGGTAAAATACTAATGGGCTTATTTTGAAATAACTTTAGTTCTAATGATAAGCAAACATAAGTCGGGTTGATTTGCCACTAACATGTTTCTACAAACTGTATCTTTGACGACGTCTGTCTGTGCCACATTAGCCGCAAATCATCCCACAAACCACTTTAAACCCGCTAGTTTTTTTTTTTTTTGCTAACTTTTTTAGCTTGTTGTAGCATTCGTTTCGGGTTACTTTTGGCTAATTTAGCAATTTCCATCATTGACTCATCATATGTTACCCTTTATGTATTTGGCAGTATGTAAAAATAACCACGAGTTAAACGATAACCTTACGATGTATTCGTTTTTATTCCCTCCTGATTTCGGTGTTGGTCGTGAAGAAATGAAAGTCGTAACGTGTGAGATTGCATGGCACAACAAGGAGCCAGTCTACAGTCTGGACTTCCAGCACAGCTCCGATGGACGATTTCACCGACTGGCCACGGCTGGAGTGGACACAACAGTCAGGGTGAGTTAGAAAAGAAAAGAACATGTTACCTTCCCAAATACATCAATGGGTATCAAGGTAGTTAAGGAGTAAAACATTTTACTATACAATGAACTTTGAAGCATCTTGGTTAATGAAGTAATTATTTGGAAAAGACACAGAAAAAGTGCAAAATATTAGTTTGAGTGTTTGGTCTTTCTTACCACTTAAAATATATTTATCAACAGCAGTTTGTTTTCTAACCGGGTTACAGAGAGTGTTTATTGATTTTTGTTTCCCTGATGCTGATGTAGCTGTGGCGGGTAGACATGGGAGCAGATGGAAAGGCAGCAGTGGAGTTTCTGTCTAATTTGGCTAGACACACCAAGGCTGTCAATGTAGTTCGCTTTAGCCCTAACGGAGAGCTGCTTGCCTCAGGAGGCGATGGTATGTCTCATGTGTTAGATGGGTGCCTTACCATTCACTTGGCAATGATGTTTATCTCACAATATGGCAGAACCCATTAAAAATTAAAAATTATTTTATACAGATGCTGTGATTCTGCTGTGGAAGCTCAATGACTCTAAGGAGCCTGAGCAGGCACCTGTGTTTCAGGAGGATGAAGATGCTCAGCTAAACAAGGAGAGCTGGTCTGTGGTCAAGACACTGAGGTATACAGCTTTGACTCTTTTAATCACAACTTCAAGACTCTTAGACTATGTTCAGACACTCAATAGCACTGCAATAAGACAGGGTCAAAATTTAGACTGTTTTCTGTAATGCAAAAATGGCCAGTAAATAATGGAAGTGCACATTTATGGTACATTCATTTGCTAGATAAAAAATTCTCCCATTGTGATAATACTTTATAAAATAAGTCCTTGTAATATTATAAATCACTGCTCATACTCTATCGTACGTAGTATGTTGGACAACTCTGTTTTTTTTTTCCACTGCACTTAAATCACTAAGGTTGAGACATTCATTTTTCAGGTTTAAGCTTCTAAGAGAAGCAATACTTACTCACATATACAGCAGCATTAAACCAGACAAAAGAAATAAAGTAGGCATGACAGGACAGGTCACAGACTAATAATAATTATTTTATTTCATTATTGCCTATAATAAAAATAATTATGGTTTAATGATTGGTTTGAGCATGGAAATGTATTTGTTCTGTGTTTAGCATTTTGCTCTCTGATAAGGTTTTGATTTTGCTTTTTTTATACCTCTGTGTATATCTTGGTTCACACATGATACAAACATTATTTTGTTTTATTTAAATTTCTAGCTATAGAGAGCCATTATTTGATCTGTTTTTAGGGGTCACATAGAAGACGTGTATGACATCTCTTGGACACGGGATGGAAACTTCATGGTGTCTGGGTCTGTTGATAACACTGCTATTATGTGGGACGTCAATAAAGGTTTGCATCTAGTCATGGATACAAACTATGTATGTGTTGCTTAGATTTGTTTTGCTTGATCTGCTAAGTTAAGTACTTCGGTCATTCAGAGCATGCTGCATAATGTTCTGTAAAACTTCATAAGACATATCTCTTTTTTTTTTTTTATTCATTATGTTGGCTGCAACTGTTTCTGTGTCATAGGACAGAAGCTGTGTATCTTGAATGACCATAAGAGCTATGTGCAGGGGGTGACCTGGGATCCTCAGGGGCAATATGTTGCCACACTCAGCTGTGACAGGTACATTAACACACTTTTTAAATTGTTGCAGACAATTTTTTTTGCCTGTCATTCATTGAGCTATTGTTTTTGCTGTTGCTTAGCCAGTCACTAATCACTGACAGTGGAGTTTCAGCAGCCAAATGCTCATGATCTTTTTGTTTGTCTTCCCCTTCAGAGTAATGCGTGTGTACAGCACTCACACCAAGAAGAAGGCTTTCTGTATCAGTAAAATGAGCTCAGGACAACTTGCAGAGGGCGAGGTCAGTATAAATGAGTTTTTTGTAATGTTCAAAGGAGTCAGATGTAAATGAAGCAACTTTATTTCAATCTGTTTTTTGTCAGAAAAAGTACAGTGAAACCCTTCAGCCAACCTGATACTTAAATGTACATGGACCTCAAAGATCTTTCTTCTAAGCTTCTCGCTTATGCTTCAGTCTTGGCCGCCTGATGATTAAAATGTTTACAATGCTCCCAGATAATACTTTTATTGTCGTTTACATTTATCTTTTAAATTGTCATATTGAATTCCATCACATCTTCAGAGACGTTCTCAGTCCCACATATCTATCTTTGCAGGTTAAGCAGTATAGGATCTTCCACGATGACAGTATGAGATCATTCTTCAGACGTCTGTCATTCACACCAGATGGGTCTTTCCTGCTTGCTCCAGGTACATAAACAGCATTCTCAAAATGTGGCTTTTTTCTGCATTTGTCTGTTGGAACTTGGTGTTGTAAAAACACTCTTTTTGTCATCCTTTTAACCTCAGCGGGATGTGTGGAGATTGATGAAAACATCATAAATACTACCTATATCTTTTCCAGGAAGAGCCTCAAGAGGTAATTAACCCAGTGGAATTCAGAGTAAGCACTGGCCCCTTTAATGCTAGTAGATCAAGTACGAATCTCTTTCTGTGTCTTCTAGGCCTATCGCCCACTTGCCATGCCCAACTAAAGCTACATTGGCTGTGCGTTGCTGCCCTGTATACTTTGAACTGAGAACCAAGAAAGGAGAAGGCAAGGCCACACCCCTCCAATTACTTAAGAGACAAAACTGATGAAGTCATTTTTTATCGTCTCTACTCTTCAATTCTCTTTCCTGTGAATATTTTTTTCATTCTGTTCTATTTCTATTCCACAGATGGTTCTGTCCAAGCTCTCCCCAACATATTCCAGTTGCCATACCGTATGGTGTTTGCAGTGGCATCAGAGGACTCCATCTTCCTGTATGACACTCAACAGGCCCTTCCTTTTGGCCTGGTGTCAAACATTCACTACCACACACTCAGTGATCTCACATGGTGAGCTAGAACTTCTCTCTATTGGCTTTGTTTATGAACACATTCTCTCACAGCTTAACGCCTTTTCATATGAGTCACTGTTGGCATTCATATATGTGTCTTTGGCTCAGTTGCCTCTTCTTTCATTTTCCATGGCCAGTCACTCCTCTTAGCTGATCTCTTGTTATGAGGGGAGGTAGAGTGATCTAGTTCAGAATGGTTGAATGAATAAATGAGATGAGGAACCAAAGCCAACCTTTTTGGAAGTGCATTATTCCCGTTCAGATAATTTGCAATATACACCAACAGCAGCTTTGAAGAATAAGTTCACATTTTTTTCTCTGTCTGTGTCAACAATGCTTAAATGTATTCCTTGCACACAACATTAGTTACAAATGTCAAAGGGATGTGTGCATTACTCATGCTTTACGGTTGCACTGACATGTTTCCGCAACATCCTGTTTAGGTCTTGTGATGGATCCTTCTTGGCGGTCTCCTCCACAGACGGCTACTGTTCCTTCCTCTCCTTCTCTCCTGGAGAGCTTGGCACTCCCTTGAAGGAGCCCCCCACACTGGAGGTCTTTGTTGCAAACAGTGGTGAGAAAAAGGGCAAGAAGTCATCAGCAGGCAAGATATCATCTCCTGTGTCCCAGGCATCAAGCTCAACCCCAAGTCTCACATGCCAAACCAGCCTGGGAAAAGATGCCCCCTCTGTTAGTCCCCCAGAGGAGAGGAAGAGCACCCCCACTACCAAATCCAAACCTCAGCCCCGTAGGATCACACTCAACACCCTGGAGGGTTGGGGGAAGCCCACAACCCCCAAAAATGCTGCTCCTTCAGTACCTCAGGCATCAACATCTGGGAGCACAAGTGCCCCATCAACTCCCCAACCACACATTGCCCCTTGCACCCCCACCAGCTCCTCCAAAAACCAGATATCCATCACACCCCTCAGTCTCTCCACCCCTAAAAACCTCAACAGCACTAATACTTCTGGGCCTACCACTCCTAGGGGTAAAACCACCCCAAAGGGGCCCACCCCAAGGTAAATATAACAGGAACTGGATGTTTGATTTTGTCAGACTAAGTAACGGGAAACAGAAACAGGAAATTAATCTCTTACTATACCGCTGAACCTTCCTATGAGCACAGGAACATCGTGATAATTTGAATGTACATTTGTTTAGTCGCCTGAGGGCCTTTGTTTTGCATTTCTATCACTTTCTTTTCTTTAAATATTTCACCTACAATTTTCTGAAAATTGGTGATAAATACCTTTTACAATAATCTAAATCTCGCAGCAAAGTAAGATATTTAATTCATGGTTTTTGAGAAAAGTCACAAATCCTCATATTTCAGAAGTTAATGTATTTTTCTTTGGCTATATCCACGTTACGAAAACACAACAGTTTGTGAAAGAATTGGAATAATTGGAGTAGGAATCAATAAAATTCCTCTGAGAACAAATGCATTATCAGATCAGAAGCCAGCATGAGGTGGTATGGTGATGCTGTGAAATTTCATGTAAGAAATTAGTAGAAGAATGCATTTAATTCTTTCTGCAATGGGATTATTCTAAACTTTGAACCCACGAAGGGTCCTGAAAGTTGGTTTTAGATCTTCTGTTGATGAAGAAGGCAGTTGCCACCCCATAGTATGGTAATTTATGGAAATGCTTTAAGTATTCAAATAGTATTTGAGTGCAGTCAGACTGAGGAAGTAAATCCACAGTCATCACCCAAATGATAAGGAAAAATAATCTTATTATTTCTATAGATGCAGCACTCTGGGCTTTAAAATTTGTAATATATATGTTTGCTTGTGTGTTTATAATGATCTTTAAAACCTATAAAGTAGTTATTAGTTACAAGTAGTTTCATTGGGCTTGTGTTGTTTTGGTTAGTTTCAATGTACTCAGTGCTGGCAGCGAGAACAGCGAGCATTCGTTGGACCCCCCACTGACAGTAAAATAATAATCTGTCTGCCAGACTGTTGATAGAACAATGCCAGTTCCGTGCATGCATGTGTGCTTTGTATCTGTAACATTGGGTGGGGTGGTTGTTTTGACTAGATGTAACTACTCTAACAGTTGGCAGCGACTGAATCAGAAAAAAGAAGATGAATTGCAGTGGAACTAAGTCCATTTTATCTTAGTATGTGCTTGTGTGTTTTCCATTGATCGCCTTACCATTCATGCTTTTACTTTTTGTTTTCAGGAGAGTATCTTTGACTCCTGTTGCATCTCGATCTCCAGCTGTTGGTTCACTCTTCAGCACTCACTCCTCCAATGATGGCAAACAAAAGGCCAAACACGGTTAGTAAGGGCAACTTCTTTGGCTGTTGTCCTTTTTATTGTAAATGTCACGAGAGGTTTGAGAATTTTAAAACACATATACATATTCATTGATATTCATTGAGGAAAATGTACTTATGATCAGGAATGCATCTATCCCTCTTCATTTTCCCTGGGAACAATTTGGATACATCAACATTGCTCTATTTTTTCAGTTTTAAAACCTCGTAACTCATTCAGGTCATAGTTACAAGACATAACATTCGGCATGGAGTTTCTCTTTTCTCTTTTAAAACATACAAAGAAACTATATTGATTGACGATGAGTTAAAACATAATCCCAAGTTTAGATATATGCACAAATGCAAGCTTGTCATATGTAACCCCTTCTCTTGCTTTGCTCTGTATTTTTTTCAGAACGTCCTTCTCCTCCCACGGATCCAGTGTGTCAGCCTCCAGAGTCCAAACGGCCCAAGACCGATGACCTCCCTGCAAATCCCAGTGTCACCCATGCCTAGTGTTTACGCAAAACAGTGTGGTGCTATATTAGAAAACTGTACATTCAGCAAAGCGCAATGAAGCCTCAAAACAAAACCACTGAGGCTCCACATGAATATCATGCAATAGCATTGTCTTTAGCATTGATATGTCTGTACTTAATCCAACCAGATGCAGCTTGTACACTATGAAATGCGTTCTGCTAAATAACAACACATCCTCAAGTTAACTCTTTTAATTTTGTTTAACATCGTACAGTAAACTGGTAACAAATTAACTATAATTTCACTTGTTTGACATTGAGATACTTCGTACTGTTGTAAAAAGAACATTTGTCTCAGTCAATCAAGAGCGTGTGATTGTGAAATTACAAACCTGAAGAAGACGAACATGCACTTTGAGGTTTAGTGCTTTGTGTTAACTGTGTAGAGTCTTCCTATGATGAAGACTGGTGCAGCAGCTTGAGTGAAACGCTCAGAACTGTCATTTAAGTTTCTCTTATACTGTCTAATAAAGGAATTTTTGTATGCAGTACATGTTGTAGTGGTTTGTGTGGAGTGACTGGGATGATTCATGCTTTCTTGATAAGCACCTGACAGTTATGTAAAACATTTACTTCTATTAGAAAAATGACCAGGACAGCTAAGGGTTTAAAGGAACCTTTGTGAATCAGGTCAACATTGTGAATATAGATCATGGATTGCGTGCCCTGTCATATATACTACACGAAGCTGCCGCTCTCCAAAACGCATCAGGATTTAAAACTTTGTTGCCTCTATGCCTGGACAGCTTGACATCAATCGAAAAATTTATTTCCAAGGTTTTGACCCTAAATACCAAATTTCAGTTAAGTCACATTACTAAATGTGCTAGATAAAATGAAGAACACCTACCTTCCAGTGTGACTAAGTCAGAGGCAAGACTGAAGCAATCCAGTAGAGATAAAGTGGGTTAACCTCAAAGGAAACCAGTCATCCTCAGATTATGTCTGAACTGAAACAATTCTATAAAAAGAACTATCTGAAGTTTGGCAGATCTTACAACAGCTAATGGAAGAGCTTGTTTGAGGTTACTGCTATCAAATTACTTACTTTTTCATCTAGCACTGTGGCAGGTTAATGGGTGTGTTCACGATTGACCTGAATCATTATAACCATGTTTTACCATTTGGCTCTTTAGATGATGATCAGATAATGCAGGAAACCAGGTAATTCCAAAGGGTTTACAGACTAGAAAAAAATGAAGAATGTAAACTACCCTCAGGCTGAAAAGCCAGTAAAATGAAAAATAAATGTAAAGGACACGACCAGTGTTTCAATGGTAACTATTAGTTCATTATACTGTTTTTTGTTGCTCTGACTCACTTTCACCATGCAAACTGCTCAATGCAAACAGCCAAACTAACTTGTTGAAATCTCTTTCAAACTCTCTTACACTCTCATTCCTCAAAGTACACACACATCTTATTTCATAGTGGTGTAGGTTTGCTGCCCAGATTATTGAATCAATGCAGCATGCATGCAAGCACAAGCAAATTAATGTTGGGAGTTTTGGGTTTATTTGTTGTAAAAAATGTTAGACAACCCTTACTATTTACAAAACTAGAGTTTTTGTAAAGTTTTCAAATAACTTTGCGTTGTTACTATGCAGTCTTCCTCTTTTGTAATTTCCCCCTTCATTGCTATTTGTCTGTTATATCTTGATTAAATAACCACAGTTTTGTTTTGTTTTTTTCTGTTTGACTGCAACATTCAGTGATTTCATTTCAAATACAGCAGTGGTGTATTAATGTGATACAGATGTTTTTCTGTTACATACAACAAGGTCAAGCGATTTCAAGTTTTTATTATTTTGTAACAACGCAGCCAAAGCCATTGGAAACAATATGATAGTAATAATAATCATAATAATAATGTGTTGTCATATTGAGGTAATGTGAATGACATTGAGGCAGAAGACACTGCCAACATTTGGAAATAATATGATTTCAATTTGTTCTGGCTAAATACCGTCAGCTTATTTTCAGCAGATGAGACAAAAACGGGGTGAGTGAGTGTTCCTCTGAGTCCTAACCGTGGATGTGGGGACTGTCCGCCGGGTGTATCAAGTTTGACTTGGCTCTGCGAGTGAAGCAAACACTAGTACACTGGCATCGTGAGCGAGCAACCTACCTTGAAAGGCAGCGGCCGAAAACTACATGACTGACATCTTCCTCAACCAATCACGGGTCGCCTCGCCGAAGCTCTTTAAAGCTTCTGCTAATGGCTTTTGTCTGAAGGCGGGGAGGAGTCTGGCTGGTTAGGCTGCTAACTAGCAACAAACAGAAGGTTACGAGTTTGAAAAATCCGATTCCTTCAGCGCCGGGCTGTCTTTACGGGGCCGGGAGCGGTATGAACCGGGTCGGGTTTCCGACCGGAGATTGTTGGCTGGCTTTTGAGAGGCCCTCGGCGGTGATTTTCAACATTACGGGCTGATCGCGGAGACAGCCTCGCGTTTATGTCGTTTAAGTGGCGATGCTGAGCTGATAGCTGCGTCATCATGTTGCTTCCGACTCGAGTTGGCGAAAAGAAATCTCAAGTTAACGCCGGAGGTGAGGCTGCCCGCCGTCGACCAGCCCCGGAGGCCACTCCCGACCCCTGAAGTGGAAGGGAGACGGAGCTGGTGAGAGGTCGGCGAGGAAGGCTGCGTGCTCGGCGCCCGTGAAACTGGTGGACTTAACATCAGTTGGCTTGGCGCTGCTGGCGCGGTTCTCTCCCGGACGAATTTATCATCCACGCTCGGATGGACGGTCAAACATTTCTGTTGACGTTGCGTAACGTTAGAAACCACTACATTTTTTTATCCTCCAGAAATAAGACCTGACGTCTTCGAAACGGAGAGTGCTGCCACGGGTTATATTTGGGGATGTTGGTCGCTTGTGTTCTGACGGTGAGAAGTGATGCCCGCAGTGACAGTTGAGGTACAAAGCAGGAGCTCTCGGTGAAGTGAAGCCGACCCGCATCTGAAGGAAAAAAACGACCTTTATCAAGCCCATAATGAGAGACATTACGGTTCATTTTAGCTGACTCACATCCAGGAGGAAGGGCTGTGGAGCCGGGCTATAAGCCGGGTTTGGAGGGGGGGGGTTTTGCCGGGGCTCATTGTTAGAGGACCGGGGGTCTGTTGTTTGCTGTCACCGCATCCACGTGGACTTTGTCTCGGGGCCGGTGGGTAAAGTTTGGGCCGTAGCTCCCCCCGCAGGGGCGACCTGGCCGAGCTAAAGAGGAAAAGGGCTTCTAGGCTGGGTAAAGTTGTATTTCTAATATATTAGCGTTTTTTATATTTTAAAAAATGGCCGGCGATTGCACACATACAAATGCTCCTTATGCGAACTCTGGGACGTTTTGTCCGTCCAAGCCCTGGGCGGATGGAGACGCAGAGAGACCCGGGGACATGGAGCCAGTCGGCCGCCTTCTTCACGCACGCTGGTCGCCCAACTTCGAGGTGATAGACGGGCAGCTGTACCGCAAGAAGCTGGAGAAGGGCTTCATCAACTACCGGGAGGTTTTGGACGAGGACCGTAGACATGAGGCCATCTCCACCTTTCACCGGCGGAGGCAGGGACACCTCTCCCTGGAGGAGACCTACAAATGTGTGGCTGAAAACTACTGGTGGGAAGGTATGAACATCACTGCCTTACATCTGTCTCCATAGGACAACATCTGACTTCTTCTTACTGGTTATCTTTTCCACATCAAAGTAGAGTTAATTCCTTCCTTATTGTTAGGAAGTGTAGGCACGTTTGAAGCAGACTTTTGATTGAATCAGTGGAAGATCAAGAAACTTACTCTGTGATGAAAGATAGTAGTTCATTATGGCCAGGGCTTTTGTTGACAATGTATTTCATTTAATCTCTTTCATCGGGATCAAAAGCTAGTTCCACAAGTGTAGCTGGAGTATTGAGCCTTTAAAGTTATCGTGCCCAGCATAAATACGGGTCCTTGTCTTTGCCCACCTGTTGTCTTCACAGGGATGTTCTTCCAGATCAGAGATTTTGTCCTGGACTGTCCAGAGTGTCAGACCCAGCGCACCAAGAATACTGAGGTAAAGGAAGGTCAAAGTCAAGAAGGCTGATGTGACAAGTAATAGTAGTTTGTTTTTTGTTTTTTTTAATCAGCGCCCAATTTTTCAGCATTCCACACATTTCAAATTCACACTTTCTTACTAGCACTTATTCTTGAGCTCACACTTGTCTCACAAGTGTTTTGTCGCACGTCTGATTCCTGTAATGATGAACTTCTATCTGCTTCTCTCAGGTGGTGGGTGGTAGAGGATGTGTGACAAAGACAATGGCATCACATAGTGCTGACATGCTGAGCAAACTGAGGAGTCAGCGGGAGGCGGGGCTTTTCTGCGACATCACCCTGCGGACAAACGGCAGATCCTACTCGGCCCATAGAGCGGTTCTGGCGGCAGTCAGTGATCACTTCCAGGAAATCTTCACAGAAATGGACTCGAGCATGAAAGCAGATATAGATCTCACTGGTAAGAGCAGTAACCTAGAGGTAAAAGTGCCACTAAAAAACATCACTGAGTCCTTCTCACTTAAGGTGTTGGACCTGCAGATAAGATCAGACTCAGCCTTTGTCTTCTCTCCAGATTAGGTAGTTTAGTTCCCCTGTAATTGGACTCTCTAGAATAATGCGAGGATCACGTAAGATGATGTTCTGGCCACCAGTATGATTTATTTTAAGTTTAGTGTGTTTATGACAAATTATGTTTTGCCAGACAAACTATGGTTGCCATCAGACTTTGGCATTGTTGCAGAGAGAAGGCCAATCAGCAACTCAAACCAAAACATTAGAGTATTCATAAGGCTTTTTGTTGCTGTTATAAACAGAATTGGGTGCCATAGCTGTTCTCAGTTTTAAAGTGAACTGATTTAAGATTCAGATTGTAGTTTCAGTTTCCTCAACACTGTAATATTTAGAACTACAACAGATTATGTGACAGCGTTTTATGTTCAGTCATGGGATGTTTCTTGCCAAACACACCTTGGAAATCATACTTGGCAAAAACCCTGAATGTTTAGTGTACAAAGGCTTTTACTTCTGTCTTTTCAATGTTGGAATCTGATCATTTGTGATGCACGTTATTGTTGGGTCTGATAATCAAAAGGGAAGCATTTTACATTAATAAGAAGTACTCCCAACTGTCAGTTGTATGGGGCACCCCAAAATAGTTCCTCCCACATCACAGCTCCATTTTTGTCTTTTTTTTTTTTTTTTTTTTTTTTTTTTTGTGTTGCAAACAAGTGCAACTCAATGAACATCCTCACAGAGAGACTGTCAGAAAATGCACACAATTCTCACTACAATTAAACATTATTGCATCTCTTTATCACACTCAGATTCCCACCCCGCTTTTAAGTCTACACATGCAGATCTGTGCCTTCTGACAAATCTTTGTCTCTGTAAAATGTCAAGAAAAACACAAACATCTTCATAAAGCTCATTTGATTTGATCTATATTGGAAAATGAAAAAAGAAACCTGAAATGGTTGGAATATTTGGTGAAAAAATCAATAGGTTACATGAACCAATATATAATGAAAACTGTTTTGATTGTTTTTTGTTTCATTTTCCATCAATCAACTAAACAATTCATTGACTAATTGTTCCATTGTTGTGTTAATGATAAATTGAATTATAGTCAGTAATGTTTCAGTCATCCCCTTTGATTAATACAAACAAACAAGGCTCTCATTTCCATCTGCAGGGGCTTTTTCATTGATCTATTTGTTCATGCATTAAACAGTGACTGGTGACTCCCTTAATGTGAAAATCCAATAAATATGAAGTCACTTGATAGCTTTAGATTTACAACTTCAATTTCATTTCATTATCCCCACAGTTTGTAGGAAACTAAGAACTGTAGAGGACATACTGGTGTCAGATAGTTCAGGCCAAAGTCCAGCTGCATTTAAAAGACCTTTTGAAATGAATTCAAATTGTGATGTGTCCTGTCCAAAAGTCCCTGAAATGGAACACAGCCAGAGTCTGTTTTCCCATTTTATTTATGTCTTTGATGTAGAAGTGTCCCTGATTTAAGCAGTTGTTGTATCGTCTTCCTCCCAGTCTGCACTGTCATGTTTACACTTTGCTCCCACTCTTGCTGCTTCTCTGTGATCCCCTTTGCACACAGTTACTTTCATCTCTCTGATCTTACTCACTGATTGAGCAGGGTTCAACATATCTAATTAAAGCTGCACTTTCCCTCCTCAGGTTTCAGTGAGGACAGCCTTCTGTCTCTGCTGGAGTTCTCCTATTCGTCAACACTGTGTGTTCGTCAAGAGGACCTACCTGAAGTCATCGCCATGGCCCGACACCTGGGCATGTGGCCTGCAGTGGAAGCATGCTCTGCTCTCATGAAGGAGCAGGAACAGAAACTCCATCCTGGCAAGGGCTTTACCTCAGCCTGCACTGGTGCATATCATGAGCGTCATCACCAGCAAAGGGAAAGCAAAAGAAAGAAAGCTTTGGAACTGCAGGGGGACATGAACAACAGTTTCAATGAAATGCTGGATATGTCAGGTGAATCTTCAGAAACAAGTCCCAGGCGCAATCTGCGCAGGATGGCACAACCCCAAGGTCATAATGGCCTTCCTCTGAGTCCCTCACACAGGATGAAGCTCATGGACTTTAAATCGCCCTCTTCCAAGAAAGCTACTATACCTCGACACACCATAGCCAACCTTCAGTCACAGCGCTACTCAGCCATACCTCCATCAAACACTCGTCTTCTCCGCTCCACACCTGGAGCAGCCAAGGAGGTTCAGAGATTGCTGCCGATGCCAGAGAGCCCACGACAAAACAGAAAGCTTCATTCTATCACTCGGCTTTCGTGCTCCTCCAGGTCAAGGCCCAGTACAGCATGCAGCCCTATCAGAGTGAAGCAGGAAGTAGAGGAGGTCGGAGAAGATGAAGAGGATTATGCAAGAGCAGAAGAGAAGTACAAGCTAATGAATGTTCTGGGGTTACAGAGGACTGCTCTGCTCCCCAGACCAGAGGATCTGATTGGCTGGAGACAAAAGAAAAGACTGAGGAAGCTGAAAGCCAACAACTACTCACTGACCAAGCGGAGGAAACCCCGCTCCACTTCCCCAGGGCAACCATATGGAGATGTGACGCTGTCACTACCCCTTTGTAACCCTTCTAACGCTCGCCTCCTCAGCAAGACAGCAAAGGCCAAGCCTGTGGGCCTGTTGTGCACGGAGCAGATTGCTGCAAAGAGGCCAAAGAACATCCTGCGATGTGTCCCTCCAAGTGATAGGAGCATGCGGAGTAAAGGTGTGCTACCAGATATGTTCCAGCCCTCATCTAGGCCTTGTTTCGGGGGGAGAGAACTCAGACGGTCAGTGAGGAGGGGTGATGGTACCCACCTTCCTGCCCAGCAGCCTCTGCGACAGAGCACCAAGCGAGCTCTTGTACAAAACACAGTCAGGATCAAATCAGAACCAACTGAATGCACCATCTCAGGTCTCACTGTTTCATCAAACAGTCGTCGTGGCAACCCAACTCACAGAACCGCACCTTCACAGCAGACACGGGCCAGAAATAAGGACACTGTAGAAACGGTGAAAACACTGCGTTACAACAGTGGCCGACCAGCAACAAAGGCCAAACTTAAACGTGGCCACACGAGAAAGGTTGACAAGACTAAGTGTAAGCCCAGAGAGGAAGGTAGGAAAGTGGGGGCACAGGGGCTGAAGGGCGTCATGGACAGAGTAAAGGATAATGATGGTGGTGGGCTCCAGTTTTCACAACATGGACCCCCAACCTCGATCTACAACCACCCTCTGTACAAAGTAATTAAAGAGGAGCCGGCAGACCCAGTGCCAGTTGTTGGACCTTTTCCTGATCCTCCCTCACCAGACCTGGGTAAACGCCAGAGTAAGCCCCCCATCAAATTACTGGATTCAGGCTTTCTGTTCAGCTTTTGTCGCCCAGGAGGGGTGCCCATGGCGGGACTGAAGAAAGAGGAGGAAAGTGTAGATATATGCTTAACGCGCTCTGTGTCACAAGTTGGGGAGAAGTTTGGAGCCCCCGAAGAGCCCCCGCCCAGGGCACTGAGGGCCAGGGGGCCACCTACCCTGCCTGTGGTAAAGCGGGAGAGGCAGGAGAGGAGGGTGAGCCAAAACAGAGCTCCAAGACCCAGGGGAAACTCCAGAAACAACACTCTTCCTCTAGCCAAATCTGCTGGGCCCAAGGCCACACGGACAGTGCCAAAGGTAGATAATAGGCCAAGTAGTAATGTATGATGATGTTTGCAAGTTCTTTAGGGACCTTGAATGGGAAATACAGAAACAACACTGGAGGAAATCATTTGTCACCTCATAGTGCAGCTTTTCTTTGGAATGTCACTCTAGGTTTCATAGTATAATTTAGGGTACAGGCTCTTCCATTGCAGCCCATTATTTGTATGTACAAAAAGTTGAGTCAACTCATCCGCAACCTTCTATTTCCCCACTGTCTTCTCTTCAGCAACAAGGTAAACTCCATGCTCAGAGCAGCAGGGACTGTGTCATGCTGGATGCCGTAAGACGGGCGCGGCTAAAACGGCTTCGAGGGCCTCGTAGTCAAGCCCCTAAAGTCCCAAAGGCAGCCCATTCCTGTCTGCAATGTCCAGCCACCTACAAGGACTGCGATGCTCTAATAATGCATCGCCTCAGGCACATTGAGGGCAAGCACTGGCCCTGTCCGGTAAGACTGCCTTTCATAATCACCTTAGAACACACCTGTCATGTGTTTCACATTCTCCTTACTTTTTGTCTTCATGCTGACTTTGCATAAATGGACCAAGAGCTATACACGCAAAGTTATATGGACAGGCTCTCAGGCATAATTTTACTGTTTCTGATGCATGGACCTGCGGGCGTTAAAGTGTTGTGATGATGGGGCTTCAATGGTGTCTTTGTATGTCATAAATAAATAATGAAAAACTAAGTGATAGAATACATCAGTCCCCTTGTATAAGAAACTGCTAAAATCCACAGATTAGAAAATAGGGCTGTATCCTCAGATGTAGACATTATGTCATGAACACTGTCCCATCAGTGTGGACCAGTGTCTACCTTGTCTTTGTTTTTACTGTTAACTCTCTGTCTTAACCACCCTGCGCTCCACAGCTCTGCAGCAAGACGTTCTTTCGACTCAAGAATGTACGTAACCACATTCGCACCCATGACCCCAAGTTGTACAAATGCCGGAGCTGCATTGTTGCAGGAACCTGATGTGGCCAGAGGGTCTGCTAAGCCAGCAAAACCTGGGTAGGTAAAAAGTGACATCTTACAAGCCTGAGCTACATTATTCCAAATAGCTAATGGGAATTATATTTTGTTTTCACATTACCAATTTGAGGTTCTGTCTACAGTTGTGAAAAAAAAGAGGAGCATGCATTTAACTGTGATTATTAATGCAGAAAGAGCAGTCAATACACTTCAGTGTAATGTCATCAAACAACCTCAGTATCTGCATTGATTTTCTTTGGAGCACTTTGTGCGTTTCTTTACACAGGTTTTCTTTTGCAGGATGAAGGCTGTCGGTGTCCAACACAGGCGAACAGAACTGAAACCAGAGGCACATGATCGATCAGCAGCTTGTACATAAGGCATTTGTCACACACAAGCACAATGGTCTGTGGAAAGGCATAATTACTCAGATTCTAATCATTGCCTTTGTCAGTGATTGCTAATGTAATTTTAAATAACCAAACCAAGTTTGCTGTTCCAGTTTGTGTTTCCATAACTACAGAAGGTTAAACTTGAACATTACACTCAGGGGGTGGGGAATGTGATGCCACGGTATAAAGTGATATAACATCACAGTTGTGTATAAAATGAAATGTAAAGTGATTGTTATAATTATTACTGCTACCTATTGTTATCATTATTTTTCTATGTATAGATCAATTTTGAGTGCACTTATATAGCTTATGTTGTAAACCTAAGAAGTGGTATATAATTGAAGGTTTGGAGTGCTTAGCAGGAATACTTGAAGTGTTGCAGACATTAGAGGGAATACTTGAAGTTGGAGGCAATGATAAGAGTGAGACTACTTTGGGTGTTCCAGTGGGTCTGTGTCCTTTGGTGTGCTAACTTTAAAATGGTTAAACTAGTCTCTCCCTCCTTTCGTATTGCTCTGCTAGTTTCACACAGTCCAGAGTTGGGGTTTTGACTCTGGGCTTGTGTGATAACATCACTGCATGTGTATTTGCAGGCCATTTGTTGTCCACTGTCTTTTCTAAGGCTGCCAACTTTAAAAAGGGAAACGTCTCGTTTTTAATGTGAATTTCTGAATAGTAATCAACACATCTGTGTCATTACTGATCTTTTATTGACCTTTTCCTCCACCTCAATCAAGGACACCCTTGTTCTACTCCAACCCCCTCCACTGAGTAAATGCAATGTGTGCACATAAAAAGATGTTTCTTTCACAGACTGATTTTAGAAATAATTGAACTGTCTCTTGCTGTCTGGTAAAAGACTGAATAAATTTTTTCCTTTTACATCCTGTCAGTGTTGCTTTAACTACACATTTGCCAGTGATAAACGCCTTGACTAATAAATAAGCATTTTTTTTTAATTATTATTTATTTTATGATTGAAACTATACAAAAGCTTTATTGAGTTGGGACTAAGAATGTGGCCTACCTAAAATCCTGGCGGACCTCTTCCTTGAGGTAACCTGCAGCTTTCTTCTTAACATCTTACTAGTAATTACTTACTGCAAAAATAGATGTCACGTTTTCAATTAATTACAATAAGTTATGTTGTTTTTGGCTCTTCTTTGTTTCAAGGCTGCAACTGATCATTTCAAATATTGATTCATTTGAGTGTATTTGGTAATTCAATTGATTACTTAAAGTGTTTGAAGACTGAACAACATCTATTTTAGTCTTCCAGAGCCTAAGGTGATGCCCTTAGAAAGGTTGTTTTGTTGGATCAGCATTTGAAAAAGATATTCAAATGAGACTAATATATAACAGAGTGGGACTTTAAATCAGGACACATAAGGAACTGAAATCAGCAAATTTTTGGTGTTTCTACTGAAAATTTTAATTATACAATTGTATGATTATTAATGTAGTTTCTCTTGGAGTAATTGAATAACTTTCTGATCCTTGTGCATACCCCCTTTCTAAAAGTGAAATTGGGATGATGTGATTGATGCATCTGAGGCACTAATCCAGGCATCAAGGGAGGAGGAGGATGGGGCGACCAGTCTGAGATGAGAGAGAAATAAGGAAAACCTGAACAAATGAATCCCCTTTTTTCATCCTTCCTGGCTGACTCGTCTGAAACAGAGTTATGTGAGTTGGCTGCGTAAATCTTTTTGATAAGTTTTTCAGAAAATGGAGTAACAAAAAGTTTACAACACAACAAACAACAGTAACACAATACAATAGGAAAACAATTGACAAGTCAGTCTTGGTATGAGGCGTCAGTGCAGTGGCTTCTGGAAATCCAGATGTGATCGAAATTTTATAATGTGTGAAATTAAAAATATCAGATTTCTAGAACATTTTTGTACTTGAGTGGACATATCCAGGTGCACATATTAAAATCAAATTCACATGCCCAGGAAGAGACAGTAAACTGAGCTCATTTGTTTCTGTGCTCTCATTTAAAATTGACATAAGATGAGATAAGATAGAAGTAAGCAGACAAATTGCACGTCTGCCATGTAGAGACGAATGAATCCAAAACAGCAAAAACACAGGTCAGGTAGAGCATAAGCAAGGGAGACCAATGCGTGTTTTATTTAGGTTCAGGCTCTGCTCTGAAGGTACGCAACACTCACACACATAGTTATGTGCAAAAACAAGAATACAAAGATATTCAGTGCATGCAGGCTGAAAAAAAAAATTTTGTTTTATGTGCTTGTGGATGTGGAGAGTGAATTGTCATAATAATTTGACACCTCTGTAAATTTTATTTTGTGCTTTTTTTCCACAAGCATTAAGACCAATTTATCTCTCTCCTCCACACATACACACCACTGTGAATACAGCTCAGAGGACACATGTCGAGACCACAGAGACCTGGGGCTGTTTCCACTAACGTCAATAAATAAAGCCCAGCTATTCTAATAAATCCAGGCTGAAACTAGCCCCGTGTCCGAATTAAGCCTCAAATCGTTCCACTAACGCGGTTCAGGCTTGTTTAATCCAGGCTAATTCAGGCTCGGTTTGCACAGCCGGGTTTTGTGCTCATCTCTGAGCTATATAAGAAGCCCTGATGACCTGATGGATGGCCAAGGGTAGAAACCCAGAGCGCCTTTTTTTTTATTTCAGCCGCAGGATAAACGCCTCTAATGGAGCTCCATGAAGAGTAAAAAGTGATCATCACATCAACAAGTGAAGGGACAAGGCATGGTAAACTACTGCCATCAGACTGAATTTGTTGTGCAAGTCTACTACTTTGTTTAATGCTACATGTGTATTGTAATATTACTGTAAGGTCTTTTCAGAATAAAGCACTTTATATTGCCTTCATATGACATTTTCTGTATGAATGAACGTTTTTTTTTGTTTTTTTTTTGTAATGAATGAACATTCGCCCTTTGACCCGGAAACAGATAAGCTGTATGAATGAATGAATCACTCAACTATCCAAACATGATATTATCACTAGTCTGTCTTCTTAAAATGTGTAGGAGAACCAACATAACTACAAATACATGAAGGTTTTTGATGAGTCCTATTCTGTGAGCTGCGTGGATGTGTGACCTTTCTGATCTATTGACCCTCGACCTGCTTATTCATTCTTCTCTTAACATTTTAACAGGAGCAAACTCAGTGTCCAAAGGAGAACCTGGCAGCAGGTCGGACCAAATAAAAAAACACATTTCAGAGTGGTAAGTAACTTATAATCAAATATAAATGGTAACTCTGTGTATCTTTTTTTCATTCATTTTAAGCAGTGAGCAAAGGAGCTGGCATCGAGCTCCAATTGTACAAAACCACAGATTGAGGGAATAAAGAGGTGGGGGGGGGGCTCAAAGTGCTCGGGAACAGTATGTTGAAGGTTTTGTCCACTGAGTTCTCTCCACAGCTGTTACCATTTCATTTTTTGTCTGTAAAACAGTAATGGAATGCTTCTATCTGTCAGTGAGAGGAGACACTGTTCATCTGCTGGATCCCCCAACCAGAGATGCTGAAGCCACACCTGACCTATGTGTAAGAAGGTCCTCTTTGGTAAAACACTGAGCATCACATGCAACCAGGATCTCTCCTGCCTTAACAACTGAAGTGATGCTCTATTTGCAGTTTGATGGCCCCAGCACATCTCGGGCTTTTGATGAAGAGACGGTGTTTGCGGACACTGAGATGCCAGAGGTGAGCCCAAATGTGTAATGCCTTGGGTGTGTCTGGATCACTGGAAACAACTGCAGTCTGCTGATCATTAACATACACACTGCATGACTGGAATGAAAAGGCAATCAGCAAAGACTGAAGTAAGTAACTCTTCATGTATCTTTTAGCAAGTTTAGCAAGCTCATGAGGTCTGACATATTTCCTCCATCACAGGACATTTTACAAAAGAAGTTGCTCTTTTCTATTGAAAGAGAAAAGCTTCACATTCAGTACAAGAAAAATAAATAAATTAAAAAAATGACGTTGGAGATAAAGAAATTGGAGAAGGATCTTTATGGTGTTTGGGTGTTAATTACATTTAAGCTTTTTATGGCACAGTGTTCTTTTTACTTCATTTCATCAGCAGGAACTAATATTAATCTCATTGATGGAACGGAACTCCCACTTAACTGAGCGAGACTAACCGAAATAAGTGCAATTTTTCCTTAATCCTGCTTTGTGGAAAACACATCAGAGGAAGCATGAACATCTGTGTCTGGTCCATGTTACTGTAAAAGAGACCATGATTTACCTTCAAATTTCTCACTCCTCTGCCCCTTTTTATTTACTGGCAGTCTATCCATCACCAAAGCAAAAACACACCATACTGTCTTCATATCATCAGTTGCTGTACAGTTTGTAAACCAGTGCTAATCCAATTTTAAGTTTGCTACGGATTCCCCCTCTGGAAAACAAATAACCCATGTTTTGCTTCGTTAAACCCACAGTACCCAAACTCAACACTAGATGACAGCCTACTCTAGTAGATAACAATGGCTGCTCAGTAACAATAAGACTAATGCAAAATGGTTCCAACCATATCAAACCCTATAGCTCTGGAAAGCTCAAAATACTCATCTGCACTAGCTCAGTCTGAGGACAGAAACAAGAGGGATCAGGTTATTTTATGAGTAGAAAGCCTTTCCATGACTAATACCTAGGCAATGAAAATATGATGATGTTCTTACATTGAATTAACCCTTGCAGTGGCCATCACATTTCTAATAATCTAAATAATTTGAATGAATTGTCCTTGTTTGCAGTAAAGTGGTGAGCAACAGAGCAGTGCAAATATAAGTTGTACATGTAGTACACTGCTCTGCTCATATGCTCATACTAAAATAGTGCATTGCTGTTTGCATTATGGAATGTTTTAAAAAACGGAAAGTATGTTTACGTCCGTCTTGCATTACTGTTAGTGTTCAGTGTCTGTTGCAGTTTATCGTTGGAGTGAGACCCGCTGCCTTCCTGCTGCAGAATGATTCAGGGGCCTTGGTTTACTTTTTCAGACTCATAACCAACAGGGCTTACTTGGGTTACCTCTTGTCCCAGCAGCGACTGCATATGTAGGCTTATGTGAGTTTAAGGAGCCATGGAGAGTACGCCCAGGAACAGCTGACAATTTATGCTAGTGGGGCCCCCACATTCTCAGAGAGAGGGAGAGAGAGAGAGAGAGAGAGAGAGAGGGAGGGAGAGAGAGATGAAGGGGGGGCGGGGATGAGGGAGAGGGAAAAGAAGAGGGGGATGGAAAGTGTAAGGAGTGAGGATGGGTGAGTTCAGAGCAGACCTGGGCTGAAAGGGTGAAGGAAAAGAGAGCGAGGGAAGGGGAGGGAGAGGAGAAAAATAAAGGGGGGAGAGAGGGAATGGGAGGCTGTCTTGTTTGTAGCTTGTCAGCAATTGCTTGAGACAAGCTTCCCCTCCATGTGTGAAAGCTACTTGGCAGGAATGCTTGGGCCGTACCAAGTGTGGCCAAGCAAGAGGGGGGTTCCACCAGGAGCAACAGACCCGGATTGAGGGGCCAGTGTGTAGCTGAAGTAATCCTTCGTTGGTGTCGGCTCTTTGATGTTGTATCTTTGTGGATGTGTGTGTGTGTGTGTAAAGAGAGAGAGAGAGAGAGAGAGAGAGAGAGAGAGAGAGAGAGAGAGAGGGAAGGGAGGGGGGAGCAGTGTGTGGGTGTGAATGGGGCTTGAGAGAGTGCTCTGTATGGATATGTGCTCTCTCTCCTCAGTAGCAACAAAAGAGAGGGAATGAGACACCCCCCACACACTCCCCCTGCTCCTCTCCACCCCCCTCCAGGACTCTCAAGAGAAAGAAAGCAAAAAAAAAAAAAGGAAAAATGATGAAACCTGAAGTGGTCCTGCAGTGTGAATTGTGCGCGGGCCCTTGCATACGTGTCTGCGTGTGCCTCCGCGTGCCAGTGTGAATAGCTTCTTGGATTTAATCTGTTTACTAACAATGTGTGTGTATCCCGTTTGTGCTGTTTGTGCGTGTCTGTTTCGAGCTCCATCTGTGGGTGGGTTTCTGCATGCAATTGTCCCTGTGTGTGTGTGTGTGTGTGTGTGTGTGTGTCAGTGTGGTCATGTTATGTGTTCTCTCCCCAGCAGGGGCTGTTATTGTCTTAAGAATGCATGCGTGCGCGTGCGTGCATGCACGGGGTCAGTCTCCAGTAGCCTGTTGCTTTCTGCCTCTGACTGCTCTCAGCTCTACATCAGGAGGAAAGCACACTGAAATAAATTCCTGCAGGATTCTTCTTTGCTTGCTTCATTATCCCCACTGCTGTTGCTGTTGCTGCTGTGCACACACACACACATACACACCTTGGCTGCGTTGTTGACACAAGGCTTAAGATCCAGCAATGCCATCTTACCTCCATCTTAACGATCAACACACGACCGGTTTGTTTCTACTCCCATAACTTTCAACTCTGAACAACCAAACTTTCCTTTATCTGTTCCCATTTCATTTCCTCTCTCTTACTCCCTATCGCTCTCCTTCTCTCACTCTCAAATGTACACACACACACACACACACACACACACACACTCTGATGTTGGCAGTCACAGGGTTTTTATTTCCTCACTCATCCTTTGTGTGTGTGTGTGTGTGTGTGTGTGTCAAAAGGCAGTAAAGTTTGAGAATGTCCAGTCAGCAGCTACTGAAGAGCAGCAACCTTTACATTACACAAGGAACTCCTCTCATTCCCTCACCCCTGCTCATCATCTGTTTCCAGCCCAAGTGGAAAAAAAAATGAAGCCATGGCCAAGAAATGGGATGCAATTTTAAAATGAATTAGGCCGTGAATAATTTTCAGGATGTCAAAATGTATTGGGGTGACGACGTTTATGTAATTGGAGCACTTGGTTTCACTGGTATACAGCTTTACAGAGGAAATTCTTTATTAGGACTGGAATGCACCACACATGCAACCCATAATGAATACACACACGGACACACAGACACACACACACACACACACTTTGACAGACTCACATTTATTTTGTGCATGCATGTCTAGGCGCACACTTACACCAACACCTGAATGATGTGGCTGATGTACTCAACTGTGCTGACCTCATTTACATGTCTTCTTGAGTTGGCGCGCTGCAAAGAGGAGAGCAGAGAAAAGGAGGGAAGGGGCAGGAAAGGTTAGAAAAAGAGAAGGAAAAAACTAAGGAGATGAGAGGTAAGAGGAGGAGAGGGGACGAGGAAAGGAGAAATTGAAATGAGAGGAAACGGGGAGAGGACAGCAAAAGACGAGGAATGGACAAGGAAAGGAAATGGGTAGGCATGAAAGGAAAGAGGAAAGAAGAGGAAGAGGAGGGAAAAGAAAAGGAGAAGATGAATGTTAAGCAAATAGGTGATAATGAAAAGAAAAAGAGCTGCGCAGAGGGAGGGAAAGATGAAGACAGAAGGTAGAGAGAGGAGAGGTTGGAAGGGGAGAATAGGAGATGATGAGAAGAATAAGAGGTAAAAATGAAGGGGAGGAAAGGCTAAAGGAAAAGGGAGGGAAGGATGAGGAAACATGGCAGGGGAAGAGGAAGCAAGGGTGGGCGTTTGGGGAGGAGAAAAAGATGGGGTGCAAAAGGGTAGATGAAAAAGAGGGAAAGTTGAAAGGTAAAAGGGGCGGAGAAATGAATGAAAACTGTGGCGAAGCAAGGCAGGGATGGAGAGAGGGAGGGAGGCTGATGGAGGAAGGAGGGACGGAGGGAGGGAGCAAAGGGAAAGGGAGGAGGGTTGATCTCTGGGGTTTGAAGCACATTAGTATTCATGGGGAAGAGGAGGCCACAGACAGCAGAGAAACAGAGGGACCAGACTGAGAGCAGCACACCACACAGACACACACACATGTACGCACACACACACACACATATAAATACACTCATTGCATGTAAGCAAGGGCTCACACATCTCTCTGTATACCAGCCCACACACACACACACACTCACTGCTTGCGTGTTGTGTGGATTTAGATGCTACAGAGGGCCTAACCACTCTTTGTGAAGACACACACACACACACACACAAAGCAGCAGACAATTGTGTTCCATCTTGCCTAATATCTTCAGGTTGCACACATTAATGTGCAAACAGGCCCCGAAAATCCTCCCAGGAGATGGTTTATTGGTTGAGGCCTCTGAAACCGCACGCACCCCTGCTGGCCTCAGATCGAATCCCGCTTCAGAAGCGTCTCTCCTGTGTTTTCACCACTTCGGATCCCTTTCCCTCCTACTTACTCTGTCAATAAAAGAAGAACATACTGGAGGGCTGTAGATGACGCCTGCCTGCTTTGCTTTTCCTTTTTAGAGAAGAAGACCTTAAGCTACTGTGTACCTACAGACGTCGAGAGAAGCAGTGAAGTGCAGGTGACTCATTTCACTGTGGGAGAGGTGGGCTGGGCTGAGCTCTGGGGAGAGGGTGGAAGACAGAAAAGATTCCTATCATGTTGGAGGCCACTCACAAACCACCACTGACGGTGGCAGGAGGAGAGCAGAGAGAGGGAAGAGGAGGTGGAGGGAGAAGCGGTAACACTCTCCGGGTGTTCTATTCTTAGTCTCTCTCTCCTCAGACTTTTGGTGTGTTTGTGTGTGAGCGAGAGAGCATGTGTGGGCAGGCAGGTGGTGTACAGCTGACAGTTGATTTGCTGTGACACCAGACACACTGGCTGCCTTGGACTCCTGTGGCCTAGATATCAGAGTCTCCTGGAAGCCCCTCACACTCAATTTCACACACACACACACACACACATGTATGGTCACACACAAGCACAAACACACACTCTCAATCGCATGCACATGCTCATCTGTGTCATTCTCTTTTTTTCCCTCCTGTCTTTCTCGAAGAAGACCGACATATCACTTTCTGATTGGCATGCAGGTGGTCTCTCCTGAATGTACTTCAAGGTTCTTGGGAGGGAGAAAAAAAACAAAAAACTTTAGTTAGTATAGATAACACCAACAACAAACCAGCAGGTAAGAGGAGCCAAGCGAAAGAAAATTAGAGCTGGAAAAAGAGAGGCACAGAAAATGTGTGCAGAGAGATAAATAGAGTGAGAAAGAAGGAAAGGGCAGAAAAAGAGGAGCGGACTGATAGAGCACAGGAAGCTGAAGGAGAGAGATGGAGTGAGAGGGAAGAAAAGAGTGAGATCCCATCATGTAAACAGTCTGAAGCACTGCATAGAGATGGAGGAGGCTGTTGCCATGGCGGCAGAGGCTGCATCCTTTTGTTAAATATGTCACTCAGGGGGAATCAGGGCTAATGAGGAAGGACTTTGCGCCTGTGTTTGTGCGTGCTTGTCCACATGCACGAGTGTTTAGTCAACGTGTATCTGAGGAAGACAGTCCACTGGTATTCTGAAGTGTTGGTGCTATAGTGATTTTCACTATAGCAAATAAAAAAAAGAAGATAGTGAAAAATAGAGCTGAGAGCGGAAGATTGGGGGGGAATTAAAAATAGAGGAGAACTGAAGTCAAGCAGGGGTTACGCCGTTCATATAGAGAAATGTCAATGTCATTGGTGAGGCAGTGAACTACAGATGAATGTGTACGTGTGTGTGTCAGCGTGCCCGGGTGAACTCCATTGAGACTTGAGCAAGTGGTGTGCGCGTGTGTGCTTTGCTGCGTAGGTGGTTTGTTTTCTATGTGCTCCTCATCTTGCTGCAAATTAGCGAAGAATCAAAGGGAAACAGGTTTCATTTAATCCCTCCCTCTCTGTCTCCCTCCGTCTCCCTTTCTTTTTCTCTTTCTCCTCTCTTGTCTTTCCGTCCTCGGCAAACAGCCTTGAGCCTCCCACAGAGTGAATGCAGACATCTGCCTGCACTTTCTCTCTCCCTCTCTCTCTCTTTCTTTCTCTCTCTCTTTTCTGTCTTGAACCCAACACACACATACAAACAGAGCATTTGTTTCGCTGTCAGCACCGTCATCAAAGAGAGTGAGAGAGGTCTTCGTGCCATTCTTTCCTTCTACTCCATTTCCCCCTCTCCTCACTCATTTTTCCCTCTTCTCTTCCCCTCTGCCATACCCCCATCCCTTACCCTTCCGCCCCCCCTTCTCCCTGATCTTCCTTTCTCCCCCTCTCTTCCTCTGCCTTTATAGACAGGGATAAATAATTTGATCTGGAGGGTTTTGAAATTCCACCACTCTGAGAGGCGTGACGTTAATCTTTTATTATCTGCTCTCTCATTCTTCCTCTCCCTTTCTCCTCCATTCCTTCTCCCTCCTTATCTCCCTAACAGACCCCCCCCCCCCAGCCCCGTCCTTGCAGTATTCTAATGATTCATATTTCACATCCACTGCCTTTTCATTTAGCCTGTCTACACTGCTTCAGGGACAGCTACTCACGATCTTAATTGACTGAGGAGATAGACGGACTGGGTAGGTGGCAGAGGCAGAGCCACCATCCAACCCCCGCCACTCCATCCCACCCACCCCCCACACAGTGTACAAACAAAACCTATGTATGTATGTGTGAGGCTGAAACAGAGAGAGACATGCCCACTCTCTACTGCATCCCCACATTTGAGCAAAAAAAACCCCAACGCATCAGCGCTCTGGCTTGGCCATGCAGATTTGCACACTGTGGTAATTAAGTTGTCGATTTTTTCTTGGGGTCAAGGGAGTGACGCAGGAGAGCAGAGAAGAAACGATGATGTGAAGGAAAGGATGCTCAGATGAGGAGAAATGAATCCCTCCCTTTCTCACCTCCATCGCTCTCCATCTCTGCCTCTCTCCTCCTTTCCCTGTCTCTGTAACCCCCTCACCCCCCAAACAACACACAATATACACCACCCACCACCTCTCAATGCACCCTCCCACAACCCATCTCTCTGTCTGTCTGTGCCTGTCTTTGATCTCAGCCTCTGTCCCACACTGCATATTAAGATGCCTGGGCCCCTGTTTGGTATTCTGAGGCGGGCACTAGGATGCCAGTCTCCATATCCTCTCCTCGCTTCTCTCTGAAAGAGAGCAAAAACCACTCTGTCTGTCTCAAGATGCTTATCCCGCTAAATGGGTCTGAAATAGCTGGAGAACAGGGCGGGGGAGCAGTGGTGGTGGCAGGGTAGAGAAGAAGACAGAAGCATGGGGTGGGGGGCGGTAGGGGAAGTATTAGACACACCACAGACGGGTGGTGGGAGAGGAGGGGAAGGGAGGTAAAGAGGGAGGGAGGGAGTGGAGTGGGACTGGAAGTAAAGCAGGGTAAAAGAAGCAGAGCGATGGGGCTGATTTTTAGCTGAGAGGATAATTAAATGCTATTATCACAATGGGCCAGTAATACAGCCAGCTTGTACACAGAGAAGCCAGCCCTCCCATGTTTGCCTCACTAAAATGAGAGAGGAAGGAATGAGGGAGGAGGGGGAGGAGAGGGAAGCACAGATTAATAGGCGGAGGAAGAGCAAGAGAAACAGAGATGGAGGGGAGAGAGGGAGAGATGATAAAATAGGCAAACAGAATTAGAGCGGGAGAGTGAGTGGGAGAGTTTTGTGGTGGGGTTTCGCTCAGTGTTTGGGATTAGCATGACTCTCCCTCTCCCTCTTACCCACTCTCTCTCCATATATCGCCCTCTTTCTTTCTCTCCCTCTCCTTCTGTAAGCCCTGGGGATGGCACAGCTTTAGTTAAACTGCTCTATTAAACGGCGCCTGCTGAGAAAATCAAATTATAACTTCCTTTAATCAGCGAGTATCAGTGGCCCACACAGGAGCAGCCAGCTCTGACAGCACACAGAGAGGGAGAGCGGGAGAGGGAAGGAGACTGTGACTGTGAGACCTGAGGGAGGCCGATATGAACCTGTCTCCCGTCTGCTTTGGTTCCCATGGCAACAAGATAGAGTGAGGGTGAATATGGGTTGTGGAATGTCTGCATCTATCGTTTCCTCTCCGTAAGCATTCATACACAAAGATAGGAGAGGCGAAGAGAATAGACTCACAGAGCCGGGCCGTTCTTCTGTTTGGAAAACACATTCACTATTATTGCCAACTCCGTCTGCCATCCCCTGTGAGACACTGGTGAAAAGTAACTAAGACCATACTCTGCTTCAGTGCAATTTTGGCCCTGAAGTAACTGTAGGCTTCAGAGGGAGATGTACTTTTTTCAAAAATCACACCACATTCAATAATTCAAGTTCATTTAGATGTTACATTAAAAAGCCTTGAAGATTAAATGCTAAGCATTTTTATAGATCCAACTACTGTTCCCAGAATTTTGGCTTGTAAGCTCATGTATGAAAAAGCAATGATGATCCCTTCTCAGAGAAATTAACTTTATATAATAACAAATGGTTTTCCTGCTTGCTTTGTGCTGACAAAAGTGATCACTGCCTCAGTGTTCACAGGCACCCTTTAGTATTTGTTTGAATGAACCTCTATATTTTTTTTAACTGCACTAGCGTCACAGGGAGGTGGCTTGGGCGGATGGAGGGCGCTAAAACGTGCAGGGCTGAAACAGCAGAGGTCAGGACTTACATCCTGAGTCCTGTCTGTGGTTAATCTTAGACAACAAAAGAAATTTGGTTTGAACTGGAGAAATATTGTGAATTTGGTTACATTCTAGCAGTTTTATTTCCCCTGATTGAAGTGACCAGACGTCTTTCTGTATTCAACTGAACCATCATCTGCAAAAACCTTAACAGACGGCTGTGAGTGCTGGATCATACTTAGGTTTGGTTCTGGTTGTTGTCAATTACAAGCATTTACATTTTACTTCCGTATCAATATTTTTGCAATTTAACAGACACATCAATTAGAAACTGCAACCAATGTATCTTTATGTTTATGTTTTCTTCAAAATCAAATTTCAAGTAAGCAGGGTGTCACATTTTAGATGTCTGAAAGTTGATAGCAGTTCAACCGAAGAGACATTCCCACTACAGACATCTCAAATGGTTTAATTAAACCAGTGCTTGAGGCCAATCGAGAATAAACCATTTTAAATTTTTACAAAATACTAAAGTTCAAATTTGTGCAACCAATCCTTCTCATTTCCTGTCCACATAATATAGCTATAGTACTTCAAGCAGCTACAACAGTAAAATGCAGTTTACACATTCCAACATCTATATTAATGAATCAGCCTTCAACAAGTAGAGTATTTTACTGAAGTAAAGAACCATCTCTTAGCACTTGCCTTGAGCTTAGTCTCTGTTATCACTGTAAGGGCCTCAGCCATATGTGCATAATGGACTCTTGCAATCATAAATCCTTCTCGTTAGGAGGCGATCTAATCGCTCTTGCCTCTGATTAGTCATTAACAGTCCAGTTAGTGAAATGGTGAGAGGCAGGTGGGTGGGCAACAGCTTAGATCTCTGGGGTCTGCCTCAACTCGTTAATGATTGGTTAATTAACATTGCTTCAGTCCTCCAGCTTGTTTACACTCAACTGCCACAGGGAAGAGTCAGAAAACACTGCTGCAGGGGACAGTAAACAAGAGGAGGAGGGAAAAATGGCTGGCAAAAGGAAAGAAACAGACTGGAACAATCTTGAAACTTTCAATTTCATCCATTTGTGATTTCCAATTTCATCCGTTTGTGATTGAAATCTAACAGACGGAGAGCTACTTAAATAAGAGCAGGGCTGTTGGAGGGAGGGCTGAAGACAGAATCAAAAAGATTAAGAATAGAATAGGCCAAGAGGTAGCATCTCGGTGCCTGAGCCATCATTAGGGATCTGTGAGGCAGTGCTTGCCACTGTTACTCATAGCAACACTGCATACCATGATAATAGGCTGACTGATGATTGGTCAGGCTGCCACACTCTGGCAAGTGACCTCACTGCTGTGTGAGTGAGCTCACTGTCTCAGTATTTTGATAACCCAACGTTTCTTAGTGTTCTTCTCAGCATCGCCTACATATCTGTTAATGAACAAACCCTAAAACAAGCAGCCTGCAGCCCACAGCCCAGAAAATACACAGCCCCATTACCCAAACCCACAGCCACTGGTCTGAGAACAACTGTGTTTCTGTTTTATTGTATTTTAACAGAGTTACTGTCTTTATTCATATAATGGCTTACCCCTCCAACCCACCACCTCATCTTTCCTTTCTTTGTCTACGGTGTCTCCCCAGCATAAGACTGTTATCAAAGCTTTAAATAATGCAGATGGTAATATGATAAGTGAATAGTCAATGTTGGTATCCTGCTTAAACACGCACTCACACATAAATGATAAGTGCACACCCACGAGTTGCAGGGGACAGATGGGCAAATGCATACTAACAGCACATGGTGTAATAAATAAAATTCTGTTTTTCCAGTTGTTTTATTGAAGCATTGAGCAGAGCCTTGATTTTGTTTTGCTGTTTCCAAAGTATTCTAGGTTATTCATGCCCGAGAGTTTCAGTGCTAGAAAGCCAGAACATCGACCTGAAGAGCTTTGCTAGTGTGCATGTCTAATGCAACCCAGTCTGGGAATACTGCCAGTCTACTGTTACTCCACCAGTGGGGTTTATCATACACACATGCACACACCCACACGTTTGCACGCACATACACAGATCTAGGCATGGAGGGAATGTGTGTGCTGTGAGTGTGTGAGAGAGAGAAAGAAAGACAGAGTTTTGTGGTGTGTCACTGATCTCTGCTAGCATGCACAAACATGTCTAATGTAGCCATGGCCTGCTTGTCAAAAGTCACAAATATGCAGCTCTCTTCCCATGATTTTGTGTCCCATGTACAGTGTCATCCTACAATGCTCATTGCCATAAAAGGCTTCAACATAGCTGATGCTCAACAGCCATCAATAGCCTTTAGAATAAAAGAACCATAATTTAAGGTCACACTGATTTCACAGTATACAGGCACTGGTGTAAATTCAAGTGTAAATGATTAGTGGACTGATCAATTCGTTGATCCACAACTAACCTGTTTTATTTATCAGAATGAAAGAATCAAAATGGCTAAAATTCACTCCTTCTAGCTTTTAAAATGTCAGTCTGTCGCTCTTCTTCATTCTCTGTGAAGGCAAATTGAATATCTTTTGGTTTTTTCAACATCTGTCTTACTTAACAGTCAATTTAAATTCATGAACTTGACCTTGGAATGGGGAATTGTTATATACATTTCTCTCTTTTTTTTTAACGCACCAAACCATTCAGGAGAAAATAATCTGCAGGTTAATCGGATATGAAAAACAATGGTTATAGTCATACTTAAATGCTACAACTTTAGAGCACAAAACATGCTACTAGAACATTAGAACATGACATTTCAAACTTTTGTGTTGAGTGTGTTGTTGGCCTTTTCCAAGCTATTTTGCTGTTTTAAAAAGCAATGGACACCCTGTTGCTAACTCAAGCCTTGTGACAAAACCCCTTGTGTAGAAGCTTAGTAGACATAACACAATCATGATTGTATATTTAAACTGTGTGGATACAAACTGTGTTCTCACCCTCAGTATTGTTCTCAGTTTGCAAAAATACCTTCACTTTGAGAATCTAAATCAGCTCTCACCAAGAGAAGAAGCACTGGAAAACAGACACACACACACACACACACACACACAATCAGGCCAACTAATAATGTGCACACTTAAACACCAATTCATTCAATCCCCAATTGCCCTGATTATACATTTGGGTTAGAATTGAAATGTATCTTGATTAAATATTGAGAAGGATCACTCTCACATTGCATGTCTTTAATGTTTCACTCTTCCTCTGAGGCTTGTGATAGTCACTCTGTGACTATCACAAGCCTATCACAAACTGTGTGTGTGTATGCATGAACTGCTAAACATTAATTCATAAATCAAGTGGCATCCCCCTATTTTTTTAATCTAATGTCATCAGATATGTTGCTCATTGCGAACACTATAACAACACCGTACTGAAGGATCATGGCTTAAGGTGTTGGTGTATTTCTGCAACTTTCCCAAACCATTGCTTCAACATTCATGGCAACTTCACATTATGACTAGTCAGAGGAAATGCACAGAGGCGAAAGAGTACCCTGCGTGTGAATTTTTCTCTGCTCTCTGTTTTCATTTGTAATGATTTGTGTTAATGATAGAGTGCAATAGTGTGAAAGTCTTCCAGGAGGGACAGTCTGATATTGTATGCATGAACTGAGCCTGGTGGACTATTCACATGTGCTGTTCACTGTCTGTGACAGTGACAACTGTCGTATAATTTCTTCTAAGGCTCTGAAAAGGACTTTTTGAAATATATGTCTGTTGTTGTTTTTTGTTTTTTTTATGTACTTCAAGATTACGAATCTACAATTATCTGGCTGACTGTCACTAATTTCTAACTCCAAAGGTGGCATCTTTAGAATATTATGTATGTTGTCAAACAGTCCAATACCTCAGACTTATCTGGTCACAAATGTGCATGTAATTTTCCTTCCAAAAGTGTATCTGTTGGGCTATAAGATGCCCTGCTTCACTGAAATGTGTGCAGGTTTGTGTGTAAGTTGCATATTGAACCCATATAGACCAAATTAGTTTTGATGTCACAAAAACATGGTTTTATATCTTAAATTCAAATTTAAGGTGAAGAAATCTACACCTTCAGTTGACAAAAACACAGCTTTCTAGTATCAGACCCCTTACAAGAAAATTCAAACTTCCAATGAAGGTAAGAATGAGAAAAACACATTTTTGAATGGAGGGATATTCAGTTTGCTGTCCTTCAGAGAGAAGCTGAAACTGGAGAAACTAGCAATTTCTTAGTGGGAAATAGCTTCCAGTGGAAAATTGATTATCAAAATACTATACTAGATGACTAATCAATAAATCACCAAGCATGCTCTGAACACCAATGATGCCAATTTAAGTAAATTGAAAAGATACCATGGATGGATGAAATCAGGGCCCTGAACACAGACCGCTAAAAGCCCCCCTGCCCTCTCATATGCAGTGATCCCTTGACTGAAAGACAACACAATTACTCTATTTCAGTTATTTCTCTTATGATTGTTTTGTGTCTCTTTGTGGTAGTCTGTATCAATTTGTGGTTTACTGTAATATCTGTGTTCTTTGTATATATCTTAGTGGTCATCTTGAGTGTCTTTATGACCGCTTTGTGGCTGTTTTGTATCTCTGTAGCTGGAGGGTCTCTTTGCATCCTTCTGTAGTTGTGTGTTGCAAACTTTTTGCAAGTGAGTCTTTTTGAACTTGATTTGTATAATTTTAGTTGTTATGACTGATATGGTTTTTGAGTTCTGTGGACATTTTGGTTCACTTTGTGGTTAATTTTTGCATTTATTTATTTTTTGCATCCATTTTATTTTATCTAGGTCTTTATGTTCATTCTGTTTTCCCTTGTGGTCAATTTCTCAGTTTTATTGTGTCACGTTGAGGTTGGTTTACCTCTCGTAGAAATCCTTTTGTATCCTTCTAAGGTCACTTTGTATCTCAGTGAGCTGTGTGACTTTTAAAATAGAAATATTAACACTGATAGAAGCATACAGATGCTCCTCTGTACTCTGCCCGACCCGGCCCCACCGGGCTCCGGGCCCGTGGTCGCCTTCAGGAACTTCCACAAGTTGGATGCTGAACTGCTTCCATGTTCTCTCACGTGGGGGAATTTGGACGTCACCAAAATAGAACATGAGCATTTCTAAAGTCGTTAATGTGTTGTTATTGTTTTGTTTTTTTTGTTGTTTTGTATAGTATACAGTGGTTTCTGTCCGTACCACGCGAAAAAAGAGCAGTGGTGTCCCGTGCTAGCTGTCCGACAGTAACGTCCTCACTGGCACACAGACCTGACCTAGAATTGCTACTTAGAATTCGGACTGAACCATCTCGCTGAAAGCAGAGGGGGGTTTGGGGGGGTGTTGGTGGGGGGGGGGGGGGGCGACAGGAAATCTTAACTGGGATGTAATGGAGTAGGACCATTGGAAAGCTCGGGCGAAAGGGGGGGAGACACATTTCTATTTTATAATGTTACCGTGCTAATGTTGTGATTTGATAGGTGTGCGGTATATATCCGTTGTTGGAAGAAAACGGAGATTAAGCCAACACTCCAGGTGAGTGCTCCTTTTTCCCCCAAATCCAGGTGGAAAGTGTCGGTACCACGGCTCGCCTCCTGGCAACGGGCACACGCGGGTCCTCCTCCCGGGGACATCTCACTCCGGTATCCGTTCTTCTCTGCCTCTGTCCCCGAAGGCTGGGTAGCAAACCCACGTCGCGTCTGGCCTGGCAGACAGTGAGCACCATTTCAACGGTTAATGCCGATTTTTTTTTTGCCCCCCCCCCCCACTCAGCGCAACAAAAGCGGATTATTCACGATGTTTTCGGCATGGTGTAAAACCCGCGGAGAAATATTGGTTTTTACCCCATTATACTGGAGGACCGCCCGTGCTTCGTGAAAATGAAAAAAGGATACAATGCAGCATGCATGTTTTGCATTCTTCGGGAGTACCACGCCGTCGGTATTGTATTTCCTTTCTTAAAAATTAGCTTGGTGTAATTTAGAAACGCTTTGCGAGGTTATAGGCCTCGGCTGCTGATTGTGTCGGCCAGCCCTATCATCTGCCGAGCGATTTAATTGTTACATTGTTAACGGAGCTAGCACAACTTGAAAATGAACCTTTTGCCTAAGGAGGCCCTGGGTTGTTTTATCAGCAGACAAAGCCTTTAAAACGAACCTCATTTTTCCAAGTGTGTGTGTGTGTGGTTTTTATTTTTTATTTTTTATTTTTTTTTTAATTTTAGTGTGTGTGAGTGTGTGTATGCTGGTGACCGACGTCGTTGTTCTCGCTCTCAGCCGCCGTCCAGTGCCTCCCTCTTCGGGGAAGACTTTGTTTGCGCTGGCCGAGGCTCCATGAATGCAAGTGCTGAAGTCCTCCTCCCCCCCCCAACAGTTCTCTGGCGAAACAGGAACAACTTCTTTTAGGAAAAAGAGAAAAAAAAAGTTCCTGGAGTTTCAAGCGCCATGGAATTACTTTGTCCGCCAAGAGTTGTCCAGTGAGGCGCTGAGATTTCAGGGGGGGAAGTGTAGTCTGTGTCGTTATTGAGTGCTTTACCTTTTGAGTTGCAGAGTTTTAACTTTGTAGATGTCTATTTTAGGACGACTTCCTCGAGTAGACCCGTTTGTGAGAAACTTGTATGGCATTGTGCTGTGTTACCTTGCCAAGACTAGAGAGCTAAACATGGCAAAGAATGTGCTCAGTCTTTTAGTTTTAGGAGACTTTGTATAACTTGACTTGTGAGTGGGGGGGGGGGGGGGGGGGGCATATATCCACAGGTCCTATAGTGTAAAAATGTTCAGTAAAAGACATTTGATACCTGTGAATTTTCTGACTATATTCCCCGAATTGATAAAGTCTGCTCTTGTTGCCTTTTAGGACACTATTTAAGGAATAGTCCCCTGGCATTTTTCTTTCTTTTCACTGTTTTCATTTTTTTCTCCATTCAACATTTTGCTTGGACTTGTCAAATTTACAATAAAGGCCCTGATTAACTTAGCTGGATGCTATGTTATCTCCCTCATAATTGTGAAGAGGAAGTCTCAGCAGCCTATTTTTGTGGTTGCAGTTTTCCCTTTAGTCTGTTAGTTGATGGTGTTTTTGAGAACACCTTGTGAATTCGCAGGTAGGGGTTCACTGTCTCGTCAAGGGGCAGCTTGGAAGGCATATATGCCCATTACTGAGGTCGAACTGCGGACCTTCCTGTTGTAGGACTCTGGTCTTTTCAATTGCTAGGCAACAATGCTGTCTGCCATGAACGTGCATCTGTTGCATAGTCTTGAGGCAGTGTCATATTTATCTTTTCTATGCTCGCGACCTGTGTTCTATTTTCTTTGCATTGTTGACATGTAAAAAAAAAAAGTCATTTTTATCTCCCACAGGTGATAATTAGAGGAAGGAAGAAGTCCTTTTTGTTGCAAAGAAATAAGGAACCTCTTGACTGAGTATCATATGCTGTCTTGTACTCCCTCATGTGCACATTGGTCGATAACTGAAGTATAAATGAGTGTCTGTATGAGTATACGCTCTTACTGTAGCCCCTAATGACCCAAGCTTTACACTGGTTATGTGTTTGCTACATGCTGGTCTTGTCAACACGAGCAACTGAGTGCTTTTTCTTGCCATTTTCTTGTTTGTTTCACCCAATGAGCGAAGTTCTCTCCCTCTTGTCCAGGTGTGAATGACTTGTGGCTGTAGGTAGGGTGCCGTGAGTGGGCCAGGTTCCTGAACAGCCTCCGTGGCTGACTGGGAGGAGTCGAGTGGAAAGCAGACATCAGTGCCCAGGGGACCTGAGGCCTGGTTCTCCATATGAGGCCCTGCTGAAAGGGCAGGGGGGCTTCTGAGGTAACTGGCTCTCTCTTTTTGTTCCACACTTTATCACACAGTTTCTTTCATGCACACATCAGACACATGACAACTAAATCCTTTTGGGTTATCCTCAGTTCTTGCATTTCTTTACTTCTCTCTAAGTGTAACTCTGGAAATACTAAGACAAAAAAACTCGAAGACAGGGCAGAAACTTATGGCCTTTTTGCTAAATCACTCCCCTACTTAGTAAATAGTGCACACTTTATGGTCTGCCTTTTAAAAAATTCCCACAATTATCAGTCACGTAAGTATCCAAAATATTGATTTTTACTACTCACTGGAGAGTAAGCTACTGAGCTGCTACTTTGTGGGGAGTAGTGACTGAATAAACAAAGGAATAATTCAAACTTAGACATTGTAGTATATATTTTCTTCATACATGGGAATAAAAATAGACAAATGGAAAAGAATCGGGCACCTATGTATTCAGATAGCAGATATGCATTTTCATTGGTTAGTGCAATGCAAAACATTGCATTGACACATCTTTCTTGTATTCAAATATACATTGGTGCCATATATTGATAGCTTAACACTGCTATTATGCAACAGTGTCGAGACAAGAGCCAGCATTGGTCACTGTCTCTTTGACATTTATCAGCAGGGTGCCTATATTGATAGCTGCATTTTGATCACAGAGGCCTTGAATTGTATTGTTACCCTGTACAACTGCTCTTGATGCTCAGGGAATCAGCATGAGGGAAAGGACTTCAGAGCTGTGCGACTAAGGACTATCAGTGCACTGTTTGGTCTTATTCTCTGATCTGCACATGTTGAGGACACAACACGGTCAGGTCACGCATCCTGAGAGCGCTGTGCACTCTGTTTATTTATCTGCTATCCAATCCGAATTGTGTTAACCAAAAACCACAGCGAGGTGAAGGATACAGGGTAATGGATATTGATGCAAAGTGGCAAAGGATTTATTTTCTCCTCTGTGTATTGGCCTCTCATGTTTCCATGCATTTGTTTGCTTCGTGGGTTTTCTAATTAAAACTTTCATGGCTTGTGTTGTATATAACATGGAGGAATGTGTTGCAGGGGCATCTTGTCTCATCGTCTGAGAAGTGGGCGGCAGGGGCCTCCCTCCCCATTCATACACTTGATTCTTTTTTCTGTTGCTTTAAATAATTATTTTTCAGTCTATAGTCTCATGCAAGGGTTTGCTCAAAAATAAAGAGCATTTACATGAGTGAAATAACAATTTCCCATTTACCTGTTACAATGATTAAGACATCCACTCACAATTAATTAGAGGCCCCTGAATGACTCCCACAATAGTCAGAGCCCCAAAGTACAGTAATTATGTAGTGTTCCCTAGAGCAGAAAACATACTACTTAGTTTGTAACACGTTCATTTCTGCCCTTCTTGGCTTTACCTACCGTTGTAGGGCTGCAAGATTATGAGACTTGTTTGGAAATTCAAGTGATGTTGAGTTCAACTGATTCATTGAAAATATTTCCCCCATTATTGTACATAATAAATGTTTAATACGTTCTAAGACAGTATAAATTGATAGACACATTTTCATTTCTTGTCATATGAATTTAAAGTCTTGCAGTTGTGAATTAAAGTCACCTTTTGACAAAGTAAGAATGAAGCGTGAGCTATTGATTCATTGTTTGCAGCAAATATTCAGCCAATATTCTTCTGAAGCAGTCATAATGGGCAACCTTTCTCATCATCAGAAATAAGTAGTGTTGTCACCTCACACATTGGATCAGTATAGGCACCAACAATGACTGATGTGTCGCTGATCCATATTAAATTCTGAATAGCTGCAGATTGGTTAACATGGCGGGATCAGTGACAAATAAAGCAGGAGACTATAACATAGTTGAGTTTAAGACATAGGTGACTGGATAATAGTATGGTGGAATTAAATAATACAGATATGTTAAAAAAAAAAGACTCTTGATTGAGTAGCACAACCCAGCAACACCAGTTATTAAAAACCTTGAATGTATCATCCCATTTTGAAGTCATTCATGCAACAAAGTATATCAGCAAATACAAGAACAAGTTAATTGCTACTAGTTAGTATTTAGCAATTTCTGTGCGCATAATTATAGACCAGTCATCTCTTAGAAACATGTTTAAGACAAAATGAAGACAGGGGGACATAATTTCAAAAGGAATCTCTGGACTCTAAGGACCAACCCTGAGTAGTAAATCTTTGTGGCGGAGTGAACCTTTGCAGACAGTTACAGCTGTAAATATGAATATGCTGTTCAAAAAGCCGTTTTTCATATCTTTTTAGTGTAGGAGGTGTTGCTCTCATGTGTGCTGATCTGTGGTGGGATTGTTGCCCACACAGGATCCTTAGGGATGTGTCTGGCTGAGTCAGAATGTACCTATCAATCTGCTTTCATGTTATTCTGCTGTGATTGACACTTATAGCACAGTTGGGCTGCTCTTCCTGCTCCAAGGGGAGGGGTCCTCACAAACAGAGCAGCTCTCAGGTAGAAACTTGGGTCCACTGTGACTTGCAGTCAGCTCAGCTATCTTTTCTTAAAGCCGCCAGCTATAGGCTGCAATGCTCTCCAGCTAGTTGTCGTTAGATAGGTCAGGTCAACAGCACCACAACACATTACCAATCAGCAAAAGTTTAAAAAGAATACCACAAAGAAAAATCACAAAATTTTCACTCCAGTGAACTAAAACTCAAAGCAAGCATTGGGTTGTGATGGCACTCAAGAAGTAGACCGGTACACTAACCCTCCAGGAATATTTCATTTCTTTGTAACTTCTTTACTTTTGTCCAAGTAACTTTCCAACAAGAAGAACACAAGATTCCCGGTATTCTCCACTTGGTCAACTTCCCACAAAATTTGATGCATATGACACAATTGAAAATTCTTGGTTGTAAATTGAGACTCTGCTAATTTTATGAGCCAGTGATAAGCATCAACCAAATGTGTCAAATCTTCATTATCAAATGTTCTTTGACTCAAATGTCAGTGTAAATGAGAGGAAGCTTCTGGCATGTTAAAGTCCTTTATGTTCTTGAGTTGAGTGTCTGATTAGTGATGGTGGGTCAGGACATTGTAGAGCATTGTCTGTCATCTTTCACACGTCACAAAAGTAGGAAAAGCTTTACAGCTGAATATTGTTTGCAGAGCTGAAATGAGTAATAGTCTACTAATCAATTACTCAGTATTAATATGAACTGGTAATCGTAACTTTGTTGCAAGAATACTATAAGTAGCATATTTTAACATATGGTGAACCTCATTTCTCACTCAGGGAAATTTGCATTATCCGCAGGATACAGATGAGAGGAGGTATCAAACTTAGTGTAAGAGAGGAAAACAGAAGCCTGTCTTTGTCACTGGTAATGTTAAAATAAATACGTTTGTGTTGGTCTAATGTGATGAGTGAAGATAACTGAAATTGTCACCTTATAATTGTAAAAGCATGTAAATGTTTTTTAGACAATTTACTGACCAAATCATTTATTGATTGAAATTATAAACATCATCAGTAATGAAAATAATAATTCATTGGAGGCTTATTTCTTTAATATAATTTAAATATAAACTGTCAGGTGGAGAAATTATTCAAAATAAATAAGAGGGGCAGTTCAACAGAGCTTCAATTTAAAACTTCTGAGACATATTTTTTAGGTAAATATATGAATAGTCCACTGGGATTTAAAAATGTGAGAACATTGAATAATATATTATTCCAACTGAATTTACCATTTAAGGATAATCATTCACATTGCTCATTTTGTCACACCAAGAAAAGAATAAACAAATATTATTTTAACATATTTGTTGTGGTATACAATAATAGTTAAATCAAAGAAAAACATTAGCTGAATTTAATATTGTTTTGTTATTATTGTGTTAAATTTAGATGTAACTGTCAGTCACAGTAGGGGCATTGCAGCCATTTTGCCACCTATTTGTAGATACTTTGGTTGATTTTTTTTTTTTTTTTTTTTTTTTCCCCCCCACTTGGAAAACCACAAAACTGTGCGATCACATGCCACAACTCATAGTACATGAATTGATTTTCGTGATGATTTCTGTAGTAATATTGTTCTAAAGGCTTGAAAGAATTTTGTTTCGTAAGGTGCTAGTTTGAAATTTGTATTTTTGGAGTAAAACAATTCTGTTGCAATTTGAATTCGAAAGATTAATGGTGCTGTTCTGGTTACGGTTGGTGTATTTAGTGGTATTTTGTGTTTTTTTGTTGATTGCTTCATGGAAAAGTTGTGCGAATTAACCCTAACAGGGCAAACTACAATGCGCTGGAGAGGTAATTCAGCAGATTCTTTCCTATCTGCTTCTGCAGTATTCGTAATAGTTTTTGTCCAGTTGAATACACATGCTTGTTGTTTGCTGTACTAATTTAGTTGTTGTTTGAAAACTGCTATAGTTTTATTCAAATTCATTTTCATTCATTCAGATTCATTTATTTTGTGATAGTAACAGTGACATCCAAAATAGGGCTACACCTTGGACTTAAACTTAACATACCCCATCCTCTTTTCTTTCTTTCTTTTTAACAGTGTTTTAATATGAGCTGCTGCCTTTGCTTATAATCAAAGAGATAATTGTTTTTAGTGCCTCATTTGGTCAATTTTAGCTTGAACATAATGGAAAAAAACAACTGTATACCTCAGTAATTATTAAGTGTCACAAATTCAAGAGTCATTTGTGAACAACCACTAGAGCTATCCAACTATGCTGAGCCTTGACAATATGGTGTGTAACAACATTATTGTTCTCCCTCCTGAAAAGATAAGGTGTGAAGAGTAAGGGAGGAAGTTCATTGTGGCTCTAAAATAATAATTAACTGGCACAATACATTTTACATGTAATACCGGGGCAGTACACTGTATGCTTTCCACATATTGCCCTGGGGGTAATAGTGGGGTCAGAATGTCTTATGTAAAGCATTCACTATGTCAGAGCAACCCAAAACAGGCTCCTACAGAAAAGCAAAAAGCTCTAACTCATGGGAAGAGTAGATGGCATGGTGTTTTCAGTGCATTATTATATTACAAGTATTGACACTTGAGTATTTAAATGGCCAGTAATGTCTGTATGTATTTCTCTGTGCTTCTACCTTGAATTGGGCAGGTCTCAGCCAGTGTGTTTAAAATTCCATGGAAATGACACACCAGCACAAACTGGGGTAATTCGGGAACACAATCTGGCTCATATTCTCTTCAGAGTGCTAATTTTGCTGTTTGATAGCAGAGAGGAGTCAGCACATCTATTGTATACTCCATGAGTGTTCTGCTCTGAGTTAAATATATTTTTGTCTGTTGTTATGCCAGGTCAGTAGAGATGCCTGAGCTGTGTCACATGGTTTGACAGGTTGAGGTGCCAGTTGTGTCTTTTACTTAGTGATTTTATATGCACAAAAGGAATCTTTTTTTAATGTTAACATTTCATTCTTTTCCAGCCTAATGTTTAAACTGCTCTAATTTGAGGTTTTGCACAGCATGGGTTGTGTTGACTGTTTCAAATGTGGATATTTGGTGTTACTGTGCTGTTCGTTGTGTGGTTTACTGTCCAGATATTAATGACACATTAGTTTTTTACTTGCAGCAAGTGTGTAGTATATTGTGGCTTGCATAGAGAGCCTTTTGACCAGCAAACCAGTAATGCAAATCTCCTGTACACTCTTCCTCAGTGGTCTGCATGGCCTCTGAGGGGCTTGGCCATTGGGATTTCCCACAATGCTTTTGGCCACAGGGAGACGTCCTCCCAGCATGAGCAAGGGAGGAATGTGGCCTGAGTGTGGGAGCGACTGTCTAGATGGAAGGAGGGAGTCACGGACCAGAGAACACGGTCAAGGGAAGGGAGGAAAGAAGGGGTCTGCAAAGAGGGCAACAGAGTTTCTCTTAAGCAAATGCTGTTTTTCTTTGGTTTGTCATTTGATCCACAAATCAGAGAAACTTAGTACATAGGAGAAAGAAAAGTATTTTCTTTCTGTTTATGTGTTTTGCACTATGATAGTTTACAGTATACTGATAATAACTACCATTAGTTGGATAAACTAACACAACACAGCACTTCTGCCTTTTAGCAGTTTTATTTTGCTTTGCCACCAAAGAACGGGACCGGTCAATCTGGTTCATCTGAGCAGACCCAAAAAGGGAAACCAACTGATTGGTGGTGCAGCATGATGGGCCACCATTCAACTAGCAGCTGTAATCCAAAACAGTAGCAATATATAATTTTTGCCTGTGCTTCAGTTTTCTCTTATTTCAAAAAAACATTTTGCCCTGCAGAGTGACACACACCCTACAATCACAGCTGATGGCTAGATCAGGGAGAATAAGTATAAATTGGACCTGGCCCAATTTGGATTTATTGTCTGGTCTCTTTTACAAGTGTAAAATATCTCTGATTTCCACTAGCCAGAAAAATACACACTTAAACAGTGAAGCAGTCCATGTCTGTCTAGCACTAGCTACTGTGGTACAACATGGCCCTCTATGCTAACATTTGCTAGTTGACTTACTGAAGTTGGACCTGCTTATGGACACGGAAGAGAGCACAATTTTTATCTGCTTGACAAGAAAGTAGAATCTCAGTGTCTCAGAATGGCTCACATACAGTAGGTGTTTGTCCTCACTGTTCACACGACCCCTGCTCATGGAGGACAGTGAGACCAATAACCTATTTGTTGCTCATTTGTAGTCGCAGAGGTGTGGGCAGTGTGAGTGGCTTGTAAGAGACCAGTGTAACTACTGCATTGTCACAATTGCATTTGACATCTTGGGTTTTCATTAACACCCAAAAGAAATGAGAACTCAGTTGAATGATGAGTAAAAATCAGAGGCTCTTGGCTTAATTTAAAGAAACTTCTAATCAACTGTCTTTATTCCAGTGCATGTTTATAAAAAATAGCATAATGCGGTTAAGTGGTCATTTTATAATAAAATCCAATGTAAATGTGGTGTGAAATTATTGTACTTCATTTGACAGTAATGGCAATTTTTCAGGAAAGTGTGAAATGTCATGAAATACCATGATATTTATTGGTCACAATCATCAGAGCATTGATAGTGGCACACCTCTGATTTTCACCCACGCTTGTTGTGTGAGAGAAATAATAGCTCATTGTTACCAGTTACCCAGTCTCTTTGTCTGTTATTGAGTGGAAAGGTGTTTGTGTGCGATGTGTGCACACACAAATAAGACACACCCACTTAACCAGGGATCCAGAAACGTGGGGCAGATGGAGAGGGATGGAAGTGCAGGGTGAAGTGTGTGAGATGGAGATCAGAGCAGGTTGGAGTGCTGAGTGCCAGTCCTGCTGCTGGAGCTGGCCGCCACACATGGCACTGTGCCCAGGCTTCGCCAGCAGATGTGTCAGTAGTGAGTCAGCTCTGTGTGCGTGTGTGTGTGTGCGTGTGTCTCTGTCTCTGTCTGTGACTGTGTGGGTGGGTGTCTGTATGTCTCAGACACGGGCACACACTCTCTGTGATGAGATCAACTTGTGTAATAACCCCCTTCCTCCTACAGGTATACCTGTGTCACAACCCCTTCCCTTCCTTGTGTTTTCATTGCCTCTTCTATCATCGTGATGGACATGGCAAGGCTTCTGTCACCACAAGATGATATGACAAAATGTGACATTGCACACATGTTGCCTCCCCAGGGATGGAGGGGCATCGTCTGCTAACCAAGGAAAAGGATGAACCGAGTGGTGACGGTTGTTGTAGAGATGCAGGACAGACAAACTAGAGGAGAGACAGCTGTGACGTGGGGGTAACAGAGGGAGTGAAAGAGAACAGCTACCACAGATTACAGTGAGCAGAAGAAATCGCTTATTTGGAAAACGATGGAGATGTGTAACTATTGTAGTTTGGAAGTAGTCAAGAGATTGGAGATTGTCAAAAGGTTTAAATGTTCATTGTGAATATTTATGCAGCTTGGTTTCAGTAGAGGAGCGGCTCAGTCATACTTGTGAGTGTCCTTCCTGTTAGTAAATGTATTATGTCAAATGTTACGTCCGTAACATCACAGTGCTTTCTTTAGTTACAGTCAGCATTCCTCACATTCTGTGTGTGCCAAGCTGGGTGTGGCTTTTGTTGGGATAGTGCGCTTTGGAAGTCACCTTGACAGGTGAAACTGCAGATGTTTCCTCAGCCACAGTACAGCAACATGCATGCAGCTTTCGGTACCGTTTTTCCATTACACTCTTGAGACGGTGATGATGGCGTTAAAGCATTTTTTGAGAAGTGTGGAATTTTGCTTGTGCCATCTATCCCACAATTACCACCTGTGGCTTCTTTTCATTAAAAGTTATTTGGCTCTCCTCAAGAATTGTAATTATTCTCATCTTTGAAAGTGTTTTAAATGGTTTCATTCAGCCTTTGTAAGGCAGTGTTTGAGAGGTGCCTGCAGCTTCTTCAGACTGAACGGTTCCTTGCTGATAGCGCTGAGTTTTTATATATTCTTGCAGAAAATGGTAAGGAGGGGTGGAAATAATGCTTCTGATATTACCCTAAACAAATAATGGGCTAAAGAAATTCTTGAGATGGAGGCCGAGCAGACGAGAACGGGTAGGGGAGCTAGAGCATGAGAAAGAGAGAGCAATACTCCATTGTGATTGAACTGCAAAATGGGATTTGCATAAATAACACTGAAACATCAGCAGGCCCTTTTACAGCCAACAGCAGGGCTGAGATGTGGGTAGAGAGATGGGGTGCGTGTATTTGCACTTGTGTGCCCGTCCCACTCTTTTAAAATGAATGTCTTTGTATCAGTGTTGTGTTTTAAAAAAAATGGAGGATGGCAGATGCGGCTTCCTACTACTGGAGTATACCAGTGGATACTACACTGGTATAAATCTTCCCTTCTCCCGCTCAGAGGAATTTGGGTGACGTAGCCAGGAAGGGTCTACTCTCCACCCTGCACTCCGCCGGCGTATGATGGCTGTTACATAAGCATGAAATGAAATGCTCCCTTTTAGTGCCACCCGCATTGGAAAAACCCAAATCTAATTGAATTGAACTATTTTCTGCCCTCCTTTCATGTGGAACCTCATATTTATATCAGAGGCAAAAAGCTCAATTTCAGAGCCTCATTATACTGTTTTCCCATTAACTTGCATGCACTGCAGCTCCTTGTGTGTGCTGTGATAGACAGTTCAATGTCTTTACTGGAGATAAAAGAAGCAAAATCACTCTGAATACCTCTTCCTTGCTTTGTTGTGTGTGTTGGATGGCGACATGCTTAAAATTGTGTGTGTCAATGCATTCTTGGATAGTCATGTCAGCAAGGTGCCCAATTAGTGTGCCATTATCGTGAAACACATTATCATGATGGAGGGAACAGGTGATTGACAGGTCATGCTGTTGGTTTCTCTATGCATGCGCCTACTTGAATTGAATGCATTTGTGAATAATCTGGTTTAGGTTTACTTGACACCCCTTGAGGGAATACGTGGTGGTAGGCCCTGTGGATGAGGTTGGCGGCTGTTTCTTTGACATTGAGCAAAGAAACTTTAGCAAACTATTGGGTGTTCCTGGACATTTGGCCTCCACGTCACTCATCTCAGTTCTTATGACCTTGTCTCATAATGGAGCAATCATCCCTCTGTTGAAGTCAAGACAATGGAGTCTCTGACTGTCCACACCTGCCCACTGCAGACCAGAAAACTAACATTTTGAATCACCCCCATTACAACTACTTACATTATATTTGTATGTGACTATGCACCCTACCTGTGCATAGTTTATCATGGGGCTCAATGGACTTTTAATGGGATCCCACTTCCTGTTTTATATGCAAATAAACACATGCATAGTTTTTTTGTGTGTATGTGGGTTTGTTTGTTTTTTTTGCCAGTCATATGAGCAGCTTTGTTGATCTGGTTTTTTATGTGTGTGAGAGAAAGAAGAATGATATGGTGAGATTTAGAAAAAATTTTCACTGTTCATAGCTTTGTAGAGAAATATGATTTATCCATTAGATTTTGTTTGTGTTTAATTCAACTAAGAATGTTGTTAAAGTAGGTGGTTCTTCAATGCAGCCCAATGCATTTATACTGCTGATAAAGTGGCCACATGTGGCCCATCTCTGAAGTGCTCTGAGTTATCTGATATCAAATGTCTTCTCGATGTGTCTTGGGTGCATTCACACCTGTATTAAAAGCTGTCCACTAAGCTCGCCCTAAATGGATGTTAATACCATGCTTAAACAGGGACTTGACACACCTGATTGGTCATCCCGACTTTGAGTTTGGTCATTTGGACAGCTTTGCCTTCAGTAGATGGACAAACGGTAAGCTGCTGCACTGTAGCTCTAAAGATTTGTTTGTTTGTGAGAGAGCTAAGCAGTTAGTTATGTTTTGATGACGTCTTTTGAGTTGGGCTCAGTAAGATTGAATGCCTTTTATTGTAAGTTGCTTCGGACAAAAGAATCTTCCAGATGACTATAATGTATATGTGCCACTCACTTCTGAAATATGTATTGGAAATAGTCAGGAGTTTTGAACAGACTGTCCATCCCCCCCGTCCCCCCACCCATCTTTGGCAAAAGCTTAAAACCCTGCATGCTATCATTGAGAATGTTTTGGTTCAGAGTGGCTCTCTGGCAGGTCTTTCCCACTGTGACTTACAAAAGCCAGCGCTTCACTTTGATGAGCAAATAACAGTCAACAGCAAGATCAGACTGCATCTGTTTTTGACACCCTTTCATCACGACCTCCCTCATACATTGTTTTCCTTCCCATAATCCAAACTCAGCGCTCTGAAAAACCCAGGTTCTAGAAACAAAAGAGAGGGTAGTAGTAAATGTTATACCCTTAATGTCAGATCTACAGTTTGAGCAAAAACTTGTGTGTGTTACATCACAGCTGCAGAATTTTGTGTTGCAATTCTTTCCTCACTTGTATATCAAAGCATCTTGTATTGTAAAATAAAACATGTCATTTCAATTAGAGTGGTGTTCTCTCAAGCGCTGCAGTTTGAAATGAATATTGTGCCTAATCAAAGTTTAGTCATCAATAATCTGTACGACACAGCCTCCCCTTGTGACACTTAGTGTGTTTTTAAGTAAGTATAGTTAGAGCCATTTGGATACACACGGCTCCTTAGTCCTTCGCCCTTTTCTGTTGTTGTGCAGAAGCCAGCTTCTGCTTGTGAGCAATAGGAATCTGTGGCCCCAAGAGTTGTAAATCACTTCTCCTGTAGACCAGCAAGACTTGAAAATGACCCCCCTTCCCCCGTAACCCCCCAAACTCTCCACCTCCCTCTCCCCAGGGGAACTCTGGAGCCAGTTACAATGTTGAGTGTTTTTGGAAGAGCTCCTAAATATTTTCAGGATGACAATATAATCTGACTGGGTCTCTCTTTCCAACAGGGTTCTCATGCAATTCTCATGCTCACTCACTGAAACACACACACACACACACACACACAAACACAAGCAGAGACACACAGCAGTTGTTCGGTTTGGACCACAACATGACCTCTCTCGCTCAGCCACAACTCTTCACCGTTTGCCACACTCACAATGTACTTTGTATAGTGAACATGAGTATTTAAATATGCCAGCTTCAATATTTGAGAAGTTACTTTTTACATAAACGCATAATATATTTTGATAATTGCTCAGATTCCTTTTTTAAAAAGTAAAGATATTTACCTTTTAAGTGGAATGTTTTGCTATTTGAAAATGTTCCATTAAGTAATAAATGGCAGTGTTTCTATTTTAGCCAACATAAATATTTTACTGTTTATTATTGCTTACTTATTCACAGACATAGACCATGGTATATTGCAGGTCTATCAAAGATTCAATGGAGGGATGAAAAATTGCATTTTTAAGTTGTCAGTAGTGTAAAATGTGCGTCAATACACACTGCTCTCACTGTCATACCAAACACATAAATGAATCAATTGATGGAGATTGTTGAGCAGAGGTTAGCCGTGTGATGGACTGGCAACCTGTCCAGGGTATACCCCGACCCCGACATATCATCATAGCTGCTCTTTGTTAAAAAAAATTTTGTTTGTTTTTATCAATAACCACCTGTCACCTGTCATGCATACGATGGTAGATTGATACTAAAAACATTTGGGTTGAGGGTGTTACTTTAAGTTCGGTCAGACCAAAGTTTCCTTTTCTGTTTTGTTAACTATACCCTTTTCTCTCTTTTCTCTCCACAGTGTGCCCAAGGGCCGTTGAAAGCCCCCTTGGGGGAGTTTCGTAAATATATAGTGAACGAGAAAAGACTCCTGGACTATTGTTATTGTTTTTACACACCTTCACACACACACACACACACACACACACACACACACACACACACACACACACACAACACAAACACATACATATAGACACATAGACACACAAACAAGGACATAGAGAGAATGTTGGAGGTCCAAGAGGAGAGGCCAGCGGCGGCAGGTACAGCAGCGACACACTTCACAAAGAAGGAGCGAGGGAAGAAAGAACGAGAGGAGGCCAAAGACGGTCGGGGAAACCTCTCGAACATTGGGAATCCTGTTCCTGGCTCAAGGAACGTGCGTGCAAAAGCGCCGCTCACACACACAGGCAGTCCGCACCAGCTCATCACTCCACCCTGTTCTGTAGTTCTAGGAGCCCCATCAATGCACTCCAATAGGCTAAAGAATTCCCCGTCCACCAACACACAGAGGTAAGATGAAAACGTGTGTCTAACCTGATGTGTGTGTGATTGTTTTAAAAGCCTAATCAGCAGACACACTGATCTGAATGTTGATGAACACTGTGCATTTAATCCAGGCTGATTATAAACAGCAGCATATCATTTCTAACTGCACGGCAAACAGAAGTCAAATTTCACCCACATTGTGATCAACAGATTGTTCTTATTGTTTTGCACAGCAGTGTGATCACCTGTAACTGACACTAAATCAAGTTTTTACCCCTCATCGTTTTTATGCAGTACTAACTGCTGATGACTGAACCACTTAGCTGCATTATTACACATCAATAAAATATAACCAGACATTATTGGGGAAAACACAAGCTTGAGTCCAGTGCATAAACCTGCTTCAAGTAATTTAAAAAATGTTTAAAATAATCATGCAATATCAGAAATGTATAAACATTAACTGCCAGTGAGTATTAACAGCTGGGAAGAAAGAAATGCAAACAAAAAAATGAAGTGAAATAACCAGTAACACTGAGTCTATTTGAAAAATGTATGTGCCTGTTTTCTGGAGGAAAAAAAGCTCTCATGCATTTCACCCAAGCACACATGCCAATTTAAGAAGTCTTGTGACTGGTGGGACTGGTTTCAGAGTGATTGGTGCATCCCTCATTATAAGGTTTGGTATGTTGTGAAAACTCTCCTTTCTTAGCAGTTGCAAGGTACATAACATGCTGAGTTTCAAATTTTGAAAAAGCTTATTAGGACAAAGTTTATAGAAAACTCAAACCATGGCTTTTATACTGCATTTTTTGTCATTCTATTAATCCATTTGGGTAAATTTTGCCCATCCCAGCTATTTAAATACAGTGAACAATCATTTCTCAGACCAGCGGTTCGGTCAGTGGCAGAAGGCTGTGTTACCAAAAATGCTTCTTGGCAATCTTGACAATGTGGTTTAAGGGACACAAACCAGAGAATATTACTTTGGTTGAACCAAAATGTGTTTTAAAAAGCAAATGTTGGTCAGGTGTAATGCAGATGCAGAAAATAGGATCCTCTTCTCTGCACCATTATTTTACCTGAAAGGTCTTGATGTGCGATCCAGAGCCGTTTTAGGGTCAGGGAGTACACTGTGCTTGGAAGTTTTCCCTGCTGACTCATGATTATGGAGCCTCGGGAAACGACTGTCTGGACTGCCAAAACTGGCTTTGCCTTTTTCTACTAGCTGTGTTTCTGTGTACACGTACATGCAGTACGTGGTACTAGGTTGCGGCTGTGCTTTTTGGACATGTTGGCATTTGTTTCATGCTACTTGTGTGTGTGTGTGTGTGTGTGTGTGTGTGTGAGAGAGAGAGAGAGAGAAAAAAAAAAAAGAGATTAGGGTGTGGTTGGGGAGTTCTCTGCCAATTGGATGTGTCCTGCTTGCTTAAACTGAATTGCTCTCATAACTACTAAGCAGCAGTGATTTGTTGATGGCCTATGTCTCTACAGTCTTTTCCTCCAAGTTTAACTGTGTGAATTGAATTCCCAGTACTTGTAATGTGATATTATGTCCATAGATATCTTTGCCAACTATTATATGTCATAATCATATTGCATTTGGTGGCAGCAAAGAGAATGAAAAGAACAATAACATTTTCTTTTTGGTCACCTTCCTACCACTCTCCCATTTCACATTTGGTCACAAGGCAAAATGTGGTAGTGAGGAGCAGAGAGATATCAGACTTCATGGATAGCCAGCTGCCTGAGTATGTCTGGCTTGTGACCAATTCCAGAGCATGATTACTGGGTAACCCAACTTCAAGCCTCAGGCTTTTTGCTCGATATGCCCCATTTCCTCTTTGTCCTGTGTTTCATAAGTGGAAACAAGGTCACAAATGTATCTAGGAAGACAAAATGTAACATTTTGGAAGCGTTTACAATTCAGTGTTGCATCTGAAGTAGTTTTAAACAATAACGAAACAATCAGTGATTTAGCTCTGTTTCAATTAAAAAGAAATGATTTGTTCTTCCCTACAAGGATAATGTAAATGAATTAAATATGGGAATAAATTTTCTGTGTCCTTTGTGTTTCAGCCCTAAACCGAAGACGGAGGCCATGGTACGATCACCTCCCGTCATGTCCCCTTCCACGGGTGCCCAGATGGACACTAAAATGCCCAGCCAGGGGAAACCAGGGAGCACTGGCAACCAATCACAGCCCTCACCCTGTGATCCCAAGACCCTGGGTAGTAAAGGGGCTCAAAACGTGGCAGGGGGCATGGGGCTGAAGAATGGCCAGGGCTTGACCTCTGGCCCAAGCTCCAAGGTTAAAGTCAAAAGGGAGAGAAGCACCTCAGTGGAATCTTTTGAACAGCCAGAGAGTGGCACACCCACCAGTGAAGAAAAAGGTATGAATCACTCCAGTCATTTCTCATCAGAAATTGTGGAAACTTTTTTTTAAAAGCTTTTTTCAGTTTTTAAAATATTTAGTATTCTGTGCTCCCAAACTTTGTTACTGAAAGCAACACATTAATGTAATTAAATGCTTTGACCCACAAGTATAGAAAGAGTAGACACAACATTAAAAAATTTAATGTCTGTAGTGCTTATGTTGTAATTGTTCCAATGGATCTCAAGATTACACTCATACAACTTCTTGTAGAGGCAATTGGTTCTTCTCTTTAATAGAGGATAAAGTAAAGATAATTCCCCACTTGCAGTGAGTGAGTGGTTGGTTGGTTCGAGTCCCTTTGTGATGTTCTACTTCTTAAAAAGAAAAAAAGAAAAAAAAAAGCCCTGAATATATATTTATTTATTTTTCTTTGGAATACAACACAAGCTGCCCAGTGAAAGCAACAGTTAGCCATGCTGCAAAATACACTTTATGTCCTCATTGTCACTCACACTGAAAGACCCAAGCTCACTGATGGCTGTGTGTGTGTGTGTGTGTGTGTGTGTGTGTGTAGACAGTAGCAGGGTGAAGAGGATGTGCGTGGCAGAGCGGAGGCAGCCATATAGTGGAGCTGACTGGTGCTCTGGGGGAGAAAGTGACGAAGATGACAAAGGATTCTTCAGTAAGTGTGTTAATGTGTGCATCCAAGCATGTGTAGCAGTCACTCCACTGATCAACTTGTCTTATGACAGCTCCTCAGTAAAACTACATTGCCTATGAGCCTTTGCTGGTCCTAAAGCCACAGTCCTTGCTGTTGTCTTCCTGTAGACTGTAACTCCAGTGATGTGAAGCCCCAGGATTCAGTCACACATTCTACCTCCAATGCTGGACTCAGTCGCTCCTCCACTCCCTCCCACAATACACTGGGAGGTCAGGGTTCCACAACAGAACCTGCTAGTGGCCAGAAACCAGGCTCGAAACTTGTTTATGTCTTTACCACGGAGATGGCCAACAAGTAAGGACGCTGAGTTTCTATCTTTTCTGACTAGTATATCTTAAATATCTCTGTTAGGCTCAAGTTTTAATAATATGCTCCGACAGGATAATTAAATTATCATCTCTATGTAGAATTTTTTTTCATTGGGGTGTGAGTGCATGATTTTACATAAGCAAAACATGCACTCAGAGAAAACCCCTATGTGAAATTATAGTTCAGAATTAAACGGAATTATGACCAATGTCAATTGCCTTAAGTATAACTCTGTGGCCCTGTCATCAGCGGTTGTTGTTGTCTTTGATGTTTGTGTATATGCCATTAAGATTCTTGCTACCCATCTCTTCCCTTCTTTGCCCCAACTTTCCTACTTATGACCCAAGTCCATTTTATGTATCGGCACAAACATGTATTTCTCAGCGGGAGCATACCTTCGGCTTAGATTAACGGTCACTCCTATGGGAGATGAAAGATATGGATGCTCACTGAAGGTGTGACTGTACGCAGTACGTTGCCTAGCCTTTTGACCTTGGGATTACCTTCATGGTCCAATCTAGTACTCATTCATCTCACCCACTTTACACAGACACACACACACACATTGTGTCTAAGTGATATCTGACTGTCTGCCTCCTTGTCCTCAGGGCAGCTGATGCAGTTCTAACTGGCCATACAGAAAATATCATTGCCTTCCACATGAAAAACATCTCCAACAGCAAGGACAAAGCTCACCTCCTCCTGGTAAAGACGCACAGAGGGCTTTTTTTTTTTATGCTTACATACAGTATCGTCCTCTAAGTGTCACAACCTAATCAGATTTCTGTTTCTTTCCGTTAAAGAACAATGCAGCAGCTGCCCTCCGAAATGACTCCAAGCCTCCCCAGCAGCCTCCATCTCATGCCCAAGATCAGAGCCACCAGCCTGGATCCAAACCGTCCTTACCTGGCATGTCAGAGCCTGCCCCTCCCCAGCCTTCAAACCAAGGGAGCCAGTCAGGCGTTCTTCCACAGGAAGGGTCATCTGCTACAGGCATGGAATCCAAGAATCTTCCCGGCAGTAGTCCCAGTAACACTGCAGCTGCAGTTGACCAAGCCCCTGTCACCCAACCTGAGGCAGGCCTCAACCCTCCAACAGCAGGCGAAGGAGGGCAGGGTGGAAGCACTGGTGGAGCAGGTCTGACGCCACAGCAGCAGCAACAACAGCAGCAGTTGGCCCAGGAACTGCTGAACATGGAGGCCAACACAGAGGGTCTGTCCCAAGAACAGTTGGAGCATCGGCAGCGTTCCTTACAAACCTTGCGAGATATCCAGCGTATGCTTTTCCCTGATGACCGTGATGCCCCACCAACTGGGCCTCCACAGTCCCATGGTGGACCCCATGATGGAGGCCCTGATGGTGCACCCCGAAGATCTGAGCAGGGCCCCCTACAGGCTATGATGGCGCAGTCGCAGAGCCTTGGGCCACCAGGTGGACCAGGAGGCCCCCGTCCACAGGGTCCACCCTTTGGCCCACCTCATGGTCCCAGGGAAATGCCTCCATTTCCACAAGATGAAATGGGTCCACATATGGGGGGTCCAGGGGGCTGTGGAGAAGGAGATCAGATGACCCCAGAACAGGTGGCTTGGTTGAAGCTACAGCAGGAGTTTTATGAAGAGAAGAGGAAGAAACAAGAGATGCAACACCGACCACTTCCTCCAGACATGATGATGCACCCACATGGTCCTCGTGGCATGATGCGAGGGCCCCCACCTCCTTACCAGATGGGCCCAGGAGAGATGTGGGGAGGACCAGGTGGTCCACCAGAGCATTATCAAGAACGCATGGCCATGGGCCCAGGCCCCAGAGGCATGCCACCACATATGCAGAGGATGCCTGGCTTTTCTGCAATGATGAACCCAGAGATGGAGGGACCCCCAAGACCTGGAATGGGCTGGCCTGACGATATGCCTCCCCGGATGGGAGATGGACGAGGCTTCCCTGGAGGACCTGGGGGAATGTTTGCTGGTCCAGGGGGTCGTGGTGAGCGTTTTCCAAATCCTCAGTCAGTCCAAGAGGCAATGTTCCACCAAGGAATGGGTGGAGAGAAAGGCCTCCCTCCTGGGATGATGATGGACATGCAAAGGATGATGGGGCATCAAAGAGGTGGAATGGAACCTGGTAACGGCATGGGTATGTTTCCTAGAATGCCTGGTGACGGTCCCATGAGTCCATCATCTAGACTCCAGGGAATGGGTGGCAGAGAAATAGGGCCTGAGTTTGGGATGGGTCCCGGCCCTGGGCCAGGACCACATATGCACCCTTCCAAAATACGAGATCCCTCTATGAATATGAGTCCAGATGAGATGATGAGAATGAGAGGAGGCGGGGGACCTCCAATGGAGAACATGGGTCCACAAGGCAGGCCCATGCAGGGTCCTGTCTTCCCTGAGCAGACACAGCCAGGAGACTTTCCTATGGGGCAGGGACGGCCCTTTCCAGGGGGTCCTGGAGGAATGAGAGGTCCACATGCTGACCAGGCCTTTGGTCCAGAGCACAGATCTACACCAACAGGAGGTAATGGTCGTATTAATCACCTACCCTCTGCTGGTGGCCCTTCACAAGGTCAGAGGGGCCGCAAACCAGCAGATCTGAATGTCCAAGCAGGAGGGGGGAACTCTCCCAGTGTCAACCCACTTAAGTCCCCGCCTCTAAGGCAAGTGCAGTCCCCCATGATGGGCTCTCCCTCTGGAAACCTAAAATCCCCTCAGACGCCATCCCAGCTGGCTGGTATGCTAACTGGTCCCACAGGCCCCAATGCCCCTCCACCACCTCCAGCTTCAGCACCAATGAAGTCCCCGCACTCCATGATGGGATCAGCAGGTGCCTCTCCTGTTCATATGAGGTCTCCTTCTCTTCCTAACCCCTCCCCAGGATGGGCCTCCTCACCAAAACCACCCATGCAAAGTCCTGGAGTACCACCTCAGGGTGGCAAGCCTCCCCTCAGTATCACCTCACCAAACATGATGGGGAATATGGAGCAAGGTACAACAAGCTTTTTTTCTTTACTGTGTTCATCAGGACAAGTGTCTCTGCTATTTCTTCCAGTATTCTATTCTCTGTTATTTTGCAGTTCATTTTTCATTGAGTTAATATTGGGAAATCATTTGTAAATGGATTGATGGAAATTTTAGTAATTGGTGAGAAGTTTGGTTTTTCTTATGTTATTTTTAATACTAAAAAATGGTACTTCAACTGCCTGACTTTTAATCCTTTGAAAGCAAAACGAATGTATAAACTGAAAAACTAGAAAATAACAGATCTGTAAATGAAATAGATGCGGAGGCTGCCTCTCATATGCATCACTCCAGTTTTAACACATCTGTACGAGGGGTGGGGTTGATGGGTAATGGTCCAGTGGCTCCCTCTTGTGGCTACAGGACAGCATTCCAGGGGGTTAAGTAACACCAACTGCAAAGGTTATCACCATTGCTCATATTAACAGAGATAAATGAATCTGTTAGAAAGAGGAAGGTCTCACCTGCTGAGTCTTTTTATCCCCTCCTCACAACATTTTTTTTTTTTTTGTCATGTTGTCTTCCAGGTGGAAATGGTCCTCCCTCAGCCCCTCCTTCATCAGGGGCTACGCCTGGCTCCATGTCCCTCCCAGGCAATGTCCCGTCTGGCAGTCCATACACCATACCCCCCGAGCCCACACTATCCCAGAACCCTCTCTCCATCATGATGTCACGCATGTCCAAGTTTGCAATGCCCAGCTCTACCCCTCTTTACCATGATGCCATAAAAACTGTTGCCAGTTCTGATGATGACTCCCCACCGGCACGCTCCCCTAACCTGCCTTCAGTGAATAATAATGGTAAGACATGAAATGTTTTTGTTCACTGTTTAACTTGTAGTTTCAGTTCCATTGGGCTTGAATTCTGTGTAAAACTTGCTTTAGATTGGCTCGTGCTGAATGTATCATCAGCTTTTTATCCTGCATATTCAGGTATGGCAATGAACCACCAAGGAAATCCACGTATGATGGGACCTGGAAACGCAGGACCCATGCCCGCCCTCAGCCCCCTGGGTATGAATCCAATGGGATCCCAGCCCCTCTCCCATGGCATGCCTCCGCAGATGCCCTCTCCCAATGCTCCCAACATGGGCCCAGGGATGATGCCCCATGGCATGATGATACCACCAAATCCACAAGACCCCGGTATGGCAAACCCTCAAATGATGCCCCAGGGACGCATGGGTTACCCACACCGAAGCCAGGGATACCCCCTTACCCAGTCCCCTTCCCAGCAAGGCCCCTTCTCCCCACACAACGGTCCTGGTCCTCAAGGTTTCCCTGGACATCCCATGGGCTTCCAGGGAGAAGGAGGACCTATGGGTGGAAGGATGGGGAACATGCCCCATGGGGGAGGGGGTGATGGGGGTATGTGCAAGCCCAATACTCCTGGAGGACCCGAGTTCAACAACATGCAAGGTGGATTCAGCGATGCAGACCTTCATGAGGTGATGCGGCCAGGGGCGTCCGGCATACCTGAGTTTGACCTGTCCAGGATAATCCCGTCAGAGAAGCCTAGCCAGACTCTGTCTTACTTTCCTCGAGGTGGAGGAGATAACCCTGGGGGGAAACCACCACACCCCTCTGGCTTCCCCATGCAGGGCATGATGGGTGATGGCCCACCAAGGATGGGAATGTCCATGCAGGGTATGGGGGGGATGCCAGGGGGGCCTGGTGGGGGAATGGGCCCACAGGACATGCCAATGGGCAACCCTGGCCACAACTCAATGCGGCCACCAGGATTCATGGGCCAAGGCATGATGGGCCCCCAGCATCGAATGATGTCTCCTGGGGGCCCAGGAGGGATGATGCAGGGGAGACAAATGGCCCACCCAGGCCCTGGTGGCTCACCTAACATGATGATGTCACTACAGGGCATGGGTGGCCCCCCACAGCAGACAATGATGATGGGGGGTCAGATGAGGCCACGTGACATGGACATGGGATTCAGTCCGGGCCCTGGAATGTTCTAATCCAACAGAAACCTTGTATCTAGAATGTTCTTGGACAAAACACAAGGATGGAGTAAAGATCATGGCATTAAGGGAGAGTTTAGAAAACTCTGATGGACTCAAAGAAAGGAAGTATAATACGAAACAGTAATGTCCTGTGGGACCTATTCCAATGGAGACTCGGACAGGCCCCGATTGGAGTACAATTGCCACAAGAACATTTAATTTTGACTCATGAACTTCAGAATGTATGGGATTGTTGTGCATCAATTTTGCAAAACTGTTCTTGTGTTTTTTGATTATCTGACTGTAAAGATGACTTCATCGTCAAAGAGGAATCAACCTAACTAAAAGTCAGCGTGGAGATGCTACAGTATATGTCTACTTTTTTCAAATGTCATGAAAGTGGTATGGAACAAGAGAAAGGAATAAGAAGAAATTGTGCTTTGTGAAGACTTTAGTGGAACTCCATCTTGTTTCTCGCTCCATTGTTTTGACTGTTTCTGTACAGTATATACGTGTGAGAATGTGTATGCGTGCTTGACAGACTGTATGTTTGTGTGGTATGTATGTATGTGTCTGTATGTATAGGCATTCTATCAGTGACCTCTCAACTCCTCTTACCCAACTTTCACTGGGGGAGGAATGCCCCCTTAAAATACTGTACTGTTTACCATTGGTGGGCTATTCGAATTTTAGTCTATTTTAATTTCCTTTGTAACTCCAGTGTATAACAAACCAAACTATGACCTCATTAAGATAATAGTATTATTAAAAAAGCACAAACATGGACCGTCTGCAGAAAGCGTCTTCTTTCTCTATTTTTACCATTGAGAGCAACACATCAAGTGCGAGGATCTTGTCAGCTTTGCAGCACAATCGTAATCACCTGCAGTCTATTTCAAGTTGTGGATGATATTTGAATTGTGTGCTCCAAAACTTTCAGGACTCAGCTTTCGCCAGCGTGAAAAATACTGCTAATACCCAGATGTGCTATGTGTGTTCTTCTTGTTCCTGTTGTGTTCCTGTTTCGTTTTGACTCTCTTGTTGACTCTGGGTAATAATCATTCCCACAGCAATAAACCCCCAATGGTCAGCAGAATGGGACAGGAGTGGCTGATTGCCACAGCAGGTATGCCAGGTATTATAGAATTAGAGTTAGGTAGATCTGGTTAAATTTAGAAAGGCAGGTGTGGTGTCCAGAGCGAGACACACAAATGTAAACACGTACTGCTTACCATCCAGTTGACTTCCTCTTTTCTCTATTGTATAAGCTTGTCATGTGTTTCTCCATTGGCTTTGGTGCAGAATAGCCTACCAGGGCTGTGGTGATGGATTACAAATAAAAGATATTGTTTTGGTATATAAATGTGTCCCATGTAGTGTGTGCATGTGTCCGTGTGGCTCTTGGCTATTCAAGTCTAGTCAGTTATGCAGATTAGATGTATTTGTCATTATTCACGTCAGACCAACTTACCAGCATTCAGCTAAACCAAGTCACACCAAGGTGCAGCAAATCCAAGTTGACATTTTATCAGGAGGCTCTTAAGTGAGCGCTATTTTCAGAGGACACCACACTTTCAAAATAGATGCAAGCTATTGATGCATTTGAACTCTACCAAACTAGTTGCTTAGTTTGCAGATATTAATGCTAAAAAACCTCTGTGGCATGAGCTAAATAAGAGACTTATCGTTGCTTAAATTGTTTATTTATGTTTCACCAATCTAAACCAAATGCAACAATAGCAGCAGGGGATGAAAAACTCCCACTGAGGAGGTACAGTACGTTCTGTTATAAAATAACACTCAAGGCTATGTAACGGGCATGTATTCATGCATAAAAGGATACTATGGTCTGATACTACCAAATCCATAAGAGGGCAACCTGAAAACAATCAGTTGCATCATAATTCATTTACAGCAGTCTCGTTGGTTATCCATCCAACTACACACTAATGTACATTTTGCACCCCTTTGTTAATAAACATGACCGACGGTACATGAAAGGCTTAGTATTCCCCTAAGGAATGAAATGACTGAATTGCAACAGCAATTACATACATGTTATTACGTCACATTGTCCATACAGTTCAGTGTCAGATTAAGCTGCAGAGGTGAACTATGATGAGAAAGGCTGATAGTCTATATTTTAGTGTCAACAAATCCCAAAAAGAGCAAAACCAATAATGTTTATCCTCCTTAATATTACCTGTGTGGACACAACATGATTTAGTTTAATCCTCTGTGCCACACCCAAGCATTGTTCTTGAAAAACTATAAAAACATACAAGAGAACCCCTTCAATGGCTGATCTGTTCATTACAGTAAACGCATTTTTACCCCCCTACATTTTATTTTCCCAGTAATGTTTGCAAAATGTGGTACAATCTTTTTTTTTTTTTAACTAAGCCATTTTATTTTTGATCATTGCTGAAATATTTCTAAATGTAATGAGAGTTGGGCAATTATTATAATATTTCAGTAGTTTTTCTTTAAGATTTGTTGACTAGGACAAAAAGACAGTGTAACACCACAATTTATCCTAAAACAAAACCAATTAATTGCATCCAAAGGAAAATAATCTGAAAGAATGCATACACTGCATAGCAAAATCATTATGCACCTGACAATGTGCCATCACCAATAACCTAATTCAGCAATATGGACCATTAGTATGCTGTGGGTGTGTAAAACTAAATAGATAATCATACACTAAAAGATCTCTGACAGTGAGCTCAAATGATATTGGTGGCTGGATGGAGTGAACTAATTTTCATATTAAAAAATAAGTAAATAAATACAAAGACATGATGTGTGAGTGTCCGATTGTAACTTCCCTGTTGTCAGATGTGACGGTCTTCAGGGCTCAGTTACGCCCCCTGTGCTGTTACAAAGTGACTGGTAGGTGTCAGAGCTCAGTGTGTAGGCTGAGAGGGCCTGTTTAAACTCCTGCAGGGGGCAGTAAACTCCACTACAACCTGGAATGAGTTGATCCTAAAGAAAGACATACAACTTCAATAAATGACACATTTAAATGAATTAAAAATCAATTGCAACACCTCATCAAATGTCGATGTATTGTCACCACCTACCTGGCCCATGTACGACAATTTGACAAATGCTCCACTGGTCTGCCGGTGTTGGTGCAGCTCCAGAGTGATATCAGCTGCGTATGGTGGCCATCTCTTGTCAAAAATCCCCAGAGCCATCAGACAAGGCATCAAAGTGGTGTCATGGGTGGAGTACAATAACAGCTTCCTGTTTGACAGGGATTATAACATCCAAGCAAACACAATTGTGCACATGTGAAAATGGGTATGTTCTTTGTGAGGTGCCATCCCACCTATTTGACTCTGATGAAGTGCCCAGCAGTTTCTCCTCGAAGTTGGTTAACAGTGTGTGCAGCAGCAGTCCCACAGACAGCTGCAAGTTTTCCCTGCCAACAACATAGCAGAAGAATGAAAGGTGGCCTGTTGAACTTGATACGTGACTGACAAACTTTCCTCATCTGTATTGACCGAGGGTTATTATCAAGCCATTCTTAAAATCACTCTGCCGTCTTTGTTCCATCTTACCTCTTGCTCGGTTCAAAGACGTGGCAGATCATGTCCACTGCTCTCTGTTCCACTTTATTCCTCCATGTGTTCAGCACTGATGGGCAGGGCAGGCCGTGTGTCTGTTTATGTGCAGAAACAGGACACAGTCAGCTGTGAAGTGCTGCAGTGAGGTTTCCACTTGCTCTTTTCCAGCATTGTTATCACACTATGAAACATTGCAATTTTCCCCTTGGCCATTATTATTTTCCACAAGACTGTCTGTGTTTATTGTGAGCGAATAACACTTGCCAGTGCCAATATTAAACCATTTCAACGATTTCAAATCTTCAAGTAGCTTTATTTTCTGTTTAATTAGAATATGACTGTATTGAGAAATGTGGTGAATAAACTCTGAATGTTTCAGTCAGTCAAGTTTTTTGGAACACAATTATTCAATTCTAGAAAGTTGACAAATTTTGATTTGGAGTTTCATTTTAGATAAACAGCTTGGTAGGTTGCAGCCTAGTGTAAGGCCCAGTCTTAATAATAATTATATGTTTTCTGATACCTGCGACCTGGAAACGGATAAGCGGTTGAAGGTGAATGGATGAATGTATTCTGATAGCTAGTGGTGGGACCTCATAAAAGTAATAAGAGTCATTGCATGGCAGCGTCACCTCTCTGGCAACCATGTCGTCCCTAATGAGGATGAAGTCGATGTTCTGGTGAGCAGCGATGCCCAACGCGCCCTGGATGCTCTGCAGGTCTGCTGCAATACCTGGCAGAGTGGATGACTCTGCCCAGCGGTGGCTGCACAGAAAGCACGCTGTGTCAGCCACCAAACATAGATAGACCACAACAACCTGTCAGAGGCATCTCAGCCCTGCTTAGAATTTTACAGAACACATTATGCAGGTCTCCAGTTTGGGTGGCAAATGCACAGAACGGTCTGTGTCTGACTGTGTGCTCGGTACCAAAATATCCTTTACGTACCTGCCAACAATTTTGAGCAGCTTGCATCCATGGTAGTTTGGATAGAGGATTTCAGATTCTGCCTCTGTTGTTAATATGTGCACAATTTCTTCAAGGAAAACAAACACACAAATAAGATGAGACAAGAAAAAGAATAGAATGAATCGTTTCTACATGTAGGTGTCTGCCCTACCTTTTTGTTTTTGTTGGAAGAGCCCTGCTATCAGGCACTTGGCAGATTCAATGGTCCTCACAATGTTAGTGGAGCGCACACTAAAAAGAAAAAAGAAAAAAAAAAGAGAAAAAGGAGTGATGGAAGGCAAGCAACTTAAAAGTGAGAGCACATTTGGGTAGAATATCTCTTGTCTCATAAATGCAGTGTAGATGATAGTGAAGAAGAACATGTGCAACACTTACTACACCTCAGCTGGGCTAAAGGTGGGGCTGAGGAAGGAAATCTCCTCAATGTATTTTCTCCTCAGCCTCTTGCCCAACTCATACAGCTGCTGCATGCCCACCGTGGTCAGCTGACCGGGATATGTGCCACCCTGCCCACACAACGAAAAAGATGTTTTACTCAGGCCTCAGTCAAACAGACACACACCTACATATGATAACATGCAGGAATCCAAAGTGAAGCATGGCAGGAGTCCAAACTTCCAGATTTAGTTTGCAAAACTGAATCCAGTGCAGTAAAACAAAAAAGAAAACAAAAAAGCAGCTAAGTTGGTACAGGAAACTAGTGTTTCTGGACACAGTGGCTGACTTCACACACAGTTCAGCTGAGAGAAAAGTTGAATGAAGGAATATGGCTTAGTCAATGGAAGCAGTGAATGAGTATGTTGCTTTTCTAAAAGTCTATAGGTCCAAAATTTCTTGTTGGTGGCTTTATTATTCACTGGATATTAACTTGATATAGGGAAAAAAAACAAAACAAAACTGTAGATGTAACCATAAGGGCACTCGGGGGGGGATGCAAATCTGTCATGAAATTTAACGGGTTTTTCCGTGGCACCACCACTGCACAAATAAGTTTTGATACTTTTTTTACCACCTAATCATTGCAGCTAAATGTTTGAATATTTACTTCAAATCTGGTTGGTTTTGTTATAAATTGCAAATCATTAAAATAATTATGGGGTATTAACAGTAGATTGATGAGACAGTGAGTATTAATACCTCCTGAAATACCTTCTCAAAAAGCCTCTTACCGGTTAGCAGCTACACAAGTTCCTGTACCTGAAGCTGTTCCTCCATCTCTTTTGCTTTCTGACTGAGTTCAACAACACAAAACACACCTACTCACAGTCAGGGTGTTTCTCCGGTAGCTGTCTTCAACAGGAGCTGAGGGTCTGGGACCACCATTTAGATCAGTTACTACGTAGTTGATGTGTGTGTGTGCTGGAGGCTCCAAGAGGGTGGGCACCCACTGGACCTATGACAAGACAAACAGCATTATATGGCACAACTTCTTTTAAAGACACGCACATTACATGACTTCATAAAACAAAAAAAAAGGAGTTTTACCTCCATCACATCAGGGATCGACTTGAGCGGTGTTCGAGCTCCGTGTCGGAAAAGGACTTGGACCAGTTTTAGTTCATAGGGAGAGCTAGCATTGTCCCCTGTAGTGTCAGCAGAGGGGCAAGACGAAGCAGCCTGGTCCAAATCTGACTTTTTCTGTGACCACAGCATTGAACAAAAAGCTATGGATGCTGAACTTAAAACAACTGCATTGGTCCTAAGTTTCTTCATGGCTGTGCTGTGAATGAGAAAGATACATTAGGTGGTTTTGCATTCCTCTGGATCTTACCAAGAAACAAAATGAGCTTCAGGTATTAAAATGTTGTATTTTTCAATGTTTGAAGGTAGAAAGTTGTGATGGGTGTGAACCAAACAGCAAATGCTGCCAAATTACTTAGACCTTTAACTGACGAAGTCAGAAATCCATAATTCAAACATTGTTGTGTCTCAGATTAATTAATTAAATTAGTTAAAAAAAGAGCTCCTGATAAATTGAAGCCTTATTGTTTTTGAGGGTCAGTGATGTGGGAAACTGGAGTAATCTACTTTGGCACATTAAAAAATATGTTGCAACCACAATTTTACAAAAGGTCAAACTATAGCAAATGGGAAATCTTGAGTTTGAGCCTGTCATATCAAATCAAATCAAATCAAATCATATTTATTTGTATAGCGCCAAATCATAACAAAGTTACATCAAGGCATTACATATAGAGCAGGTCTGGACCAAATTCTTTATAAAATTATTTAAAGAGACCCAACAGATCCCCCGATGAGCAAGCACTTGGTGACAGTGGCAAGGAAAAACTTCCTTTAAGAGGCAGAAACCTCGGGCAGAACCAGGCCTAGGGGGGGCAGCCATCTGCCTTGACCGATTGGGTTGAGGGAGGGAGGGAGAGAGAGAGAGAAAGAGAGCAGGAGGAGGGGATATTCAAACAGGTGTAGGCAGGAACATGATCCTGCATGAAGTTCATAGGAATGATGCTGTATGGAATTCTTGAAGATGTGGGAGCAGCAGGCATTGCAGGAACATGGGATGGTTGTGATTCATCACCTGCAGAATGAGGACAGGAAGAGAGAGGAGAGAAACTGGGGGAGACAGAGATTTCGGGAAAACATGGTTAATAAATGCAGTGCACATGCTTGGAACTGAGAGAAACTGGGATTTCGGAGAAGCAGGTTGTTGGTATGTCGGCACATGCAAGGGGGAGAGAGAGAGGGAGAGGGAAGAGGGAGAGAGAGAGAGGGAGAGGGAAGAGGGAGAGAGAGAGAGGGAGAGGGAAGAGGGAGAGAGAGAGAGAAGGAGAAAGTATAGGGAGAGGGAGAGAGAGAGAGAGAGAGAGAGAGGGGAGAGGGAGAGGGAGAGGGAGAGAGAGAGAGGTGCTCAGTCCTTCCCCCAGCAGTCTAGGCCTGTAGCAGCATAGCTAAAGAGTAAATGATATTTAACTTTTTAACTATAAGCTCTGTCATACAGAAAAGTTTTAAGCCTGGTCTTGAAAACTGCTAAAGAGTCTGCACCCGAGGCCGATACTGGAAGTTGGTTCCATAGAAGAGGAGCCTGATAACTGAAAGATCTGCCTCCTGATTTACTCTTGGAGACTCTAGGAACCACAAGTAAACCTCCATCTAGAGAGCGGAGTGGCCTACTAGGACAGTAAGGAACTATGAGCTCTCTGAGGTATGAAGGAGCTTGGCCAGTAAGAGCTTTATATGTTAACAGAAGGATTTTAAATTCTACTCTGAATTTTACCGGTAGCCAATGAAGAGCAGCTAGCACAGGAGAGATGTGATCCCTATTCCTAGTTCCTGTTAATATTCGTGCAGCAGCATTCTGAATCAACTGAAGGCCTTTCAGAGATTTGTTTGGACATCCAGATAATAATGAGTTACAGTAGTCCAGCCTAGAAGTTACGAATGCATGGACTAGTTTTTCTGCATCCTCTTGAGAGAGGACGTTTCTGATTTTCCTAATGTTTCTCAGGTGGAAGAAAGCTGCCCTACTGACTTGCTTTATGTGAGGGACAAAGGACATGTCCTGGTCAAAGGTTACTCCAAGGTTTCTTACAGTGCAGTTGGAAGCCAAAGTAATGCCATCCAGACTGATTAATTGATTAGATAGGGTTTCTCTAAGGTGCTTAGGGCCGAGTACAATAACTTCAATTTTGTCAGAATTTAGAAGTAAAAAATTATGGGTCATCCAGACTTTTATGTCTTCAAGACATGTCTGCAGTCTGACTAACTTCATTTGGCTTCATTGATAAATACAGCTGAGTGTCGTCTGCATAACAGTGGAAATTGATGCTGTGTTTCCTGATAGTGTTGCCTAAAGGAAGCAGATAAAGAGTGAAGAGGATTGGTCCAAGTACCGAACCCTGTGAGACTCCATAACTGGCTATAGTGCATGAGGAGGAGCTATTGTTAACATGTACAAACTGATATCTATCCGATAAATAGGATTTGAACCACCTTAGAGCAGTTCCTTTAATGCCAATTTCATGTTCCAGTCTCTGTAATAAAATATTGTGATCAATGGTGTCGAATGCAGCACTGAGATCTAAGAGGAGAAGTATGGAGGCTGATCCATTGTCTGAAGCCATTAGAATATCATTGGAGACTTTAATCAGCGCTGTTTCTGTGCTGTGGTGAGCTCTAAATCCTGACTGAAACTTCAAGTAAACTCTTCCTATGCAGATGGTCGTGTAATTGGTTTGCTACTGCTTTCTTAATGAATTTACAAATGAAGGGAAGGTTCGATATGGGTCTATAATTGGCCAAAACATCTGGATCAAGATTCGGCTTTTTAAGCTGGGGTTTGATGACTGCGGTCTTAAGAGTCTGAGGTACATAACCCAAAGATAAGGTCAAATTAATGAGATCTAGAATGAAGGGCTCAATTAAGTAAAAAATGTCTTTAAAGAAGCTGGTGGGCACTGGGTCTAATAGACAGGTTGATGGTCTAGATGATGAGACTATAGAAGCTAGCTCTGAGAGATTCAGAGATGAGAATGATTCCAGATGTAAAATAGGCGTTGCAGTTGATTCAGGGCAGGTGAAATCAATTTAGTTACAGAGTGTTTTTAATCTTTGATGTTTTGGTTGTTGGATGATTTGGAGTGATATTATAAACATACCCAGACAGCTGTTTTCGAGTTTTCGTTCTCACAATAGTCCAGTACAGGACAGTATTAATGTGATCACCAGACAGGACAAACATTAAAATTTGTTCTTTTCATATCAAACCATTCAGGACCACACTGTAAAAAAAAAAAAAAAAAAAAGCCAACAACAACAAAAACCCCAATGTCCATTTGCAATGTTTGAACTCACTTCCCCGTTTTTATTCGTCACTAATCTGTAGCTCTTTTCTCAGTAAATACACCAGCTTCATGAATACTTGGCTGTGTCACCAAAGATTAGGTCCGTTCATACACACACACAAACAAACAAACAAACATGGTTGTTGTGTCTAACAGCACTAGGGTTGCCAACTCTCTGAAACATAAATAAGGCACACACAGCCGGCCGGCCGACCGGATTGCCTTGTTCGTGGCAAGTCATGTTCCACACACTATTTTTGATCCTCACGGACAAACGGGACAGAGTGTGTCCCTTCTGAGGTCAACACGGGACAGAGATTTCTGTTTCTAAATACGGGACCGTTCCGTTTTTCAAGGGACGGTTGGCGACCCAGAACAGCCCGATTGCGAGGAAAAAAGCACGCCTCCCTCTTAAAAAACCGACTAGCTGCAAACAGAAGGTGAAGTTAATCTTAATGTCAGCGGTCAAAGGTCAAACGGCTTCAGCTCCTCACACACACACACACAACCGACACTTACTTTTTCTGCACAGGAAGTAAAGCGGAGATCTTTCCTCCGAGGCTCTCGACAGAAGATACAACGTTTAATTCAACACACACAATATCACTTCATACTCGGATGCTCTCGCGACTGGTTAAAACCGAAATGCATGACGGGAAAAGTAGCGAATCAGATGACACTCTACGATGGATGTGAACGCGCGAGCTCAAAATTTAAAACTACATTTCCCGACATCTGTAACCCTCGTGATGTTTTCCCTTTCATTTTCGTCGTCGTTTCTAAGGTTGGTGTCGGATAAGACGTATCGTAATGTGCTGCTGTCCTCTGGAGGACAAAAATGTCTCTGCATGTCAAATATTTATATCCGACTTTTAAACTATTTATTATTAGAAATAACGTAAGATGTTAAGTTGTGAGAATTTCCATTTCTCTGGTTTAATTTAAATATATTTGGTTTTTTCTTAAATATACATATATATATTTATAATATTTTCCATTTTTAGTAAGATTTTGTAGCGAACCAAAATTATGATCTATGAATCAATTACAAATAATCATTAACAGCAACTACAAATGTATTCATAGTAAAAAGGGAAGTGATAGTTTCCCTAATTTTGTTGTACATCCTTAGGTAATAACAGCCAAGACCATAATTAGAAATAGCTACAACTACCTGCAACATCAATGTAATTAATTGTACTACTACTGGAGTTTGCGTAACGACGATATAGCTGAGTTTGATTTAATTTTATTCAATCTAAATACACTAATGAAAATAATCCCCCAATAATTCTGTTGGATTGTATATTTTTGACTTGCGATTTGCAGTATATTGAACAAGTTAAAATTTTGATTCACTTTAAAAGAAATAAATCATCTTAGTACTTCTTCATCATATGTGGAAGTATACTCACGATATGAAATGCAGGTTCTTTTAATTTCCTAGCCCCTGCTGTAAATCAGTTTAAATAAATTTTATGCTTCTTTATGCTGTGTTATAAAATCCAAAAGAGCCAGAGAATCTAAGAAATTAGTGTCCATCTGAGTTTTTTTTTTTTTAATAAATAAGGGGGGCAGATGACGTAATCCCTTCAGGTTCATGAACAATTCACCTCACCTTTGTCCAGGGGAGCTTTATGGAGAACAGAAATGTATTGTATTGAATAATAAAACACTCTTTTGTGGGTTGATCAGTGATAAAATCTCTGCAAAACTCTGCAAAAAACAAACAAACAACAACAAAGAAAAACGTAACAAAATGGCTGCATCTACTGTCGAATTCAGTTTCAGCTCGTGTGGGATCAAGTATGATTCCAGTGCTCAGCTTCCTGGCAGAGTTTTTGTTTTGTGTAAATATGCCACATCTTCCCCAATCTGTCTCCTGCCGGTTCTCTCTGGTGGCAACAGGCTGGGAAATCAAAGTAGTGATGTGCTCCTGAAGAGATACAAGGCAAATTTAATCTCTTCATGTTCTTAATCATCTTTGTCTTTACTTCTATGAATAATTGCACCGTCAAACCCCAAAATACAACAATAGAATATATACTTATACTATATATATATATATATATATACTATATTTATAAATTTACACAAAAACAAGGACACATTACTTCAAGCACTTTAATGAATCACACACCTTGAAAACAACAGACTATACAGTTGATGATTTATTCACTTGTAATGGGTTAGTGATGACATTTAGTGTATAAAGGTCTGTTTGCCAGAACCAACAACTGCAGTGTAGTTCAAATACTGTTCAGTACAAGTACAGTGGGCTAAACAAGATGAGTATTGTGTTTAATGTTTGCTGTATGTGTTTGTAGGATACAAGTTAAAGATCAATTTGCAAGAATGTCCATTCAATTTTTTTTCTATTTCTTTTTTTTTTTCACACTTCCTTCATACAGTAAGAGCAGACAGTGGAAATAAAACAAAATACATTCAAAGACTTGAAGTAAAACAAGCATTGCATAGGGATGAATTCAGTATTTGCACAATGACTCCAAGTGTAAAACTGTAAAACATAAGTGCAATGTTGCCGCCAAGTGGCTGGATCTGCTCATAACCACCACCCAAGCAGGACCTCTTCGTTTGTCCTCTCCGCTCAAAGGAAAAACCTCAAACAGGCTACATTCTGTCTCCACCTCTGCACACAAAGGCTCCTCTCACATTTTTCAGATTAAGTTATTCATTTTGGGTTTGTTGTATACTTGCTGACTTCCAATAATAGTGCAATCAGGTTAACAAGTCAATAAGGGGATTATTTTATAGTTTATGGCTTTTGGAAAGATAAATTAAAAAATGTTTTTTTTTAAAAGCTTTATGTGGAAACAGATGGCTTTTTTCTATAGTTGGTAAAAGGCACTTCAACTTGATTCAATGCAAATATGCAGTGAGTTTCACAGTTTATTGTATCTTCATTTTTTGGGACAGTTATGATAGGTTAGTGTAGTTGAATATTGGAGATATGAGGAATATTTTCTTTCATAATGAGTTATTCACAAGTCAGCTCACAGCAAGCACCATGTGTCATGTCATTCTCATCCCTTTTAACCACATAGTGTTTTGCCTTAAACTTTTATTTTAAGTAAAACATAAAATGTGCAATTGTCAGGTATTATACCCGTTACCCTGTTCTCTTTTCAAAATTATTTTCCTTTTGCAGTTTGGTTGTCAGTTTTTCAATCTCTGGGACAAAGTATCAGTTCACAGTTCACGTATGTCAAGTTTACATGGTCCACTCACATATGCTTAAGTATCTTTCTAATGTGGACATTCGGTATATCCTCTGTGGACACGTGTCAGGCCTAACTACCAGTATTTGCATAGTTAGTCTGACTTCTCACTTATCTTTGGTTCTGAAGGCCCAGCCCTCCCTCCTATCCCACTTGTCAGCCACTCTTTCTGTCCATGAGTCTATACTGCCAGGTCATCTTGGCGAGCCCGGCTGCTGGTCCCGCTGGTCTTGCTCAGGCGGCGTTTGTCCTTCATGTAGTTGGAGTGCACCAGAGGTGATGGAGAGCAGCTGTTCGGCATCTCCGTGGGCGCCTGGTCGTATCTCATCCTCAGGAAGTCTTCCCCGTCCTCCAGGTTGTCACAGCTGCAATGCAGCTCAGTGGCTAAGTTGAGTGAGTTCTGCTGCAGCGCCAACCTGGTGTTGAATGGGTGAGAGGCCATGGATGTCATGGGGGTCATGGAGCTCGGGCCAACCAAGCACTGGTTGAAGTCAGGAGGTGGCGTGCAGGTGGCTGATGGCCGTGGTGGACTGCTGGGTTCCAAGGCTGCAGACACAGACACTGCTACTGCTCTCTGGTTGTCCCTTTTGATTGTCTTGTTGCGTATACACTGTCTCATACTCTTCCAGCCAAGGTGGTAGAGCTCCAGCACAGAGAGCAGCAGAGACACACCAGCCACCACCAGCATGAATATGATGAAGACATTTTTCTCAGTAGGCCGGGACATGTAGCAGTTGACTGGGTTGGGGCAGGGCCATGCTTTGCATAGATACATAGCTTTGAGAAACACCCCATATATCAGGTACTGCACTACAATGAAAGTCACCTCCATCACTGTACGGATCAGGATGCTGAGAATGTAAGTCCTCAGCAGTGCCCCTTTCAGGCGAACGCGTCCTCTCCCATCAGATCCCGTTTCTTTCCCACTCTCCTTCTGCTGGAGGTACTCCTTCTCCCCCTGCAGGTCTTCTCTGCTCTCCCCTCTTGCCTCCCTCTCCTCCTGCTCCCTCCTCCGCAGCTTCTCCTCCCTCCGCACTATATGCATGGCGTGGCCCATGTAGATGAGGGATGGCGTTGAGACGAAAACGATCTGCAGCACCCAGTAACGGATGTGGGCAATGGGGAAGGCCCTGTCATAACAAACATTAGTGCAACCAGGTTGCTGGGTGTCACAAAGGAAATCACTCTGCTCATCTCCCCACGACGACTCAGCTGCCGTGCCCAGCACCAGGATGCGAAAGATGAAGAGAATGGTAAGCCACACCTTCCCGACTGAGGTGGAGTGTTCCTGGACCTCCTCCAGGAAATTCCCCAGGAGACTCCAGTCCCCCATAACTTCTCACAGGCCAAACACACACCTGAGACACACAAAGATTGGAGAGGTTGGAGCAAAAGGGGAAACGGAGGGTATAACAGAGGGGAGAAGCTGAAGTCACTGAAGTGGAGAGGAATGACAGAGCAGGAGAGGAGGGGAGAAAAGATAAAAGAATTCAGACAATCAGTTGTAGACAGCTGCAGGTCCTCTATATTGCTGCTGATGGAATGACCTCGGTATGTTTCTGGTAACGGCATCATATGTGTAAAAATAGCTTTTCTGCCCGTGAATTGCTTGAGGACTGGACACTGTGGCATGAGAACAACCATTTTCCCATGAGAGAGAGAGACAGAAAGAGAAAGCGAGAGGGAGAGGGGAAGAGGAAGTTCAGGAGTCATGTAAAAGTAAATAACGAGGTTTGTTTAGAGAAAAAATTCTTCAAAATTATGTCAAATGTGTTTATATTTTCCCCTAATCCTGTTCCAGATTATGTACGACAGAGAGACAGAGGGTAACCTGCTGTCGGAGGGGAAATCTAAACTGGGAGACTTTGTCTTTTCATGTTGTGACCCAGCGTCAGCTGCGCTGCCACGATCTTGCCAGGGGCTCATAACCACTCACATCACTCACAACAACAAAGCAGCAGCTTTGATGTCCACTGTCATGTCCCACATCAATGATGAAACATCTTCCAAACTCAAACTATCTCACAGCATCAATCAGATGAATCCATCTAGCCATTGTGTGTGTGTCCATATGTGAGTATGAGCCTTCACCTTTTAACTCCAGTATTATTGAGAGTTTGGGAAAGCCCCAAACATGGCAGTGACAGGCTGGTGAGGGTGAGCTGTGAATGACCCTATAAGGACGTTCACCACACAGCTTTATGGGTGCCATAAATGACCCCCATCATCACCGGGTTAAGAAAACCCATCAAACCCCATTGAGGAGCGACCTACGACATTTACACGCACTTTGGTGGTTAGCCTGCTTCCAGCTTTTACTTTGCAGTTAGAGATCAAAGACAAGATGACATTAGGAGGGAGGACTGAAAGCAACAGTCTGACAGCTTTTTCCAACACGGCACACGTCTGAAATGATCACCCTACTTGGCAAAGTCATAGAAAACATATACATTCCTCAACAGCTGTGTGTTACGACAAACCGGTTACTTTAATGGTGTGCCAGGTAGGACAGGATATAGAGCATAATCACAACAATCACAGCAAGTGAAAACTGTCAAACAGGGACTTGATGTTCTCTCTTACCACCCCTCATCTCCCTCCAAGTGTAATCCATAAGTGGTTGGTTCCATTTGCCTGCAGAGATAAGTTACTTCTACTGCTTAGTCCACTAAGCAGGACTCAGACTGTCAGTGTTGCTTTCCTGAGAGAGAAATGGTCTAAATGACCATGACCATCTGCCCCCCCACCCCCCCTCAGTGAGTCTATGATGTATATATATGGCAATAAAATGGAAAATCAGAGCGTTGCCCTTTTATCTGTGAAGCACTCAGAGGCAGGAAACAAAACACCCCTACGAGAACACGTGGGAGAGGAAATGTTCAGACTCTCCACACCCAAGGCTGATACGCCGACACACAGTGTAGGAAAGTCTACGGTCTGACACTTATTTTCCAGCCTGCACCTAATACCTGCTGATGTCAGTTTGGTCACAGTTGGAGACCAGTTGGACCATCAGTTGGTGAAGGAACCGGCTTAAAGCCTTAACTGGATAAAGCTGATGATCTTTACTGGAAGTTAATTGCAAAGACTGAGAGTCCAGTAGGAGGACAGCGCTATGTTTTATCAGCTTATACCGACAACAGGCTTTCTTCACCTGTGCAGACCTTGTTAACATTAATCTGTACAAATTCAGATTTGAGATGATTTCTTATAAATTGTATTTGAAAAATTCAGTGGGATCTAGGTGGTAGGTAACAATTCAACATTTCTCTCTTTAAAGTAGTGGATGTAAAGTATCAAGTATACAACTACAATTCTATTTATATTAACAGCATCGTTCGTCAGTTTGGCCATGTACATAAAAAAATACATTCATTACACACTACTGTTCGTACTCAGTGGTGGGAAAAGAGGCTTCTTCTATTCGGAGGAGACAAACTGGAGTTCAGAAGTGCCAGGGAATGGTACGGTCTGAGTCTGTCTCTGGACTGCTGCCTCCTGCTCTTAGAGGAAACAATCTCAAAGTATGATTTCTGAATAACAAAAGTAACAAGTTATTAAAAGCGGGAGGGAGAGGAGGGGGCAGAGAGACTACTGCCAAGCTTTTCCAGTCAATTTCGCCCCTCTAAAAGCACCTTATGTCACTGCTGGCTCTTCAATGATACCTGTGCTCCTGCTGCCTTTGTGGAAGCCTGGCAATAACCAGGGATTAACTGAGCTACATTGTGCCCATTGCTGAGAGGTCTGGTTTGCCTGTAGACTATCATGGCTGTCAGATTTGTTTATAATCTCTGTGGCAGAGTAAAGGAGAAGTAATGGACAATCTGGTTATGAGGTATTCAGAACAGAGAACTGCGCAAATGGAAATTTAACACACGTATAAGATATTTTTCTTGATGTTGATCAAAGCGTCAGGAATGATCTAATTAGCATCTTTGTGTTTGCATGTGCCTGCATGTGTGTTTGCGACTTGAAATTTCCATGGCAACAAAGGCTACAAAGGTGTGTTGCAGATATATTTAAATAAACGAAGAGAAAGTAGACTCTGGCCAAGAACTACAGTCATTTCCCAGTTTCTGGGTCAATCCAGACTTAAACTGGACTAATTGGACCCGGCTGTATTCAGATCTTCAGTCACATGTGCGCGCACTGACACTGACACCAGTTTGGATGACTGCCAGGCAGTTTTGATAAGCAAAGAGAGATAGAGCAGCTTATAGATTGCATCAGTGTGAAGTGACGCTGGTTGCTGTGATTCGTTGCAGAACAACAGGAATAAAGGCTGTGTGTTTTCTCTGCCCTGTATAACAACAATAAATCCTCCAGCCTGTTGGACCAGCATCACTTTTACCTTAGAGGGCAGTGACTCTAGTCCCACAATCAGAATTGGATGAGACAGCACTTTACGCTGGAGAGAAGCCCAGTCTAGGGAGGATGAAGCTATATTTTTATTTCTGTACTGTGGCACACAGAGAAGATTTATGAATCAAAGAATTAGTTATTGTGTTTAAGAGTCCAAAAAAAAAAAAAAAAAAAAGCTGCCATGGATCTTAAAAACTCTAGTGTCTCCTGTCTTAGCACTGGCTGCTTCCTCTCTTCCTATAGTGTATCCACAAACCAGAGACGACAGGGGGCAGGGTTGATTTACGCATTCCTTCAGCCATCTGGACCTTTCAGCTCTAAACCATGTTTGACAGACCCCAAATCCTCATAGAGGACCAGGATACACTGCCTACTCCACACTGTCCTCATAAACATACAGGTAATTAGATGGCGGGGTATACATTTTCTTGGCCTGCTCTCCTTTAATGGGGCATGTTTAGACACAAGTTGAAGTAGATTTTTTGGTAATCTCACCTAAAATCTCATCACGTTGGCTTAAAAGGCACATTATCTGACCAACTAATAAATCATCTTCATTAAAAGAAAAACATGGTGAGGAAACAAATTAGTTTCTTAGAAAAAGGACTACTTGACATATTTGAACAGGAGATGTTTGGCCACACTGTCTCACACTGGAGGCACCTGTGGTTGGATTTTTTAAATAGTTTGCAGAGCTAAATTTGGCCTTATGAAATATTTGCCTAAACCACTTTTAAAACTACATATTGATATTATCAGCTGTAAATCATCAAGTCTAAAAATGCACATTTTGTTATTCTCTTGACCCATTTATGACAACGACAGTAATTGCACATTAATTACATATTTTGTTTGCTACGTTTCATTGATTTAACCTGAACCTAAAAGTTGAGTGAATATTTTAATTTGGGGGAAAAAAATTAGTATATTTTATCAGTAATGAAAAATTTCATAGCCATCAACACTTTCCATGTTAAAGTGTTGACTGGACTTTCTCACAGATAAAACAGGGAATATTTAAATACCATAAACTACAGTCTACAATCCAATAACTTCTGATCAAATGTTACACTGACGATTTCTTTACTCTTATAATTGTTTTAACTGACTCCAGGTTATTGGATGGCTGAATCAATGTATTGGTCTTTGAGTCGTGGTTGTGTTAAGTTAGTAAGGTAGGGTTATATCAAATGACCAGCAGTCTATACTCGGACAAAAATATATTTGCCCCTTCCAGTTAATCTTACAGTGTTGTGACAGCTCAGCATCGTTTCAGCCGAGCAGCCGCGGACGCATGAGGAAAGTGTCAAACCGAACCACACAACTGCTCTGCGTTGGCACATCTAATGACAGGTTTAACAGACCTGCACACAAGATGCCAAACATACCCAGACTGCAGCCATTCGGTCGGCGACGGTTATTTTTACTCCTTGATTGATTTGTGCTGTTCACATTAACAGAGAAAGATAAAAACTTCTTTCTTCTATTAGAGTATTCACAACCACAAAGTTCAAGTGTTAAACTTGGAGCACTGCTGCGTTTGAACATGAACTTTGACACGCAGAGAGAATTAATCCCAGTATACACCGCAGCAGCTGCTCGACTTCAGGGGTTGAGCACGCGTCACTCCCTCGAGCGCTGGGATTACAATCAAGGATGAGTATGTTTAAGTTTAGCTGCATCGGTTTGGTTGGAGGGTGAGTTCAGGATAGTGTGATCTACAAAGTGGATCTGATAGCGGGAAAGGGGGGAGAAAACTTCCCACTCATGTGAGTCACCTGTTGTCAGCGCTTACAGGCCGGCGTGGATCTCGGCTGCCATATATCAGTCACACCAGCAGAAGCCAGCGGGCCGATGTGCTGCCTGCTACCTTACATGGCTGTCTGGTTCTCCATCTGCCCACTACTGTACACAGACCCACAGCCCTGTTATGATCCATTGTTTAGCTGCATATGGCATTACATTGGAACTGTCAGGCCAGACAGCTGTAAGGTGTTTCATAGAGGAAAACTCTGAGTAACACACCACTGACTGAAATCTCTGATCTTTATGATTATAAGATCTTTGGCTTATTTTTACTTTTTATGGTGTTAGTGGGTTTTTTTTTTAAATCTTTTGGAGTCCATCTTTAATACTTAAATACTTCCTGGCAGCTCATTGGCAGTTCAACTTGCTATATTCTGATGAACTAAATCTTTTTTATGGCCCTGCAGGGAGTTTACACGCTAATGACACAGTCCTGGTTACTTTTCAGTGCCGATGTGTCTTCACTGTTGAATAGAGTAACTGTTAAAAAGAGATCAATCCACCAACTTGATATCACCTTGTCTATTAATGTAAAAAAAAAAGTAATTTTATTAATTTAAATGTCAATTCATATTTTTGGCCTTTAATTTTTTTTAAAGAGTTGAGTTATAAATATGCTTTCTGAAAAACCAAGATGTGCTGAAACACAGTGGTGGAGTTTATAAACGTTTATACTAAAATACTATAACTTTCTTTTTTTTTTTACTGTTCTCTATATTTTCTTCTTTACATTTCAGAGAGGAATGTTTTTTTTTTCATTCCATAACATTTATATGATGCCTACATTTAATTGTTAATAATTAGTCAGTAATAAAATTAAACCACTTGATAGGTGGATAATGCAAAAACAGCTAAAATTCATTTCACTGTGGTCCACTACAAGAGTGAATGCCTTTCATAATATGGTGCAAAGTCATGTTTTGCCTACATATAGTGCAGACTTACTTTTGTACATATTGCTGATGATGCCTGCTCCTGCCCTTTTACTGTTAGTTAAACATCATGGGGGAGAAATTTTACGTGTATCCATTTCAAACTGTGACATTCCAATTTTTACTTAAGTTAGGACTTTGATTATTTGTCTGCCATTGTGGATGCACCAGTTTATTATGAGTTTATTACTTTTTGGCTTTGACCTCCTTTGTTTTATGTATACCTGTGAACCAGAACACAACAAATGTTTTCAGTTTTCTAGCACTTTTTACTTGATTGATTAACAGATTCTTTTAACAGTTTGTTTTGTCAATTTGAATCAACAAGCGGCAGCATTAATTTAATATTTAAGGCTAAATTGTATTGCTGAAATGGTATAATATTATAACAAAAACCTTAAATGTAGTTGTTTTTTTTTTTAATCAATGGTTACTTAACAGTTAAGTCTCAGGTCATATTTTTTATTATTCATTCAACCACAGAGACAGGAAATAAATCCTCACAGTTTTAGTTTAGTATGCTTATGTTATAGGTGGCTTTGAGTTTTACGGCCTCTATGGCTGCACTTTATTTGTTATGGGAAGAGAAGAGCGAATGAGAGAAAGAAAATCAGAGGGTGATGAAAGTGAGAGGGAGTAGGGTGACAGCTGTACCTGCCCAGGATGACAGGGATGATAGTAACACACAGCAGGCCTCCTGCTGCACTGTCCCAGCTCCATGTCCTCTCTCCATCACTAAGCCTGAGTTTCCTACTGTAATTTCGTAGCAGGATGCTCACAGCATTTGTCCAAATGTTTGCATCCATTTAGGTTTTCATCAACAGATTTCGGGAGCAGTTTTGTGGTAACCTGTTACGTGTGATGTTCATTTGGTGACTTACCTGCTTCAGTTGTCTGGAAGTTGATTGTAAAGAAGTAGAGGCTCCTTGTCTGATCTCTGCTGAGGCGAGTCTTCCTTTGGACAAGTGGCAGGTGAAGATGAGCCCACAACCAGAAGTTCTGTGTGATGGTGGGACTACCTTCTCCTTTTCAACATCAGCAGGGGATGTTGTCCCAACGCCACTGTTAGTCCACACATAGGGCACGAGAAGAAAAAGCAGGGGCATCACGAGAGCCCCCCCACGCCACCCCCACCCACACCCACACCGCCCCATGGCCCTCCCATTTGTCTCTCCTCCTCCCCCCCCCCCACCTCTGTTTCTTCCTTACATCCCTGGTGCTCTATTTTTTGCTGGGAAGCAACAAGAGGGGAAGTGGAATTGTTTTCTGGGATCAATGGCAGGTCCACCCAGACTAAACTTCCAGAGCACTCATATTTACTGAGAACTCCTCAGAGTTACAGCCCTGTTGTCTCTGCTAAGTTCAGTGCCTGTCATGGTGAAATCCCTACAAAGCAATAAAAAAATATATTACCAAATATTTTATTGGTCTTTTTGTAACATTTCAAGAAGTTGATGACATCTTTACAGAAGTTCTGATGTTTTGATTCTGAAGTAAATTAAAGCAAAGTGATAAATGAGTGGAATAAACCTAAAAAAAAAAAGATTATTTCAGCATAATCATGTCATATAATTGCTTTCAATTTCTAGAAAATGAAGTGTAGAATAGAGCAGTAAAGATACCAGCCTACAGCATAAACATTGTCACTACATTAAAAGCTATGGTATAAATATTGTACCTACTTTGTCCATTATTTCTTCGTCCCGCTCCGTCAGAGCTCGTGCTGGTCTGTCACCACATGCTGAAGTCTGGGAGTCACAAACAAAAGTAAGAGCTCATCCTTCATCTCTTTCCTTCCTTTCTCCTCCTTTCCTCTCCCACGGTATGTGTGGTGAGTTTCTGCTCAGGATGATCTCCCAGCTCCCGCAGCCTGCCTGGAGAGACATGCTGTTATTATATAATGGGAATCCTTTGGATTTGAATCCCCCTTGCTGAAGGCATTCAAAACTCTCCAATCATGTGGAGGAGTCAACACAGACATATAAACATATTTTCATCAACAAGTGTGGCTTTACTGCTTCGTTCTCGTTGTTTGTTGACCTGGCCCAGAATTTTTTATTTATTTATTTTTTCCCTTCCTTCAGGTGTTTCAAATCCACTCCTCACCAAAATGATACCGCCATCCTGACTTTATTGTAAAATGCTATGATGATAGATAGCTAGCTACCTTCACCCCAGGCGGTAGTTTTACTCTTACTCTAATGCTGTCGACAGTTGGACTAATTGTAAGACTAAAACACTGTTTTTTTCCTCTGTATCTTGAAAAAGTTGCTGATCACGATTTCACTGGGGTTTATGAGGTCCCTCAAACAAAAGCCCATGGAGCATCAAACACCCCCTCGAGGCTCAGTCAGTCATTTAAAGGGATGGAAAAGCTTACCAGTGTAGTTTAACAGCTACGCTGACGTTTCTGTTGTGCTGCTCATCAGCATGGATTTACAAGAGGAACGACATTCACACAGAAAAGAAGCGATTTGTAACAAAGGAGTGATGTTCCATGACTTCACTTAATCTCATCACTCAAAGCTTCTCAGCAACGCCAGGATCAGGCTTGAATGTGTGTGTGTCTTACAGAGAGATCAAGACCAAGAGAAGGGGGAGAACAACTGTCTGTGTTTATGTGTGTCTGTGTATGTGAATGTAGTGTATGCGTACTTGAGTGTTTGATGGAAAAAGCCCACACTGCCAGGATGCATTAGTGTAACCCCTCCAATCCACCCAGCAGCTGACCCTGCCATGCCTGTGACACAAACCAATTTCAGCCCTGCCTCGCCCGAGTCCGAGGGAAGCCAGGCTTGATGGACATGTGCTCTTGAGCGGCCATTACAACCTCACATACACCCTCCAACTCTCTAATTCTTGAATTGTGGTCAGAGATTATGATGGCAAAATCTAGAGTTCAAATTCAGAGTGGTAAAAGTTGAAAATAGAAAGTCAAGGTGGTCTGGGTTGAGGCCAACACATATGTTACATACACAACCTGTTTTGACTTGTATCTGCCAACACAAACCTAGTCTGCAATTACTGACAAAAGTGATCCATTGCACTGGCATGTTATTTTGTCACACACTTCCCGTCTGTCAGACATATTTACTGCACTTTGCACTAACTGGTGACATGTGGTCGCCAGTTAAAAACATCCTGTAGCTTCAATGGAATCGTTCTCAGGCAGCATTCAGACATTCTTTGTGTCATTCAATTATTTTTGCCTTAATTATTAAATTATTTTTCTTCATTTGAACTGATAAAACTTTTGAAAACTGTGTTTTTGTATTTATTTTTAGCAAGTGGAAACTCAACAAGAGGAAACTGCATTTGTTGTGGACTATTTCAGGCCGAGGATTAGCCTCACATGCTGTGCATTAGTGAGTCTTTACAGCAGCAGAATGGCAGTTTTGTACCAAACACACAACAAAACCATCAATCCTCACTATGAACTCATCAACATTGTCACTACTGAGAACAACATGTTACCATGAGGGCAGTGCTGCTCAGCTGACCCAAAGAGAAGAGCACTTGGTCGTGGGTGGTAAATGATTAGCCATGCTGTTTGCTCATTATAGCACAACATGGCCTCGAGCCAACAGGTGATGGACTGCGAAAAGCCTGAATGTCAGACGGTCAGTCAGTTCTCATGTATGTTGGACCTTCGTCCATCTGTTTCCAACATTGTCTGTATGTACATTTCTAGGCTGATGCTATTCTTACCAGCTGCACGCCAACCTTGACTGAAGCAGCCCCAGAGTGGAGCAATTAATAATAACTAGGTTATAGACGCATTCACTACATGGTCACAAATGCATCATCTGTTTATGTCTTTGGAGTGAAACAATGTGTTTGTAGGACAACGAAACATATTTCAACATAAATACCTGTCTAAAGCAACATTAAGCAGAATTAACTGCTAATAATATGGAAATAATAAGAGGTGATTTTTTTTTTTTTTTGCTAATTAAATTTTTATGAGTAAAAGGAAAACGTTGAATGAAGTTGCAATAATTTACACATAATTAAAATTGAAAGTGATATCATGGTTTTGGCATGTTATATATATTGTACACAAGCATACACATGTATATGGATATGCATTTGGCATACTGTATGTTAAAATGGATTCATTTAGGGGATCCTTATCACAAATAATTATGGCAACTTTGCCTTTATTTAGGAACAAGTGCAAAAGATAAAACTAATGGTTGTAGTTGGTTGCTGCATGAGTCAGAATGTCTGTGATAAAGGCCTCAGCACTGTTAGGGTCATGAGGTCATTGTTACGACCCTCCTTTTATATTAAAACTTTTCATAAGATAACTGTCTCTTGCTTTGTGCGAGTCATTAACTGATGGTTTAACAAAATGAAAGCAAACAAAACTCATGTAGTGGACTTTATCAGTTCCTCCTCCGCCCAACTAAGCACAAGGCTATCAAGATGTGGACAGAGTCGGAGGAAACATGGACCTTTAACGCCATACACCACCTCCCCCACCCCCCCGTCACCACCATGGGGTTAAGCATCCCACTTAGCGGTCGAGGAGCAGGAGTGGGCTAACAAACACAGGAAGGGGGAGACCCCTCGACCAAGACAACCGACTAACTCAGACATGAGGACAGACGGACGCCGTGTGTATGTGAACAGATTGACTTTGTCCTGCGTATACATTTTCTGTGTGTGATGACTGAAGACAGATTAGGAGGGTTGTACATGTATTTGTATGAGGACCATACATCCCTGAAAACAAACAATAAATGAAAGTACTATATTGTTCATCAAGCTCAGTAGATGCACAACATATATTCACCCGCCAAGGTCAAAAAGAAAGCTACTCCAGCCTCCTCCTCTCTGTTCAAGCCCTTGTCTGGAATGATCCTAAATCAAATAAACAAAATCAGTTTTGCAGCTGATTTGCTGATCATGAGCTGGTCATTAAAATGAAGTCAAATTATGAATTGTTGTTTTGTAGAGTTTTTTGGTTGGGTGTTGATTGCAGCATCTGTCAAATACACTTTACTATGGCAATATTTTGTGGCTTCCTGTTCATCCTGGTCATTGTTAAGGGGACACCACTTCATTTGAGGAAGTGACATTAAATCATTGCTCTCAACCACTCAATGTGTGTGAGAAACTTTAGTGGGTGTTTGGTGGAGGATGGCTGATCGTGTGTGCCGGCACTCCTATCCGTAGATAACATTGTTTTGGGCGGTTGGCTGACTGAGGGGGCTTGGAGGCCTGAAATGACTCTGTGTCAGGCCATGTGTTCCCCTGATAGAGACACGGAGGGTGCCAGCCCTTCAGGCAGCTCTTCCTGCCCGACGATATGTACACAGTGTGCTCCCTCTTACATGGCATTTCTCAGCACCTTAGTCACCCCATACGCACTATTATCTAAAATCTACCAATTCCTTTCATCCTTCTTTTGTTTTCCACAGAAGTGTAGGTCACTCACATCTGGCTGATTTCTAAGGCCAGTGTTTGGAGCACCATTGAGGGATTCAACAAATCACTGGATTACAGTGCTTTTATGAAAAAGCTATTGGAAGGAGCGATTTATTGGACTTTATTTCCAGTTCATCTAAAGTTGCATATTTCAAAGCTTTACTTCAAATATGCTTGACACCCCTGATTCAATATAACATAAGAGAATCAGACTTACTTTAATGTTGCAGTTCAAGAAAATTCCATAAACCTAAAAAAGTGTATCATATCAACGAATAAGTGATCATATATCAGGGGCAGCTTGTTCCTGCTGCCTCCAAGACATAACAGACAAATTTCTAGGCTGCTCAGGGAGCATAAACAAATAACCCAACTGGTCCTGATTAAAACTAACTTTAATATTTTAATGATGAACAATGAATAATTCCTGTGCGCCTTCAGTATAGGGTGTTAAGTCAGGACAACAAAGCCTTCAGCAATATTCATAAGCATTTCTGAAAGTGCTTACAGGCCTTTAATCTTATTCATCTGATTGCAACAACGCAGGTCAACGTTTCCAGGCATTCTAAAGCGGAAATGATCCAATCTCTATTGACCAGGATTACGTGAACTCAAATTAGTCTCGAAACTTGATGCTCATGGCCAGACTGTGGGAATGTGGGTGTAACAAACAAGACAAAGTAGCATGACACATACAAAGGTGTCTAAATACTGGATTTTTTAAAAGTTTTTTTAACGTTCAGCAACATTCATCCAAAATTTCGGTCTCTCTCTATCATCCAATCTATCACATCCAGTCACACACAGCACATACATCCTCTCTCCTTTAATGCCTCCTAGCTGCCCTCCACCCAGTCCTTCTCCATTGTGTGCATGTCGATTCTCCTCTCCCTCCCACGGTGCGCAGAGAGGAAGCTGCCCTTCCACTTCCTTCTTCAATAGTGAGAACAATTCCTGCCTCGTCTCTCAACTCCATCTCTCCTTCTCACTCTCTCTCTCTCTGTCTGTCTCAGTGGCCCAGAGTTCATGAAGCTGACAGGTTAGCTCACTTTGTGACACAGAGCGTGGTCTAATAAAACCGCAGAAGAATCTAATTACTGGTCTCAGACTGCCTGCAAAATAAAAATCCACCAAGATTTCAGTAAAAAGAAAGTGGTACTGAGAAAGTGCTCGTGAGTACACTCAAATTCATTTAACTCCAGAATAACTGTTCTTTCTATTGTCCATATTATTAGTTTTTTAGATCTGCTTGGAGGCATAAACACTAAAAAACATACTTGTAAAATTACCTTTATAAGCTTTGCTATTAAAAAACTTTTCTGGAAAAGAAAGTTAATTAAAATTAAGTTCCTTTGTCTCATAAAAACATCAAAGGAACATGATTAATGAAAAAAAAAGAAAAATCAATTAAAACAAAAGTTATAAGCAACTAATAAGAATGTGAAATTAAACCTGAAATGTGATGTCTGAAATGATTGTAAATGAAATTGTTCCAGCACCTTTGGGGTTGGACATCAACACTGAGCAAACTTCAGTGTCAAAAGGCCAGGAGTCCAAACAGGTGGTTAATGAAGATCCCTAATCCATGATGTCAACTAGCTTTGCTCCATCCTACTTTTTTATTCTTTAAATACCACTAACATTTTTAAGATAAACTGTATTGTGGTCATGCCACCAAGTATAAATGCACTCACCGGGTACTATTTAGGAGATGTGTAGATCTTCAATGTTACGATTGTAACAAATAGCCATATTGTCCTTCATTCTTTTCTTCCCTGTTCATGAGTGTAACATTAATATAATGTCAATAACTGACTGCTAAAGCTTCAAAAATGTTAACGCTTCACATCCTTACTTGTAGTGCTGAGTTCTTGTCTAGCACAAGTAGTGTTGGACATCACACCGCACACAGGTGGCAGCAATGCACAAGCACTCAATCCATTAGCCAACAAGTTACATCTGCTGGTGAATGAGCATCACACATGAGGTATATCAGTGGCTTTTGGCCTATGACTTTTGTAACCAGGCAGTGACCTCTGATGGACACTCATCTCTTGTGGGACAGTGGAAAAGATGACCTAATTTGTTGATACATTATTGCCCTGCTCTGAATATGTAGGAAGGTTAAGTGAATTATTTGGTGTGAGAGTGATCAATTAGTTCAAAAGGCTTCTGTTCTTATTCCACCTCTTTGTGTATGAAATCCTCATGTTGGTGCTTAATTTTATGGCTGCTTGTTAGTTGCTATCGTGAATTCACATTTTTTTGCTTTCTTAGTTTTACCAACAAAAATCACAGCAGGTTATATAATGAGAAATGACTGTTGTCTGGAATACATTTTTTGGCTTTACTGAGAGATACAACAGGGCTACTCTCACCAAATCAGGTACAGTTTAATGTACAATGTCCAGCTTTAACAAGACAGTCCTTATCGGATATCCTTAAAGTTCAGCCATGTCTTTTGTAATAATTAGAAATATTTTTAAAAACATATTTCTTATATATTCGCCAAATTTTACTGATGGAACATCACAAGCATCTTAGATCTGAACACTTGGTTCATTCATCCAAACATATGCACGACACAATAATAGTCCCTTTAATAACTGACTCATGAGGGTGGTGCACTGGTCCTGTAACAGGACAAGGAAAGGGAAACGTTAGGCACAAATGCAGGTAGTGAGTCCAAACAGTCCACTCTTCTCACCATTTAAACACACTGCTCTCTTTTGTAATCTTACCAACCATCAATCTCTATTTACTTTCCAACAAACTGTCATACAATAGCCGGTGAAAAATATTTATAGAGGGACATGCTATAACTTTTAAGCATACATTTTTCTTAGCCGTAACGCATTTTACGATCTTGGCTCTCAAAAATTTTATGCATGTGAGTGTTTTTCACCTCTGGTTCCTGCAGTAAAGTGTGTTTAACAGGCCTGGTTATGCACTTCCATGCTCTAAATGACCCTGCCCCATGAGACTATCGTCTGTGTGAGCAGTTGAGCACATGAAGGACAACGGACTGGTCCAAATTCAACAAATCTGACCTCCAAAACACAATGGTGCAAGTCCAAGTCCAGCTGGGCAACAAGAACTCAGCCCTCAAGAACACAATGCTATGGCCGGGAACCAGATGTGACACACGATGTAGTGCTCATGGGTGTGTGTGTATTTATGCAGCTGATATACGTATGTGTCTTTGAATTCATGGAATCAAATTCATTCTGCCTGTCTGGTTTACATTTCTGCCTCAACTCTAATATCACTGTGTCAAGTTTTTAATTACAGCCTTATCAGTCCGCTCACCTGTTTTCACAAGCCAATTCTAACGTGAGAGGCCACAGTGTCACAGTTGTTTATTCAGTTTGAATGCATGCGTTAATAGTTTCACACTTTCTCACCATCGCAGGAAAGAAATGACTGCCTGGATCCAGGAGGAAATGAGAAAATTGCTGGAGAACGGTGTTGACACTGGGAATAAAAGTGGCAGGAAAACAACGAAAGCTGCTGGTATATTACTGCAATTTTGATTACTAATACTTCCATTCAGCGGCTTTAAACAGATGACTCAGGGAAAAAAATGACTTACAAAGAAAAGCTGAGGCTTTGTCACAGAGGCAGTGGGTCACTTAAACACAAAGAGAAATGATGAAACTAACATACATGGACACAAACATGCATGGACTTATGTTTGCACACTAAACAAACAACTGTGTAGAAACAAGTGCATCTCTGTCTTTAAGCATAAGCCTTGTGCTATTGAGGTCTTAGTGTTGTGCTATGTCACGGGACTCAGCTGTGTCCCCAGGTCATGTTATATCAGTGAAGAGCATCACCAATAGAATCTCTTTAAACCCGCCCTGAATGGCCCCTTTCTATGTATGTGAAGCTATGACACAGACAATTCACCTGATGCTCATGCAATTAAAAAAGTGAGGAAAAAAAAGTAACAGACTATGAAAGTAAAAGTAGTAATATCTGAATGTAAAGGCACTGCAATTAAAAATACTGCATTACAGAAGTCAAAAGAATAGTTACAGCAACTAATAATCAATTATCTTTGCCAGCAAACACAGGAAGCTGGTTGCATTAATCCATCCATACATCTTTTACTTGCTTATCTATCTAGGGTTGGTTTGCAGTGGCAGCAGGCAAAGCAGGGTTTTCCAGACATCCCTCTCTCCCCCAATGCTTTAGCACTTCTCCCATTTCCCAGGCCAGGTGGTCCATGTAATCCCTCCGCTCAGTACTGTGTCTCCTCCCAAGTGAAGATGCTCAGATAAAAAAGGAGGACAACCAGGAGGCATTTAATTAGGTCCATCAACCATCACAACAAGCTTCTTTTGACAGGAGCAATAACTCTACCTCCGGCTCCCTCTGGCTCCCTGAGCTCCTCACCCGATATCTAAGGCACAACCACCTTAAGGACGAAGTTGTTTCAGCTGCTTGCATCTGCAATCTCATACTTTCTGTCACAACCCAGAGATTATGACCACGGGTGAGTTTAGGAACAAAGATTGACCTGTACAACAATGGTTTGGTGCAAATATCTGCATCAGTGCTGGCCACTGCTGATCGGTCTGCAATAATTTAGACCTACTGTTTATGAACTGTGAGTTAAGTTCAACTCATAGGCTGTTTCTAATTTGACTAGCATTGCCATCATTTTCTTTGTTATTCTAGAAGAAAGGTTATGTGTTTGCCTTACCAACCCTTAATTCTGTATCGAGTGAATATGGGTAAAAAGTGTTGTAACGGGTTGCTTTAGACTGCATGGAAATACATGGAGTGTGTGAGCTGAAAGAGTCCAAATCAAAGCAAAAAATTTACTTTGCAAGTTATTACAAGAACAGGATTTAGATGAGTGAGAAAATGAAAAGCGATGATATTTGTTGGCTCACATGTTTAGTGCTACAAACTATTTCCTCCGCTTAGAGGATGAAAGTGAATGAAAAACTTAAATGAAGGGTGAGGAATCACTTTGACTTCAGTAATCTCTGTCTTTTCATGTGACTTTTACAACTAATTTTAACTCTCATTTTGAGAGAGCTCATAATAACTGCAGTGTCTGGAATTCTTTTTTTCTGCACAGGCTCAAATCCACTTGTACATCTTCTTCTGAGCACATGTTGCCCCCTATCAGCTTCAATAGCTTATACAAATAAGGTTTAAAGTGTGTAATACATAAAGACTGCTGCATCTTGTGAATTCAGCACTTTCAGCTGACAGCAAAATCTCCAAGGCTACTACAACATACTAGACCTAATAAAGCAGAAAAGAACATTTAAGATTACCACTGGCATCAATCTCAAATTTAGTCAGTTCACAACATAGGTAGTTTCATATTGCTATAAATCTGCACATAGCCGAGGGAAAGTAAAGTAAGGTGATCACTCTTTGTGGATTCATCCCTCCAAGTTTCAAAGCCCCAAAGTTATTCATTTGTAGGTCTCTGTAAAAAGTAGCACCGTTCTCATCATGTATATTTGTTTGAGCTGTTGTTGCTTCTCCAACTCTGAAAAAAAAAATGTTGAGAAAGTCTCAGAGAAGCCACATGGTCAAACAAAGTTCTCCTTTTTTTTTTTACTTATTTTATATCACATATTTCTCAGGTGGATTTCATTCTACTCTGTTTTAAGATATAGTCTTTCCTTTCTCTTTAATCACTATCTTTGCCCATCTTCGTTTTCTCTGAAGCACGTCATTACCTCTGCTTTGTACAGGGCCTATTTATGGCTTGCATTCTTGCTTAGAATTTGGACCAGCCAGCTCCCCCGTGCTGCAGTCCTCATGGCCGATAACTCCCACTGCTGTCCTGACGAAACACAATATAGTCACACAAGCCTATGTGCTGTGATAAGGACATGATCCCTTCATGAGGCCAAATCAAGCACCCAGAACGCCTAAACTGTCAGAATCTACTTTCTTTTGGATCAAATGTTATGTTTCAATTTCATTCAAGCACCCAGTACATGTCCTTCATGGAACATCTGTCAGGAAAAAAAGATTGAGTACAAGAACATACTGTTTTTGCTCAGGGAGTGGTGGAAGATGTTCATTGTGTGAGAGGTAATCATGAGGCCAAGTCAAACCGACCCCCTGCCAGCGAGTTGGAATTGTATAATAAGTATTGTTACACGAAATACATGTCTTAAATTGCATTGCATTGATAAGGTTGTTGCAAAAGTAAAATTTCAGTTACTTCCTGTCTTTCAAAGGCCCTGCGAGCAGGAAGTGCATGGCACCATCGCGCCGTAGGCAGATCGCCGTACGATATGTTTGTTAGCGTGTTAGCATTCTGATTAACAGCCAGTTGGTGCCCTGCTTCGGGGGTCTAATCTGGTCTCACGCCTCACTGCACGTGCTCAATAGAGTCCGCACCCTGCATCATGACATCATGTCTTTGTGTGAAATCCCGATGCCATTCACGGGCCTACCGTGGGGCTTAGCATGCAAGCGTCCACTATACCAACACACAGCTCTTTAAAGGGAGTCCCCTGGTCCCCTAGCTCAGTTGATACCCCCTCATGCCTCCACAGAGATCTGAACATGGCTTCTTTCTTCCGACACAACGAGGCTGAGCTTATGTGCCGTCCAAAGCCAAGAGGAAAGACAGTGTTTGGGCCTTTTTCTGGGGGGAAAATTTCATATGAGAAGATATCGTTGTTCCTGCGCACATGGAGACTATTTCTAGCTTTATAGTCAGCTAATATACACATTGATGGTCCTGGATGCAGTGTCATTCAGAGAGAAACTGTAGCAAATGATTTGGGGTGACTCAACATGGCGGTGACTCATACGTGTTTGCTCATTTCATCATATCATTTTAAAAAGCTAAGGGATCAGTGGTCCTCATCTGCAACCAACCAACCCATCAAAGGGCAGATATCTGGAGGTGGACTTTCTAATTTACCGGCCAAGTGATGCAACCTTAAAATTGTGAACGCCATTGGTCGAGAGAGAATGAGGGAGTGTCAAAATGAGATGGGCAGACTGGAGAAACATCCATAAAAGGAGTGATGAATTCCATTGATAAATTATTATTTATTTTCACGTTACATATATGTCTTTCATGTGGCCTTGTAGTATGAGGTCAATAAATATATAATAGATAAATAAATAAATGATAATGTGTTTCTTTTTTCTCACATTTATTTGTAATTTAAATGGACGCTATTTTCTATTAAAGTTAAGGATTGCTTTGAAGGCAGTACATTAATCTTTCATTATCAACACTCAATGGATGCAGTGAGTCATGCTACCTTTAAAAGCAACAAACATTTCATTGCTATTCCCATGCAGATAAGAAAAAACTTATCTTACAATTGAATAACACTCTTGGTATTTCTACATGTTTTTATTTTCTAAGTCTGAGTCCTAGGAACATGAAACAGTTGTGGAATCTGGAAACCAGACTCGCAAAGGGAAATAAATTTTATAACTCTCTATAAACTGTCTGTTTCTGAATGCCATTTAATTGTTGTGGTCTTTCCTTTAATTTGGTGCATCAATGTTACACCTGCAGAACAAGTTTTCAACAGTTTAGGTAAAATGGATGCAGTGAGTCATGCTACCTTTAAAGTCAACAAAACTTTCATTGCTATTCCCATGCAGATAAGAAAAAACTTATCTTACAATTGAATAACACTCTTGGTATTTCTACATGTTTTTATTTTCTAAGTCTGAGTCCTAGGAACATGAAACAGTTGTGGAATCTGGAAACCAGACTGCACAAAGGGAAATAAATGTTATAACTCTCTATAAACTGTCTGTTTCTGACTGCCATTTAATTGTTGTGGTCTTTCCTTTAATTTGGTGCATCAATGTTACACCCGCAGAACAGGTTTTCAACAGTTTAGGTAAAAAACTAACAAAAATTTTCTTCAAATAAACTTTTCCGGTTCCAGAAGGGTGTGTAATAAAAGTATTAAATATTGACACACAGCAGGTCTGTTTACCATGATGATTATGTTTCGGCTCAATGTGCCATTGAAGTCATCAGCTGAAAATGAAAGGAGTCTGTTTTATTTTCCCAGTTTGACCAACATGTCACAGCACCCACTCAGAAATGACCAGCATCTGTTGTCAAACATATGAGCCAGTAGAGGTTTGTTTTTACTCAACAGCAGCATCAAGTTAGATTTGTTTAGTTCTGTTTTAGCTGGGAAAAAACAATTTATTGGCCTAAATGTGTTGTATTTATTAGATAAAGAACAGATGAATAATTTCATCATTTAAATCAGTTTTACATGCTGTGATACACTTTATAGCTTAAACATACATTTTGCATGTAAAAAAAAAAAATGAAAGAATGAAAACAAGCTAAACTTCGTTATTAATACTTATATTCTTAAACTTCAAACTGGAGCAATTATCACTCATGACAAGTTAAATAGAGCTTGTAAAACATATGTCTTATTAAAAATGCAAACTGTATTACTGTTGGAATATTAAATTCAAATCATTACTTAGTGTGATTGACTATATTGGGACAATTAAGACAAAGTCAACATTAATCCTAAAAAAAATGGAAATCAATAAGTAATTAATAATTATATTGTTGTTCTTAATATTAAGTTGTTGCACACTGCTATGCTTTTAAACTATATATTGGAGAATATCGGTCAGGTGATGGATTGTGAATCTGTGCACTTGCAGTCAATTTAATGATTCAGTCATGCGAGTCATACCACCAAATTTGGTGTTCTTGTCTCCGTTTAGTTTATGATAAAGCTATTTAATGTAGGTGTTCAAACCTGGAGCGTATCTGATAATGAGAATTCAAGTGTTTTAGACTGGAAACGATCCTCTCTGGGCGCTGCAGTAACGTTCCTTCTCTGCAAACATCAGAGGAATGATTCAGTGATCAAAGATCGCTGCTGAATGTTTTTCTTTCCTGAGCCATGAAAAGTTTGACTAACCTCCCTAATAGAGACATTTCAGTGGGCTATGTCTTTTACATCAGCGCTTCACATTCTTCTCATTCCAGCTAAGCGACACAGATGTGATGATGAACACACACAGAAACCAACATACAGAAGAGGACAGTTATCTAGTTTGTGAAAACTCACTGATATTCAAGGTAACAATTTTTAGTGTTTGTAAAGTTTTGCCTTCAACAAGAAACATTGTCATTTTTCACACCAGTGAAAGATCAGAATTAATCAAATAAAATGAAAATTACTTGATTCTTGGTGTAATTTGTGCAAATTTTTGAGTGGAACACATTTTCCGTCGCATTTTATAAAGAACATGAATTTTCCACAAAAATGCTTGACATCACCCTGAAGTATTCAAGGTACAAATAAATAATTCATTGCAAATCATTTGATTTTGTTGTGTTTAATATTAGGAATTTTACAAACTTGGGAACAAGGTGACCAAGTGTACGTCTTTGGTATGCTACATGAAATATCCTTGTTAGACATTATTTTATGAATTTTGTTGGACATATGAACTTCATAAATGTGAAAATAATTAAAACTAAAGTACACTTTATCTGGAAATGCACACATTGTTGCGTGTGCGTAGCTTATGCTATTTTGTGGTTTCCTGCAAAGCCCATACTAGCTGTATAGATGACACTATAACAAAAACATTTATTTAATAATTCATTAAAAATTGTAATCGAACAGACCCGGTCACCACCGCCTTCAGAAACAATAAAAAGATGTTTTGAGAGTTTGAGACGAGCGCTTCAATCTTGTTCACAACTAATTATTTAAATGAATTAACTGCTGCCTTAAATGAATAGCTGCATGAACATCAGTGTCCAGTGTCAATGCATGAAGGCATAAACTCTCCTTCATCCCTGGCTGAGCCAGTAGTTTGTCACTGGCCTTCCTGCCTCCCTGCTCTAATGTCAGTGCAGCTGGAGGCACATCAGCTGCTGTTGCTGTTTCATCTGCTGCGTCTGTGGTTCTACATACAGTATACATGTGCGAGGAAGCTGCATGCATGGAGTTGGATTTGCTTTGCTGTGGACTTGGTGCCCTGGCTGTACCGTGTCCATGTTGGTGTGGGAGCCTGAGGCCTGCTCCCATACGTCCCTGCCCTGGCTCCGTTGATCCTATTGTCTTCTGCGTCACCACACGTCGCCCGGCAAATAAAGGCCGTCTGGCTCCAAGCTTAAATATTGCAGCAAACTAAAAACCAACCATCACAGCCGATTCATTCACATCTGCTCAGTGGGGCGACAAGGACAGGGCTTTAGGTGGGAAGGGCAGAAAAAAGTTCACTTTTCCCTGCCGGGTGCCAAGAGAACGGGACAGGACTCAATTTCGCCGGAGCCGCAGCTGTGGCAAGTTGCCCATATGATTACATTTAACCTATGTCATGCATAAGAGGGACTGCATATTGCTCATTAATGTATCTTTATTGGGTTTTATTTATTGTTGTGTAGATTTTTTTAGAGCTGATTTTTTTACAGTTTACTCTTTATCATATTCGCATTGAGAAGCATACATTAAGACAGCTAAGCTAATGTCTTGTTAAAAGTTTACATTTAGTAAGGGGGAGATTGGTTTAATTTTCTTACTTTGGAAGCAGAATGCACTGAAATGGGATTTAAGTTGTTAAAAAGCTGAAAATTCTTCAGGTTTTGTAATAAAAACTTGCAATAGTATGAAATTCAGGTTTAAGTTTGATTATGGACTTTTTCAACTTATGGTTTCCTACATTTCTTACTTTTTGGCACTCTTCTTCTTCTCTTCTGCTTGTTTACCCTGCTTACCCCACCCTCTCCTGTCCATGTGCACCCTCCATGTCCCTCCCTACCCCACCCTTCATTCTGCAGCGCTACGGACTGATCATGGGTGACTGGAGCTTTCTGGGTAATATTTTAGAGGAAGTTAACGAGCACTCTACGGTGATCGGCCGTGTGTGGCTCACGGTGCTTTTCATCTTCCGCATCCTCATCCTGGGCACGGCAGCAGAGTTTGTGTGGGGCGATGAGCAGTCTGACTACGTCTGCAACACACAGCAGCCTGGATGTGAGAACGTGTGCTACGATGAGGCCTTTCCCATCTCCCACATCCGTCTGTGGGTGCTGCAGATCATCTTTGTGTCCACACCATCTCTGGTGTACGTGGGTCATGCCGTGCACCATGTCCACATGGAGGAAAAACGTAAAGAGCGCGAGGAGGCAGAGCTTAGCCGGCAGCAGGAGCTGAGCGAGGAACGTCTTCCTCTGGCACCTGACCAGGGAAGCGTACGAACCACTAAGGAGACAAGCACAAAAGGAAGCAAGAAGTTCCGGCTGGAGGGCACCCTGCTGAGGACCTACATCTGCCATATCATCTTCAAGACACTGTTCGAGGTGGGCTTCGTGGTGGGCCAGTATTTCCTGTATGGCTTCCGTATCCTGCCACTGTACAAATGCAGCCGCTGGCCCTGTCCCAACACGGTGGACTGCTTTGTGTCCAGGCCCACGGAGAAGACCGTCTTCATCATCTTCATGTTGGCTGTGGCCTGCGTCTCACTCTTCCTCAACTTTGTTGAAATCAGTCACCTGGGCCTGAAGAAGATTCGCTTTGTCTTTCGTAAGCCGGCCCCAGCCCCAGCCCAAGGTGAGGGGTCAGCACCCCTTCCTCTACAAGGGAAGAGCCTGCCCCCCCTGGCTGTGCCTGCCCTGCAGAGAGCGAAAGGTTACAGGCTGCTAGAGGAGGAGAAAACTCCCCCCGTAACTCACCTCTACCCGTTGGCCGAGGTGGGCATGGAGGCTGGCAGGGGGGCCCCACCCTTCCCAGGGCTGGAGGAGAAGGCCGAGGAGGTGCTGCCCATGGAGGACATCTCTAAGGTGTATGACGAGACTCTGCCCTCCTATGCCCAGACCACTGAGACAGGGGGGGTGACATTACACGAGGAGGACGCAGAGCAAGTGCACCCGGCAGAGGCAGAGGCAGAGGCAGAGAGGGTGGAGGAAGCTGTGGATGAGGATGTGGAAGTAGAGGAGGCAGTGAACAGGGAGGGGGTAGCTCCGGCGGAGGCAGCGATGGAGGCCATGGATACGATAGAAGACACCAGACCGCTGAGCCGACTGAGCAAAGCCAGCAGCAGGGCCAGGTCAGATGATCTCACCGTATGAACCTGTGAGACAGGGAGCACATGTACCTCTGCACACACAGAACGATCAACATAAGAGAATGCACACACACACACACACACACCTAACTAAATGCAATCGCGTACCCTTGAACAGGCAGATCAAAAACCAAGTGGTTGAAAACAGGGATAAATTAAAACCTTTAAAACCTTGAAGTTAAGGGCGACAACAACCAGGTGACAACAAAAAACAAAAAACAAAAAACAAAAAAAAAATGAGTGTTTGTGATAAAGCATAAAAATCATAAAAAGTTAAAGTGGGGAGGAGTAGGTTTTTTATGAAGTGTGTTCTTATATTCAAAAATGTGAAAAGGACACATGCAGGTGGGAAATGTTTTTACTTGATGAAAATCCATGTTCGATTAAAAAAAAACATCTTTTTCTATTGAAAGAGTTGTAATCATATACAATGGAGGATTAGACATTTTTACATGGGGTTTGAGTGGGTAGGGAAAGGAGAGTTGGAATATACCTGTGTGTCTGCAAACCACTAATTTCGCTGTAGTTAGGCACCAACTTTCATTCCCATTCAGACAGCGATATACTGCAAAGCACGTGGCTGCATATGTTGCTGGTAAGATGGCCGGTACATTTAAAGGTATTCAGCTCTTTGGGAAGCAAAAGTAGAAAAGTCTATTTTCAGGTTGGGAAGAGCATACCCCCCAAACCCTAACCCTAACCCTAACCCCCCTATTTTTTTTTTTTTTGCATGTTAAGAGCATTGCACTCTGTGCGAGGCCTTTAACTCTCATAACACCTCATTTATGAATCCAAACACATGGGATTCTTTACACATGAAGAGAGATGTGCATGAAATTTCAGAGCATTTCTCTCCTTTTCATATTTATATAGGTAGCGGGGCCAGAACCAAGTTAGTGGGGAAAAACAAACCAGTAATAATAATAATGATAATAATAAAGACCACATGTTGAATGTCTTTTTCAATGTGAATCTGCATCTCTTCATTTTAGACTTGCTTATGTTTTGTAGCTTTAATGGACAACAGTGTACTGTGATATCAGTTGTCTATGGGAGACAGTTCATTTTGCCCTATCAGAGAACGATCTATAGTAGCGACCTCAGGCCAAATCCTCTCTTTTCGTGCTGTACAAACAGGCGTCCGGGCGATAAAGATCATGCACCATCAGCACAAAGTATTGTTTGAGGGCGAGACAATAAAAGAAACCGCACTCATCAATGAAAACAAGCATCCTTGACCTGGCTGTGAAAAAAACTTTCTACTTGATTTTATGAGACCCGCAAGAAAAACATCATAGTTGTAGCATGCTTTCAAATTCAGAGAAACAAAAAACTAGGGGCGAATCCTGGTGTACATAGAGCCCAATCTCATGTCTAATAATGTACATAATGTGCAGAACAGCTGTTTTTAGTTATTTCACTGTCTAGAGAAATCCGACAAGTTGTAATTGTGATCACAGGATTGATTTAATCTCACAAACTCAATGGAGTAAAGACAGAAAAAGCCCATGCAGTGGTATTTTGCATCTATTGGAATAAAGATGAATTTATCTTCAAATTTTAGCAAATATATTAATACAAAGTGCATTAAGCCTTAGATAATACTGTAGGTTCTATCACAAACCTTCCTCTCACATTCTCTGGCTTTGTTCATTCAAACAGCTGCCACTGTATGATTTCCTGTGTGCCTTATCTGTAAATGTAACTTCTCAAATGTTGTACGATTGTAGCAAGAGCCCATATTGCTCTGCGACCTGTGATGTTTTATCTGCTATTTTTTAAATCTGAGTTTCATTTCTGTATGCGGCCCCTCAGCACACACACACACACACACACACACGCGCACACACATACACAGGAGAACATCTCTATGAAGCTCAGTTATTTAATTTAAAACAATAACTTAATGATCTGAAGAAGACACCAGTACATAAAGCTGCAGACATGAACACATTCACACAGTGCAAACCTATACTCACAGATGTGCACATGCATGCATGCATGCACACACACACACACACACACACACACACACACACATTGTTGGTTTTGGGGGTATGATCAAATGGCTCTGGAGAAACTCCCAGAGAGAAGGCAGCTTTGACCTTTTGTGACCCCCAGCCATCGCCTCCCTTCATCCAGTGCTGTGGAATCTGAGTCAAAAAGCGCCTTCAATCAATCACCAAATAGTTGAACACATTAAAGTGTGTCACACAAAGCATGAAGCTGGTCCTTGTGTACATCGATATGACTGGTACTGTATGATTTTTTGTATTTAAAAAATATTGCATTGCCTGTATGTTTGTAAGAAGACGAGATTAATATTTGGAAGAAAACAAAACCTTTTTACTAACTTGTAGTCTTCTTTGCTGATAGATGTGTGGCAGTATATTTTTTGGGGATGTGAACCAACGCAATAAAAGGTCACACGTGGTCTAGAAGTCTTGTGTCAGTGTTTCTCTGCAAAACACACACATAACTCAACACACACACACAGACGTGTACACATTTATGCAGTGCTTGGACTAAGGCGGCAACATTAAGTCTCAAAAAACTTATTCATAGGAGTTCAATCAGGTGAAGGCTGGATTTGTTCACCAATTATGAGTCCTGAAGAATTATGCTTAATTACCACTAAGGGGCAGTATAGTAAAAGTTATTTCTTATTCCTGGTTCTAGCCACACTGTCTTTGTTCATACAAACACTTCTAACAAGGTATCAAACATTACAGAACCAATTCTCACCAAAAATATCTAATTCTCAAAAACATATCCAAAAATATAATGTGGATGTGTGACTCTAACATTATTGCATCAAGACATCAGAGGTGGCAGGAGTGTTCAGAACCCAAAACCCCTTTACTGAAGAGAAAGTGATAAGCATGCAGTTAAAGTAGGCTATAAAAGTAAAATTATCATCTTGCTCTTTTTTATTGATGTATTATTATAAGTAGACTTATTAATACTTTGGTAGTTTGAATACTATTCTTGTAGCTGCTGTTGGAGTCTGAACTACTTTGAATATACCTGTAAGTAAGGAAGATGCCTCAAAGTTGTACTTTGTACAGTGAGTGAGTAAATACAATATTACTTTTCAATATTAAAAGATTTGCATCAAGTGCCCACATCTGTTCCTAAGCACACACACCCTGTAGCCAACTGATACATCTGATGTAGGCCTCAAACTAAACAGACAGGTTCACTTTTGTAGACAAAGGATCAACAGTTATAGGAAACTTCCATATGCGGAAGACTGACTTCAAAAAACAAAACACCCATGACAGTTACTGTGGTTTGAAGACACAGACATATCTTTGTCATGTTCAGGGGATATGAGCTGGTATCGGTGTCACTTGCAAATGACTGGCACAGTGTCAATGCAGTGAATCCTGCACCCGAAGTCCTGGATCCTGTCAGTAGAGTTTTGTGCTCTTTTTCAAACATTTTTTACAAAAATAGCATGCAAACAAAAAAGACAACACCTTCATCATATGGCCACCATTTCACCTAAGCTATCACTTCCTGTGTAAAGTCCCTGCTATGTGTATGTGTGGGGGTCTGGCCATATTTAATTTTAACACACGGCCGAGTACTGCCATACACAGAGACATCAGATATTTTTGTTGGATATATATTATTGCTGACCTTATATTGCCCTAATAACATTATATAATAGCCTCACCTTGGCGTTGATGAGCTAAGAACGAGAAGCTCAAACAGCACAGACACTCAGTACCGGTAAGTAGTGGTTGCTATAATTCATGTAGTGTCTGAGTCAGGAGTTATTAAAAAAAAAAGTAATTTTTTTTATGACATTCTTGCAAGTGGTTTTTGTGTTATGCTCTTTATGTTTTATGTGTACATTATTTATGTTGTTTGTTCATCACACGTCAATGTTTACAGTAAAATTATCTTTGTAAGGTGCAAATGGGAGATGTCTCTAGGTATCTGGCCATCAGAAGGATATTGTTGCTGATATTTTGCAATGTCTGGATTATATCATCTGAAGGTAAAACCAAATTACACCTTTAAACTGACAATGAGAGTGAGCAATGGCACTTTTGGAAATTCAGTTTACTCCGACTCTGAAGGAAAGAAGATATCAGATGCTCACTGGTGAACTTAAGAACTCCTTATAACTGTATATTATTAGAGTCAGTCTAGCAGTTTCTCCCTGCAGTATTTTTAATGAGCTAAGATAACTGACTGCTACCAGTGGCTTTGCATTTACTGAGACAGTAACACCAGATTCGATCCTCTCATCTAAGAAAGACAGTCAATAGAAATTCTTCCCAGAATGTTCAAACTCTTCTTTTAACTGTATTGTGACACAATGGCAACAACAAAATCGCCTGAGCTCTCTGTTTGTCACTTTGAAGGGGACACCATCTCAAAGGCAGTTGGCAGCAAAGTGATACTGCACTGCAAAAAGTTGAACGGTACACTCAACCAGCTGACGTGGAAAATGAATGGAACTGTTCTGTTCAGCTACAAGCCCCCAAAAGACCAATACATTAATAAAGAAACTGAAATACTGAAGGTAAATATGTCGGAAGATGAACAACTCAGCATGATCATAGAACGAGTTCAGAAGTATCATTCAGGAAACTACACCTGTGAGGCCGTCTCGTCTGATGGAACGTTGCACTGGAAGTGGGAGCTGCTAATAAAAGGTGTGAGCATCTGTCTGAAATGAAAGGTTTAGCCAAGACGACAGGAAAGAGAGCAGGATGTAGAAAACAAAAGAGATCCTTACTGAAGATTACAGTGTTAGTCTGCATGTACAAATAATGCACACTTAAATAATCCAGTGAAAACACCCCCATTAATCCCCCAGACGCTGGTATTATAACACCATCAGAAAGCAACCTTCATCTGTCATCTTACATATGAAAACAGTTAATCATTACATGACTTATCTTAATTCAACTGCTCACCTCAGCTCTATAAAAAAATTCATCATTACATTTTTACCTTCCAGGGCATGAGGTTCATGATCAGGCTGAAAACTGGAAAAAGACAGTGATTCCCCTGGCAGTGATTGTCCCTTGTGTGTGTTTCCTGGTCTCAATAATTAGTTGGGCCGTTCTGAGGGGATGCAATCGCCACAGAGAGTAAGATGCTTCTCCTCCACTGGCAGTGAGAGCTCACTGCAGCTTATTACGAACACATTCACATAGAGATGAAACAAAAGCAAATTCAGAACACACCATCACTTGAGTGAGGTGATGGGAATAGTGGCGTTAAAATAAACAGTGCTTCTTTTTTCAGTAACAAGTAATCTAACTAATTAGTGTACTGAACTAACTGCTAAATTTAAAGTTCCATTAAATGGAAAAAAAATCAAATTTTATTTTAAATACTGGTACACAAAAAAAGGAATGCAATAGTTATGTTCCCTGGTAACTAGCTACTTTTATAATACTGTACCTCAATCAATAACGGTTACTTTTTGAGAGAAGTAACTCGTAAATATAACTAATTACCCTTTTAAAGCAATGTGCCCAACATTGCAAGTGACACAGTGCAAATACTGACTATACATAATGCACAACGTATGGTTCATTCCATTATACTGCAAGAATAAAAACAGCATGTCATTCTGTTTGCAGAGATCGAAATCAGCATCCGACTACAGGAGTGGTAAATACAAAAAATTATCATCTTATCATTTTGATTGAAAGGAAAACTTTCTTTAGCTGCATAATGTACATTATACCATACCAACAAACTGAAGTCTTACTTTCTTTTAGGATCTGTTCTGAATAACTTTTTCACTAACTTTAAGCGGTGATGTTAAATTCTTTTCTCTCATTTTGTTAAATAACAGATGCAGTCAGAGAGCATTTATGAGAACTGCCTGGAAATTGATGTTCAACAACAACCGAAACCTCATCCACATCACAATCATAAGCAAAGAGCTCATTGCTACTGAGCATAAAGGGAGAGAACACTGAAATTGGCGGATGTGGAAGAAATAAGCAGCCAAACCCCAACAAACGCATGACCAATGAAACCTGCCTATTTCATTTTATATATAATTCCAAACTGCTTTCAAAAGATTCCATATGTAATTAAAGGTATAATAATTGCTTAAATATAGCTCAAGTTGCACTAAATATTTCTTGTCTCATACCACCTTAAAAAGATTTTATGGTGAACTTGGGAATCATTGAAGTGAGGGGAGCCACATAGTGATGCCACTCCCTGTGGATTTATTGGCCTTTTAGATCTCAGTCTTTGAAGCTATTCTTGATTTAACAACAACTGAAAACGAAATTTCAAAAAGACAACTTGATTTGTACATATTTTTTCTCTTATATATCTATTTGTAATAGAACATGTTTGGTAAGAAAACTAAACATTGGCAGCAGCTTTTTTTTCCCCCTAAGCTTTTAGTTCAAGTTACGCACGACACATGGAACATATTGCAGCATGCGGTTGTTATTTTAAGATGCGAGACATTGCAAACTAGAAATAATTATGAAGCACTTATGAAAACCAGCGTTTGTTACATAGAGCAGGATAGACTGCTGCTGCAAGTAAATCCTTTAGTTCATAAACCAGAGAAGTGAATACAAAAGTGAAGCTGAAATTCTCCTTGAGTTTTATGGATGAAAACAAGAATATGAACAATGGAAGGTAAACTCAATGAGATATTTCAGTCTTTGTTTAAAGTAGAATGACTCCCATGTTGTTCCTGTTCCCGCGCCCCGGAAACGGATAAGCGGTAGAAGAATGAATGAATGAATGAATGACTCCCATATTAAGAGATTGAGAGGTATCCTGATTTTAATCTTGTACCAGTCAAGCTTAAAAACAAATCTAAATTTACTACAGCACAGAAATACCAACTGTATTTTTGGCCACTTGCAGCACAGTGGACCAAGACATCCTCCACAGCTCAGTTAGTTGCCTAACACAAAGTTCTTCCTCATGACGCAGACCTCAAAATTTCACCCAAGCCAGTATTTCTCGTCTATGTTTTTCTTTTATTTCTGACCACACAAAAAGGTGTTGTGACTATTTTTGTGTAGTCAATAAAATGGACAGTTAAGGGCAAAACAGTTGTCAACCGCTGAGATACTGTGTGAGATAATGGGGGGGACGTATGCTAGTACAATTCAAAACACACTGCAGATGATCAAAGAGGACATGTGGAGACACCGCAAACACAGAAATACTTATTGTAGTGAGCTTATGGCTTTTTCTGTGATTTAAATGAAACATACAGCACAAGGAAAAACAAATGCATTAAACAGCTTTCAAACAACAAGAGTAGTTTACTTAATAAAAAGCAGTCTAAACCCACAACTACTTAATTGAACCAAAACAAGTTTAACTGCGTAAAGCATTTCAACAGATCACGTCAATCCCAATTTTTGGTGCATTACACAAGTAGCTGTTATACGTACTTTTACACCTACTGCAGCTATGCAAAAAAATAAAAAATAAATAAACAAATGAAAAATCTTTTTTCACTTCTATGAAATATTTTAAACGGAGCTACTTCTCTCTACCACCAAACATATTTTTTGCCTGGACGACATCGACTTGCAAGATGAGAGGTTTTAATGTGGTCGCTCGATATGGAGGGCCTTTTGGAGGATACAGTAAGAGTTAGCCAGTACATGTGTTTACTTCTGTAGACAGAAAGGTGATTTATCGCTGCTGCTTTTCCGCACCTGAAGAAAGCTTTTCATACAAGGGCATTTCAATGCTGAATTGGAAGAGTTTTCAGGATTATTGGTAAATAAACCTCTGCTAATGCTAACACTGGCTAGGTACTAGGAACAAAATTTTCAAAATGAATTCCTTTCATTAATTCCTAAACTTTTAGCAAATACACATTGAGATTCTGAGTAAGCTGATTAACAGGAACAACAGGAACATGGCAACAGTAACACGGAACTTTATCGACAAACTTGCTGACTTCTGTCAATTCATTGTGTATACTAACAACTGAGAACCTGGCAGGTGATTCACTTATCACAAAGATTTAAGTTGGCCTTACAACAGTTTTAACTGACATTGTTCATATAAAAAAAACCAAAACAAACAAAAAACTGTGAGCCAAGTGAAACGGAAATATAAGCAGGGATCAAACACACCCTGTATGCAGCTGCCTTTGGAAAAAAAAGCGATTTCTGCTTTAATAGAGTTTAAATAAAGTTTAAATAAATAAAGATGTTTAAATTGAATGTTGCTACAAATAATATCAGCTGGGAACGGGACAAAAAATATGTCCCAGTGAAGCTACCAAGACTTTATCTCACATACAAGTACAGATGGTTGGATGTAATACTGACATACTGTAGGCAAACATGAATACCATAAAGACACTCGCAGGACTAAAATAAATATTTGCCTGCCAGATGTCTTACCAGTCGGATCAAGTTAGGCAGCAATACTACCAAAGGGAAAATGAAATGTCTTCAATATATTAGCCTTATCCATCAGGGTCACCATTTCCCTGTGCTGACCTGTAAGACTGCATAATATAGCTTATTATTTTCAATTCAAGTTTTCTTTTGGCTTGTGTTAATTCTCTAAGTACTTTCAAATTACCTCAAACACATTTTTTATTTATCTATTTTTCCATTTTAGAAAGCATTTTCTTAACATCAGATTCTTCAAGGCACTAAATAGGTTTAGTTTTGACAGATATTACTGTATCTAATTTACGCAATAAAAAAAAATTGGGTTTTTCTTAGTTCTCTTAGACTTAAAAAACAAAGTAGCAGCATCAGATATTGTCTGCTTGGTGCCTTTCAAAAATCTTTGTGGGTTAGTGGGGACGTTTGAGCAACAACACCTGGCATGTGAACACAGTGCCATTCAGTTTAACAGACTTCCTCTATAGATTGGCCTATAACTGACTTAATGGTTTGAAATGTAAGTTCTGATATTACAATGAAACGTCAGCAACGAGCCCAGACCATCTTGCAATTCTTTCCTAATCAGCAGAAGCAGAAATGACACATTGGTGGTGGAGCCAACAGTGAATTTCTTGACAATCTTTTTGCTTCCACAGATGCAAATTCTAAACAATTTAAAAGAACTGGTCAAAATGTGACTTACAGGACAATATTTGAAATGAAAAACACGGCTGCAATAGCTGTTTTACTGCATCTCTACCAATGTTTATCAGGGATTTACGTCCAAATAAATAATTATGCATAAAACCATTTTAAGGCATATTTAGCTTTAAGAAAAATTTAGTATAAATGGATTTCACCATTTTTAGTGCAGCTTCTTCTACGCAGTATCCTCTTCTTCTGCTATGTCATCTTGTTGTCCATCCATTTCGTTAGATGATCTTGGAACCTTCTGCCTCTTCCTGTGCATTCTCTCTTCTATCCTAAACAATGAACCATCAATTAATATATCATATCATAGTATTAGATATAATATGCTGTACTACTGTGCTTGGTACCATGGAAGTTTCCCAGATCTATAAAGGTAGAAAGCTATGCCACCAATGATGCCAATCAAAAGTAGTAGCCAGAAAAGGACCCAGCATGTTGTACAGCTTCCTGTAAGGATAACACAAGAAAGAAGAACATTACACACTGGCCTGGAGAATGGTGGGTAGAAATAGCTGTCTTAAAGTTACAATATGTGACTTTTCCGCATTAAATGTGTACACAAACTACCTTTATTAATAACAATTCTATCAATATTTGCAAAATGGTGTCTTTTACCTCTCAGAGATCATTTTTCAATTAGGATAATTCATTTGTTTGGTTTATTTTTAAAATACATTTTCAAATGTAAAAACGACGTGTAAAATCCAATAGCTTTACATAATATTTATATAAAGAAAACTTTATTAAACTTTTAAACTTCTTTTCACAGGATGATGTTGATATATTAAAATGAGACACTTCTGTTCGACTGCCTGCGCTCCATAATTAGCTTGGTGCTGTAGGTTACTTTGTCCAAATTGTTGTTGTGGGAATTTTTTAGTCAGATGGCGTGCTGCACATTGTATTACATGTTGAAGCACAAGTACTGTGCTGTATCTTCACACTAGAAACATACAATAATAAGGGGAGTCATTGAAAGTTACAAATTTGGGTGGCAAACCAGCTCAAACTGGAAGAACGGATCGTGGCTTCGGGTGAAGACAGGAGGGGCCTTGGGGCTATAAATAAGCAGGTGTTTTAAGACATGTTAGCTGGTGTGATCAGTGCGTATTCAGAACCCGGGGTATGTTCCACGCAGCTGTTTGTTCAGATACTTGCTTTTTGAATAAACTTCCTCCACATCAGACTTTGAGACCTTTTTCTCCTGAATATTTGGAAGACATTAGTTGCTGATTTTTGAGACTATTTGTTCATGTTGGGCACTGCTGCCTGTGCATTTTTGGCCCAATGTCAGGCAGTTTGTCCGCCCCGACATTGTCCACCCTCTCCTTTGGTGGCATTGCAATCTTGTCATAGATGCATAGACCCTCGGTAGCTGAATTAAATTGTGTCAAACTCTGTCAAAACGAAGTATTCAGAACATTTTTAAATTCCTGAAATCAATAAGTAAACAGTTCTAGTAGTCTGGTTATGAAGTTCAGGCACTTCTAGTGTTGAAAATTACTAATGTTATTTCGCCAAAGTTTAGAGTGATAATGTAGTGTAGACTGCTCTCTTTTTTGGCTGACAGAGTCCTGGTTTGACATATAATCCCAGTAAATATTTGACCTGGGGCCAAGAACTTCTTCTTAATGTATTTCCAAAATGTACCTGTTCTCATAATCAGATCAAATTGCCAAAAAAATCCATTAAAGGCACCAGGACAATGGAAATTACATCCATGGGAGATCCCCCAGAATCTCATATAACATTGTCTCACAGCTCATGTGCTTCCTACACAAGTGACTCAAAGAAACAGTCACATTAACATTAACTTTATTCAGCGTTGAAGTTTGGTCTGTTTTCTTTTGAAGAGGAAGAGACATCTGTGGATAATTCAGCTCCCGGTATTTGGGGGGGCGCTAAAAACTAGGGGTTAAAACAAATCCCATAAGCCCACACTACATAGAATTTTCTGTGATGTTCCACATCCTGAATTACAAAAGAAACATAAAATGACCATGACAGGAACTTGAAACTATTTCCCGAGAAAGGAAATGCAACATTTAATTTGATACAGTTAGCCGAATCAATTTTTCCCCTATAATTCCTGTAATACAGAGGGTGCAGTGTGGCATTGGAAGCAAGTCACCCACTTGTCCTGTCAGTTTGTCAGGAGTAGGATACTTCTAAAGAGAACGTCCAGGAGGGATGCTGGGCAAATACATTCAGCAAAAACACACAAAACAAGAAATCCAAAAATATCAATATAACATTTTGACAAAAACCCACAGATCAAGACTGACCTTTAGCTGAATACAAATTCAGGTAACCACGGTGTTTTCCATATTGATTGAAAGCTTCACACTGGTAAAGGCCATTCAGGTCAAAGCTCAGGCTTGGGAAGTGCAGCTCTGCACCATCTGTTACAGCAGACTGAGGCAACACCTGCTCAGACCTGAAGCAGCCAAAGACAAAACAGGGAATTTCTTGATAAATGGTGTGGTTTTTTTTAGTTCATAATTGTGTCTAACATGTATCTTTAAAACACCAGACTGCTTCATCAGAGCTGTTGTGGATGGGTTTTCTAATTGAAAGCCCCTTTCCTTCAGGCAAGTAGGATCTAGACTGTACTTTATATTAGGTAGTTTCATATTCTTCAGGGACTTTACCCAGCCTTTGTTGGTTTATACTGTTAAGTCAAATACAAAGCACATCTGCTGCGCAGGCGAAAAAACATAAAAGGCCTTGTATCCTGTTGGCAAGGTACTTTTTATATCCCTGCATTTTCATTCTGTGCGGATGTGGTGGGCTATTGGGAATGATGTGCAGGTAGGTCGGTAAAAGAGAAAATTATTGAAAAACCTTCATTGTTTGTATGTGTATATGATTGCAATTGTTGTATTGTATCATGTGTTTTTGTGTTGGACCCTGTCTTAAACAGGATGGCTCATCTCACAGGGCCATCACTAAATAAACTTTTTCTACCCCTGAGGCACCCAGTAATGAACATAACTAAATGACCAAAATGGCATTAAATAAGTCTCATCAGTTGTGAAAATGTTACACCGATTGGACCACAGCCAAATATACATTTTTATATTCCCCTTGAGAAAATAAGTTTGATAAACTGCTAGTTCAGTTGTTCCGAGCAACACCTGAGCAACTTCAAATTCGTTCCAAATTATGTGGTGAAAATTTGCATGAAAATTTCCTTTAAAATGGCTTCCAGTTAACAACTGCACCTTGTCCAGATAAATTCTGCAGGTGGGTTGGCTTCAGTCTCACACCGAAATCTGTCTTCAGTCACACTAATTGTCACTGGCGACGGGGAAACTGTAAGAAACATAGAGAGAATCAGGAATGCTATTGCTGTAATGGTACTTAAGAAAGTATGAACACAACATTTTGGTCCACTATGCTCTTCAATGAACTTTTTGTTTCAAGGTACTTTTGTATTCTTTTTTGCATCTTGACAAAGCTCAGTAATGGACATTACAGATGTCTTGTTTTTTTTTTAACTCCTTATCTTGTGAAATCGTGATAAACTATTTTCTGTTTTGGTCTTCTTAAATGAATGTCAAACATCCATTAATTAGAAAAAACAAACAGACAAACAAACCCACAAACTTTAATTTTAAATCTATTTTTTCTCAAAATCAATAATATCTTCACAAGGACATTACAGTCATATGTGTACAGTACACAAGGCTTAAGGTAGAAAAAAATCCTGAGCCTGAATTTTTTTGGTGGTTATTTGGAAATTAAAGATGATAATGTTTAAATAGCCAACTTGTGTACTTTTGAATATCCACACTTATTTAATTTTTTTAAATTCAGTTATTTATTTAACTTTTTTCTAATATACAATTTCAGTATAATGTTGAGCATGTTGTGATGTTGTGTGTGCAACCTCTCAATTTTATTTTATTTTTATTTTAATTCACATTTTTCACTTATGTTGTTCTGTATGGGCAGTATGGGGAGGGTGGGTGAGAGAAAATGAGAAAAATTATGCTTGTTAAATGTTTGAGATCTATGCTCTTTTTCTCAAATAAACATATGTTCCAAAAAAAAAAGATGATAATGTTAAATGTGAAACTCAGTCAAGCTAATTAATTTGAGGAATTACTCGATTGGCAACCATTTAATTCAGTAAAGGACAATTTATAAAAAAAACTATTTGTAAACAGTTACAGTGCAACAGTAAACTACTTTATTCTGATTCTAAATACAAAATAGGAAATAAATAACCAAAAGGCTTGTCGTCTCTGCTCCTCTCTTCTATCCACGCCCAGCGCCACTTATTTCTAAGTCCTTTGTCTGTTGTCGGACATCTTCCCCTGGCTCTCTCCATCATCTCAGTCACTTCGATGGAAAAAAAAAACAACCCGCCGGCTTGGATGCTACGTTCACGAAACCGAGAATTCTATAGTCGAACTGGGAAATTTCCGACTTCCGATATCATAGCGTTCACGCTACAGGTTAACTCGGAGGAGAAAAAATAAGTCTGGCATATTTTCACCGTTTGCTGAACGCAAAAATATGCGCAGCAGCCATTCGTGTTTATTTTGGAAGCAGTAATTTCCGAGTTTGACAACTCAGCACTCATTTTCCCATATTGTTTAGAATGCAGCATCACCTGCTGCTGGATCGTAACTAAGTTTCAAGGACCCACCCCCACTCTCCTTCTGATTGGGTAGTGATGTTAGTTTGGTTGAGAGGGAAAGCTGCGTTGCTCTCATTCCATTGGTAGGTGAACTCAAGTGACTGCTCGAACCTGACAAATTTTCTTTTTTTCAATGTTGATCTTTTTTTTATACGCAGTCCACTCGAAAATTCGGCACAGTGCCGGAATACTTTAAACCCTGCAGTACAATGACAAGGCTGGACACATGCCTAGTATTGTATTTTCAATCTAAGTTCCTTTTTCTCTTCAGCATGCTGATAAAGAAAGTAAATCATGGTGAAACTTATCACATCACACAGGAATTTTTTAACAACCAAGAACCGGTATCGGTATCAGGTATTTTTTCAAGCCTGATACAATGATATGAGGCAGCTCCATTACAATGTCATGGCCAAGTTGTTCAAAGAGTAGCATGAAGAGGTGGGAAGCTTCCCAACGTAGTACTCTCTGTTGACATGGAGTATACAGAGATCCTTTCCAAATTTTCCCATTTCAGCTGCTTAACAGTTGTTGTCTGGGTACACAAAATGTCCCTCAAATGAATGAGCAAAGTATTTTTATAAGGCAGAAATATTGTTGGGAGGTTCCAAAGAGAAAAATGATTAAAGAGAAGTGACAAGGTATAATTTTAGATTCAGTTCAAGTTAGGTTCAAATGCAGCCATTTTTAACTAAACAAGCTTGAAAAGCTTATTTGTGCTCCAACTCCAAGCAGATTGGATCACTTTAATGCTCTTTTTACAGGAGTGAGCATATTACTCCTACACTGGCTACACTACAAAGGTTCCCTGCATCTTTTAGAATTGATTTTAAAGTCCCTTTCTTTGTGTACAAAACTCTTAAAGAGTTGGTAACTCTTACATGAGTGACTGTCATTAAATGTGTTCCAGAAGCCCATAGAGCTTCTACAACAGGGCCTGTAGTTATTCTGCAAAATAAAACTGTCTAAAACGTCCTTTGCCTGATGAACAACTGCAACTTTGGAGGACATTCAATGGATATTTTTAAAAGACATTTAAAAATATATCTGTTCATTATTATTACAATTACAGTTTTATGTTTTAAATAGATAATTGTGTTTCCTGGCATGGAAGCATAGTTGTTAGCCCCATTGCCCCACAGCAAGTAAGTATTGTGTTTAATTCCCAGGCCTGGGGCCTTTCTGTGTGGAATTCTGCACGCGGGTGCATGTGATGCAGAATTTCAGACACAACTGAATGTGAAAATGGATACACACTCATCATCATCATTTTCACTATTCACACTCAACTCCCATCTGGAGGAGATAAGGGCATCGATGAAAAACAACTTTCTCTAGCTGAACACTTCCAAAACCGAAGCCATTCTAACTTGCTCCCCCCATCAGACCATCCACCATAACTGAGGGACTAATAAAGTATCATATCCTAAAGTACTTTATAAATAAAATTTATTTTAGCAACTACATTTTTAATCAGTGTTATGACCCTTGGGGTCATTAGTGCTTGTATGGTGTGTGTGTGTGTGTGTGTGTGTGTGTGTGTTTGTGTGTGTGTGGGATATGGGTGTGTCACATTTCTTTTTAAGGTGGAGAGGTGGGATTGGCTGGTTCTCCTTGAAAAGGGAAGTTCCCTGGTGTTGGCTGTGGGTCCTCCTCCTTCCTACTCCCTACATTGGACCATGCTGTGCTGTTTAGCTTTTGTGCTTTGTCCTTTTGTGTGAATCAACTGAGCTTTTTTAGATCAGATTATTTTAGATTTACCTTTATTTATCACACAATGGGTAAATTCACAGTAGCTATGTTTACATGGACCCAAGTAATCGGATTAAAAGCTTGATCGGAATAAAAATGCTTCATGTAAACATGCCAATACTGCTTCTAGCCAATTCTGCGCATGTCAAAATCGTTTATTCCATTACAACGTGAGACGCATGTAAACACAAGTCATGATCGGATCAACTTTTTTAGGGTCCATGTAAACAGTAAAGTTGTAATCCGAATTGTAATCAAATTGAAGAAATGTTGCACATGTAAACATAGCTGTGGATATGGATGTATAAATAAATATGGTGCACATTTGTCATGTTAGCAGTACCCCTAGCTGTAGGGGAGTAAGCTTTTTGTGTTGATTACCCTTTTCTCCTGTTTTTAGTGAGGGAGGTGAGTTTATTTTCCTCTTTTATATTTTGCCCTGGTTTCCCCTAGGTCAGCGCATAACATCAGTTTTTATAAACAATGAATTATATATTACAAACTAAAGTGTGCATACTGAATTTTCGCCTCAGTAACTATTTTGTTGATGGCAAACAATAACTTGAATTGGAGTAGATTCTCTTAATTCTCCCACTCCCACTCCCATTTTACAATTGATATATATATATATATATATAAAAAGGTCTGAATTCAATTTGATCACATGCAATTGTTGTTCTCTTATGTTTTGCTGCCTCAGGATGAAACAGTCACAGCAGTAAAGGTTATAGAAAAAATTTTGTACACTTACAGTAGCACTGTATGGCAAAGGGCACCGTCACCTCTTTCAACAGGGCTTGACTGGTTATAACACACTGGACCACATGTTGGTTGATTTCTTTGGTAGGGACTCCAAACAGCATGCTGACTGTAGTTGTTGTACCATTGGCATGTTGGGTAGAATTAGTTGTTTGCCTCACTTTTTCTGCCAAAGCACCAGGGAGCCACTTCACCTCAGCAGGAGGCCTGGAACCAGCTGCAATGCAGGTAGCAAGGGGAACTTCTTCTTCACCCAGAACAGGTAGATCGTCCTTCACATGTGTGACTGGAGGCACTAGAAGGGTAACCATAATAATAACCACAATGTAAAAAAATGGACATGCAAGCACGCAAATTAAATCTAGAACCTTTTAAGATTGAAACTTTCATCATACCAAGTATGTTTAGAGGTATATCTGTCTTGTAATCTCCAGTAGGGAACAAAGTGAAGATGCAGGAGTAGGTGCCTTCATCCAACAATGTGACATTAGATAACTCCAGAGATCCATTCATCTCAGACGCATTTCCAACGAATTTAAACCGATTATCAATTCCATTCAAATATGTCTGCTCATCAGGGGGCACGACTGTAAAGAAGCTGTCCGTCAGAGGTTTTCCCCGGGTCGTCCTTTGCCATGAAATTTGGGTGAGGGTTTCAGCGGTGTCAATAAGCTTGCAGGGCAAGATTACGCTCTTCCCATGCAGCACTGTCTTGTTTCCTCCAATCACCTGTAGAGCTATAAAATGCATAAAATCCAAATCAGACTATTACACAGCAAAAATCCAGATACAACAATTTACACCAGATCTAAGGAAAGTATCTGAAAGTATCCAGGCACAGGCAGTGACACAGGCTTCTCATTTCCTTTTTTGCGACAAGTAAATATTTTATAGCCATGATTTTATCTCAGACAGCCCAGCACACAAACAGAAGGAAGTATATCTTTCAAACATTGTGCAAATAGAAAATTTTAAAGAACTTTATGTATCATTACTCTTATTATGCTATGAGCATAAAGCAGCTTGTCACAACTAGGAGCAGATTTTAAACATCTGCTGAGAAATTTGTTGGGTCTGAATCCTTCCACTATGAGTTGGCTCTAGACATTGTTTATATGGAAATTCCCTTGGGATTACTCTGTTTCTGGTTTGGTACTGTATAAATAAAGTTTATTTGATTTTTTACACAATTGTCGGTTAATTCTGTCAATGAACAGCTGCTGCCTCTTCCTGGTCAGTTAATGAACACGTGAATCCAGAGACACAACAAAGGAAACTCCCTTTAAATAAACCGTTAGCTCTAAAATTAGCAAAATGATCTGGATTAGTGGAAGATTGATGTAAAAAAAAAGAAAAAAAGAAAACGCCTTTAGATAAACCGCTCAAATCGCTGAAAACCAGTGTTTTTAATACAAGAAAGAGGATTTTTATTGGTCGTACCGTCTGATGCTCTGAGCAGGAGAATAGCTGTCGTCAACACTAGTCCGTGAAAGCAGGAGAAAAAAAGCCGATAGCTGGGAAATTTGTCCCGACGGGACACGAACAAATCATGCATCCCCATCCATCCATCCATCGGTCCATCTGCCAGTTGGGTATTACGTAGTTCTCCAAGCTCTAGTAGAAAGTAAAATCTTCTAAATAAACAAACAATGACTCACTTCCTGCTAGTCACGCCCCTTCCACGTGACAGGCTCGCGGATCGCTGGTTCGGATGCCAAATGTTCAACAATCGATTCTCATATTAAAATATCGATATTTTCTATCTTTTATTCATTTGGGTCTAAATGTGTAGTTTATCATTATCATGATAATTTATCCTGATATAACTATCAGAGTCCCGTCTAAATATATATAATATACCCAACCGCATAAATGATGTCAGTTGGTAGAGTAAAATTTCATGGTGAGCCGATCAGAGGTGGAGGTGGGCAGGTGTTCTTTACAGAAATTCCAAATCACGCATAATTGGACACACAACGAACGACACAGGTGAGTCAGTCAACGAGAAGCAGGAATGGCGAGCCCAAATAATCCAAATGTAGCCTTCTCCAAATGGAAGTATAGCCAGGAATTAAAGGATTAATTAATTAATGGAATGGTGAAATGCACATTATGTCCTGGACAAAAGAGCCTCTCCACGTCGGTGTCAAGTAATCCACACTTACTCAAACATTTTAGAATTGAATATGCACATGTATTTTAAGTTCCGTTAAAGAGGGGTGGAGGTGTGCTCCACATTCAGACACATCTGAGCATTTAAATATTTATTTGAAAGTAACGCAGTAGTTACTTTCCGCAGTAACTAGTTACTTTCATAATTAGTAACTAAGAAACTAATTTAGTTACTTTTTGGGAAAAGTAACCAGTAACTATAACGAATTACTTTTTTAAACTAACTTGCCAAACATTAATAGTATATATATTTATTTTTGTCTAAAGTATAGGTAGGTCTGCACACTGCAAGACGCTCCAACGTTGATTTTATACCACATCACATATCATATATGAATATATATAAAGTACAATAGAAAGTCACATGACAAAAAATCAAAAACAAAAAAATCAGGAGAGACAATAACCTGATCTAAGTAATAATAATTTCACACGGTCTGGCTCCTTATCCGTCTGGGAATAGTGTCTCATTGTTAAGATAGTGAAGAATGAAAGGCTGCATGAAGGACATCCAGGACAAGGATGAAAACTTTACACTTAGCCATTGCAGTCAGATATTTCTATATGAAAACCATTTCTTTTGAAATAGTGAAATATTTCTCAGGAAGGTTGGATTTCTCTGGAGGAGTCAGGTTCAAACCTGTTAGATCACCATCATCAAAATGTTCTTCCTTTTCAGCCTATTTTACATCTGGAATCATTCTCATCTCTGAATCTCTCAGAGCTAGCTTCTATAGTATCATCATCTAGACCATCAACCTGTCTATTAGACCCAGTGCCCACCAGCCTCTTTAAAGACATTCTTTACTTAATTGAGCCCTTCATTCTAGATCTCATTAATTTGACCTTATCTTTGGGTTATGTACCTCAGACTCTTAAGACCGCAGTCATCAAACCCCAGCTTAAAAAGCCGAATCTTGATCCAGATGTTTTGGCCAATTATAGACCCATATCGAACCTTCCCTTCATTTCTAAAATCATTGAGAAAGCAGTAGCAAACCAATTACACGACCATCTGCATAGGAACGGTTTGCTTGAAGAGTTTCAGTCAGGATTTAGAGCTCACCACAGCACAGAAACAGCGCTGATTAAAGTCTCCAATGATATTCTAATGGCTTCAGACAATGGATCAGCCTCCATACTTCTCCTCTTAGATCTCAGTGCTGCATTTGACACCATTGATCACAATATTTTATTACAGAGACTGGAACATGAAATTGGCATTTAAGGAACTGCTCTAAGGTGGTTCAAATCCTATTTATCGGATAGATATCAGTTTGTACATGTTAACATGTACGTGTAGGAGGCAGATCTTTCAGTTATCAGGCTCCTCTTCTATGGAACCAACTTCCAGTATCGGCCTCGGGGGCAGACTCTTTAGCAATTTTCAAGACCAGGCTTAAAACTTTTCTGTATGACAGAGCTTATAGTTAAAAAGTTAAAGTTCATTTACTCTTTAGCTATGCTGCTACAGGCCTAGACTGCTGGGGGAAGGACTGAGCACCTCTCTCTCTCTCTCCCTCTCCCTTTCCCCTCTCTCTCTCTCTCTCTCTCTCTCTCTCCCCCTCTCCCTCTTCCCTCTCCCTCTCTCTCTCTCCCCCTCTTCCCTCTCCCTCTCTCTCTCCCCCCCTCGCATGCGCTGTCATACCAACAACCTGCTTCTCCGAAATCCCAGTTTCTCTCAGTTCCAAGCATGTGCATTGCATTTACTAACCATGTTTTCCCGAAGTCTCCGTCTCCCCCAGCTCCTCTCCTCTCTCTCTCCCAGCTCCTCTCCTCTCTCTCTCCCAGCTCCTCTCCTCTCTCTCCCTGTCCTCATCCTGCAGGTGATGAATCATCACCATCCCATGTTCCTGCAATGCCTGCTGCTCCCACATCTTCAAGAATTCCATACAGCATCATTCCTACGAACCTCATGCAGCATCATGTTCCTGCCTACACCTGTTTGAATATCCCCTCCTCCTGCTCTCTTTCTCTCCCTACTCTACCCAACTTTGCCCCCCACCTCCCCCGTGCCTCTCTCTCTCTCTCTCTCCCTCTCTCAACCCAACCGGTCGAGGCAGATGGCTGCCCCCCCTGAGCCTGGTTCTGCCCGAGGTTTCTGCCTCTTAAAGGAAGTTTTTCCTTGCCACTGTCGCCAAGTGCTTGCTCATCGGGGGATCTGTTGGGTCTCTTTAAATAATTTTATAAAGAGTTTGGTCTAGACCTGCTCTATATGTAAAGTGCCTTGATGTAACTTTGTTATGATTTGGCGCTATACAAATAAATCTGATTTGATTTGATTTGATTTGATTTGATTCAGGATGATCAACTGCATATTCAAATCGAAGCAAACAAAGTAACATATAAAACGTAAAACTAGGCCTCATCTATCGGATTTTTCATCACTATTTGTAGTAAAATTTTACTACCTGCTGGCTGCTGAGCACACTACATATGTTATCATATTTGTGATTGCATTTTACAATACTTAAGAATTTCAATTTGATTTGAGCCCAAGTTCAGCTTTTCTAAATTCAAATCATATACACTGAATATCACCACCTGACCATGAGTTCCCCTGAATTAATCTGCATTTATTTTCAAACTAAACCCTGCCTTTATCATGATCAGCATATACTATATACACACTGTATACATGTTTTCATTGGGTACATGTATAAATACTACAAAGCAAAACAAAACAAAACAAAGCAAAAAAATGAATGAAAGAAACCTCATCAAAACAACAGGCATCTACACTTTTCAACATATTTTATATACACATTAGGTTCATATACCCAACCATGTATGAAGTTTCTGAATCCAAGAAGTTAAAGCTTGTTTGAATTATTGATTTGCATCATTAAATGTCAAAATTTGCTGTATTCTATTCTATTCTCTTCTATTGTACTGGCTTGATTCATGTGTTTTTCATACATGTCATCTCTTGTACTTAAAATATCTTGTTTCTTATTTAGCATTAGTGTGAACGTCATGCCTCAGTAGCAGCTCAGTAGCAGCCCTCCAGTTGCTGACACCCGGATATGATTGGTCTGTATTCTGCCCAACTTTGGGGTTGAGGTACCACCTAAAGAGAACAAGAATTTACTAAGTTTAATTTAAATATAGTTTAATCAAGTTATTATAAATAGGAGCAGATTTTAATAAATAAAAGAATTATGTTGTTCTGACCTTTCCTCTCAACTGAGCACAATAGAGACACGGTCCTGGTGGCATATTGTGTCTTTTCTTGGGTATTGGCCTGACTGCAGTGATAGAGTCCAGACAAATAATGACACCACACGGCCTAACATAAGGTTACGATAATATTGCTTACCAGAAGTGGCTCTAAAAAAAATTATACATTGATGGTGTTAAGCACAGAAGTCAGTGCTATTCATATACCATACAGTTACATTCACTAACGCAAGAAAATGTATTACTGTTTGCTAGTTATACAGCAGCAAGCTCACATCCTGGCCATAAGAGGAATAAAGGAAGTCATTACAGGCATCAATAAAGAAAAGACATGATTTGATTTGGACTGTTTAAAACTAAAGCAGATGCATATAACTATTGTGCAATGAGACAATTTTTAAATAATGAAAATTTTACTCACCTGCAGACACAGAAGCAGACCGCTGAGTTGATACCACATAGGAGTAATCCAGTGAGTATGTACACAAAATGCCAAACTTTTCTGTTTATTTCTGCAAAAGATATCAAATGGGAATGAATTCAGGCAGCAGTTAGAGCCCTGAAATGCATTATGGTCGCTGTCAAAATGATTAGTCCTCTTTTGTTCTCTACTTACCTTCAGAACTTTCAGATTTCTCAGACACAGTTAAATTCCATACAGCAGTCAATAGGCTGTTTTTACTAGTTACATTACATGTAAAGAGTCCAGCATCATCATATTGAGCATTATCAATAATCAGATTGAAAGGAAAGCGAGTGTCTATTTTCACTCTGTCAGATGTGAAATTTGAAACATTCTCATTGATGGCAATTTGCTGCACAAAAAGAAATCTGTCTTTTTTCCATCTGATTTGCTTTACATTTTTCTCTGCCATTTCTGTTACATTTGTGCTGCAAGTGAACTCAATGGAGTCTCCACTGGACACCACTTTATTCCTGTGCTGAACTAGTGCAGGTCCTAGGATAAAAGGAAACAATCAGTTATTCTAAACCAAAAGCTGCAGTTACATCCACAGAAGCATGAGACAAAAACACAAAATCTCCAAATACCTGCAACGATGCGACACATAAACATCAGTTGAACGGAGAGAAGACCTGCTTGGTTTCAAGTGAGCATCATGACAATCTGACAGGAAAATAGAATGAACCTCACATTGGCCTTTATGTGTATTTGTGTGGGAGGCGCAGAGAAAAAGGAAGTGGTTAGTTGTTCTTAACCTAATTGAAAAATGAAGATAACTTTCACGGAAAACAATGCTATGAAAGAGTCAAATTAAATGTTTTACCATGAAAGGGTAAAAAATTTGACCACAGTTAAATTAAATTCATCATATTGAGAATTATTCTCTAAGTTAGTATTTTAAATAAGCAAAAAAGAAGTAATGTAATAAACTGGAATCTAAAATTCTCAGCTACAGAAAGGTCAGCTCTGCCTAACACTTTAACCACAGCTGTATATGTGATTGTTCAAAAGAAATCTTTCTTTGATCCAGTTGAATTGTGTTACATCTGTCATGGGTGTGTTGGTGAACATGACAGAGTCTCCCCTGGACAGCAGTATGATCCTGTGCTCAGCCAGAAGATGGTCAAGGATGAAAAGACACACTCAGTCAATATAAAATGAAAGTTAAAATTACAACTGCAGAAAAATGTAAACACTAAATATACTAATGTCCACTGAACCTACCAGGATGTGACACAATAATCACAGCAGCATGAAGAACACAGAGAGGACTTAACAATGAGCTTCTAAGTGTATTTTAGAGGAGCAGCAGAGAAAAGGAAGTGATTGGTTCAAGCTCATTTTGGGAGCATTAAGGTCAGTCACAGAGGATCACATATACACCAAGTACTGAAAATAACATGAGCTTCTCTTTGATTATAAGAAAAAAAAATCAGGTTTGTTTTATTCAATCATGTTCATTTGCTGTATAAAATGCACATGTGAATGTGTGATGTTCAACTGCAGGAAAAAAGAGCTTTGCATAAAGCTCAACACATTTTACCCACAGAGTGTGAAACCTACTTTCTTGCTGTTGACTAACATTATAATATTGCTCACAGCCTTTCATTGTACTTGTGAACGGCCATGAGGTCATGACAATTATTCTCTTCCGTTTTTCAATGAACGCTAAACATGCGTTCATTGATACGTCATACGCAAACGTTCATATCTAAGCTTTCCACAAAACCTTTCCTTAAAAAACAAAACTGAGTGTTAATAAAAGCCCTGATTAAATAATATATCAAATATGCAAATCACTTCTGTATGTGCAGGGTAATGACGTGATAACTGAGCAGTGAAAAGAGCTGCTTGATTTAGAAAAAACAAGGTGACTCACACAGAATGAAACTTATATGTATTTGTGGAGGAGATGCACGCAAAAGGAAGTGGTGTGTTATTCTTTGGTTAGGCTTCAAAACGGTCACACTTTTCATGGAACATAACTTTATGTAAGAGACATGAATGCATCAGTTTAAATTTTAAAAGTTCAAGCACAGTCCACCTTGATAATAAACTAAAAGCATCATAAGCATCTATTTGATCAATTGAAATAGAAAATGAACATAAGAGATGTGATCCAAAGCCGTATCTGAATGATGGTGAGAGTATTTGATGCACTTGTTCAGTATGGTTTCAAAACATGTTTGCAATAACTGTGTTTTTATATGAGAAACTCATTACAATTCATTCACATACATCTAGAGGGAGCAAACCTCCACTTCATGCCTGATGAGTTAAGTCAACTTTAATGACATTGCATAAACTATTAAACACAACATACTTATGTTAAAACTAATATACAAAAACATGTTAAAATACATACAGTTTAATGAATATAAAATATATTATAAAAACAATAGTCCTTATAGTGGAGGTGTTGGATACCTCGTGGTATCTGTGGATTTGTGTCATTTTTAAGTTATATTTGAATGTTTATTCACCTCAAGACAGGCCATAAATCGAATTGAGCCTCTCCGTGTAGTGATTCCTCCTCTTGTTACTTCTCATGCTGTCTGTGTCAGCCTGTGGTTGATGGAGAACCACCTACAGAGAGAAGAAAGGAAAGAAAAAGGTCTGTGATTTCTCCGAGAAAGAAAAGAAAATCAGAAATAGCCAGTGTGAGTGTGACAAGGTTCCTTGTACCTCTAGTCCAGACTGGGTATGAAACTGGTCTGGGGCTGGGTCCTGATTCGGAGTTGAGTTTTCACATTTTCTTCTATAATCAAAGAGAAACGTGAAGAAATCTGACCCATTTCAGGAGTCATTTCACAACAGTTTATATGTGAGACAGAATTCCTCTGCAACTGTTTTGATAAATTATCAATCATTTTGATTATGTTTTTCAGTCTTAAACACCAAATGTTCGGTAGTTCAAGTATTTCAAATCATAATCTGCTGCTTTCCTCAGACCGACTGAACAAGAATTTAATTGACTTAAACGGCCATTTGAAGATTAGTTAGAAGTGAGAGTTATATTTTCCAATGTTTATTAAAAAAGCACAAACATAGTATAATAGATGATCAAATCAAAACCCCATACGCACAAATATAAATTATAAAATTCAGGAAAATTTTATCAATCAATCTAATAGTATATGTATAGACTAATCCACAATAAGTCTCCTTTACAAATACACTCTGGACAGATTTATGATTATATATATAAATATATATATATTTTTTTGGTAACAAAATTCAGGAAATTTGTGCATATGATGTTACAGAGGCTTGTAAACATTTTAAAGAAGGTTTGGGTTAGGACTAGTTAATTAAATATGGTGATTATCATGAAAGAGTTACCTTTTGCATTGTTGGATTAAGTTCACTGATGACAGTAAAGCATTTGTTGGGAAAACTTAAATTTAATGGCGTAAGGATCAACTATCAGCATTTTCACGAGTAAATTGTTTGCAGATCCATCCTAGCAGCCATTCATTTGTGCATAACGCTGGGTTGCAGAAGTCTCAACCTCATGTATAAAACCACGTTCTAGGTAGCTCTTAGAAATTATGCCTGGGGGCCATGGTTATTTAGGTCAAGACGGTCCTGTGGTCAAAAAGCCAAAAAGAACTCACGCGCGTTTTGAGCATGAAAACTTTTCCATGTTGCTCAGTTGCATTAGTATTTTATGTATAGTTACCTCCTATCAAAAGTTGACATTAAAGGCCTTGTAAGATGTTGAGTACAGGTTTCCTGATTGGTTTCTCGAATGTGATTACATTTTGATTTGATACTATTTAAAAAAATAAAAAAAAAATACACATGATGCACAGAGCTAGTTGATAAATAATTGTTTTTAATTAAAAGCATAAAGTTTTAGTTTATATAGATAAAAAGTAAAATATCAAACCCTTTTTGCTGATAAGCCTTTGCTGTTGACTTTGTGCGTCCCTTTCAGCAGTGTTAACGGTGGATTGTCTCATTATTGTAACTTCTGACAATACTTTCTGCTGTACATTTTCACAGGGGCATGTATTTTTTTCCAGGACACTTTAGTTCAGTCCACAGCTACAACACATATGAGTTGACTTTATTTTTAAATGTTTGCAAGGTGAAGGAGTTGCCTTCAAGATTGCAAGACATCCATCATCCATATCTTTCTTACTAATAGAGCCAATCTAAGATGATTTGGTGATAATAAGGTACCTTTCTGGATAGTTAACATAAAACATTTTGAGTAAATTGATCTATTAAATGTGGTATCTGTGATTGAAGTTCATAGTCAAAAAGCTTAAGTTCCATGTTTAAAAAAAAGAGAGAAAAAAGAACTGTATGAATTCCAAAGAGTCACTCACCTCAAGATGCAGACCGCTGAGGTGATACCACATAGGAGTAATCCACTCACAATTGTGAGTATGTACACAAAATACCAAACTTTTCTGTTTATTTCTGCAAAAGATATCAAATGGGAATGAATTCAGGCAGCAGTTAGAGCCCTGAAATGCCTTATGGTCGCTGTCAAAATGATTAGTCCTCTTTTGTTCTCTACTTACCTTCAGAACTTTTAGGTTTCTCAGACACAGTTAAATTCCATACAGCAGTCAATAGGCCGTTTTTACTAGTTACATTACATGTAAAGAGTCCAGCATCATCACATTGAGCATTATCAATAATCAGATTGAAAGGAAAGTGAGGGTCTATTTTCACTCTGTCAGATGTGAAATTTGAAAAATTCTCATTGATGGCAATTTGCTGCACAAAAAGAAATCTGTCTTTTTTCCATCTGATTTGGTTTACATTTTTCTCTGCCATTTCTGTTACATTTGTGCTGCAAGTGAACTCAATGGAGTCTCCACTGGACACCACTTTATTCCTGTGCTGAACTAGTGCAGGTCCTAGGATAAAAGGCAACAATCAGTTATTCTAAACCAAAAGCTGCAGTTACATCCACAGAAGCATGAGACAAAAACACAAAATCTCCAAATACCTGCAAGGACGCGAAACATAAACATCAGTTGAACGGAGAGAAGACCTGCTTGGTTTCGGCTTAACATCATGACCATCTGACAGAAAAATAGAATGAACCTCCCAATCAGCCTTTATGTGTATTTGTGTGGGAGGCGCAGAGAAAAAGGAAGTTGCTCTTAACCTAAGTGAAAAATGAAGATACGTCTTGCACCTTTCATGGAATAAACATTAAATGTAATCTCACCACTATGTATAATATTGAGAATTCATGCTCAGTTAGCCTGTAGAAATATCTCAATTGTGTCAGTATAAACTGAAATCTAAAATGCTCAGCTACAGAAAAGCCACATGTGCCTAACAATACATACGCTTCACCCCCTTGTGGTTTCAGAGGGGTTCGGAAACATTCAGAGGCAAGTACATAATAATGACCAGCTCTCAAAAAATGCTCAGTGGATTTCATATGTATTTTCTATCAGCAAGTCAGCAGCTTCTACTTCAGAATAGTTCAGTTTATTTATCACAAGACATGTCAACTCTGTGTCATGCACTACTCTCCAGCATTCTTTTCTGGACTGATCTTCTGGTATTGACTCTGCCTGTCCCTGACCACGTCTCCTTGTCTCTACCCTGGTAACCTGACCTGCCTTCTGACTTCTTTATATCTATGCTCCTGCTGTTGTGCTGCTTTTGGGTCCCTGCGACAATAAAAAAAAAAAAAAAATCTAAAAAGGTTTTGGCTACTTTGTCACTATCTCAAAATGTTTTGCTACCAAAATAATTAAACTATGAACATATTGTTCTCATTAAATATTTGTGAAATAACTGAAAATGAAACTCGATTTGACTTCAGTCCTTGAATCATAGACTATTTTGACGTTAGAGACCTGATGAATCCACCACAGAACCCCAGAGCGCTGAGACCTCCGATACGTCCTCTGACCGAAGAAGAAACATGTCCTGGACTCAGTCCCTATTTGGTGTCCTGGTCCAACGCATTCTGTAAAGACCAAGTGATACATAAAGACACTGATGCCATTCTAAGTGTTGCAGAGAATGCAACTATTTTAGATGTAATTTTCATGGTCAACTGCGCAATTTGATTTATCTTGTTAAATAAAGAGTCAGAATGTGTACAGTTCTAAAAGGAAGGTACTGAATTTACAAATATATATTTCTTTCAATAATTTCTTGGCCTAAAGTTGTGCTGTATGTATCCAGTCATACATGTAACACTATCATATAACCAGCTGCTGGTTATTTCAGTTGTATGATCTAGCATGCCACAAACACCAGACCAAAAATACCATCAACACCAGTTCCTGTTGAAAGTTCTGTTTCCTGGTTTAGAGGACTCCTTTCCCTGAAAAAGTGTTGCTGCTGAATTTTCTTTTGATGCATGATCTTATAAAATAATGTCCAGCAGCACTGGCTGATATTCAACTAAAATTAAATAGGCTAAACTTAAGCAATCTAAAGACAGCAGAAGAAATGGGTCTATGTTAAATGCTTAAATGAAAATCAATATCGCAAAACAACCTTGGAAATACCATCAGAACCTTCATGAACCCTCGTTTCCAGTTCTGACGACTCGCACACCAAAAGACAAAAGAGGAAAATGAATTTGTTCATCCTTACAAATCTGAAAGCTAATAGCTGTCACTTACCTCCAGATGCACGCAGCTGAGCTGACACCACATGGGCCTAATCCAGTCACAAAAATATTGAACATTGTAGTTCACAATTTCTGCAAACATTCAGACGTGAGTTAATTCAGGTAGCAGTTCCAACTGTAAAATGCACTATGGCTGGTGTTGAAATGACTGTTCTCTACCTACTTTCAGATTTCTCAGACACATTTAAATTGCAGGTAACAGTTGCCAGGCCTCTTCTATTTTAAGGAAAGCCACTGTCTATTTTCAGTCTGTCAGTGTAAATTGGAAAAAGTCAAATTGTTCAAACTTTGATGAACAAAAAGAGATCTGTCTTTGATCTAGTTGATTTGTATTACATCTCTCATGGTTATGTTGCAAGTGAGCATGACAGAATCTCCCCTGGACAACAGTTTATTCCTGTGCCCACATTGGGCGAGGGCGGGGTACACCCTGGACAGGTCGCCAGTCCATGGCAGGGCCAACATACAGAGACGAACAACCACTCACACTCACACTCAGACCTACGGCCAATTTAGAGTCACCAGTCAACCTAAACACGATGTCTTTGGACAGTGGGAGGAAACCCACGCAAGCACGGGGAGAACATGTAAACTCCACACAGAAAGGCCCCAGGCCCGGGAACTGAACCTACACTGCTTGGTTTAGATGAAACCTAATGACTATCAGACATAATGTTACGGTGTAGAGTCAATTGGAACCCAAGTGCAGACTCAACACAGCTTGGTAGGATAAATTCAAACTTAAAGTTTTATTCTCATCCAAGCAAGGTAACAAAAAGGCCCCCCAAAAGAATACAAAGTCCAAACATAGGAATAAGCCAAAACTGGAGGTTGTAGTTAAGCTGGCTCAGCAGGCGAGGCCCAGGTAAACTGAATTGCAACAGACAGCACATGTTACTACGAGGACCTGACAAGGAATGATCAGCAAAGCAGAGCTTATATGGAGGCTTCAGGTGATAGCTGGAGTGTCTAATCAGACTGGTCCTCACACACCAGTCTCTAGTGAGTCAGTTGCAGGTCATCAGGAAGAAGTAGAGGGTATGGGGGCAGATGTAACACATAGAGAAGACTTTATGATTAGCTTCTAAGTGTATTTGAGAGGGGAGAGAAAGGGAAGTGGTCAGTTCCAGTTCAAATATGTTCAAACATGTTTTGCACATGTCACTCATTTTGGGGAACATGTGGTTCAGTCATGTGTTATTACATATGCAATAAGTTTGGTATAAAAAAAACATATAACCTATAATATTAAAAAAATCCTGGTTCATTTTATGTTCAATTGTTGTATAAAATGCATGTATGAAATGTTTGATGTTCAGCTGCTTGAAAAATGACCTGTGCATAAAGCTCTTTAAACCAACATTGTACCATTGCTCCATCTCTTTCATCATAACTGCAAGCAACCACAACGACAAGACGATGAGAAGAAGTCTCCTCTGTTTCTCAGTGCACACAGAGACGCTCCTCCATCTTTGTTTATGGCTTTCATTAACAAAAGCTTTATGTCCGATGAGTATAATATTATAAACAACACCTGTGCAAATACATGACTATTTTAATCTGAGTCAAAATATTAATCTTTGGGTAGCCTAATGTGACCACTTTTAGGGATTAGGGTCTTCTACTTCTATTACTAATACTCCTACTGTTGAATAGTTCACTAATTAAAAAAACAACATACAAGTATGAAATCTGATATCTTACATTTACAGAAGATATGCAAAGCTACAAATAGTGCAAATAATTGGGAAGTAGTTCTGTCCAATTTTCATTTCAGTCCTAGATTTTGGCACTGGGTTTTGTTCTTCAGCTAAGGTATCATTAGAAACACACTGAAGATATGATATTTAGCACACAGAATTAGTTGAGTATGAGTTAATTTGACTGAAGAAAACCTCCTGAAATGACGTAGTAAGGGTTGCACTTACATTTGGTTGAAGCCTGTTGAAGCTTTTTTGTGTATTAATGTTGGATTTCACTCCCCTTCATGGCCCCAGTATACCATCTTCTAGCTGCTACATCTATCATAATGATGCACCACATTACAAACTGAAAGCTGCATAGGTGTGATAGTGGGTTTAATGAAGTTCAATGGCTTTCTCATGTCATCAGATTGGAATCCAGTAGGTCATCTTTGGAATTTTATAAGAACTTGTCTCTTCAACAAGGACTGTACAATTTGTACAGTAATGAAGGCCCCTTCAAGGGTTAAGACTGGTGAATGTTTGTGGCAAACGGAAAGAGCCGGCCGCTGTCCGGAAAAAGCCGAATCGTTGTCAACTCCTGATGAACGCTGACTTGTTTGATGGGCACATCAGGTGGCCAATCATATGCAAGGATAGACTAGGACCATACCATTAGGCGAAAGAAGGAGGGGGAGGGAGGCGGGGCAGACAATCCGAAGGCAGTGAGTGTAGTGGTACAGGCCAGGTACGGAAAGACTGGGGAGCCGGATTAAAACTGAGAAATGAGTGAAAGCCGAAAGAGAAGCAGTGTCTGTATCATAATGACTCTAAAGACTTTATCCTTTATTTATTTGATTTTGTTGCTGCGGTTCCGAAGTCAGTAAAATGTTATGTAAAAGTTTGATTAAAATGTTAAACTTTTTTTTTTACGTAACTGTATTTTTTTTTACGCGTGTAATGAAAAAAGTGCATAAAAATAAAGCTTATATATGTATATATATATATATATATCAACCACTGAATAAAAAAATTACTTAGCAACGCACCCATTCAAAATTGCTAAATTAGGCAGAAATAGAAGGCTTTCAGTAATACTAAATGAAGAGCCATTTAGCAGCCATAAGAGCTGGTTCTTCTCTGGGAGCCAAAGGAGCCGCATCTTTAGAAGAGCCGGACATTCATCTCTAGTCCAAACAGTGAGGAATGGCAGTGAGGAAGAGCTGTAATTGTATCAGACACCAGTTGGGGCTGCTGTTATCAACCTTTACAATCTTCTAACTGCTGATTTTATGACCAGATAGAAAAGCTGGACAGGTTTCAACTCTAAAATACAAAATTGATTTCTTCTCTCCCATAAACTGCCCCTTTGTTAATCCATTGCTGACCCCAACATTTTGTTTTCATCTGGTGTTTGGTTCTGAAACATTTAAAAACGTCTTTCTTGTAAAATGATGAGGACTTTTTACAGAAACACAGTAAAGGGACTTTGGTCCTCATAAGAAATCCAGCGGGGACCTGTGTTCTAAGGACATTGGTCCACATAAGGAACACACACACAGGAACACACAAAGGTTGCATCCGTATAAAACTTCAGACCTCAGAGAAAGAAATGGCAGAAGCAGCATTTAATGAAAGCTCAGAGAACAAAAAAGCTAATTTAATCTGTATATAACATTTGAGTGTATGTGAGTGCATTTATTTATTTTTATAATAGTGAGTGTTACTGCATGACTGTGGCTATTATTCTGGATGGATGTTTGTGAATATTTGCGATGCCTTTCAGAAAGCCCCTGGCAGAACACAGTTAGACATCAGAGGAGCTAATACCTCTATCCTCCATCCTGAATACTACATGGTTCATTGGAATGTATGCACACAGTGCATGAATTTAAATTAGTAGTTGCAGAACAAACTTTTTTAAACTAATGGCCTGGGGAAGGAGTATGAATTGTTTGTTGACTATAGCTGCAAGAATATTGAACAGTTTGTCTGATGAAGTATTCATCTTCTCCAAGCTGTCTGCAGAACACGGTGAAAGCAGGTCTACTGTAAACATGTGGTCTGGTCAGAGTTTAATATTTCACACAGATCTCTGCGCATGTTAATGTGCATGTTTGCACAGGCAACAGTATTAATCATAAAGTGGTGGAAGGAGTTAGTGTTAGTGCACGACGAGCTGCTCTTGTATCTTTTTTATATTGACATCATTTTAGTGGGTTGGTAACAAAGATATGATGTCAACTATTCTTTTAAACTACTCTATATATGCAACAGTTTATATACAATTCATTTCCGTTGATAATATGTTGCTACCGTTGCTATGTGCTGAAAATATGTGACTTAAACCATGACAAATACTTATAATGCTTCATTTGCTACAAGCAGATACTACACAAGTGAGGAAATTGCAATGAATAAAAACCTAGCATTACTTCATCCAATGTGATCAAAACAGATGCCACAAAAATAGAAATATTGCAATTTTGTATTTCACTTATCTTGTTTCTTTCTTTGGTGCATGCATTACTGACAATTTGTCTTGTGTGCCCAAATCTGTACACAGACTTTAATAAAATCAGAACAGTTTTTCTTTAGGTAGTAACAGTTTGACAAATCTTTGCTTTAAAAATTGGTCTAAATCTAATTTGTGAAAATCAAAGTTATTACATGCCAACAAGTTCTAACATTTAACCTCGAAAGTTTACCTCAGTGTTCTCACCAATGCACTAAATTGTCTCTTTTGTGCTGTTGCCTCAATTGACAGTTGAAGATTTGTTTTGTAACTCCTGAAGGGAAGCATGAAAAGAAACAAAGGCAAAAAACCCCACCTTGCCTCTCCTTTCATACGGCTTCCTTTATGCCAGTAAAGTGAGGCAAACAAAGGTTGAGCGAGACAATATGGAAAAATATCTATCAGGAGTGAAATGCACAAGAGCATTTAAGAGCGTAACGTGAACTTTTTCAAACAAGAGCTGCAATTTCTTCATGTTTTACTGCTTATTATTAAACATCAGTGTGGGTAGAACAAGAAACACTAGGACATACACTCAAATAACACACACACTCAACAAAGAAATAGAATAATCACTGCATCTATTTAAACAGGTAGGTTTCCTCAGAGGAGATGAAGTTATATATATTGATGGCTTGCAGTGGGAATAAATACTTCATCCTCTTCTTTCTATTCAAAATTCAGTCGCTGTGGTGTTCAATGCCTTAGACTGTCTTTCTTAATCACTCTTTCATTACTCCTTGTTGGAGCATGCACACCAGTGGTGGTTTGAAATCCTAAAATACTGAAATCATAAGGAGCATTGAGCATTAATCTTTTGTGGGAAAAAGTCTTTGTGCACAAAGCGTCTGTTTAGTGTAGGTCTTATTGAAGGACAAAGCAAGAAAGGGACATTGGATGGTTTATCTTGAACTGCCATTGGATGAATGAAGTGGCACACGATATCACCATAAATATTACAGGAGTGAGAAGTATGAAATTTTAAATACCACATATCCAGTCCTTCAGTTGATCACATGTCACTTAATCCAAAAAGCCATGTTGGTTTCCTTTATATATGAATTCATTAATAGATTTTAAGACACTCAAATGTCACAGTGGGAATATTTTTTGATACGTTTCCCTTTCTTTGGTTTTGAGGGTTATTTTTGTCAGCAATATAGATACCTCAGAAACTAAAAACTCCACTGAACTTCCCATAGAATTGTTCGAATATTTGTTGAGGCTTTTGACAGAGATATTTGACCAAAGTCTTGCAAGTGATGTCAGAATTTAGTGGGACCTAAATATGTGCACAAGGACAGTTTGCTGATGAAAAGTTAATGTGACTAAAAACCAAAAATATTTATTCCACAAGGTGACAAAGTGCACTGAAGAAAAATTTTAAATATGTTCAATATTCAGTAATGATTAGAACACAGAATTGTGTTGAAAGGAATTTTGACATCGAAAATTTGTGAAAACCAAAATTCAATCTGTTGCTGGCAAATTGGGGTCAAGGGCCCACTGGTGGACCGCAAAGGTATATCAAGTGGGCCAAAATGTAATTATAAAAAACAATTGAAACATTTGAATAATGTTTGAAAATGAAACAGGAGAGTCAAAATGGATAGCTGGTCAGCCTCAGGAAGAATTCAAAGAAAAAAGTGGAGGGACGGATTGAACAGAAAAGTTTTCAGAATAGCCCTGAAGGTTCATAAAAACAGAGAGAGATCAGATATTTCCACCCTAAACGACTTCAACACGTTTGCAAAGTGTCCTGGTTGATAAAAGAAGGAGCTCTCATGTTTGTTACATTCTGGCTGTGTCATTTCCACTTTAAATGTAACAGTTTCCCTTAAAGCGAGTCTGTCAGCTGAGTTTAAAGTCCTGCTGCCCTCTAGTGGCCAAAAATACAGCACAATACCCCTTTAACTTGCTGGTTAAACCAAAATGATCAGCGGTAACTTTAACTGTAATCCACGTTTTAATGATGATGATGAGGATAAATTATAATGAGCACTTTATCCTTCGGGTCCAACAAAATAGATGAACAATATCAGACTGAATAATGAGAGTCAGCAATTACATTTGCTCCCAAAAGAATGAGAAAAAAACTCAATAATACATACTAATATAGACTTATAGTAATAAATAGGATAAGGCCTTTTTGAGACTATGGCAACCCCCCCCCCCTCTCTCTCCCTCCCCCTCCTCTGTAGACGTCCTCCGGAGGACTCCAGCCGTTTTGATTGGCCGAGGCCGCTGAGGGAGGAAGAGGAGGAGGAGGAGGAGGAGAGGCTGACGGACCGGGAAGAATTCCTCAGCGCTCCTCAAATTTCTTGTTAAATAACGGAGCTTCAGCTCGACTCCGTCCCGAGAAACGTCCAGACCAGCTGCCGCCCTCCGAGCGCCTTTTTCCCCCCGAGCGGAGCCGCTTCTCCACCGAAAAGGTAACGCGTGGAGGACGGAAAGTTTTCCCAACCTCCTGATGAAACCCGAGGGGAAAACGGATGGAAGTATTGTTTCTTTCACTCTGTCCTCACCTCTGAACATTACTTTCTCTTTCTCTTTTCCTTCGTGTCCAGATGTTGCGAAGTGTGGCTGTGCTCCTTCTCCTGTCCTCCGCTCTCTGCAGCGCCGAGGTAAGTTTGTCTCACACCGTTTTTACTCAACTTAAACCTATTTTCCTTCTGTCTGTGTCTGTGTCTGTGTTTATTTATTTAATTATCTGTTGAATTTGCCACCAAATGCTACATCCCACTTGTACTGAGTCACAGTAACACTCAGCAGCTTTGTTCACATCTGGAGTCAGTCTCAGTCTTTTAACCGACACAACACGGAGCTGTGGAGAGAAAGAACCATTTCCAACACTGTTCCTCCGTCTACAGCGTGTTATGGTGTTTATCTTCTTAAGGAGGAATCAGTTATGTTATTATCATAACACTCTGTCCCATTATGGGCTTCTGCATGGAGCCAATCAAGCTCAGTTTATTTACATTTTCCACTGGGGACATTAACCTCATTCCTGAAAATCACAGGACACTGGATTTGCCCCTTGTGTGTGTGTGTGTGTGTGTGTGTTAACCAGAACAAACACTAATATTTTGCAGTTCTCAGTTTTTTGTTTGCTTTTTGTGGAGTTGTCCAGTTAACAGCAAGGCAAAGGTGGACAAGTGTGACACAAGAATGACAGACAGCTGTAAAAAGAAGTGGGGGGGGGGTGCCGTTTGTTTGTCTCCCAAGCTCTTCTCACCTTGGGGGGGTTTGACAGGCCTCGTCATCAATATTGTAGCATGGCATGGTGTGTTACACTCCACCAACTGGCAGCTACTCTAATGGCATACAAACACCACATTTATATTTATGTGGTCAGTCATTGAGCCCATGTGTTTGTGTGTGTGTCTGTGTGTGTGTGTGTGTGCGCACGCAGCAGGTGGTGAGTGTGTCTGGAGAAAACCCACCTTATATGCCTCACACTGCAGTGTTAAGTAGTTCACCCTCTGAGTAAACACAGAGATAATGGGATGTTAGTTCAAGTGGTTTCACATGCGGACAACCAACTGTAAATAAAACCACAAAGAATAAATCAAAGTTTGGCACTATGTACATTCAAATAGTTCGAAATGTTGAGAAATCTCTTTGGATAAGCGTATGCTAAATATTGAACTAAGATCAGCAGCCAATTAGCTTAGCTTAGTGTAAGGAGAAAGCATGAGCATATCAATCTCCTCATGTAGCACCTGGTTAGAGAGGCATGATGTGTTTTTCCCTGAATGCGAAACACTTAAACACAGCAGGTTGTGTTTGTTGATCTTAACCTCACTGGACACAGCTGTTGAACACCTGGTGTTGTGTTGACTCCTCTGTTGACCTGCACAACAGTTACAGGCTGAAGAAACAAAACAGGGAACTGACTTCCTTTCATTTTTTCCAGATAAGCTTTAGCCTAATTAAAGGAGAGATGTTTTCAAACACTCCAACACATGGCTTGTCTCTCTTTACAGCTTCATGCAGAGGGCCATCAGCAGAACTCAACTTCCACAAACATTGCTCACATGCAGACATGCAGACCCTCCCCAGCTAACCTTCCACTGCTTGTCCCAACCTTTTTTCTCTGCTAGACGTGCTATTGTGCATATCCTTATTGGATTCATGGCCATGATGCGTGTGGTATGGTGTATATCTATTGCGTGTACCCAGGAAGTAAATGGGAAGGTATGAGAAAGGCATCTATTCTCCGAAGGTAATTACCCTGATAATATATGGCCTGTTGACTGGCTGGGCTGGGGGGTGGGGGGGGCATACCAGTGTGCTGTCTAAAGGAGGTCAGCAAGTTAGAGCAGGAGTGGATGTGTTGATGCTTCAGGGTTGTGTTTATGCTGTGTTGAGATGAGAGGATGTGTTAAAATGACCTAAAAGAGGTTGATGAAAACAGGATTCAGGCGAAAAAATCACAGTGGTTGAAGATAAGCAGCTCAAAGAGGTATTGCATTTGGTGGCGGGGCGGGGGTACGAGGGGTTTGCCGAGGTCGAGGCTCTGTGTCAAAAAGTCATGTCCAATTGTGCAGGCAGGTAACAAGATATGCATCTTGTCATTAAAATGTTGTATATTGTACTCAAACACACTGGGAGCTTGATATGCAATAGAGGTTGAGATGCCCGCATACTGAGAGTCAGAAGAGTTTGCCGACTCGGGGGACATGTGCGCACACACTCACACAAAATGTATTTCTGTGTTTTATGGCACATGGAGTTTATTGTGTGATTCTGCATCATCTGCAGTGACAGCAGGGGGGAATGACACGGTGGTTAATTTACCAATCAGCAGATGTCAAGAGGAAGTGACCAGAGCAACTAGGAAACCTCTCCTCTTTGTTATGACAACAGCTGAGAGGATAAAGAAGATGATGATTCCCTTGTGTAGACCTTGGATCTGTTGCAGGCTCTAATTGTGTTACAGCCACTTAGGCACCCCACCGTATTGCCATGTTGATGTCTGTTCTCTCTCGTTCAAGGTGGGCTAAAAATATCTGCCCAGGTGGAGGGAACATGAGCATGAGGGGACGCTGTGTCCTCTGTCTCTATCCGCCTGCTCTAATTACTGTGGCTCAACATCCAGTCATGGATCCTGCGCACGTATTGTAGAGGGTGGTGAGATAGACTGATGTAAAACAGAGAGGAGACAGAGCCACAGTCATGCAATTACAGCTGGAAAGACTTGGGTTTAGGTAAGACTTGGCTGTGTAGCGAGGGGGTAGAGAGAAAGGGTGGGGGGGTGGGGTTGGTACTGTGTTTCATGTTCCTGCAGTGTGTCTTCTTCGCTCTTGGCTTGGCTTGAAAGGAGTCCTCATTTAGCTTACCAGCTGTACTGGTATCTTATCATTAACGGCACCCTGCACTCGGAGGCACTACACGTAAATGGACTACACACACACACCTACAAAATGAGAAAGAGTCGTACTCTAGTCTACTCGTTTGTGAGCAAGAAATAATGAATGTGTAACATACTGACACGCAGACTAGTAGTTACAGGGTTTAAACATATAGGTAGCATGACTTAGATGAGATCATGTAGGAAACCAAAGACAGACATCAGACACTTCTTCTAGTTTAGAGTTGGATTATTTCCTCAGTGTCCTCTCTTGTTTTCTATCTCAGCCCCCCTTAAATCAACTGATGGGTCACCTTACTTCAGTTCATGGTGACCCAAACATGTCACCGTGTTTTATGGCAGGCTAAATTGATAAGGAAACTTTATATCACATATTTACTGCCACTAGAGACCATCCTGTGCCCAGCTGCCTGCAGAAAGCAGGATCCACCTGGAGATCAGCTCTAATATGTGAAAAATGCAGCGTTCTTGCTGAACACTGAGCTTTCCGAATGTTAGTATAAAGTCTTTCTACTGTTAAACAGAATCTCTTTACTGATATTCCAACCTTAAATGGTCATTTATACAATCTGCGTTTTATACTATTCCAGCAATGTAGGCAATAGAACAGATTATTTGTTTTACAGAAATAAAACAACTAATCTGCTCATCATTAATGACCTCGGTCTGTGTTGCAATAATGTTGTCCTTGAATTCAGTCTGAACAATTTGATTGAGCTCATCCGTCAATAAAGAGAAAAGTAGCTGTCTTTCTTTTTGCACTAAAAAACCAAACATGTCCTTGTTTCGGCATCCACATTTGTTCAGATTTGCTGCTTTTCTTGTCCCAAGTTACACCAAGCTATAATGTGTTATTCAATTTAAAACAAAGTTGTAGCACCCATTTAAGTTAGATTTTGACTGATTTGTGTTTTTATCTTCTGTAAACGAATTAACTTGGGATAGTGCAGGTTATGAGCTTTAGTGGAAACATATTAAGCAAAGCTCAGGCCTCATATTGGGAAAAATATGAAACTCAAGTCCTCAGGGGAACATTAGTCTTATTTAATTTGATCAACACACTGAAAGAAACAGCCACTCCATCTAAATTATATCAGGTAGTTTAATTCCAGACCTAGAAATAGAAGAAAATGAGTTAGTGGTGTGCATAGTTAAAGCTTGGAGGAAGGTATGGAAGTGAATCTTCACCCTGATTAAGAGATAGAAGTTGTGGAAACATGCGTGTTTGTGGTTTAGCAGACATTTCATGGCTGCAGTCTCTAAGTTCCTTCTACAAACATGCTCTAGCCATGCACCCCAATACTGGCCTCACAGAGGGAGCTGAGAATAGGGCAGGAATATAGTCATTCCCCGGGCCTGAGCCTAGCATGGTTCCTCCCTCCCTCTTTCTCTTTCTTCTTCCCTCCCTTCTTCTCTGGCAGTGGAAAAATGCCCAGAGCAGATCAGGGGTGGGAGTGAGGGAGACAGGGGAGAGAAAAGTCAGCAAGTGGGCAGTGAGAAAAAGTTAACAGAGGTAAAATGCTGAAGGCTTTGGCAAGGTTATTGGGTCAAGGAGGAGTGTGAGAGAGAAAGCGGAATGAGGTGACAAAATCTGTATTTTATAGAGGGAATTATGACGAGAGGAATGTAAAGCAGACGACTCGATAGATGGAGGTGGGGACTAATGGTCCATGGTATTGGTGTAGGGTAGATGACAGGGGACAGTTTTGTCTCCACAGGGTGAACAGGGAAGAGGGGAGAGCGGGGGTGGTGCTGTGTTCAGAGCATTTTATGTTCTCTGGTGACATTTTAACTGCTAGCAGATGTGTCTCTGCTCAGACCATGACTTGTTTCCTGCTTTTATTTAGCCTTTCTCTTTCTTTATCTTCCTTTCTTTTTCTCTTACTTTCTATAAGTTTTCCTTCCTTGCTTTCTCTCTCTTCCTTCCGTCCTTTCTTTCTGTCTGTTTTTTTCCTCACCTTTTTCCATCCGTCTGTCTTTATTTGGCTTCTCCTTCTTGCTATCTCTGTCAGGGTGTAGTTACATTTTTGCTCTTGAACAACCAGGCAAGAGGCTGCAGACTGGTGGTGACATCATCCCGTCCGTTGGTGCATTCCTTTCGCACTGAATAAGAAACGGGGAAGAATAACAGGCAGATCATTGTAAACTGGTCATTACCCAGGGTCCCTTTGTTTCAGCCAGTTTAATTTCAGACCTGGCCCCCCCAGAGAGTGTTGGAGACCACCCGTAAAGCTTCTACAAAACGCTCACAACTTTATAACACACTCAAATTAGTCCAACTTCAGCCTCATTACTCTAAGGACACATCAAGTTCCACTATCCTCTTGCTGTCATATAAATCCATGAAACACTAACCAGACGACTCAACTGAAAGGAGGCATTTCTGTAGATTGTGTCATTCTGGGGGCTGAATGTGGTTTTTTTTTTCAGTGGTGGGCTTTACTATATTATCTGTACAGGCTGTCGAGTACAGAGGCAATGATACTGAAGCTGATTTGATATGTAAGAAAACGCAGTCAAATAGATTCTGAAGGAAGAAAAGGCGAGAGTTTGAGAATAGAAGGACTTCAATTATTGAGGGCAAACGCTACAGCTTTCTGTAATGACTCAAAATCTGAGTCGACGATGGCGTGTGATGTTTCTCCCCTGTGTGATGGATTTAGCCACAAGCTCACATTAATTCCATAAAGGAGGAAACTGGATTAGAGTTAAGTTAAAGTATGAGGAGTAAGAGTGGTTTTCATTGTTCGTTGGCTGTGCTACTCTTCTGGTAAGGCCTGGGTTGAGGGAACAAGTCTGGCATGCCTCCCCATCTCATGATGCTGAAATGTGTCGGACAACCCAGAGTTGCAGCGACAACACAACAGAAGAAAGTGGGAGCTGCTTGGAGAGGGGGAGAACAGGCACCTCTCTGACCTAGATACTGAAGAGATTTTGGCCCAGACAAGCTTTGTTCGACCCCAGCTGAGGCACAACATGGCTCAGGAATGTGCCCCCACTCCATCTTCTCATTTTCCTGATTCTCTTTCTTGTCTTCATCCCTTGCCTTCACTTGTGGTTTGGCTTTTATCATTGCACATAATTGTCATGAAAAACATGCTTGTTAAACACCTTAAGGTCGGGAAAGTAAAGCCACCGTGCTGTGTATGCATTTGTGTCCATTTGTCAGCATGAGTGTCAAAACCATTGTAGGTAAAAACACAGACACACTGGCTTTCTGCTTTTAATGACATGATGTTTAACAAAACTGAAAATAGGTTAAGGCACGTATGTAAAAGTGAACATCCTGCTCATATCTTCAAAGCAAAAATTTAGCTACAGCCAGCAGCCTTGCTTCAGTGGAAATGTATAAAAAGCCAAGGCCAAACCATTCTGGATTAAAATATCATTGGTAGCCTCTGCTTTGCTAATATTGGCATGTGTCCCTAACATCATATGCATGCATAACACAGTTTGAGCCCAGAAACACGAATTTGCTGATCAGCCTCTGATAAGATTTACTTCTTGATTATGCCATTTAAAAATATATTTTTCCAAGTAAAGCAAGAAATAAAGATAGTGTCTATACAGTAGCATCCTACAGAGTTAGGAGGAAAAAATATATCCCGACCCCTCTCCTCATATTCCACAATTATAGTCGTTAGTTTGCTAATTTAGGATGGTCACAATTATGTGAAAACAGCATATCTAAAGTCAACAAAATCCACCACTCAAACATAAAAATTTTCCTCTCTTTGTCAACTTCCTAAGACATATCCACACTTAAAGCTTTTGCATTATGCTCAATATGTGCATAGATCCCAACGCCTGTACAGACAACCATGTGCAGTAACATGTTGAGTATTTTCCATCTGCCAACTGTAAACTCTCTAAAGAGACGGATTGATGCCTTCAGGCTGCAGCTGGCAGCTTAGCATCTGCCTTGGCTTGGCTGATTCATCCATTCATGTCAGTGTAATTGTTATAACTCCCTAATGAGCTCTGAAATATAATTTCTTTTATAAATAACTATGAGACTTTTTGGAAGTTAGCTGCCAAATGATGTTTCTCAACTCTCATAATCATTTATGCTGTCTGTTTTTCTCCATTTTGGCAGTGCACGCATAGATTTCCCATCAAATGAAAACACAATTAACTGCTTTCATTAAACTTGTCATTGTTTTATTCAGATTTATTGTTGTTTACTGTAACAAATCTGATGGAGAAGCTGGTTTGAGAATAGCATACAGAACTATTTTCTTGGGGGCACAAATTGTACATGTATACTAGAATGATTGGAAATATGATATCATTACTACCATCTCCTTCAACCCTCTTGGGACATATCATAATATTTCAACGTGGTTAATATCACAATATTTTACCCATGAAAACACACTTAAGGCTCACTGTACCTTGGGGGAAGAAAAAGAAATGTTTTGTCAATTGTTTGTGTCTTTTCAGCGAGGCGAAAGCTTACTCGACACATCGAATAAACACACACAACAGCCTCTGAATCCTAAATTAATGAAACTTGTCACATTCATTGTGTCTTATAGATATGAAACTGATCCTGAACCACCTTTCACCTTTTTCTAATGCAGCACAATTCAGCAATATTGGAAAGTACAGCTTCCACAATGAGCATAATGCTGAATCAACACCTCTCCAACGTAGTCTGAAGAAAAGTTCAATATGAAAAGGATTTGCTGTAAGGTTCTTGTACCGTAATGCATAAAATCAAGCTTGTTATGCCAGATGGGTGATCAGGCTGATAAAGGGTAACCGTGATTGGTACATAAATGCATGTAGTTCGTTAACAGAAAGGATAAATTCAATTTTTAAGCATCTTCCAATCGATGTTTTCTATGCTAATGATGGCCAAAGTGCATTGTGGGAATGGATTCATGGTTGCTGTAAAGCGACACCCACAGCAAGAAGAAGCATTGATTGGTCTGCGAGATCAATGTAGCGTCCTCGAGATCGACCCACACACACAAACACAAAACATGCATGTACATGGGAGCAGACAGGCCTCATTGCCCATACAGTCTTGTGTGTGTTTATGTGTGTGAGTAAGGGTACAAAGCTGCAGAGAGATGTCTTCATTTCTTTTTTATGATGTGTTACTGTAATGTATGTGTGAATACTTTTTTTTGTTTTGTTTTTTTGTTTCTCCTTTAATTCTAGTCTGCCTCAGCATGGAGGAGCTATACAACATGTGACAGGGGAGAAATTGACTTTTGCACAGACACAGCCCTGGCTTTTCCTCTCATATCTTTCCCATCTACCTGTCTCTCTAACCATAACAGTAAAATCTTTCTTTAAAGATTTCTCCTTTTATTCTTCATCTTGCTGCTCAACCTCCACCAACCTCAGCAAGTCTGGTCTCGGTTCACTGGCACATCTCTTCTTTGGCAGCCTTAAAAGGACACTGCAATGGGAATAAGACAGTGAGATGCATGGATGAAACTCATACACTTGGTGCCACAAGAGAAATAAGTGAAGTCTTTAAGCCTTCAATTTGAACGTGCTGATAAAAATTGATTGAAATTGAAAAACAGAGGGAAAGGGCAGGAGTTGAGGAAAATGAGCTGTGAAACGTTTGTATAAGCAATCAGTATGTGCTTGAGGCAACTTTTTATATAAAAGGCTCAGTTTTATCTCTCAGTATTAGAGTTGCAAAGTTCCAGGATAATTATTAATGAAAATATATAGGAAGAAACAGGAATAAAAGAGAATAGACGGGTAATTTACAATACTGAAGGTTAATTTTGGCTAAAACAACTATATTTAATGCAAGTACATTTGAATATCTATGCTATTCCGCAATTGCATGCACACAGCACACTGCTTTATGCAGGGCTATCGAGGCCACACCCCCTACATGCATTGTTCATTCCTCCATCACATGCACAGATGATTTCTGTTAGATATTTGCTATTTGATCAGCTATTTGATCTATGGTATTAATCTTTAGATTGCAAATATTAAATTAAAATGTAATCATACAGTAGCTTGCTAGCTGGTAAGTTAAGTGTTAAATGTAAAATAGCAACCACCATTTCATTGACCATTTAAAGGGGTGAGCTTATCACGATGCCTGCCTCAAAAGGGCGCTGTTTCTTTTACCTCCTGCAAGACAGTTTTCTGTAACCATACATAATGATTTTAAACTGTATTATTTTACATGGATGTCTGCTTATGACAAAACAAAATGCATATAGTTGTGTTTGCATATGGACATTTTGTTTAAATTGCCCTCAATTGCCAATAATTCCCGTGGAAAGTTTCCAATTTTGAATATTTCCACAATCCCCCTGCTTAACTTCTTATGGAAAATATCTGGAAATTTATTGAAAATTTCCCAGCCCTTTTCAAGCATAATCAGCATTCACCAGCCACTCATCAGAAAGCTGCCTCCTGTGATTGGTTTCAAAGGGGAGAGAATGAAAATGAGCCAGCGTTTGATGGCTCCAATGAGAAACTGGTGTCATTTAAGTAGGACACCCACAGCAGGCGTTCTTGTTTTTGTTTGTGCTGAATTTGCACAATTTATTTTTATTTTAATTATTTTCTTACCTCTGCTCTGTTGGTGATTGATGATTAATGAGTGTGTTCAAACTCCCTGTACTTTGTTATGTTGGGGTTTCTGGAGACTTTTGTGTTTGACCAAATTTCCTTTAATCTTACATTCTTATTGCTTTTTACTGTTATATTTCACCAGCCAAAATATAGAGAAATCAAACCCATCAGAGGTACACATACAGATGGCCCAAAACCAGGAAGAGTAACTAGTTTTCTTTATATTGCACATGAAGATGGCATTCTGAACTATCACCAAAAAGCTTGTAAATGTTTTCAATAATGGTGCATGTCTGCCTACTTACAGTCACTCTCACAATTAAGGCCCCAGGCTAAAGACAGAGATGATTTATGACCACATAAGGTAGATGGGCTACTGATGAAATATATATCTTCACTCAGCCTTGTTTAGGGTTGGATAGGTCACATTACAAAGGCTTTGTCTGCTGTTTTTTAGTCTTGTGTTGTATGGCTGTGTCAGTCATTATACATCAGCACACTGCTGTGATCTCATTGGGACTTGCAATGCTTTGGCTTGTCTTCATTTGATTGACATTTCTGTGATCTTGCCGCAACAGGAACATGTACATGCTTTCACCATAGCAACAATCCGCTTGAATCCGATGGAAAAAAAACAATCTTGTGGGGGTGGGCTTTTGCCCCTGTCTTCATTAGCTAAATGCCAAGGATCCTCTGCTGCTTCTAGTCCAAAACAGATGGACAGACAGAGCTCTTTGGTTAGTCCAGATTCATGTAAGAGGCCCATCCATTATTCATGTTCCTGTTGAAGGATTCTACAGGTTTCAGCCGGTCTCTAGCCCATCTCTGTTTAACAAACTGAATTGTCCAACATGCTCAAGGCAGCAGGGAGTGCTTTGAAGATTTTCGATGACCTCAACTTTGCAAGTGTGTGTATGCTTTTAACTCATACATAGAGATGAACTGAAACATCCGATGTCTCTCCTATCAATGGTTATGAGTCAACGCTGCTACCCTGAGATAGTTGCGTGCGACCCCCTCCCATCGATCTTCTTACAGCCATTAGTGAGCTTATGAGAGTTCAGTCACAAGAATCCACCTCAGTTTTAACCTACATACCAGACCTTGGCGCTCACAAACACACACACACAGAGGCCCGGAGGCCAACTCACGTGGAGTCGTGCATCGGCCAATTTTCTGTCTCGCTTCTACAGGAAACTGTGACTTAGGGAGGAGGGGGAGAGTCTGGAGAAACAAGCAGGAGAAAAGATTTCATAGAGTATGGGAATGGGCCCAAAGGAAAACACAGCTCAGACTCCAGATGTAGAAACACCCTGTATACACATGCAGGCTCAAGAACACCCAAACAAACCCACATATATACAAAGACACATAGATAGGAGAAGGAGGAGGCAATGAGGACCATAAAACAGCTCTCAGAGCTCCGCTTGGCGACTTGCAATTGGTCCGTTTTTAGCTCCCAGGGGACTTTTTTGCGGGGGGGGGGCAAGTCCAGTGTTGATCTTCTACAACAAACACAGAAGCACAGGAAAAGAAATGTAAACCAGGCAACACGAGGCTAATTAAATGAACTAAAAAACAAAATAGAAGTCAACCAAACACGAGACTTTCAAATGAAAGGAATGAGGATTTGATAATGTGATTTGAAAAGGTCCAGTCAAAGAGGGAAAGTACTGTTTGTATCCTTCCAGTTTTTCTGATGAACAGCATTGTCTTGTTTAAATAAGACTTCGGATCCACTATGATAGTCAGGATAGTCAGCTGTCTCTACTGGAGTTGAGAATGGTTGTGGTTGACATGGCAACTGCTGGCAAACATAAATATGTCTCAGTAGACCTCCACAGAAGTGAAGACACTATAACATGAATCAGGTATTAAAGATCAGGGATAGGGCTATGAATAGAAAGGATAGAGAAAGCACCATCCTCTCAATGAGTTACACGAATACTGTAGTTATCATTTTTGTGAGTAAATTCTGCCCCCCTTGCTTGTATAAGGGTTACATGCAAAAATACAAGTGAGTCAAAGTTATGACCGCAAGTTGGCTTGCTACAGTACAAATTCAAGGTTTAGCGCCACCAGGAGGAGGTAAATTACATTTGCCTATAATTAAAAAATATTTTCAAGATGCAATTCATGTCAGATAGGCAACACTGGATAGTGTTAAGAAGACTATTTGACATAAAAATTGTGTCTTTCAGAATAAAGGGAATATCAATGTAGGCTGAATATCAAAAGATAACGTGCTGGAGAGGAGTAAAGAGCAAGCACACGTTTTACATAAATTCCAAAACCTAGGATAATTATGCATTTGTTCCGAGTGATTCATGTCTATGAAATCTGAGATACAAAACTACCAAACACACAGAGACAAATAGCTAGTTAAGGGAGTTTTAAATCAACTTTTATATCATCAAGGGAAAGAGTCCATAGCATCAGTAAAGTGAGAGAGAAACTCTTAAAGTGTCCTTATGCTGTTGAGAGGGGATACAATTTTATTATGTTGTTTAACGTGAAAGCCTGAGACTACATGCAATTGTGTGATTGATATGTATTAAAAATAAGGTCAGCAGACAGTGCAACAGTGCCGCCCTGTGTGTGAAATCAGCAGAAAGGTATTTCAAAAGCAGCAACAATGTATTTTCTTTCCTTTCAGGAGTTGCAGAGTAAGAGTAAAGTGTGTGCCAATGTGTTCTGTGGGGCTGGCAGAGAGTGTGCCGTCACTGAGAAGGGCGAGCCCAGCTGTCTGTGCATAGAGGTGAGTATGAGGTGTATGGCTCTGCAGCTCAGCAGAGACCAGACTTAATGACCTGAAGGATCTTTTCTGTATGGACCAGTTGTCAAGTCGGTAATCCTTTTTTGGCTACGGGGACATTGGACATAGAGGACAAAAGAATAGAAGAAAATTGACATTCGAAACAAAAATTTCCTCTGCCTTTCATGGCAATCCTCGCTGACTTTTATTTTTCTTTCTGTGTCCAGAGCTGTAAGCCCCACAAGAGGTCAGTGTGTGGCAGCAATGGGAAGACCTACAGGAATCACTGTGAGCTCCACAGAGATGCTTGTCTGACTGGCTTGAAGATCCAGGTGGCCCATGACGGACACTGCCAGGGTAAAACTCTCCAAACTCAACATATCACACAGTCTTCTGTGTGTTAATGGAGGATTTTGATTAAGCTTAAAACGTTGGTTGTCTCGGAAATAATGTTATCATATGCTATCTTCAAGGTCACTTTTACAGTTCTACCAAATTACACCTTCAAGGGTGGTTAAGACCGTAATCAGGGTGAACAGGGTGTAAGCCTAAGAAGCGTCCTGCGGAGGCCGCATTCCTACGATTTTTATATTGATCATCTAAACATGACATGACAAACCTTTCTCTGTGTTTTTCATCTTTATATGTCTTACAGGAGGAAGCAGAGCTTGAAAATGCTCTCATTTATGTTTCTATCCTCCATATTCTGATTCGTAGTCATTACTGAAATTGTGTGATTCAGTGTTGCAGCTATATGGACATAGCTGACAGCTGAGTGGCATGTGGGGGTGTGGGGGTGGTACTAAGAACATAGCTGACACCAGTGCTTTCTTTTTTCTGGAATACAGTGTAGAACTGCTCTCGCAAATGCACTGACAGGTTATAATGTTATAATTTGGCGGTAAATAAATGTAAATCAGATTGACTTGACTTTATGTAATGCTTTTATGTAAAGTAACATGTGGGTGTACACATGTTCCATGAATGCATGTTCCATGTTTCATATGTCATTAAGGTCAGTCAAGATACCAAAGGTCAGATTAGTGAAACCCTATTCCCTAAATGGCCCATATTGTAGTCTCACTTTGTTATTCCTTGGCTATTTCAGCATTTGCTCAATATAGACTGGAAGCTCCCGAGTGTTTTGTCCAGCTTTTCTGACTGTTCTACAAAAGCCATAACAAAATCATCATACATTTTACATTGAGAATCCCATATTCTCTCTAAATTCTGTTTGCCAAATAGAGAGACATTTTTCTGCTCTCCAAAGCATTTCATCCTACTGCACCAGTAACAACTGGTGCAAAGCAGATAACTGTATATGGTCAATTGAAGTGTTATCTAGACTTGCCCATCTTCATGGAGCTGATATGTGAGGTTACCGGGTTGAAAGGTTGCAATATAAGGCCAATTACATGTCACCACACAGAACTAGTCTGTCATTATTAACACACTCCTGGCCTCGGCCTATCTGTTAATACATCTAATATTAAGTTCTTATCTTGACTGAACTTTAACTTCTCACACTTGGTGATTTTGTACTGTTAGTGTCCCTGTTGACCTGAACATTGATCAGACCTGGGGTAGAAAAGGTTGTCAAAGAGAATAATTATCTCACTCACTCATCTTTACTGACCTTTGGCCAAGTGAGCTGTCACTAAGAGTTTAGCTCCTTTAATCTGCATCAACACTGTTCAAATGGATTAAATTCATGCTCTAAAATGCTGTAATCTTTCCTTCTTTTTAAAAAAATCACTTTAAGAGAAGAAAACAGAGCAGGCAGCTGTGAGTCCAGGTGAGTTTGTGTGCGTTTGTGCGCATGTTTGCATGCATATATTGCTCTTTTACTTAAAGTGGACTTAAAGTGTTTACAATTGTAGTAAGTTGGGAAAAAAAACCCAAACTGAACAGTTTTTGTTGGTTGGAGGAGTGGGTTTGCTTTTTAGATTTAAATCATGGCTCACAAATGGTTTCAATTCACTTCTTAGGTAGTAATAATTGGCCAATATGTCTGTGCAATAATTACAATTTATGGTCTAATGAAAAGAACACAGTGAACAAGGTAATACTGATGTACGTACAAACGACAGGGGTCAATGTTGAAACATCTTGCAAAATTTTTTTCCATTGTATTATTCAATAAAGTTGATAACCCATTGAAATGTTCCCACCTTTAAAGTGGTATGTTACGCTGCTGACCGCAATGAGCTGAGGAGCCGTGTAATCCAGTGGCTGCAGACTGAGGTTGTCCCAGATGGCTGGTTTATCAAAGGCTCCAACTTCTCCAACATCCTGCTCAAATATTTCAAGGTGGGCTACTTTCCTCGGTCCTGTTGCAGAAAAACAAAATCCCAGGTTTCAATGCATGGTTTCACACCATTTCCATTACACCATTATTTCTACAAATTACCCCAATTAATTTATCCATGTGGACCTCCATAAAAAGATGAAAAACTACAAAATTAATTGAATTTGTAGCAGTCCTACCCCTATTTCTGCTGCAGCCTAATTGTAAAATATTGTAAAAACACCAAGGTTATAATTAGGAGCAGGTACTTGAGGTGCTCATGCCAAATTAAAATTGCTTAACATCAGAGCTACAGAGTGATTGTCATGGCAACTGGTGCAATCTGAAAATTGTCTGGCAATGAACGCAAATTTACTGGAAGCCTGGACTGACCTCTACAAAATGATTTCTTTCTGAAAACACGTGCACATGACCCTGATTGTCTAACGTCTGCATCAGGCCATTTATTATATCCTATTCTAGAGTACATAAACATTTAGAGTGTATTTCCTACGTATGTCCATGATTTTTCAGTCTTATGACAACGGCGATTCTCAGCTGGACTCCTCAGAGCTCCTCAAGTTCATCCAGCACAATGAGTCGGTTGTGGAGTTGCAGTCCTACGCAGACCAGGAGAGCAACAAGCTGCTCAGGTTTGTGTGTTTGCACTTTCACGTATTAGCTATTGTTTGCCCTTTTTCTTTGTCTAGTCAATATTTCTTCCCTCTAGACTATGTGAACATTTCTCCCTTTGGCAGCTTGTACATTCAGACCATTATCTCTGTCCTGTGATGCTATTTTAAGGTTCACAGTGTACAGTAAGTCATTAAACCCTGAGGCAGTGCAGAATACCCTGAAGTCGTCCAGTGGTCAGCCAACACAGGCATAAACAGCTGGGCTCTGTGTAATGGAACACTTAGAATTAAAAATCATATGAGTGTTCTTCTTTGTTTTTGTAAGGTTCTTTTCTCACTATAGAGCAGCTAATATTTATTTTGCCTGTACATGTGTGCATGCGTATGTATTTGTGTGTGCACGCACTTTCCAGGAGTCTGTGTGTTGATGCCCTCATTGAGCTCTCTGATGAGAATGCTGACTGGAAGCTGAGCTTTGATGAATTCCTCAACTGCCTAAAACCTGGCTTCAATCCACCAGAGAAGAGTGAGTTTAAACTTATACACTGACATTATGCAACATAAAATCAGACACCAGTAGATGAAGTATATGGAAGCACTGAAATAAACTCAGCATGGAAGTTATGTAAGTATGAGACTCAGATTTTTTGAGTACTTTGAAATAGTCACAGTTGGGTGGTTGTCACTTCAGTCTGTTTAATCATCTGATGCCAGCATATCTGGGATAAAGTTCACTGGATGTAGGCGCATTGCATGCTGGAACTTCACTGGAGTCAAGGACACACATATACACATATACACACACATAGGACGCATACACATGCATGCACACACACATTTGGCTGACCTTCCTGGGATTTTTTTTTAACCTTTGGGCTGACTAGGTTTACAGGCCCCTTACTTTGTTAAGAGATTTCAAAAGAGGCATAAAAGGCATAAAAATATTTTGAAGAAGTGCGGATTAAAAAAAAAAACCAAAACAACCCCAATCACACATGCTTAGCAGGAGTGTTTTTTTGCTGACTCTGCATTTGCTAACAAAGCCAGTCAGCATATAAATCATGTTACTTTAAAATGAAGGAAATGTTGTTTTGAAACACTGACAGATTGGGGTCATTGGAAATGATATGAAGAACAGTACCTCTGTTGTCATTCTGTGATCTGTTATCTTGGCTGAGTAGTTTTCTGCATGTTTCCGCAGAATGCGCTTTGGAGGACGAGACATATGAGGATGGAGCAGAGACCCAGGTGGAATGTAACCGCTGTGTTTGTGCATGCGGCAACTGGGTCTGCACTGCGATGACCTGCACTAGTAAGATAAAATACTGGAAATGATCTTTATACCTCATTATGCTTTCATTACATCAAACAGTTAGACAAATATGCCTCTGCACCTCTTCCTGTTTTTTTTTCCGTCCAGACAAATTGGCAGTTGTGGATGAGTCAGCAGATGATGGGGCAGAGATGACTGAGGAAGAGTGGAACCTCCGCGTGGCTGAGCTCAACAAGCACCAGGTCAGTGTTCACAATCTGCAGATAATAAAAAATGAATGTAATAAATCATATTGTTAGCAAAATACATCAAAACAACATTCAACACAAAAAAAAGACAATTGACTCACCCATAGTCACAGGCTCCATTGTTGACCAATATCATAGGATTCCACTTGGTTGTAAGGTGCAAAAAAATAGTTGACAGGAGCCATCACTGATGTATCTGCTATTAGATTCCTGCAAGACATAACATTACTTGCAATATGTTTCCAGACAAAGCTTCTCAAACAAACTGACAAAGACAAAGAAGAAAGATGTGCAACCTCTCTAGATGTTAGTGTCATTCTCAAATCTGTGTCTGTGTGTGTGTGTGTGTGTGTGTTTACAAGGTAGCACAAGGGCTCTGGCATGTAGCCAAAGCTGAGTCAACAAGGTCATGTACTCTGTTCTCCAAAAGGACGGCTTATAATGCCACTGTAAAACAAATGCAGATATGTCGGTACAAGTTTTGTATGACCGGGCTGAGGACGTGACCTTAGAATACAATGTTGTTTTCAATGGATGATGCATTCAAAAGATATAGGCACTTCCAAAGATGTTAAAAGCATAAAAAAGAAATGCTTGTAGACACAAACAGTATATTCACACATCGTTTATTATTTGCTGTGTGAGAAGATACACCAGATCTAATTTCTCAACTTTCCTCACTATTTAATTTCAAGGAAACAGTTGAGAAGATGAAGGTCAACACAAAAGAGGCCTAAATAAGGACACAATGAGGAAGAGGATGCACACCATCACCCTTTTTCTATACTTGATTTACCTTGTGGCCGTGTGTTGTTGTTCAACTGACTTTTTCATGTTTCTCTGCTATGTTAATTATTATACATTTTTACATTGTTAAAGTGTTTGTGTTTGTTAGATTCAGGGGTAATCAAAGAGTATTATAGGATTCCCTTGTGTTGCAGTACTGTCATGTTCGATTGTATTATTGTGCCCCTACATTAGCCCTGGGGCTATTTTTTACTACAACTCATATTTTTACAGTTATTCTAGAACAAACTGTAAAGTTGTCACTGTTTAGGAATGTGGAAGTCACTGTTTGAAAATGTAGTGAGGTTAGCAACCTGGAAAATCCACCTCTTAAGATGAGGGATCTGCTGGAGTACGAATAAAGTTGACTACTTTTCACCTGGTGCACTTCAAGATTTCATTGTAAGAGGGGTAGGTTGAAGAAGCTACGACATGAGGGTAAAGTATTTGTGAGTTTGTTGCCATTTTAACCACCACAGTAGGCCACTACTTGACCAATGCACTTCTCTTTATTCTTTCGATCATTAGTAGATTATAAAAAACCTGAAATTAGTTTTTCTCTTCGTGCTAAAGTAATCATTCTTTCTGCAAAGTGTTTGCGCCTATGTACAGTATGTTATTGGCTTGAGTTGGAACTCAACTTGCTCCCATGTTATGCTCAGGCAAGTGTCTCTGGTGCCTTTCGGGTCAAACACTTTTCTATATGTGTCATACATTTCTGAGACAAAACCATAGTGGTCAAGCTTCCAGGTTGAAGGAGCACAACTGCACCCAGGGGAGACCTTATCTGAATATAGCATGGTGGAATCTGAAACCAAAGTCTTGATGATGTGTTTGAATAATGTACAAAATTATCCAGGTAAAACATTACTCTGGACCCAGCAACAACACTATACCTGTGCTTTCAAAATCACTCTAACAGCAGGACTAGCCTCACTGTCTACTAAAGTAGCTTAGACGCATCAATAACTGGGTGCATATAAAGCGCTTGTGTGTATATGTGTGTGTGTGAGTGTGCTTGCAATGATTGTGTGGTGCTGAGAGTGGTTTGTTAAATGTGTTAATTTGTTAAAATCCTATATCTAAATTGGGAGATTTGACAGTAAAAATCAGTGCCTTAGACCTGCAAACAATACCTTTGCCTACACAAAGGTTATTATGCCACATGGCATAGTGAGAATGAGTGCGCTTTGCTGAAGTTTAGCAGTAAACTAGTGCTTTGTGACTCTTTCCTTGAAAAATGGCTGTGTGAAAGTTGCATCAATGAGTTTCATGCTAAATCTTTATATTCCACTTGTGCAGAGACTGTAAGGAATATGTATGTATGCCAATAAAGCCCATACACCACAACACACTCTTTCTCACTTGCTTTGTGTCTTAGGTATCTGTGCTAAGTGTCTAAAGCTACTACAACTTTCATGTTAAATAATTATTTTTTTTTTTTAAAGAGGGTCCTTAACAATATTCAGACTTTACAGTATCAAAGTAAATTATAAATGTAAAGTCTGTTAAGTAAGTACTGACCTACTTTTACAAAACTACGCTCATTTCCTGTCTTTGCTCCAAAACTCATGAAAATTTGTATTATCCCACATTTCACTGATAGTTTTATTATTGTCATGATCCGGGGGTCGTAGACAGGTTTCTATTGCAAGTCCAGATATCGAGACAAAATCACCATTTACACTCAAGCCCGGGGGCAATTTAGAGTCACCAAATGACCTAAACGTTCCTTCCCAGGAATGAAACCCAGCAGTGGCACAGTGCTAACCACTGTGCCACTGTGCCACTGCTACTTATTATTATTTTATTATTATTTTTTCTCTGATTCTATTTGTTGGTTTTATGAAATTTATTACAACACCCATTTTCTGTCAGAATAGTGTAACGCAAATTATCCACCACATAATTACTCTGTTTAAATACTGTGTGAGGTTAAGGGCCAGTTGTATAAAACCTTTCCAGATTCATCATTTGAGGAACATTAGTGATTTAGCTGGTCTTGGTTGGTTCTCATATCTCAATGTATACAATAGTGAAATGCACATAATGTAATCCACTCTCATCCTGAAGTAGCATGAGCCCAACAGAGCTGTCCAGTATTATGAATAGGTCTACTCACAGAGGGAGGAAACCCAATTATCCTGTACCACCTTCTTACTCTGTGCACATCCAAGTCCGCAGAGGATTGCATAATGTAATAGTAGAGGGGGATTGCATAATGGCATATGGAGCTGGACAGCTGGCACCTACGGATCATCGGCCACCGTTCTCCTGTTGTTGCAACACTTTTAAAACAGACAAAAAAAAAACAACTTCATCATCACTAACGCACTAATCAATTCTACAGTGTCGCAATAAAATGCAAATAAATCGCCCAATAAACTTCGAATTCTCCTAATTACGAGTTTTGCCCTCTGACAGATTGGGAAACTAACCAATCAGAGCCTGGGTGGGCGGTGTTGTTGGGAGAAGTAGCCAATCGCTAAACGTGCAAGCAAACCTTTCCCCCTGAGCTCAGCCACAGTGAGAGGCCGCCGCTCCGCAGTCAGCGTGGCTCCTGTAGCTGCTGTAAATCGTCTGCTGGACTAAGTTAGTGACCTAGTTTCTCACGAGAGATGCGTTTCAATGTCTGGGCTGAATTCAAAGAAGCATTTTCGCTCTCCCCGATGAAAATAGACGACGAGTCCTGGAGCTGAGTCGCGGTGTACGGGGGCGTTCAGCCTGCAGCAAAACTTCTGCGAGGACTGCGAAGTTCACTGTTTGAATTTACGCCAAAAAAAAAAAAAAGCTAAAATGGAGATTCACGAAGGAGCAGCAGCTGCAGCATGCGACGGCGTGCTCGACTTCTCACGGCTGAACTTGAACACTTTTAACGCCGACAGTGTCAGCGAGCAGAGGAAGCGGGACACCCGGCAGCTCTACTTGAACTACAACCGGTTAGCCTCGCTGCCGACATCCGTCACCGTTTTCTGCAACCTCGAGTTCTTGGACATTAGCAACAACGGACTGACGGCCATCGGCGAGGGCATTACCCGGCTGGCCCGTCTGAAAACGCTCATAGCCAAGAACAACCGCCTGGACGAGTTTTCGCTGCCGAAGCAGTTCGGCTCCCTGCAGTTGGAGGTGCTGAACTTCAGCGGGAACCGATTCGAGGAGATCCCGCTGGAGTGCACCAAACTGCTGCGCTTGCAGTCGCTTTCACTCGGCGGAAATAGACTGAAAAGCATACCGGCAGAGATAGAAAATCTAACCAGGTAGGTGATGAAACAGCCTGTCGTGTTTGGGTAGCCTAACCGCATCTTTAAATGTCATAATAATATTAATAATAATAAACGGGTGTCACACACTCACCTAGCTTAACTTTTAGCTCGACCCTTTAAACGGATCCTGCCCACTGATGGTTTGTGTGGAGTCTCAGCAGCCAGCTCGTTTCGGCACTGAGTACACAATTTGACACTTCATAACATCATAGTGTTTGTTTTTAAGGTCATTTAAAGATGAAATATATCCAATTAGTTCGTAGGATCGTGCCAGTACACTGCTACCTAGCTTTGTTGCTATGGTTACCTGTTGTTATGGTTCCCCTGTTTTGATTATCGGCGGAACTTTTCGAGTGAATTTAATTGTGATGAATGAGTGCGGGAATGAATATTTGATCATCACATCATAAATTATCACTTTTTCATGATAATAAATGGCAAGTTGATAAGTAATACCAGTAATCCAGAGTTGTAACAGTTAGTTAATGACCAAGAAAAAAGTCAATTTATTGCACCTTTTTAATAATTTCCTTTTTTTTTTTTTTACAATATTGGCAGAGAAAATAATCGACAGATCAATCAGTGAATGAAAATGATTGTTTGGTGCTGCAGAAAAAGCTCCAACCCCACTGAATTGAATATCTCCAAGTATTTCAGTCTACTTCAGAAAATAGTGATTGACATCCTCTTGGGTTCACACTTACATAACTTCCCACATTAAAAAGTCTAAAAATAACTCGACGTATGTTATAGAGGTTATCATTTATGTTAACATAAATTTTCAAAACCGTATTTTAATGAAGGTTAACTTCAGATGGACCTTTTAATTTCTTTAGTCAACTGTCAATGATGCCATACCGCTCTTTATCACTATTTTTGGTTTTTGCTATATTTTTGGTTTTCAGGTCGAATGTTATAACCATATATTTTAACCCAGTGAAGGCTTTGGTTCACCAGATTTATGTCCTTTGTTATCTGAGAAACATAGGCGGCGGCTTGATTCTCAGGCCCTCCAAGGTTCTGCTACTAACTGTGTCAATGAGTGTCAGAGATACAGATTTGTTATTTTTTATGTGAAACTTCTTTACTCAGAGTTTTTTTTTCCCCCAGGAAAATCATCAGTAAAATCATCAGTAAAACTTTGGTAAATTAATCTTCATCGTGCCATGTTCATTTGGAGTGACAACAAATGAGTTGAAAACAGTGAGCCAAACAAGTTTGGGGCCTGGTAACAATAAATAAATACTGTGTATTGAAGAAATCAGTTATTATTGACTAAAAATAATTGATAACACATTTGGAAAAAAAATCAGCACAATAATAAGAATAGGTTTTAGTTGCAATACCACAACAGATACATTAACCACAGTATTTGGAGTCTTACAAAGTTAGTGGCAAGATGGATTTTCTGGGCAGAGTCAAGTCAGCATTATCTTCCCTAAAACGTGTCCTGTGCAACACATCAACAACAAAGTTCATCCTGACCCAATTCTTAACCGTTTATGATATCCATACAGTAACTCTGCTGCAACTTGTAAGATGAAAGGGTATCTGTGGCCTGATTTCTACCACTGTCTCAATGTGTCATGTTCATTGCTAGTCAGAGTACATTTAAACTTCCTGATTCATAGCGTTGGCAGGATAATTGTGTACTTTAAGTGTTCCAGTAACTACCCACAAGTTCTTTTGGAGATAAACAAGCTCACACTGTTTACTCATGGCAGGAATGCAGAATACATCTGAAATGAGTTCATTATTCTGGTAAAACATATTGAAAGAATCAACACAACAATGAAACAATTAAAGAGCCTTTTCTGTAATTTCACGTGTCCACACAGGCAAGAAAATTAAACACAGTCTGTTTAGCAATGCAGAGCGAGGAGAAAGAACATTAACTATGACCAAACCAACTATAGGACAAAAACAATTTCGAAAAACAGCTGTTATTGTTTAAAAATAGCAGCAGCAGTCAGGTAAAAGCTTTAATAAAATCAGTGTTTGGAGAGAGGGTGGTGCAATTATAAACTGTGTAATCTCCTGAGTTTTACAGTAGCAGGTCAAAGTGACAATTGGCAAGGCCAAAAGTCAAACTTCCAATCCTCTTCATTTGATTACACTCTCATGATGCTCATTCAGTGGCAACGCCAGAGGCATACTCATCAAGGTCAGACAGCAGTACCAGCAGGGGTTAGTTCATCAGGCAGACTAAGACTAATGGGCTTTATTATGAAAAGCCTGGCTTAGCCATCTTAGAAAATCTGGAAAGATAATCAGTACTCCAACACTTGAGAAGTAGAAGGTAAAACCTGTTAAAAGGGGGTTTCATAGCATTAAGAAAAATGTATACAAGTCAGCACAATTTAAATTGTGATATTTCATAATTAATTATTTCAGAGACATTAACATTGTTTTCTCAACAGATTTGTTGTTTATTATTGTTGCATAGTATTACTATATACTATTTTATTTATTTTAAATTCTGTTTCCATTCCTATTTTATTTATTATTGAACTTTGCCCATTTTCTACCACTGTCTTTATTTTATCTTAAGTTCTTGTAAGTCTTAGCTGTGTGTGATAGCTATCATGTACTTATAGCACAATTTCTTTGTATTTTTATGCCATCCTTTCACAGCATGATGTTCATGTTGGGGGTGGTTTTGTTCCTGGTTCTGTGGCATAGTTTAGAATCACTGCATTTTAGCAGGGTGACCAAAAATTTCAACTTCAGCGTCTCATCGGTGATCAAATTTCTACTGTGATACGTAAACTGTGGTTTTTCCTTTGCCTCTGTGGTTTAGAGCTGCAACAGCTTCGTACATAATGCATTCACACTTTACCCACACTAAAGTCTGCGGTTCATAACCATTACTGAAACCTCTAGCTCCCTCAAAAGGTCTGTAGACTTCAGGAAAGATGCAAGTCATTTTGTCAGGAAACTGACTAACTAGTTACCAGAGTTGAAATTGTTGTAATGCTTTGATGATATACAGCCATCTACATCTTGATCCTCTTCATTCATTTATCAACCTCCAAAAACAATACACTTTATTATCAGAAGAGCATTTTACATGTCACACTTGTCATATCTAAACAAATGACATGTGAATTACTTTGAGTGGCTTAAGTTTCAGGGTCCTGTCATTAATGCTGAACCACTGAAATGCTTACTCATTGAATTTTATGTTTTTGTATTATATCATGCGGAAACTGTTAAGGGAAAAGGCTGTTACACCATTTTGATTCAGATGTTGATTCTCGAGATTGTTTTCACTTCTACATTCAATGGTTTTTCTTTTTGTCTGTGTTGAATCATAAATGTGAATAAGTCCAAGCATATAGCAGTACAATCAAAGCTCAAATTGACATAATATAGCCACCGTCTTGATGTGTTTAGGGAATACTCTCTCACCTGCTACTTTCTTTTTGTTTGCTTATTTTTTTTGTTTTTGTTTTTTTTTTTTATTAACACCCCCCCCCCCCCCCCCCCCCCCCATAGTTCTTAGAACACATGATCTACCAGTTAAATCTCCTGTGGCTGATTTGTGTCATAATGTCATTGAGGCCAGCTAGTGACTGTGTGCTACCATTCCCACCAGAGAGGGGCTTGCTCAGTGCTCAACCACCAAGGACAGCATAATGGCTTCCTGTCTCGCAGTCGCTGTGTCATCAGTTCAGGATGGCAGATGGCCTGATGGCTTACTCTTGCTGACCAGCCATCCATAGCTCTCTCCATTCCTCTCTGATTACCCCCATTACCCCTCCATCTACTCCATACTTCCATTAACCTACCATGTTCCCTTGTTGTTTAGATGATACAAACATGAACATATCAACTTTGCTGTTTAGTAAATTTGATGCAGGTCATCACATAAATGAACTAATTGATCTCAAATCATTTCGTGTGCCACCTTTGTGGGCTTTCCTGTGAGAAGGTGATGCATAAATGCATGAGAAATGCAAACTACAGAACTTTTTGCGATGGAGTAAGTCCATCCACAGTGCCTGTCAACATTTCGATGTTCCGACTCTGGAGTCCTCACAGGAGAACAATTTATTTGCTTTAATATGAGCAGTCTGCATTTTTTGGTCAGAGCATGTCAATCTTCAAGATCCTTAATTTTGGTGCTTTTTTTGGTCAATCATTATTTTGTCAGATGCACACTTTTGCACGGCAGTGATGTCCTGATGAGAAAACGGACGAATGTATAAACACCTTCCACTGTGCTAGTTCAGTTTACAATAGGTATGTCTAGGACCACAGTTTTTTCTATTGTGACGATGCACACACACACTGACACACAAGGTCCAAACAATACCACCCCCGCTGTTACAGCTGGCGAAATGAACCGATGGTCTCAGATAATTCTGGACATCTTATAGCTTCTGTTCTCTCCAGTCTTTTATGTTTTTTCTGTTTTTCTTTCTTTTCTTTTCTGTGAACACAAACACAATAACAACCCTACGTACTCATGGTCACGTACAGGTGTGTCACTGTGTGCATTTAGCTCCCTCTTGTGGCATGTGCAAAATTTACATGTTTAAATTTAATCTCCACAAATGACAGATGGTAAATTAACTACCACAGCTTCTTCTGACAATATACAGGTTTAGACAGCACTGTTTGTCTTTATTGGCTGTGATTCTTACATTTTTAATGGGAGATGATGACAGAAGCTTCAAGATGTCACTGACTTGATTGGCATAAATAGACTTTAATGAAATGCAGTTTAACATTAGTTAAAATGCAGACATTTAGAATTTGAAGCGTGACGTACATTAGAGAGAAAGGAGCATCTAGACTCAAAACTAACCTTGATAGAATATGGTTATTAATTACTTGTACTTTAATATTTAGCAGCTTTTGAACATACATTGACTGAGAATTGTTGAGCATTTTCTCTGTCTCTTTTTTTTTTTTTTTCTGTCAGTCTGGAGCTGTTGTACCTGGGTGGAAACCTCATCACAGCCATTCCTCCTGAAGTAGCTAACCTGCCTTACCTCACCTACCTGGTCTTATGTGACAACCGCATCCAAAGTGTCCCCCCACAGCTCACCAGGTAATTGCAGCCCCCATCACTGCCCTTCCAATCCCCGCACCTGGTTCAGACTTGTATGTGCGCTGGTACTTGCACATTTCTAGAGTCATATTATGCAGAATCAGACACATTTTCCGTCTCTCACTCCAGGCTCCACTCACTACGATCTTTAAGTCTGCACAACAACTTGCTCACTTACTTGCCGAGGGAGATCCTCAGCCTGGTGCACCTGCAGGAGCTCAGCCTCCGAGGCAACCCACTCGTTGTGCGCTTTGTTAAGGAGATGATCTATGACCCCCCCTCGCTGCTAGAGTTGGCAGGACGCACAATTAAGAGCAGAAATATTCCCTATTATCCCTGTGACCTGCCCTCAAATCTCCTGTGCTACCTAGACCTGGCAAGCAAGTGTCCCAACCCCAAGTGTGCAGGTAAGACTGTGTTTGTGACAAGTGTTTATTATTGTTAAATTTTCATTTATGTTAGAATTAGTCTTTTTTTTTTATCCAGCTTAATGGGATTTAACTTTTACAGACAAGCTTTTAGACTCCTGTAGTAGTAAAATAAAATCTGGACCAAAAGAAATTATATATTTGTGCTTTTTTCTGTTATCCTCCTCCAGTGATAAGCAGCAACTTTTTTTTGTCTCTTGTGGTGGTTCTGACTCTCAGATTGGGTACCGCTGTGTAAAATATCCTGTACTTGTCTCTCTATTTGGTGTTTCCTGCCAGACCTAAATCTGAGTTTATGACATTAATTAAATGTATAAATGCTGTAATGTTTATACATCTGTCGTACCAGAAACTGGCCTGCCGCTTGAATGTGGCTTGTTCTTTTTCTTCTCAACTTTCTCCAGGCGTCTACTTTGATTCATGTGTGCGCCAAATCAAATTTGTAGACTTCTGTGGGAAATACCGGCTGCCCCTCATGCATTACCTGTGCTCTCCAGAGTGCACCTCTCCTTGCAGCTCCAACCCTCAGAGCGACGCCGAGTCAGAGGATGAGAGCAGTGTGCCTGCAGACCGTCTGCAGAGGGTTCTTCTGGGATAGTACAGCACGGAGGAGGACCTGTCAGTCCATCACTGTGTTTAGAATTTGTAGTCATTAACTTGGCTGTCGGACTTAGCTACTTAAACACACACATTGGGACAGTAGTTCTTACTCTACTATTGTGGCCCGGAAAAAGTATTAAATCTATTTTTAAGAAAGAATCATAGATTTCTCAACATAATCTCCCCCCCCCCCCATAAATCCACAGCCTAACTCCATCAAAGTGCTGGTCTCATGGTGGAGCATAGGAGGGCAGCAAAACTCTTGTTTGTACTGTGAACTTTGAGGTAGTAGCAGTATTCTTTTCAGAGAAACAAGTTTTATCTCCAACACAACACCTGGTGCTATTTTACAACTACAGCACACTACTCTTTATTTTATGAGAGTTTAGGAAGTTTTTTGATTATCAATTATAAACACAACAAACTTTCACTTGTGGTTGTTTGACCAAGTCAGCCATGACGTTGCTATGCTATGTAAGAAAATGTCTTTTAGTTTTTCTTAGGCATGTCAAAAGAAAAGATAATGCTAATGTTACACTATAACCCTCTAAAACATGGCATTATTTACACTGTGTGTGGTCTAGTTTGGCCTGGCCACATAGTAAAAAGTGATGATTCATCAATTTTTATCAGAACCGCAGTCAATGAATGTCAGCCTCGAAAAATTTTGCCATGATGGTATAGTTGTTATAAATTAACCCAGAAAAAGGGCTATGTGCTTATGTGGGAAAATGCTCGTCTGGGCTTACTTCCAGGAAGTAGATGTGGGGTGGACCAGGAAAACCATTTACTCTCTAAGCTCAGAAACAATAGCTATTCAACAAAACACACCGGCAGCCTTAATGTTTATGTTAATGGCTGTCGGTTTTCTCTGCACATAAACATATAGATGTGTGTGTGAATGGAGCACACAGTCGAGAGAGTTATTATTGAGGCAGAAACTCATCTTCATTTCTATCCGAAGATGGTATTTCTGTTCCAGGTTACATCACTGCTTTGTCTTTCAGCTTGTGTGGAAGACTGGGAGGTTTAACAACCTCCCAGATGGTTTGTGTCCATTAATGAGGAGGAAAACCTCCTTTACAATAGAGCCTTAGTGTTTAGAAAACAAAAGAACGTTCCTCCATGTTACAGTAGGTTCTATATTCGAGCATTTAAGTGCCTTACTAATGGTGACTTCTAACACAATGAAACAGAAGGAATGTGATACATGCACCCTGAAATGTGACAAGATTAATAATCTTGAGTATTAAATCTGTTATGAGCAACTTTCTTAACATCATCTCATTTTAACAACAACTGGAACAGTTTATAACAATATGAACTGCTGTTATAAAAATCCCTTTTCAAATGTTAAATACATATTTAAGTGACCTGCAGAATAGATGGCACTTCAAACTGAAAATATATTGATAAATATCAATTATATGTACTTTTACCCCATAGACATGATGTATGTAGAATGTACAGTGTATAACATTAATAAAGACTGATCGTACTATATTTGAAATATTGGTATGGCTTGGTTTGATTGAAGCCATATGTGAGTCATGTTTGACAGAAGCTTGGACAATCATTTTTCGGCTATACTATCTAACAGCAAAGATGTTACATACATGATACATCTATTTTTGCCTCCACACCTCTTGACATCTCTGACTCACAGGTGAACTGTTTAGAATTTGGCTGTCAAAGTCAATGCGATTTTGCAAAACTCATTTTCAGCCATAACTCAAGAATTAATACTTTAGGTATGACAAAATTACACCCAAATGTCTAACAGGACAAAATGGCACAATGACATTTTCACTTCAAAACGTTGCAAGTCACTTTGATAAAGTAATGTTCTCCAAAATATGTAAATTAATTGTTTTTGCTGTTTGAGTCTTTCGACGTTTTCACTCCTTAAAAGGGATTCTAACAAAGGACACGTAAGTAATTATGTATTAACCAAATGTGAACGCTTAGTTTACAGTTTTATTAGATTGAACTTTATTGTCATTACACATGTACAAGTACAAGGCAACAACATTACTTTTGTGTCTCTCTCCTGAACTTGCGTACCAATACATCAGGCATAAGACAAAACAACCACAGATTAGCAAAGCTTGCCAAACCCATGTCGCATCAGTTGTATTCATAAATATGTATATAGCAAAAAAAAAACAAAAAACTACACTTGGTACACGTCATCAGACTAAGATGCAAGAAGATGCCAAACTACTACTGGAGAGTTTCAGTTCTGTTTTATGTGCATGTGTTGAACATGAACTGGTCCAACTGTTTTGTAGTGTGACTGTGTCCAGTTTTTATTTGCATATGAAAGTCACTTTATTTCTGGGTGTGAATACTGAGAGACCTTTTCTGCAACCCAGAACCAAAAGATGCCAGGGTGAGCACATTCTGTTCACACAATCTGCTAATCCTCTAACATCACCTGCCAAGAGCCACTAGTTTGTTTCTCTTCTCTCATCTCTTTTCAAACTCTCTGTTCCTATCTCATTCAGCCTCATTCAGCTTCTTTCAGCCTCGCTGGCAAGAATTATGCTTTTAGTTTTGCATATTTTGTTTGTTTTGAATGATCACAGCTGGGTTCCTGTGGGTTTGCAGTGTGTCTCCCCTCCGTCTTCACTCTCCTTCAAACAGCAGGCACCTAGGAAACACTGCAGCACATGGTCTGGGCACGTAGAGTGTGTATATTATATTTCATCTAAGGCTGAGCATCCACACACACACACACACACACGAACAAACAGCATGATTTGTTTGTTGGGATTCTCTTCACAAACACAACCTGAGATGAAACTATGATGCAACCATAGTGAACTGGGAGAAATTAGTTGTGACTGGCAGATGAGGAGAGTAGCTGTCGCCAACACTCAGGAAGTCAAACCAGCTTTGATTGACTTTCCTCTCAGTTCTATAATATGAAATCAGTCATGAATTTGTCCTTTCAACACCAAGATTTGAAAATGAATTGTCTCAATGAATGAGATGCTGTCTCTGTTTTAGCCATCTGCATGTCTGAGTGTCTGTGTGATTCCTCACTCATACATGTCGTCATCATCTTTGTCTCATCTGAGTTATAAATCAATGTAAAATGTGTTTTGGTTGATGAATTTCACCAAAGCACCGAAGTCTCTGTACCTTCACAGTAACTATTAACTAACTCTTAACAATACACACAGTGTCCTGACTGATCAGTGGATTAAAGAGCAAAGTGCTTTGACATAAGACTTTTTTTGATAGCCTAAGCCTCTTATCACCCTCAGTCAGAGACATACCAGCCCAAATCAGCTCCCAGTACAGCCCATGTGTACTAACATACACATCAGACCTCACACGACAAGTTTCAAATTTACACTCGGCCGAGCTTTTTCATATGACAGCCACACACTCGCAACAATCAAACCTTTTCTTTGCACTGCTAATCCCACATGGAGAAAGTCTGGTTCTGAGCAGGTCGGGGAGAGGGAGGGTGGGCCAGGAGGTGAGATGATCAGAGGGGGAAGGAAAGAAGTGGTGGGCGAATAGTCATCCACTGCAGTTTAGCCATGCTTGATAGCCGTAGTGAATATGATACTTTCTGTGGAACTATTGAAGGATCTAGAAAAAGCTAGCAGATGTACATAAAGTTATTTTCCTTCTTCAAAGTACTATTGAAAGTAAAGTCTGAGCAACTTTGGTTTTTATCCTCTCAAACTTATGTTGGAGCAAGTAAGCTTTTATAAAAGTGATGCCCAAAGAAGAGTTTAATTGTATATTTATGTCAAATTAGAATTGAAAACATTAAGATTTTGACATCAGATTACTCTTGAAAGTGCCAGGGCTTATTACAGCATCAGTAAATCATTGGCTGTTTTGGGACATCATTTTAAATTGCATATTTCTACATCAGCTTCGAAGTCTTCATGTTTAACAACGAAACTCATTCATGGAGTCATGTTTATATGTGGTAGTCATTGCATCACCGGTCGCTATGCTGTATTTCACCACCTCCGCTGGAAAATAATTTTTTATTTTTAAATGGAATGAGGAGGCTGATGCTTTGCCCCTACATTTATCATAATCACTGCCTTCAGTAGAAATGCCATGACTGGAGTCTGCTGGAGAGCTTTGATCCAGCGCTGCTAATCCAGGTCCATGGCAACGCTACAGGAGGAGCCACACTGTTCCACAGAGGGATTTGTCTCCGGGTATGTTAGTGGGCAAACCTGGGCATGTCACAGGGGAGCATCAAGGTTCAGGCATGGACAGCATTGGCCTGGAAGCGGTTGGAGAGGGGAACAATGCTTTTCCACCCACACAGATCAAATCTTACATAATAGTTGGACCCTCTGGCTTTGTGGTCAGATGTTGAGTCACAGCTGCAGATGCCTCCATGTCAGGAAACACTGGTGCTGCCTGTCAGGAACGGTTCAACAGGAAACTGTGTGTGACTGGTGTTAAAAACTCTGCTTGTTTTTTGTTTGGATTGGTAGACCTCCAGCTGATCCGTGTGCCCAATATGCTAGTCCAGAGAAAACGACACCTGTATCTGGTAATTATAACATCTGAATGTTCAAACTGATCCCTGGTGACCTCAGGGGAAAGACATGTGTCTTGTTTCATCCAGTTCCCCCTCCGAGGCAGCTTCTCCTCTTTGACTCCCGCTTTTTGAATAACACCCCTGTGTACCCAAATAAAATATTCAAGCTCGCAGTAATCTGAGCATCGGTGCAGTCCACCTGCTGCTGGTTCAGTCTGTCTTGAACCTGATCTTGAGAGAAACTTGAAACCGATTGCCACGCTTCAGGTGTAACAGAGCCGCCAACAGTAAAACAGCTCTTCAACAGCAGCCTAATGTGATGTCATTTGAGCTCAACACACAAGTGAAAATGGGGTGTTTACAGAGCTCATTTTTTCTGAGCCTTGAAGCTTTTAATCTCTTTATTGCTTTCTGGTGGCATTTGGTTTCCATTAGGAAATTATTCCATCAATTAAAAAAGATAAATATGGACAAATAGCTCTTTTTTTTCTTTATTTATCTTATTTGTTGAGACATGCTTTATATTTTTTGTAGGTCACCCATCTTCTGTAAATCAGATTTTCAAACCCAATTTTTATAGTTACCAATAAAATAAGTGACTTGTGTTAAAAGCTGGGTAAATATTCAGATGCCCCAAATAAAGTAAATGCATCCTGATAGAAAACTTTGGAGCAGGTTTCACCCTGTCTCCATTTTCTCTTATGTGAAAAGTTGGTGGGGAAAAAAAGGTGCTTTCCTGTTTTTGAGTCATCATAGGCTCTCTGATAGTGTGATTTTCTCTTTAAGCCCTGGGAGAGTGTGCACCACCAGAGCTGGGGCGATAATGTTCCTCACACAGATAGACCTTAATGATAGGAACCAACAGAAGGGTAATATGTTATAAAATGGAAAATTGAAAGAAAATTGCACGTTTGTGCCTGTATGTGTGAAAACGGGGTTAATGAGCACTTTGAATGAATATCCTCATGTTCTCTTCTCTAATAACCTCTCTCCAAGTCTCTGTTCCCTCCACATACATCTGTCAGCGGCGGTGACACTCCCTCATCAGGAATGACCCGTTGAAAGGGCTCACACTGTAAATCTCTGTGACATCTTAATAACACCTTCATGCTTCTTATAGCTGGCGGAACAAATGCAGAAATATCTCTTCTGCAGACAAAGAGAAACTGCTCCAGTCCGCTGATTCCACTGAGCCGCCGAATGGGACTCCCTGTCAGCCCAGTGGTGGAAAACTGCTTCTGAAAAACAAAATATGATGAGATAATATGTATTTCTATTGCTCTTTCCATTAGAGTGTATTTGTTTGCACTGTGCCGCCCTGTCCCATATGCCACCCAGTCCCTTGGGGCCCCTGCAGCACCACGCACCCACATTGCCACAGACCTCATGCACCATACGGGTCACATCACACTCTGAAACCCTTTAGTGGAGCAGTTGGAGTTGAAAAGCTTAAGACACACACAGAGAGAGAGCTCACACACGGACCTACCTTCTCTGGCACACACACACATACACACAGACACACACACACGCCTCCTTCCCTCCATGAAAGCAGTCTGCTGGAGCAGAGGCTGAGTGACGGGATTTTCTCTGCCGACAGTTTGATGGACAGATGAGTGTGTATCTAAGTATCTGTGCAGATATGGGACCTTTGGAGTTAGTTAGATAGCACATCATCTTTCGGTCAGTCGCTTCTTTCCTTCACAGAAAGTTCCCCAAATCTTGCGCAATGGAGTCCGGAGCGGGACCAGGCATTAGGATCCACTGTGCGCTTTGGAGATCCAGGTTTGCCCTTTTTAAACTCTCTTTTTACGGATTCTTTAGTTTATTATGCTTATTTTTTAGAATTTTATTTCCTTCTAAAGAAACCGTGTTATGGCTTTAATGATTTGGTTGCATCTGTGATAATGCAGCTGCAAGTGAGCGCATGTTTTTACGCATCTTTTCCTTTTTTTCCCACCACGTCCTTTCACTGTCGGGTGTTTATAGTTTGTATATTTGTTTTGTTTGTTTTGTTTAAGCTCCTATCTGAGATTGTTCATGTATTTTCATTCAAATAATACATATGTAAATGAGAAGTTTGTCTAGGAAATGCAGGAAGCTGGATTTCAATGTCAGTAAATTGCATTCTGAGCTTAAAGAATAAACCTATAAACGGATTAAACGACTGAGGAGGAATGTTTCAATATTGGCCCCTGAACCGGTCTTTAAGCTACATGTGGCCGCGCCTGTGGTTTCTAAACTTAAAAAGAGAAACAGAGAGATTGACAGGATAATAAATGGGTTTAAGTTGCTTTTATTTGTTGTTGTTTTTTTTTAGTCCATGTAAAACTGAGCTCTGTGTGTCTGGACTCAGAGGCCTGGTAGAAAATGCTAAATATTACTGACAGTTAAACTGAAGGAAAGAGGAAACAATGGAAGCCCAAACCTGGACTAACCCCTTAAAGTGAAAGTTAAACTACGCTCAGGTTTTTCCCTGCTCCACATTTAGACTTTCAGGTAGCTCATGTATTACCTGCAGTTTACCCTAAAGGACTTCACAAGACACTCCTCATGACTATTTTGAACTGTCAAAACATGTCCTGAGGAGAACCTTTGGATGGACCCTGAGCTCGGCGCTTGTACGGGGACCATCGTGCTAGATGCTGGCCAATCTTTGCTGACCTCTGGTGGGGTTCATTTTCCCAAGCTGAAATCTAGAGAGCCAGGATTTTGAAAAACTGGAGGAAATGCCTCTCTCTGCCGGCTTTTCCTGCGGGAAGCAGCAGAACTATGATCTAAAATTGGAAAGTGACGAAAAGACATGAACAGGAACTCCAGACATTTCCCTGATATGAAGGCCCAGAAAGCTTCATTGTTCTGTTAACCCCATTAATTTGTGGAAATATAGGTCACTTTGATTTCACTCAATAGGTTGGTCTGACAAGGCGTTTCAAATTGAACGTTATCATGTAAGATGAAGGCCATTGTCTGTTTTCCCTTTCATTTTCCACTTTAGTTTGTCATTATAGTATTCCCACATGTTTTTTTATGTATCCCACAAAGCCCTTCAGGTTGTTGTAGTCAGACGATGACAAGACACGATGCCTGTAGTCAGCTGTCTGCCAGTTTCTATCAATACAAGTGATCTTACATGGGTTCCACATGTAGGTGAGTCATTGCAGCATTTAGACAGATCTGACTCCCAGTCTGTACTAGTAACAGCTCAGAGTATCTCGTGATACTGTGCCACAGAATTAAATCTCCAACATGTCAGTGCAGCACTGATAGCCTCATAAAAATGCCTGTGGCCAAGAGTGACAAACAGTAGTCTGCTGATCGTTCTCAAAGTTTACATCTTCTCTTTCTGATGCTTTAAATAAACCATCGGAGTGCAGATTATGTGGCCCTCAGTGAAACTGTAAATGATAGCTCTTTTATATTTCAATTACAAGCTCTGTCTTGCGTACAGATGTGTGTCACAACACCAAAGAGTCTGATCCTTTGTTGGTTCGTTCACCTCTATGATGACGCAGCACTTGTTGAAACTAAGGACAAGCAGAGACACACAACTTTCTGTCACACAGTCCGAGTCCCGGATTTTCAATTTCATCGGTGGTGGAAAGTAATTAACTTTATCAATACATTTTCATTCTTCCGTCACCTTAATTGCAATCTCTTGTCTGTTGAGTTTATTTGTGCCCCTGATCTTTTTCCATGTTGGTTTAATATACAGTAAGTGCAGTCCAAAATGACACCCATGCTCCCACTATTGCTTCGCACACAGGTCTCTATGAGAGCACCACACTGTGGTTGCTTCAAGTTTTACAACAGTTCAGTGAAGCAGGACTTCTCATAAAACGTTGTTATGTAGTTCAGTGGGGCTATATGTTCCATTTTCAAATGCCATCACACCCATTTTATCATGTTTTTCCTCTTTAGGATGTGTCTGTAGAAGTGGAGCAACTGGGGCCAATCATGGAGCCTGAGCTGAACTGCAGCTCCCACTGTGATTCCCCACTTTGCTTCATTCACTCAGGAGTCGACAGGCAGGAGGGTCTCCACATTCTGCAGAAGTTATGCTGTCTCAGCACGGTAATCACTCTGTGCAATCTCACATAGTCTGTGTCCACTTTTCCATTGTTGTTGATACATTTTTGGAGTTCTTCTGATATCACTGAAACACCCACAGAGATGAAATGCTAAAAGATAAAAACTTGGAAAAACACCTCAAGCGGGGCATTAAACTGGTGAAAAGATCAGATCGATGGCAAAGATGTGGACAGTGAAGTTATATTTAGTACCGTTGCAGTTGCTGGTGCCTTTAAGAGAAGAGTGAGACGAGATCAGCAACATGATGCCGACACAAGAGGGTGTAATGTACGTTCCAAATAGAAACTATATAGTAGCAGAAACTGTGTCAGGGAACACAAACACTTTCCTCTCTGTGCCACACAACACAGAAACAAGGTGAGTTATCTTTTTGATTCCCTTCATGCTTCATAGCATTTTCTGCTTGCGTTGGTCTCAAAGGGTAGATATTATCTTCACTCAAGGAGAAGTTAGCAGTACTGTTTGCTTTGTTGTGGTAATGGTGTAAACTAACAAGATGGCATTTCAATGTACAGATTTTTTTTTTTAATATCCAAATAATCCCTCCGTATTATTGTAAATTAAACTCAGTTTACATGAAAACCAATCCGAAAAAACCGAATGGATGTGATGTAATTTAACACCATACATTTGTTACTATTCGTGAACCGACCTAGCTCAGCAGTCACAGCTGTTTCTAGTCCTAATCGTAGAGGGGAAAAAAAATCAAATCATCAAACGGGGGAAACTTATACCCTAAAATCCCACCTGCTTTTCTTTCTGGATATGTTCCCAGATATGGATTCTGCTGGCAGTTTGCTGTCTAAGGAGCAGCTTCTATGTCCCATCTGTCTGGATCTGTTCAACCTTCCAGTCTCCACTCCTTGTGGACACAACTTCTGCAGGGACTGCATACTACGATACTGGCAGAGTGCTAATCTGTCGCAGTGCCCTATGTGCAAGCAGAAGTTCTACAGGAAGCCTGAGCTGAAAGTTAACACCTTCATTTCAGAGGTGGCCTCTCAGTTCAAGAAGCTGCTGGAAAAAAGGGACGAACATGACATGACTACTATAGCTGGACCTTCAGGCCATGAAGGAGATGTTACATGTGATGTGTGCATTGGAAAAAAAGTCAAGGCTCTTAAATCCTGTCTGGATTGTTTGGCGTCCTTCTGTGAGACTCATCTGGAGCCCCATCATGTTCTAGGCACCTTCAAAAAACATCACCTGATTGACCCCACAATGAACATGCAGGACAGAGTGTGTAAGAGACATGAGAAACTGCTGGAGCTTTTCTGCAACACTGACCAGATGTATGTGTGCCAGGTCTGCATCAGGGGAGACCACAGGGCTCATCACATTGTACCTATAGCGGACATGAGCAGAGACAAGAGGGCTGAAATTCAAATGATAAAGGAAGAGACGGAAGATATGATCCACATGCGGCGGCAGAAAATCAAAGAAATCAATCAAACTGTTGAGATCAGTCGAGAGAACACAGAAAAAGAAATTGAGGAGAGTTTGCAAGTCCTCACAAAACTGCTCTGCCTGGTCCAGAGGGGTCAAGCTGAGGTGGTAGAGGTGATTGGTGCAAAGCAGAGGCAGGTTGAAAGCAGAGCTGGCGAAGTCATCATGGAGCTGGAAAAGCAGGTGGACAAGCTGAAGCAAAGAAGCACAAAGTTGGAGCAGCTCACACACACTGATGATGACTTTTACCTTCTCCAAAACCTTCCAGCTTTCTCCACACCACTAAAGACCAAAGATGGGTCTGACAGCTATGTAGAAAGTGCTCTGTATGTGGGCACAGTAAGGAGAGCAGTCAGGAGAGTGGCTTTTCAGCTGGAGGAGACTGTAAATGCTGAAATTAAGAGGCTGTGTGAGAGTGAATTTCAGAGGGCTCGGCAGTGTGCTGTGGATATAACCCTGGACCCCGATACAGCCCATCCCAAACTGGTTCTGTCGGAAAATAAGAAACAAGTCTTTCATAGTGATATTGCACTGAGCCTCCCCAACAACCCAGAGAGATTTTACCCTGGCGTTAGCGTTTTGGGAAAGGAGGGTTTCTCCTTTGGCAGGTTCTACTTTGAAGTCCAAGTGAAAGGGAAGACAGAGTGGGATATTGGAATCGGGCTTGAATCCATCAACAGAAAAGGAGGGAGTTTGTTAAACCCGGAAAAAGGCTACTGGATGCTGGGGATGAGAAAGGACAAGAGCTACTGGGCGCTCAGCAGCACTCCAATCCGTGTGCCGCTGGTGGAAAAACCCCAGAGAGTCGGGGTGTATGTGGATCAGGAGTTGGGACAGGTCTCTTTTTACAATGCGGACTCAGCTTCTCACATTTACTCCTTCACTGGATACTCCTTCAATGAAAGAATCTTACCTTACTTTAACCCCCGGCGTAATCATGGTGGCATCAACTCTGCCCCTCTCATCATCTTGCCTGTCAAAGTGTAAAATCAGCTTGAATACTTTGATGTTTGCTGTTCTGTTTGCCTGAATAAAGTTTTGCTTGCTTGGATGCACCTTGTGTCTTCTTTTCTGGAGCTTTTAGCCCAAATTGGAAGTTTGAAACAAAGTAGGTGTCTAAAGGCTACATATGCAATATCTTGTGTCCAATTATAAGGTGTTTTAAGGGTTGTGTGTGTGTGTGTATAGATGGCAGTGGAGCTCCAAAGGCGGTCCCTCTCCCCGGTGCTGAGTGCTGTGATGTGGACGCTGCTTTCCTGTGGCATCCTGCTGGCATTCTGCTTCCTCTTCTTCACCCTGCGCTTCAGAAACAACAGGTAGTCTGCAAAGTGAAATACATTCAGGATATACATACAAAAAACCAACACTTGAATGCATGGATTGATTGTTGCACTTGTCATTTTCCTCAGAATAGTGAAGATGTCCAGTCCAAACCTGAATGTCCTGACTCTTTTTGGAAGTCTCCTCACTTATAGCAGCGGCTTCCTATTTGCCGTTGATGACCTCATAGATTCACGAGACGAACCATCCACAGCTGTGCTACAGGTAGACATCCATGTCATCCTCGCTGCTTATTTTGTTGGGTAAATCCCAATTATAATTATACGGTACAATTTCTCCTCCAGGCTCGAATGTGGACTCTTTGCGTCGGCAGTACTCTGGTGTTTGGCCCCATTTTGGGGAAGACGTGGAGACTGTATAGGGTGTTCACCCAGCGAGTGCCTGACAAGAGAGTGGTAGGCATGCTCTTCAAGCCTCCAGGAGGTCTCGTCCAGATAGAGATAGATAGAGGTTTTTACATTATTGCTGGTATTTTGTATTGTGTAGAAACAATGCGTCAGGTTAAAATGGGTAAAAGGAAGTATTGAAAAATAAAAGTTTTCAATAAAGATGGCAAAAATGAAGCATAGATATTTTCAGGCTGAGGGATGCACTGATATATAGCTTTTATTGCTGGCTTTCATAGTTTCCTTAGATATTACATTTTCTGTCAAAGCTATGGTCTCACATATTTGTGTATGTCTTTCTTAGCAGAAAACGATGCACCAATGTTAACATTTGGTATGAAATTGGAAGATTTTAAAATAATTTTTTTTATCATACATAATATCCAAGGTATTTTTTTTCCAATCAAATAAAAAAAAAAAACTGACATACAGTACTCACTAACCGAACAAATAACAAGGATAACATGGAGGCATCTCATAGGGAGTGATTACATATGGATGAAAAATGGTTTATTGATGAAATAAACTTGTTTTTTATATGACCTGTTACTCTGCTCTTTCCTCAGATCATCCGAGACATCCAACTCATGGGCATGGTGGCTTTGTTGATCTTGGTGGACATGCTGGTTCTCACTACCTGGAACCTCTCAGACCCCATCAAGTGTTCAAGATCTGTCAGAGCTGTTGTTAAGGTACAATTTAATGGTGGTTTTGTGAAACAAGGCAGGTGATTTTGTTTTGTTTTGTCACATAATTATTACAATGCCAATTTGGTTGACTTTTTACTGTTGTCAGCTGCACAAGAAAGTGTGATGATGTGATCACAAAATTATACATTCACTTCAGTCTCCTGTAATTAATTGTACACATGTTGGGGAGGTTGCCAAATATAATTGGGTTAAACTCACTAAGTGCATACGGTTTTCTCTGATGTAGGTGGTGGAGAGAGACATTTCCTACTCTTTGTCTCGGTTGGACTCTTGTTCTTCTGTATACTCAGATCTGTGGGCCATAATTATTGCTATACAGAAGGTAGAGTAAACTCTGTTTTATTCCAGTGCAATAATAATATGCCTACTTTGAGGTATGATGACATGATTTGACAGTTTACATTTTATAGGATGTCAATTCCAATCACTTAGTGCATCATTTATTGATTAAACTCATTGTTTTATTTCCTGCTATGAAAAGAAGTATGTCTGAAATGTTTCACCTTTGAAAAGATAATAGATGTTGTCATGCTTGAATGTAGTTGTCTGAGGCCCTAGAATCAAATAACTCATATTACAAGAAGACCAAAGACTCCAGAGAATCCAACATTGACCCAAGGGATGGACTGTGTCTGTCTTTGTCCCTGTGTCTCTTTAGGGTTCTCTTCTCCTCTATGGCACTTACCTGGCTGGATTGACAAGCAATGTCAGCCATCCTCCAGTCAACCAGTCTCCCACCATCATAACAGCCGTCACATTGGCCACCCTCTCCTCAGCGGTCGTCATCCCTGTGTCCATCTTCCTGCAGGGGTGGCCCAACCTGGTTTACAGTGCTGTGGCTGGAGCCATCTTCATCTGCACACTCGCTACTAACTGCATGCTGTTTGTGCCTCAGGTTAGAGTACACATACAAGATGCATGAAGCTGCTGAAGAAAAGGTCCTATATTTATTTTTTGATTTGATCCAAAAAAGATGATTTAGTCTCTGACATTTCCTTGTTTCTGACATTGGTGCTTTTGGAGCATCAGTCATGCCAGGCAACTGTAGGATAGCCTGTCTGTAAACCAGCAGCAAATACAGACAGTGATCAGACAGGCAGAGCCTAGATAGACATATGACAAACAGATGAATGATAGATATATTGATGACTTTTGCCGGTACATTCTATGAGTGCCTTTGATGGCCCCACCTCTCTTTTCTATCTGCATCTCAGTTTCCATGTCTATCAGTAGAGTGTGACTCACACAGAAGGAGTTTATGAGTCAAAATTATGTAGGCTGTTGCAAACAGGTTTATGACTCTAGATGTCTGGCACCAGGTTTATGTTATGGTAAAGGAATGCTGCCTCAGTGGAAATGAATGAAATGTCATAGCAGTAAATAATATGCTCAACCACACCTGGTCACTGGGCCCCATGTAAAATAGTCCTGATAACATTTGCTACTAGTGTGTGTATTTCTATAGCTGACAGTTAGTTTAATGTTCATTTGTGCAATGCAGCTGACTCAGTGGCGGCAATTTGAAGAGGACCAGAACAACCCGGGTCAGATGGCCAAGTACTTCAGCAGCCCCAGTAAAAGCCAGCCGTCTGTATACAGTCAGGATGAGATCTACTACCTGCTGGGGGAGAATAACTCCATGAAAAAACTCCTTAATGAGGTACAGCATTTGTCACAATGTTATCTGCCATTTCAGGCTCTTGTAGGACATTAAATGGAGGCCGTGTGTTGAATTATCTGACAATACAGAATTTCTTTTCTTCTAATTAGCTGTCTCTTTACAACATTGAAACTATTAAGTGGATTGTCAAGTTGTTCATTTTAACTTTAGGATGAATCCCAATCACTTTTGTGATCCCCTGACTTTTCTTCTAGCACCAGCAATGGGTCAAAGTTTGAAATTGTAAACAAATAGTTGCAAACCGTATTCATATTCTCATCAGCCATAGCTGATTTGTTAATCTCTATCTCTATCTCTATTTAGCCAATGTCAGGGTGCTAACATGCTGCATTTAAGTGGTGAACATAGTAAACATGATATTTGCTTGCATGTTAGCGTTATTATGCTGATGTTAGAGTGCAGATCAAAGCGTTGCTGTGACTCAACAGTCTCACAGAGCTTTTAACCTGGCTTTAGAGCTGGATTACTTTCAGTTGTCTGCTAACATTAATTTTTGTATATCACAAACATGCCTTGATGAATGCAATTTCCTATTCTTCATGTTTAATTTAGATATTGCTTTACTGAAAGCTATTTTCTTTAAAGGCAGATTTCTCTTGTCAATACAATTTGCAGAAAAACGCTGTGATCGACAGTCTGCAGGAGCAGGTGAACAACGCCAAGGATAAACTCCTGCGACTCATGTCAGCAAGCCAGCCCTATGAGGACCAGGACATGGATTCCTCGGCCACCAATCTGAACTCCTCCTCCACTCAGACCACAGAGCTTCAGTCAGATGTCCCCTCTTCTTCTCTACCTCAGAGAGACTTTAATTCTCAGCTCTCACCCTCACACCTTACTGCTGCTAACATTATATCATCTGCTGTTACATCACCTTCAGAGCATCCCACTCTTCCAAGCTCCTCAAACCTCAGTACCTCTTCCTCACATCTTACTGATGGAAAACAAAAGACTCTAAACAAAGACACAGCCGAGTCCAGAACAGAGGAGAATCTCAACCAGCCTGTGTCGCTCCCATCCTCTGGACTACTCAGAACAGCGGAGGAGACTGTTAACTTTGTCACTTCCCTCCAAAGTCCTAGAGGGTTAAAACCCTTTCAGATTGAAACCTTTGGCAGTAGTTGTGTAGGATCCCAGCAGGGAGCAAATGCCAGACCGAGTGGTTTTGTTAGCAGTGAGCAGTTGCAGGAGATACTACAGGACCTGAGTTTAGATGCAGTCATCGAAAGTGCACTTCGATATCCTGGTCAACCAGCCAGGACAACCGCTAAACTAAAATCTACAGAGACTTCCACACTCTCTCCTCTGTCCCTGCGGATGCCACACTCCTCTCATCCACCTGCTGTCTTCCGTTACCCCAGCATCTCACCCTACACGATGAGGAAGCGACGGCCACCCTTCAACTCAACTGGAAGAGGTTTGAATCCCCCTTGCGTCTACACAGGCTGTGTGAAGATAAGGGAAAACTGCAAGCACCAAGATCCAGACAAGCACCACGATGAGGTGACTGTGGGTGATAATTTACTCCATGTTGACAACAGCAACCTTGAGCTAGAGGAGAAAGAGGCGGTGGAGGCAAAAAGGAGCGTAATGATTAGCAAACATCGATGGTGTGTTTCAGGGTTTTGCAAATGTTCAGTGTCGCACTGTGCAGAACATGATCACACAGGTCCACCTGATGAGGAAGCGAGAGGTGATATTGAGCAGCACCACAGACACATCAGAGACTCCTGTGGGTACTGGGACTCAGACTCTAGCAGCTCTACGGACTACTGTTACTACCACCGGCCGTACTGTGACTCCTGCCTGCAGCGGGACTTGCTCCTGTCCTCCTCCTCAGACTCCTCTGACAGCGAGTATGAAGGCTACACCAGCCTCTACTCCCCACGGCCTGTGGTATTCAAAGAAGACCTCAAACCTACCTTTGTATGAACACACATTCACTGCACTTTACAGGATCATCCATCTCCGCCACTTGAAGTGAAGTCCTAAAAACGTTTATGTTTGGTTTAAGTAAAGACAAATTTCACTGCACATCTAAGCTAACCTGTATCTGTTATGTGATAGAGGGTTGATGGGATGATACTTTTACATTTGTGAAATCTTTTGTAACTCCAAAGAACACAATGCTGTTTACTTTTTAATATTGCATACAACCTAATTTGTAAATTTCTGCTGTCAGATGAAAACTCTTACATTCCTAGCAAGTCTAACACTGGCATTTAAAACAAGACAAATAAAAAAAAAAGCCAAGAAAAATTAAAGCTGTTCACAGAGCAGTTGAAATTTGCACTAGAATAATTATTATGCAGAGGCTTATATTTATTTTATATTATGTGTGAATATTTTTGATGAACAGAATTACTTTCCATCTTCCTTTCACTGTTATACATTTTTTTTAAACATTTTACTTAAAATTTTGCTATGCAATTCCATCGCATTTTTTCCATTTGGTTGTTTGATTTTGGTCATTTCCAAATGACCTGCATTGTCCATAATTTGTTGACACATAGTAGAACAGTCTTACGAAACACCACACCCTGCCATAAGTGATGTAACTAATTAGTTTCTCAGTTTTATTTGTCCTCATTCATTCCGGAAAATCAGCCTACACAGGGCACATGTATCTGGAGTATATACGAATATGTATATTCGTGTTTGTTAGTATGACAATGTGTTTGTGCAGGAGAGAGACTTTAAGTAAATACTTTTTTTTATTTTCAAAAGAGAACAATAAGTCCACACCACATATATATAAATGTATAAATAAATATGCATACACCCCCCCCCCCCCCCCCACACACACACACACACACACACACACACACACATATAGTCAAAAGTTTGGACACACTTCTTCATTCAAATGAATAGGAATGCGTGTCCAAACTTTTGACTGGTAGTGTGTGTGTGTGTGTGTATATATATATATATATATATATATAAAGAGAATAGCCAAATGACTCAGCTCTGTGGTAAACATATCTAAAATCCTTGCCATCCTCCATGTTACAAAGATTTTCTAAAGACAGGTCAGGGACTTTTTATATCTCAACAACACAGACAAAACAGTACCTACGCACCCTCTTTTTTTGAAATGTCTATTATCTGACTCTCCATTCTCGCTGGCAACCTTCCTCCCACTATCTCCTATGTACTTTTTCTTCATTTAATGGGAAAATGTGTGTTTGCCGGGGGAGGTGTTGATATGAAAGCAAAACAGCGTCTTGCATTACTTCTGCTCAGATGCCTGTTTTTGAGACATGGCTGCTCTATATTCTGCAAGTAAACCATTGAAGGGCAGCCTGGGAGAAATTCCTTTTGATATGGAGAAGAACAGATTATAAATAAACCACACAAAAGACTGACTATCAGCATCATTCTGAAGAAGGAACAGCTTTCTTTCCAACCGTAGATGAAAACTGGAGTATTGATGAATTATGGAATAAAAAATGTTGTCAATCAATCACAGATCTCTTTCATTTCCTAACATAAACCTAAATAATAGTTAACAATTATACGCTATGTCATTCAACATTTATTACAAAATGAGAACTAGATGGAGATTAGATCTGACAAACCTCACTTCAACTGATTTAAGTCATCGGAGAAGCATAAAGGTTTTTTGTGTACTTGTAACTAATGGTTTTATTAATGGTAACTAGTGCTGACTAATGTTTTGTTATTTAAAGAAAAACCTCCACTAAGAACTAATTTCAGGGAAGCAAAATTGAGAAAAAAAATTAACATGTGCCTCAGTTTACTTCAGGAGATTTAGACTAAAATCACTCTGTTAACAACAAGACAGGGAAGCTTTACAACTTGTAATTACAAAGATTGTTCTTATTAATGCTATTTAATTCCTTTTTAAGATAGCTGTTTTCTTATTATTAATGCAAAACAGGAATGCGAGTAAGAGGAAAACAGCGGCATAAAAAATAAATAGGATAGTACAATAGCATCTTAATTTGCTTGATAAAAAATACAATAAAGAAAAAAAAACTATCTGTCTATTGAAGGATAGAATATATAAGATGTAAGGCAGAAATGTACCTGAATAAAAGGTGGTCATGCTCATTATCTACTATATTATCATGAATTATTACTAATAAAAATGTGGAACAGAGACAGGACTGGATTTTCGAACTAACATAGCAACAGTGCTGCATGTCCACCGGCTCACTGTGACAGCTGGCTCCGTTTGAAATGACAGCCCTGTTTCACGACGCATTGGTCGACGAGGTGATCAATCCTGAGGGCGGCCCCGCCCCTTGTCCCCGTCTCGGCACGGGGAAAAGCCTTTGAAGTCACGAGGGCGGTGCCAAGCAAATTATGCCATGTGGTGCTCAGGAACTGCACTCCGATTGGACCAGACACAGGGTTAACGCCCATTTTTGAAGGATACCCTCTCCGATTGGCCAAATCGGGCACCCCAGATTCCCCGTTTGCGCGTTCACCGTTTTCTTATTCTCCGTCTGGGCTTACGTCAGTCGCGTGAACCCTCTCTCGCGACAACGGAAGCATCCCTGTAACCCTTTACGGAAGTGGCGTAGCTGAGCGGCGCAGCGACAAAGACAGCGAGCCCGAAACCTATGGGGAAGGAATAAAAAAAGAAATTCGCTATCGTCGCACTCTGAGTCTCAAGACCACCGTTTTTCATAAGAGCTCGCTGCCCCGGGAGCCTCGACACGGACACCGACGTTTGACGGCGGAGAGGGCGGATTTTGAGGCAGCGCACGGCCGTTGAAGGAGACTGTGGCAGCTGGTAGATTTTCCGTTGGACGGTCTGTAGGCTCGGCTGTAGCGAGGGAGCCGCCATGGCAGTCGGATCATTGAGCCTCCACATCGGGATATGAAGAGGAGCTACATGTGTCCCGGATCGTGAAGAAAAACGCCGCATTTACCCGTGATCCGCATCGGATCGGCTTCCTTAAAGCCTGAACTCGCCTTTATTCATCTTTGTGAAATTGATTCCGCTTCCAGAAAGAAATCACACTCGGGTTTTAATCGGGGAGCCACAGGGAGAGGCCAGATTCATGACTATTTCAGTCGGAGACGTGTGTTGAAAGGCCCCGCAGAGAGAAAACCTGGAACATAACGAAGACACGATGCTCTGAATGGACTTCCTGCTGGCAAAGAAAGGGCAATTTATTAGGGCGATAAGAACTTAAGTGTGAAGGATCGTGGGATAAAGGGGAGGGAGGGGGTCTCGTTCTGCCTGTCCTCCCTGTGAATTACACTGATATTCATTTACTGACATCCTCTTTTGGATGAGAAGGGTCGGAGAATCGATCAGTCCTGCCGTTTAGCAAGTCACAGTCTCTGAGTCGAGAGAGAATCAAAGGGATCATGTCGGGTCGGCCCAGGACCACATCCTTCGCGGAGAGCTGCAAACCAGTGCCGCAGCCCTCAGCTTTCGGCAGCATGAAAGTCAGCAGTAAGTACACCGTCTGTATTTCTACACCGGCCTACCTTTTTTTCCCTCCCTGCATGCACCGGGCAGGCCCGGCGTGGGCTACAGATCCTCCCCGCTAAAAATGTGTCAAGCCAGTATGACGTTAGCTCCAGATAGCCTAGCCCTGACATATATCTGTGTCACTGACTGAGATTGGCCGCTGCTGAGTGACACACACACACACACACACACACACACACACACACACAACACTGCGCTCTGATGCGCCGCCCCGGGGCCGGTCAGCCTGGTCAGGGTTAGCAGGCCGTGCCGGGCAGTGCCGGACCAGAGTAAGGTAGTGTTGGCACCAGCCCAGGTCTCACACACACACACAAACGCCAAGCCTTGACTTCATCATCACAGATCCGGCCTGATTAGTGTACATCTGAATGTGAATCAGCCCACATAGCGCTATTAGCCCACTACACACAGGCAGCCATATGCGTATTAGGGTTTAAGCGATAGGGCCGGTCTATTACGCAACTGTCAAGGCGGAAGGTGCGCCCATAGTTGAAACTAACGTGATCCAGGAGAGAGCTGGTTCACCGATCCGAGAGTCTGTGGGCCGTGTCGAAATCAGACGTCTCGGCGACTGGAGGGGGAGTGTGACACCCAATATCCTGCTCATGAGGTGGCACCGCGCAGACTGGCTGCAGAGCCATGAAGCCATGCGACCGGCCGGGCTTTAACAACCAGTTAAAGCCCGGCCGGGCCCAGACACATCCCAGACACATCTCTTTTTATTTCTGACTTCTGCCCTACCTCTGCTTGGCATCCCCATTTATTGTTCAGTGCCCATTTATATCAAAATATCTCTCTCCTCAACCTGGAATCGGTGTGTGTGTGTTTCATAGACTGCAGGTGCTGCAAGTTAAAATAATCAAGTGTCACTATCAAAGCTGGATCTCCCTCTGATAGGATGAGACTAGACATCATTTAGGTATATATCTACAAGTTGTGACACAGATTTGACTTGACTGTTGTAGATTAGAAAAAAATATTTTTTTACTCTAAAACCCACCTTGTTAATGACTAATGTCTCTCTTGGCTAGAACCATCTACCTACTAGGTTACACCCTTATCTTGCATGCAGACTCACATTGGGGCGTGTGTGTGAGGGGTAAAAAGTGATGCTGTCAAGGAATGTTGTTGGTGCTTTGGCGCTCTGATGTGATGATGACGATGATGTGTGTTAGTGGGGTGAGGCCTGACTCCGAGGCTCTCTTCTGGGCCTTGGCACTCAAAACCACTTAGGGCACACACACATGCACAAACAGAGCAAAGCACTCCCCACTCCCATCACTAACCCAATACTTCTCTTGTCCCAGATAAGGATATTGGAGCCTTGGTGTGTTCCTGTCAGAGTGGATTGTTCATGGTTATTGCCGTAAGAGGGTAAATTGCTATTCACTTAAACAAATGTTGTGCTAGTCAGTAAGTTGGCTAAATGTAAGCACTCCAGGACTCAGAGTCTTTGAGCTAATTATTTTGCGGACATAAACTACTGAATTAGCAGGAAATATGAAGCTGACCTTGTGGTCTTAACACTGCATGCAGAGTACATGCAGTGTTAAGACCCTCTGTCAACCTAGGATATTTTTCTCAAAGACTCATCTGGTAAGTCAGTCCATCATTATCAGTCATTAAAGGCTGAAGCTGAAATTGCCCAATTAACTGGGTGTAAAGTAGTCTGATTTCTACAAACAAATGGTGTCTAGTACTGTAGAGAAAAGTTAAAGTAGTTGCTTGCTCAGTTGTCCCCGTGATACAATGTCAATACATGAAACACTCAACAGTAATCTCTTTAGGAGGCAAAGATGCACAGCAGGTGAGATGGTTGTTAAATTTAAGAAATTGGGAATGTTTAAAGGAGAAATTGACAAGTTTTTACCATTGATTTTACCAACCATGGTGGATTTCCAGCTATTTCTACCGTTTCATCTTCACATGGTCTTAAATGTTTGTGAGAATGCAACCAGTAAAAATCTATCTAAGCTATTTTTAGGCTAGTCACATCTGTAGGATTGCCAAGAAATCACCGTGTTGAGCCACACAAGGACTATAATTGGATATTTTATAGGCCAAAAATAAAAAGTTTGCCTGGTGAGCAGTTTTCATTGGTTTGCGTGATGTGGCACTGTCAAGTTGTTCAGTCACTCTTAGCACATACCAAGAGTGACATGAATGAGTCACATAATCCGTTCATGATAGGGACATTTTTTTTTAAATAATTTGATAAGGATCTATGCTCTGGTGTCGAGCTGGTGAACAGGATTCATGAACTGCTTTGATGCCTTCCGCATCATTATACAAGTGGATATAATAGAAGGACATAAAAACTAGATGATGGCTTTGACTGCTGTAAAATTGTTATATTCTGTAGTTGAAATATTGTCTTTTATTGGTCTTAAAGGTTGAATTACTCATTGTCGCTGACTAAGTGGTAATTTGAAGATATTGTGAGGTTGCTGATTACTTTTATTACTCTATAACTGGTGAAAAATGACCCCTTATTACAAATCTTCAGTTTGTTTGTTTTACATGTATAATCCCACTCCCAAAGTTATGAAGTTTTCTGTTACTCAAAATAAGGGAAAACAGGAAATGTGAGGAGCTGGACATATTTGGGAAATCATTTAAACACTTTATCATCAAAATAAATTTCCTATTGAATGTTTTAACTACTAATTATTTCCTCTGCTGCACTGTAAAGTATTGATTACTTTTGTGAAGAAAATGGTGTCCCAGTAACTTAAATGAAAGACCAATACTCATGTTCTTCCTGCATTTCCTACTTCAATCTAAAAAAAAGACTTGTCACTCAGAGGTACATGGTTTACAGTGTCTGTGTGAATAGCTGTACTTTGGACTGGGTTTATGTGACAACATGGTGGTATCTACCTGGATTTTCTTTTTTTCTTTATTTGTGTCAGTTAGTGTTAACCTGACCTACACCAGCCTGACACACACCTAAAACCTGTGTGTGTGTGTGTGTGTGTGTGTGTGTGTGTGTGTGTGTGTGTGTGAGAATAATTTATAACCTGGAGAGAATATTCATACTCCTCCTACACAGGCAGACAGAAACACAAACACATGCACACACATGCATATATGGACATAGATTTGCACACCCCTATGAGTACTCCTAGGTTGTGATTTTTGGGGTGAGGCAGCTGGCCAAGAACAATAAGCAGCTTGTTTAGCATTTCAAAGCTGGAGTACCCCCCTCCCTTCTTTTCTCCACTTTCCTTTCTGTCCCTTTCACACATTTAGCAAGTGATGATGGGAACAAAATGAACTAATTACGGTCTTTGATTCCAAATGAAACAGCGGGGACTTGCAGACAAGAGAGGAACAATCAGAATCGCTGAGGATTTAAAAGAGGGCTGGAGAGACATGAGCAAATGATCGGTCTCCTCTCAGTCTGGTGGGTGTAGTTGGCGTGGTGTGAGGAGTGGGCAGCTGTGGTTCTGCAGGCTGCACGCCACTCCAATATCTAAAAATCTACGCAGCCAGATTGTGTCTGGTCAACAACACACCGATACCTTGATGTCTCCATGTTAGTGCTGCTGGCCCGAGCTCACTCTGTCAGCAGTGACATTTCTGTGACAAGATATTTCAGAAATGTACTGAACTATCTGCCTATCAGCCCTGCTGTGTGTGCCTGTGTGCTGTTGCTGCTGATAAAGTCTGTTCTGTTGTTGAGGAATTTAGGAAGTATCTTAATACATTTCCCACAGACGTGATTTAGACATGCAGTCCATGCTCTCCTCTTACCAAAGCCCATTAACAATTATAATTATAATTTTGACTTAAATGAAGCCGGAAAATACTTTTGACAATCATTGTGATCGAAAGGGTCAAAGGTGTTTGTAATATCAAAGTGATTAGCTTTAGTATTTGACCTGAGTCTGTTATATAATTAAACTGTGATAGTTAATAAATTCAGTATGAATGTATACTTCTGGTTGTTTGCCAAATGTCAGGAGAGAATGAACACATGGACACTTTGGCAGGTGCTCAGACTGTGACATTTGCTTACAGTGATGCAACATGAGTGTGAAAAATATACCTCATCTTGAAGTAAATATATGAATAATGTCACCCCTACACCTGTTAGTATTCTGTATTTTACCACTGTAAATTCCTACCCTGATACAAACAATAAAGTGACTCATCTTGACAACGTACTCAAGGTTTAAATTACTCGACTTTGGCAAAGAATTATTTTGATTATGTCAGAAAAAAGCATACATCTAATCAAGAGAGGAAAATGTCCTGATTTATGTTCTCTTGGTTACCAATGGAAACTAGCATCTTCCTCAAAACCTTTTAACTATGGGAGTAAAAATTTTAGAATATCTGACTGAGATGATATTTTGACACAATTTCCTCAATGCATGTCTGAATGTTCTTCTAGTCTGGAGCTTGATTTGTAATGTAAAAGATTTATAGGGTCAGTATGTAAGTAAGATTTTAAAGGTTGTGAAATAATTATAAATAGTTTGAAGGTCTGTTATTATACAGTGCATGACTCTTTTTAAACCTATAAAAAATGTCTTCTTATGAATTTCATGTTTTTGAATCTGTAGAAAAGATTTCAAGGTGTAAAAATAATATCTAACTTGAAGAAAACACTTCTGTGAATGTTTGACTATGGATTCAAAGCAGAAAACTGAGTGTTCCCGCACTGTGAAGTTTCATAAGTCAACACTTCAGAAAAATCTAGGGTCAGAATGACAATATTCAAAACATCTTTCAACCATAATAATCGTTCTCATTAACATGGCACAGTGATCAGTGCGTTTGATTATAGTTGTAGATTTAACATTTGTCTCCATAAATTGGCAGCAAATGTTTGTTCTTCTTTTAGGGCTGCAACCAACAATTATTCTCCTCATTGTTTAAATTTATATGCAGACCCATTTTCTTGATTAGTCTTTCGCTCAATTAAATGTCAGTAGTCGTTCAAATATCACATCTCCTGCCCAGAAGGTCCTTAATAACATCATCTCATGTCTTCTTTTGTCAAAACTTCAGTATAAAACCCACAGGTATTACATGGGACAAACCAGAAAATCTAATCCAATTAACCCAGTTGAAAGCCGATTTTATTTTTATTGGCCAATAAATCAGTCAGCTAATAGCTACAATTCTAAATCTGTGTACTCAGAGTTAGATCATCTTGCTTGATGTAATACGGGATCAGTGGAGCTCATTTTGTACTGTAACAGTTTTTGTTATAACATGCTGAAACACTTTGGTATCAAAAAACTTGGAAGTATACCCAAGCCCACATGTGTGCTGTAACTGCTCAACAGTAGTGTTGTTTTGTGCCTGTTCTGTGCACACATTAGCTCTATGCAGTTGTTGCCTGAACCAGCTTGGTGACCTGATTTAAATATTGATGCATCTGCCTAAAAGTTACAGCAGCTGTCTCGATTCTCATTTTATAGCTGGGGAAATTTGTCAGGCTAGTTATAATATTTAGGTAGGCTGATTGACAAAGTAACCATGGCAATGTGGCATGCATGTGTTTCAGGATTGGTACATTTTGGGGATAATTAATTTTGATGGAAATTTCATTTCATATGTGAAGTGAAGATAATCCTTCACTCATTGCTGGTCGTGATTGTGACAGTTCTGTGTACGTGAAGATTGACCGATTATGAAAATTATTTTTCAGCTTTAGCAGATTAGTGTGTGAAGGGTCATGCTTCATACACACTTCCAATCAGTCACTACAGTGCAAAAAAAAAAAAAAAAGCAATTTCTGATTACTTGGCTGTTCCTTATTTGCACCATAGTGAGATCTCACAGTGAACTATCTGTGTGAGTGTGTGTGGGTGTGCACAGACTTTTCTCACGCTTTGAGGAAGTGCAGAGGCGTCATCGAAATGGCCCTGCTGGAATATGTATCCTCAGTTTCTCTTGTAGACTCTGTCCTGGTGAGCAAAGTCCTGTTGGTGTCTGGAATCCTTCCTGTTTTTTTTCCCCCTTCCCTCCCTTTTCTCAATATATAGACTTTAAATCACATAGACATCATATGGATGTCTTTGATGATTTGACTATTCACCAGTCTTTCACCAGTCACACAGAACACAAACAACCAGGAACAAACACATCAACATAATGATTATTTTATGTCTGAGTTGGACACTGAAAGGGGTTTATTTTACTTTTCTCCATGTGAGAGTTTGTATGTCGACAGAGGCACTCATTGTGTCAGAATCAATAAGCCCAGCCAGCGAGTATGAAAAGGGATCAGGCGTCTGAGTTTACTGGCTTACTCTGTAGTTTTAAAATAATTCAAGTCATGCAGGGTCACACGAAGACAAACCTTCATAGGCTGGTAGTTTGCCAGAAGTTGGCATGAGGTGGTTACTTCCACCTTGTATGGAAAAGACCTTTTGGCCTGCCAGTGTCTGTGTGGAAATGGTCTGCTGCCGCAGTATGCTGCATGACATGTCAATTGAATAACACCATGTCACGGTTATCAAGCAGCTGTAATCCACTATTGAGCATGAGTTTGTCCCCACTAAGAGCTGCTGACTAATGTCTGTTTCAGCAGCTCACCTAAAATTAGGCAACTCTAGTAGGGATGTTTTGATTGTGTTTTGTTTCCTGTTAAATTTTTTTCGGCTGCAGTTTGTGTGAATGAGACATTTGCTAACAATATGACCTGATATTCCTAGTAGAGCTATCGATTTAAAGAAGATGCAGGTGTTTTAGTGAGGCCTTTCATCTGAACGTCCAGAGGCAGTGTGCATCAATGCAGCCACATTGTTGCGTAAATGTCATTAAACTGCCAGCTAATGTGAACTTCAGCCTTTGACACTACTATAGATTGGCATTGTGCGTGTGCGCGTTTGGGTGGAGGCATTGTGTGAGGCAGAAGAAGAGTACCCACTTAAACAGGAAAAAACCTCCATGTCGTGATCTCAGGGGAGTGGAGCCAGCTCCTGACTGAGTGGAGAGGAAGGCATAAAGAGGAGACAGGGCGGGGGCATGCGAACAGAAATTCCCATCTATGGTGCATTAGCATTCTAAACATGCAGAGTCTTATTAGCTTATGACTTCTGACTGTATATGGATGCAAATTCATCTTGATTCATTGATTTGGGTAAAAGCACTGATGATCTATTGTATCAAAGAATAAGTGCAATGAATCTGAGTGTTTCTATATCTACATCTGTTAAGAATAAAGATAAACAAATAAGCTTCATTTACTTTGAGATGTCTGTAATTCTCGTTTATTTCCCATCGGTGAAAGCTGACCCTGACTCACATTTTATGGGTTTCAAACAGTTGAAGTCTTTGTGCTGTGTTTATGGGGACATATATTAGCTTGGATTCCTTGCTTCATCTTAGCCATTATTCACTGTAGTCTATTGGGAGAAGATCAGCAGCTGTTGACCTGTAGAAAGTACAACTTGAGCCAACGTATCTAAAACGCCCTGATCTGTTCTGTTTCCTCACAGCAGACATTAAAATCTGAAAAATCAGCTTTATAAACAAGGCTGCTGCCTTCAGTGTTCCAAATTTGCAGTGGTGACAAGCAATACCAATTTTGTAAATGTGCTAAATCACTACTATTGTCTGACTATTTGCTTTTTCTATCTCTCTATTTTCAGGGGACAAAGATGGAAGCAAGGTAACAACAGTTGTGGCCACTCCAGGCCAAGGCCCTGACCGGCCACAGGAGGTGAGCTACACGGACACCAAGGTTATCGGCAATGGCTCATTTGGGGTAGTCTACCAGGCCAAACTCTGCGACTCCGGGGAGCTGGTGGCCATCAAGAAGGTCCTGCAAGACAAGAGGTTTAAGGTAGAAAAAAATGTACCCAGACAATGTATAATATGTCTCTGTTTACTCAACCTTCTCACTCGTCAATAAGAAAAGAATCAACGTGGACGCAGAAGAGCGGCGTGGCTTAATGATGACAAGGCATGCAAACTCTCTTTATCACATTTCTCCAGGTTATAATTTGACCTCTTCTTGACCAGTATAACCAAACTGGAGATATGGTGCTTTAATTCATGTGACTGAATAACTGTGCAAGAGATGTGAATGATCTGTCACATGGACAGTTCAAAACCACTACCATCACCACTTTAACGTGTGTATTTTCATCGATAAGGAAAAGCAGGAAGTGTGTGTGTGTATGTGTCGTAGTAGTGGTGTCATCTCCCACCAACAAACTTGAACCCATTAACCCCGTGGTGGCAACTGAGCTGAAGCCTCAAGCCTGTCAGGTTTTAGCTTAGTTGCCACCGGGGAAATGTCATATTTCCTTCCAAGCAAAGTGCTGCTGGAGTTCTCCCTCTGTGCTTTGAATAGATTGGCAGTTAATAGATAGACTGAATGACAGCTCGTTGTTGGGGCTCGACTGGAGCAGCTTTGTTTCAGCTGCCTTGGTCAGGGGGGCCTCTGTGCCCCTGCTGCTTTTCCATAGCTCACTGATAAAAGAGCTGGGATTGCCCAGCCTGCACAACAGCTGTTTAGATTCTCATTAACTTTTCTAGGCTTAGGTGTTTGCGGTTGACCAACATCACTGGGTCTAGGTGAAATTGTATATATGTATTCTTGAATCTGGACCAGTGTCAAAATTACACCAGATATTTTGGACATGTAAACCACATTTATAGGATACACTTTAAACGAAAGCAGTTTGAAACGCTAAGTCCTTCCCTTATGAAGGTAATATTAAGGAGGTTAGCATACCTTAATTTATATAAACAGAGTGGACAGTTATTAGTAATATGATTCAAAATTCATAAACTACAGAGTCCAAAACATGTTGAATCAACTCAATGCCTCCATTAAAGAGTTTCCACACAACTTAACTTTCTTATTATTATGTCGGCATATGGGAAGGTTGTTGTATTAAACAGCATTTGTTTTATAGCTGTGTACCTAATACACCAGCAACAGTGACAATCAAAAAGAAACAGATACCTGCTGAGGATTGAAAACTGAGTCCTGTTTCTATCTGGAAGCTTTCAAGGAATCACCTGCTATAGGAAAAAAAATTCCAGGGTTACACTGATCTCCTGTTTGCTCTTGACACATCAGATTGCTCAGAACTAATGTCACACATGCTGTGGCTTTACCAGAACAAAGCTCACACACACGCAGCAGTACACAGTCCACATGATGCAATACAGTGTGTGACTATAATGTTTTCCACGTGTGCACCAAAAACCTTTACACGGGATTTCAGCTCAGTTAAACACCATGTCATTATAATAGAAGAGAAGGTACGTCTGTTAAGAGGCTCGTCCAGTACTGTGGGATGAAGACTCGTCTCATCCTTCTCTCTGTGAAAAGGACCATTTAGTAAATCAAAAAGTAACATAATTCAGCTATATAATGGAAGAGATGGTGAGAACAGTGATTCCAGGAGTAGTTTTATCTTACTGAAGTTTGGTCATGTGTTTGCTTGTAGGCTTTTTTTTTTTTTTTTTTTTTTTTGTGAGCTGCGACTGCCTGGCCAAGCCAACCGGTTCAGCTAAATGTTTCTGCCACTCACTGCTCCGGGCTCAACCTTTCAGAGGTTCAGCACAGTTTTTCAGCAGGTGCTTCATCTTCACTACCTGAAATGAGACAAGATAAATGATGTCAGGTACAGGCCGGGGGTTGACCATCTGTCACAAAATACAGTGTTAGTTAGGGAACACACACATACTCTTGTTTGGCTTGTGAGGAAACTCACTGACATAACTCATTGATTAGCTCCTTAGCCTTAAACCTCACAATAATCCCATATAAACCTAAAACCAGGTTAAACCAATCTGGCTCAAATGTCCTCGCAATGATGGTTGTTGACACATTTTATATATATATACACACACACACACACAAACGCTGTCTACATTATACGCACGCACACACAGAAACACATACTGTGACACTGCATGCTGGCCATGATGAAGTCATATCCTGCTCTTCCTGGTAGCCCTTGGTTATGTTGTGATTAGCACATGCTAGCAGGTGGTTTATTTAAACAGCTCGGTGGCCAGCTGAAGATCACACACTGTTTTCTTCTTGTAGTGCTCAGTTTCCTCTTTAAAGCAGACTCTACATCAGCAGCTCTCTGTATGTCTCCGACATGCCGGGCTTGAACAGCTTGTTATGAAAAATGAGGCAATGGGAGCTAAGACACCTCACATGACTGCCAAACCAGCCATCAAGCACGTGTACCCCATTACACACAAACACCTGCGCTCTTCTGTTAAAACAATGCTTATTCTTCTACTTCAAAAGCCTTTTTCTCTCCACACTTCTGTTTCTTCCTGTCTGATCGGTTGCTCATATGTGAAGTGAGCCAGTGTGAGCAGAGCCAAGCTCATCCAACGTGGTTGAAACACACACACACACACACACACACACACTAACTCACTCACTCAGACATGGTAATCATGTGAATAGGCTCTGTGTTAGGGTGAGCCTGATGAATGTGTGACACAATCTTGGTGGGCCTACAGTCTGCTCTCGGTGCATTCTGGGATGGATCCCTCTCATCTCCCATCAGAGGGATCACATATCAGCCCACTGGAAAAATGAATGCATGCATTAGAAACCAACACTCACACTCTCTCACACACACTGACAGAATATGCCTGGTGGCGGCTGATCTTACGCAACTCTGTGTTTTTTCTTTATTTTTCTTTTTGTCAACAGAAACAAACAAAACAACCAACTGATTTATTTCCCCTGTGATATAGACCTCCATTGGTAAGGCTAATGAATATTGTCAGTGTAGTTTATTTTGAGCACAGAGTTCCACTGCTGTAAATGCTTACAGGAGACCCAAGTATGTAATAAGACGCAGCTGAATATAGTTCCCAATAAATGCAACCTTTTATACTGACTACAGCATCCAACTCTTCTGTTAATTTGTTTGGTTAGTGGACGTTGATTTGTCTGGTGGTCAACATCAGCAGAATGAGGCGCTCAGGTGTAGCACCTCTAACTCATTCATTATCTCTCTCCGTCCCTCCATCTGTCTGTTTCTGTTTCTGTGGATCTGCTGACACACTGGAGGATGACAGGTCAGCAGGAATGACTGCAGTATAACTGGAGCTGGGCAGGGCTTTACTGAACAGCCTGTCTCGCTCCTCCTCCATATGGTACAACCTTTCTCACACATAACAACAGGCGTACACACACACACACACACACACACACAGACAGAATGCAACACTATCTCCAACACTACCTCTAAGCCACCACAAGAAGCTGAGGGCGTTGCCTGCAGTGCACGGTGGTTTGATGGCTGATCTGTGACCCCTGTACCATGATGTCACTTTCTGATGTGGGGGTTGTGAATGTTATGTGTGTTTTGTGCAAAATCAGGGGGAGGATGGTGGGGGCCAATATGCATTGGCCTGTAAGTGAATTGGGCTGCAGGAAAGCGGGGTGGGGGGATTTTCTGCTCCGCTGCTGCTGCTGCTGAGATGGTGAGTCTTTAGTGGACAGACTGCTCACTCCTTTCTGTTAAAAATGAATGACAGTGGCAGAAAAGTGTGGACAACATACCTGACCCACATAATGAGGGAATCTCATTAGACACTTATCAGTAAGTCAGCTGACATCACAGACAGCTTCTCACTGTTTTGACACCCACATTCAGTCAGGTACTCAGTTTTTGAATCAGTCATAGCTACAGTGTACAATCAAAAAAAATGAACTGTTTGTCCCTTTGTTAATATTTATATATTCAGGGTTTTTATGATGTGGAATGTGTTAGATGTTTTATAGACTTGCCTGCCTCTGTTCACCAATACCATCATCATTTAATCTGCTGTCTTTTCCTTGAGTTATTGGCTCTAATTACAAAAGCCAGATAATGGAGAAAAATGACCATCACAATTTCCTAATGTCCAAGGAAACATCTTCTTTCAGTACAAAATGTACTGAAAATGTTAATAGTAAGTTTACTATTGCACAATACAAAGAAACTCTTCACAATTTATAAATACAAACAAGGTAATATTTGGCATTTTTTCCATAAAATGTCATCTGAGAATTAGTAAAATAAATTGTTAGGGAAAAGAATAATTCCAGTTCTAAATGACTGATTTCATAAAAATTATTAATAATAATGAAAAAGAAATTTGAAAAGTTGACTTATTTAATGTATACCTGTGCTTGACCCAAAACAAAAGATTGATCACAGGCGCAGTCAATATCAGTGCTTGAGCTTTGTATACACATTGAATATTCCGTAGTATTCATCGGAAAATGTCCAAAATGCAACGGACGGAATCTGCAGACATTTTCACAAATTCCAGAGACAGTGGGTTAGTTGAACATTGAGTCAGCTCTTCTTTGGCCTGTTATTCAGTCTATTGTTTTCACTGAGTTTAGGAAGGTCATGAAATAGTCTATTTACATCAAGGTCCCAATGCAAACCAGTTCAGGGCTGAACCGTGTGCAATTCTTCTGCTCCAAAAGTAAAGCTTATGTTCATATTGGATGTTGACAGCAGGCCATCACCGTCTTCATGCTCCACTAGTTAATTGCACATCCTATAACCTTTTCTTTCTTGGAAATCTACAGCTGACATTGTTTAGGTTTAACATTTGTATGGCAGCTTATTAGTTTGCAAAGCTTCTCCACACTACACCTGTTTGCTTGACAGCCGGCTAGCTCAGTATTCAGTCTTTCAACCAGGGAATTATTCACTGGGAAATTCTGCTTGTGAGTCATTTTGTTTGTTGAAATACATGCACCTTATTTTTTCAATATGAGTAGGCTTTAAGCTGATTACATTCTGGTTGTGTTCCTCATTTATATTTCAGGTTCATGCATGTAAACACTAGAATGTAGAAACCATTGAGCAAAAATTCTCTCCCCAAAAAAGAAAAGTTATGTTAGGTTGCTTATTATGCCAAATAGTTATTTCCATTTATGCAAATTTGAGGGAAAAACAAGCTCATATCCTGACTAAAACCTGGGTGCCTGTAATAAATTTCATACTCGCAATATTAATATGCAATCACTGCACCCAATATGGGTGCTCTGTGCTGTTACTATCACGATGCTACTATTCCTTCCAAATTGTATATGACTGCCTCATTACTGACATAGATCTCTGTATTGTACTTCCTTTCTGACCATCTTATATTCAGTCTCAACAAAAATGACATCCACATTCTCCAAATGTTACAGAAGCACTTTAGATCAAGCCAACACAAAGTTCTGTGATATAGAGGGAGAGTGAAAGGGGGGGAGAATAGAGAAGGGGAGAAAATATGAACTATAATGGAGCTGTTAGAGGTTTATGTAATGCTTGAAGTCCTGCCCACCCTTGAGGAAGTCCATATGCACAATCATTTTCTGCATGGATACACTGTATATGAATATAAATCGAGTGCTCTATCAGGTTTCAGTGCTTGCATTTTATTCTAGCCCTGTGAAGGCCTGTGAATCCTCACACTACAGAACCAAGATTTATTGCACCATTTTTTTCCCCAACATGTCTTTGAAGGTTCTCATTCATCCAGGTCATAGTTATCCAAAGAGACTTATGTCAAGAGCGACTGGACTTGTTTCTATATCCTTGAAGACGTTTCGCTTCTCATCCAAGGGGCTTCCGCAGTTTCTGTAACACCACAAAACTAAAGAAAGGCAGACAAGAAAATTTCTGAACTTCTGAGCCAAAGCTCAGAAAGCTCCACACAAAATAAAACACAGAATTGATGGGTCAAGAATTTGTCATAGCACTTAGCCAACCTTGGAAGCATGTCATAGCCAAAGGACTGAACTTTGCTATGACACCAAAACAAATACCTACAGTCGATCTTGCAACCTCATCACACAAGAAAAAAAAGCCGTGACAGCCCTGAGTAAGGATGAAAACATCACTATCCTGCCAGCAGACAAGGGGAGATGCAGAGTTGTCCTCAACGGCCGAGGACTAACATGCCAAAATTATGTCATTACTCAGCAATACTAACACTTATGAACTGATGAGACGTGATCCAACGAGTGGCTGCAAGAGGAAGATAATAGAATACCTACAGAAAAGGGGAACCATTAACCGTATACTTTACCTCCATCTGTACTCACAAGACAACATTCCTTGCATATATGGGCTCAAAAGATGGAGCTGCCCCCTCAGGCCTGTTGTCAGCAGCATAAACTCGGTCACTTACAATATTGCGAAGCATGTAGCCAACATTTTGACCCCTGTAGTGGGCAAAACACTTCATCATATCCAAAACTCCATCGACTTCGTTAACAAGGTCCAAGGCATCAAATTGGAAACGAATGAAACCATGGTTTAGAGTTAGGTAACCAATGACAGGACATCTTTATTCACTTGCATCCCAACCATAGAGGCTTTGGAAACTGCGAGGCAACATTTGCAAGGTGACGACACCCTCCATAATAGGACCAACCGTAAACCAGACCAGATTTGTTAACTATTGGACCTTTGCCTGAACATGGCATATATCCAGTTCAGGGGTTAGTTCTACAGACAAAAACACAGCTGTGCCATGGGCTCACCAGTATCACCCGTTGACGCAAATCTATACATGGAAGAGGTAGAACGCAGGGCCCTGACCTCGTTCAGAGGAACACCTCTGAGCCACTGGTTCAGATATGTGGATGATACATGGGTCAAAATTTGATCAGAAGAGGTGCAAGACTTCAGCAAACACATCAACTCAGTGGAAAAGAACATTCAGTTCACAAGGGATGAACTATGTTTCTGGGCTCTCTGAGAAACTCAGGGAAAACATCGCATTCCAGTTCATTTCAAATCCAACAACACACTCCAAAAGAAACTGGTTCATCCCAAAGGCCCTGTACCACACAACCAAAAAAGCAATCTGGTGTATGCCATCTGATCCAGTGAGGACTGCCTATCTCACCACCTATCTCACCACCTATCTCCCACTTACAATGCTGTCCTTTCAGCCATTCCCAGGAGATTCAAAAGCTTAGCCTGCAAATACAACAGTCTTTCACAAGTGGGTCCAACGACTCTCAGTTAAAATTAACATCTCCAGTGACAGTCTTTCCCTATATCTGAGCTCCAACAGCCGTGGACATTCAATAGTGTGAATAACAACCTCCTCTGAGGCTATACATCTGAGTTTCATCACCAGCCAGTCAGACTAACTTTACCTAGTCAGAAGGCAGGAACTGAGGAAGCCCCTTGGATCAGAGGCGAAATGTCTTCAAGGATATAGAACCAAGTACAGTCACTCTCGACTCAATTCTCTTAGGATTTTTTTCCCAACTAATTCATCTCACATCTATATCTCAGCAACTGGTATTGCTGTTTGTCTTTGTTGCAAACTCTCTTCCTCCCCTGTAGCTCCCAGTGCTGTCAATGGGAACAGACATGTGACCAATATATACTTGTGCCATCATGTTTTGTCCCATGAGATCCAGCAGTCCATGAGTGATTGAATGTTCATTTCTCTACATATATTTGCATTAACATTCTTTTTCTGCTGCTACATCAAGTCGTGATATCCAACTTAAGCCCCTGACAGCAACAAGATGAATGTTTGGCAAATTAATATCAAGTGCGTGATTTGTCATTAGATGCAGCAGTTTAAAATGTCTATAAGTGTCTGAAGCTTGAACACAATTTGTCCTTTCATGTGTTTCTTCAGAACCGTGAGCTGCAAATCATGAGGAAGTTGGACCACTGCAACATAGTCCGCCTTCGCTATTTCTTCTACTCCAGTGGAGACAAGGTCAGTTGTTTGTCTTCTTGATTTAACAAACATGAGGAACTATTAAGATTTTTGCCATTTGCCCTTTGTTGTGCATGAAATTTTCAGCTTTATTTAGGATATTATATCTCCTGTTTCACAATGTAAGCCATTCAGCTGTGCCACCTCCCAACATGTTTGTTGGCCCTCCTGGCCCGTTTGGTCGGTTTGTGACAGGGAAGTCCCTCTTTTTGTCTTTCTGTCTGTCTTGGAGGTCCCCTAGCGTGTACAAGGCTGGGTGTCACTCAGCTCGCTGACAAACAGGCACACATGCAGCCGGGACTATAGCCATGACGTGGCAGTCAGGAATGCTTCCCTGTTGCACACCTACTGAGGCCAAGGAAGGCTGTAGGGGATTATATGGGGAGAGGTGACAGTGAGGGACGGGTCTGAGGAGAGATGGGTAGGGGGAATTTATTTTCCAGACTAGTGGGTGTCAGTTAATTATAGACTCGCTTGAGCCTTCCCATCCATGCCTGAAACCCCACCCCCTTTGCATCGTGCCATGAGCCAACTTACCTCTGGGAATCCCAGTTCATTCTTGGTACTCTTGGACACACAGGCAGCACTGTGAATGACCCCACTACTTCCCAATTTGCCTGTAGAGGCACAAGATCCTGTCATTGTGATAATCCACAACTTTCGTGTATATGCCCAGTTATTCCACCTTTACACCCTTTAAATCCCCCCTTCTGTGTCCCCTTTCATGTATCCATCTTCTCCCTCCTTTTCTACTCACCGTATGACTGCAGGCTGTTTATGGAGACTGGCACCATGTTGTTGGTATGGGGATTTACCACCTGTAGAGCTCAGAGAGAGGAAATGTGAAGTGTGGGGGAGTTAGAGAAGTACGCAAAAGGTAATGTCACCTGGAGAGAGAGGTTAGTTAATTGCTTAGATGATTGCAGACAGGTTGATGGATACATGACAGCTGTGTAATAAACGAAGGACAGGGTGACTGAGACATAAGCTGAGGTCAGGTCAGGTGTGTATGGGTGCTGTGTGCTGATGTGAGGGTTAACACTGCTAAGCTCTGAGACAGGCCAGGACTGCCGCAACTGTAGCTATCTGCATGTGCACTGGCAGCCTTATATAACTTCTGGCATGTGGTGTGCTTGACACACACACTGTGCTTTTGCTTTTACCCTTTAACCGCTTGTATAATGCTGTTCAAACAGAACGCCACTGGTCCAAACAGCGTAGACAGGTCAGCAAATAGCTTTTTGACTTTTACTTCTTCAAAACATGTTGCTGCATTGTTGCATGTAAGACAGTCAGCTGCCTTCTGCTGTATCTCCAAATCACATCTGTGGGCACAAATGCATGCACAACTTCTTCCAGCTGGATTCTCTGACTTATGAGTGTACAAATGTTTGTTATATCAAACAACATGTTGAAGGTACCAGCCTTTCTACGTTCAAGTTTTTTACGTTTTATTGGATTTGTTTCATATTCATTAAATGCAGTCCATACAGTGGTTAGACCTGTTGCCTCACAGCAGGAAGGTTGTGGGTTGGCACCCGGGCCTGGGACCTTTCTGTATGGAGTTTGTATGTTCTTCCTGTGCCTGTGCTGGTTTCCTTTGGGTCTCCAGCTTCCTTCCTTCCTTTAGCTCAATTGAGGGCTCTGCATTGTCCATAGGCTTGAGTGTGACTGGTTGTTTGTCTCTTTATGTCGGCCCTGATAGAATGGCAAACTGTCTACGGTGTACCCCACTTTCGCTGTGTGTCAGCTGGTGTTGCTCCAGCCCCCCCACGATGGATAAGTAGTATAGATAATGGATGGATGGAAAACCAATAGAGGCATAAAAGGATAAACTGGAAAACATGTTGGACTTAGTCATCTTTCCGTCAGTCCTCCTATGCAGTCTGGCCACAACATACCACACTGATTGATTAGATCCAACTTTATTTAGGAATATGCCCTTCTGGTGAATGCTTGGTGGTCATGTTCTAATTATATACAAGCATTATTATCAATTTGTAATAATGCCATTGCTGATAATAAAACAGAAATGATAAGGGTCAGTAATTTTTGGAGCTTGCAGCCCTTGCTCACAATCTGTGTATATTCAATCATCATCTGCTTCTATGGGCCATATTTTTGAATCAAAAAGTTTGCGCCAAATCTGAAGGCAGATTGTAGCCCTGATTTTAGCAGGCTCTCTGACCAGTGGAAAGGCACTTGGTCTTGAACCCTGCACACACACGCTGATGTTAATAGACGGGGTGTGGTCGAACAGCATTGCTTCAGGCTGCCGCTGGATTTTCCAAGAAACAGTGAGAGACAAGTGAGGGTATATTTAAATGCCTGACATGTAACTGGCTGTGGCCCCTGAACATATTTATAAACTTAGACTTAGATGCGTGGTCTGATGTTGAGGTGATCTTCATTAGTGTGTGTCAAAATAGCTGTACGCCCCCCTACCTCTGTCCCTCCTTGATTTCACAGATTCAGCAGTACCGAGTGCTGTCATCATATGGATTTACATGCTCTATATCAAGTAGAGACTTGTGTGATTTTCAACACATCTTCAACAAGGATCACATGACCAGGATGTGCAGAGACATGTGCTGATATTGAGACTCTATTACATACTGCACAGACGCCATCAATCCACTTGTTTTACACAGCATAGTATGGTGATTGTTGTTAATAGATAGCTGAGCCAGTTGTTCATGTGCAAGTGATTGTCCCACTAAATTAGAGGCTGAATTATTTAGCCGGGAGTGAGCAAGGAGCCAATCAGAGCCCCGGCTGGCTAACCATCTGGGAACAAGCCAAGGAAGTGGATTTTTAGTGAGGCAGGAAGTGAGTCATCACTGTTGCTAGGCTAAATATAGCTTTGGTGGCGCTAGCAGAAGGCGTAGCAGGCTCTGGAGCCGTCACTAACATCATCAATGGGAGTGCAGCTGGTGAAGGAGAAATGGCTGCACACACTGACACATACACACACACACACACACACATACATGGCTAGAGGAAAGAGAGACACTGTGAAGAAGTATTGTGGGGGGGGATGAAGGCGTTAATTGCTTGGATACTGTTTGGAAAATGCTGTTTTTTGTTGCCAGGATCTGCTATCTTATGTATCTTTGAGACCTCCTGCCTCTTTTTCATGTGTCTAGTTGTCTGAGGGTGAGCGGGAGAAAGTAGTCTCTACAAAGCGCGGCATTGAGCTGACAGAAGTCCATCACACAGTCTGTCTATGAGCTCTTTTCAGGCCCAGCTCTCTCATCATGCTCTGCAGACCTGCAGCGAGCTGGCCCTGTTTACCACCTCAGCTACATATTGGGCTGATTGTTAACACCACTAACAGGTGGGGGAAAGGAGGCAAAAAGGATACACACACACACTCATCGCAGACCAAACTGAAAGCAAAGGGAGAGGAACAGCAGAGAATTACTTAATTAATTTTATTTACAAGCCTGGATTTTTATCCTGGGGCTGTATGTCTCACAGGTGTGTGTTTGTTGGTCAGACTTTGGTCAACAACACTGGGCACATACGTACAAGGTGTTCAATGCCCACTTGTTCAATCCAGCTCTTACAAGATTTAGTGTCCATTAAACTCATTATGTTCCATATATGTTTCCTGAAAGCCAGAATAATACTAAACTTAACAGTGTGGGGCTGCTATAACTCTGGGTAATGGGGCCAAACTTTCCTCTGGGCAACAGTCACCACTTCAGCTGGTTATACCAGATGTACTTGATGTGTGGTATGTAGAAAAGTGCAGTTTAACATGGGATCACAAGGACCCAAACAGAACATGTGCCCATGAGATGTTTTTTGAAAAGCTCCAATAAAGTGCTTGCAGGTGGGCTTTTACAATACATGGAACATCTGTGTTGGCAGTGAGTGGAGGAAATGCTGTTTCATCCGTTCCATTATAACACAAATGGTGTTTTTTATGTATATTTTTCTTATTGTCAACAAATCACCAGAAAATTACAAATCAATCAGTGACTCTATTCCAAGAACATGTATTTCCTGTGTAGCCAAAGCCTGATTATAATTCATTGCTTTGTGTCATTAAGCTCTATTTTTGTCCCAGAGCTTGTAAAAAGGCATGAATGACCCACACCATTACAGTGACTGACATATTCATTCATGATGACCAACACTGGAGTGATAGTTTATTTTGGGTCAGTCTCACATACATCTTCCTGCTGCTATAAATACTGACCAGAGAACCATCAGTGATTTCAACGTAGAAGGTCATAGACAAAGTAGGGGGTAGGGTTGGGGGAGGGTGGGGGTACAGAGGGACCGGTGATTGAAAATGGATAAAAACTGAAGTGATCATAGACTGGGCCTGTTCTTCAAGTGTTTGGCCCTTCACCCAACCCTTAAGCTCTGCTGTTCTTCCAAACAGCCTATCAAAGAACAGCAGGTGAGCTGTGAACGCACAAATGAAGTGTGTGTTTGAGAAAATAAGGCTTTAAGGTGCTTTGTATCTAAAAATATTTCCAAACTGTTGTGTATTAGTACGAGCTATGAATGTAATTTGCGGTCGTGACTCGCATTGCTTGAACAATGGTTTGTTCAAAGAAACACCCGATGACTCAGTACCCTCATAATCAAAGGAAAGAGGAAGTCCTACGATATTTGGGTGGAGAAGCCTCACATACAGCATCCTTTCAGGGTCAGTGTGCTCCAGAGTAGAGCGTGCTTGACCCCGCCCCACCACGCCGGCCTCATCCAACCAGGAAGTGAGGAAATGATATCATTGTCTGCTGCCACTGTTGGAACACAGGCCATTATGACGCACGCATGCATGTTTCCTGACCTTGCGGGGAAGAGTCTTGTACAATGGATCCCCAGTCGGACGGTGGAAAAGAACTCAACAGGGGTAAATCCCACAGTGACAGAGTGAAATGATCTGCTTGAAAAGAGCCTCTTTCATCAGAGGAAAACACTTGACAGCTAAAAAGAGAATTTGTAGACCAGAGGGAGAGAGGAGAGGGGAGGAGGAGAAAACATTTTCTAAAATAATAAAGTGACTTAACGGTTAGCTGACATGTGCATACTTATTAATGTGATTCCTATTTGACTTATTTTTATTGTTGAGTATTAAAGGTGTTTTGCTTGATTTGACTTTGCTAAAATTCTAATGTTGTAGACTTTTTTTTTTATTTGTGTTTGTGCATATGTAACTTCTGTTTTTGTGTTTCTGCTTCTTTTCAACAGAAAGATGAAGTGTATCTAAACCTGGTCCTGGACTACGTTCCCGAGACCGTCTACAGAGTGGCCAGACACTACAGCCGAGCCAAACAGACCCTGCCCATGGTTTATGTCAAGGTATATGTGTAATGCTGAATCTATATTGAGACACAGTGCATTGACTTTATTAACAAGACCAGGGGGAGATGATGTTTAACCAAACTCCCACACAGTTTGTATTCTGTGTCTTATTATGAGCGTCAGTACTGTCTGAGTAAAGTGCCCACACAACTTCCGTTATTCATGTACATATTTCTATTATTACTTAGAAAGTTAGTAATTTTTGTCGAAACGCATATACAAGTATATTCAGTGTGTATTCAAGAAAAGTGTGTTGGTATAAAATATGTGACAGACCCTCACTAGTTTAAAATATTCAGTTTCAGTATTTTAGTAAACCAGTGTTTGAGAGGCCTAATAGTAGATTTCTCTAGAGTCTTACAAAATTTGAAGGTGTAGGATACATTTAAAACATCTAGTTGTCATATTGGGTGCAGTTATTAATGCATTCTTTGTGTATCTGCGATCACACACTGGACAGCTCTTGTGCGTTTACCTCTTCAGAGACATAAACTATGGACAGTATAGTCGACATAATACAGATAGATAGAGATATAGAAGTATATATCCTGGAGCCTAATATTTCACTAAATTAGATTTTTTTTTCTTCACACAATTCAATTAAATTTCAGTGTACTCACAAGGTAAATCCACTCACAAACACTGCGGCTGATTACATAAGGCCGTATTGGCTTCTTCTGGCACCTGTTTTCTTTTTACTTTACTCAGTTTATTTAACTTTGTAAAATGAAACAAAAAAAGAAAGATGAATGGAAAAATTATTTGTAAAGCAAAAAGGCAAAGTGATGTAATGGCTGCTGTGTGTGTGTGTGTATGTCCTGCACGCAAATCTGTTGTGATTTTTATTGAGTTTCTCCGGCTGTTACTGATGTGAAACAAATGTGAGATTTCATTTGTGAAGACAAAAGAATTTATTTCACCTTACGTCTCCTTTTTTCTGAAGCACTTCCTATCTCAATAATGTAAAAAAAAAAAAAAAAATTCCCACACAGCTAATATTTGTGCTCACGATTTCCGTTATAACTACAGACCTATATAGATGATCATTAGCAAAGAGAACCTGGGATAAGAAGAACTAGCACACATTTGTTCACCAAATAAAAACAAAGAAGTAATTTTTGTCATTTTGCAAGAATTTACCAAGCTCAGAGCACGTATTGTATAAAACATAAGGATAATTTTGTCTAGAACTACGAAAACCACCTTCTGATTGACTCTGAGGGAAGACACAGGCTGTGTAGTCGCAGAAACAATTTTCATTTAGTTTTAACCAGGAGCAGCACGCCCCTCTATCTGCAGAACATAAACATTATGTGCTGTAATTAATTCCTGAGTGATCGTTTCCAGACATAAACCCTGTAATGAAAACTGTGATCATAATCTATGTGCATGTTGTGTTCCTTTGCTCAGTTGTACATGTACCAGCTGTTCAGGAGCCTGGCCTACATACACTCGTTTGGGATCTGCCATCGGGACATCAAACCACAGAACCTGCTGCTGGATCCAGAGACGGCTGTGCTCAAACTCTGTGACTTTGGCAGGTGAGACGCAGTACACATTTGTTGTCAGGTTTAATGAACTGTGGCCTGGTTTCTCCTCGCATTCAAAGCAACAGTGTGACAGTTAGGAAAATACGCTTATTTGGCTTCCCTTCATTGGATAAGAAAATGAACCCCACTCACATATGAGTAGTAAATCTGAAACAATAAAACGCCTGGCTAAGAGATCGTTTGACACAAAGTCGCTGCAATGCTGCACTTTTTCACTTTTTTATTGAACTTCAGAGGTGCTGGTGGGCAGATTTCTTTACCTTTGGACAGAAAGGCTTTACACTAAGCTGACCAAACTGTATCAAATTTATCACACAGACATGAGAATATTAAAAGGAATGTATTTCCCAAAACTCTTGCTTTACTAAGTCTGATCCCTAAGATGAAATATATGTAGACTTTTTTAATATTATTTCTGTGCTGAGTTCCTGAGATAATTAATTCAATTTACTAATACTGGTACCCAATGTAATTTGGATTCAGCGCTTTCACAGTATTTTAATTCTCTCAAGAGTGAACCCTAATTACAAAGCTTTTTGTGCTCTTTCCTATTTCCTTTTTTGACCAGAGTATGGTGATGGTGATAGACATGATCATGACGGGGATAATAATGATGATGTGCTTTGATTCTCTGTGCAGTGCTAAGCAGCTGGTGCGCGGAGAGCCAAATGTGTCCTACATCTGCTCCCGCTACTATCGAGCCCCTGAGCTCATATTTGGTGCCACTGACTACACCTCCAGCATAGGTAGGCTCACTGCAGCTGCCACAGTCAACACTCACCAAGCTGAAGTTCCTAATGTAAATGATTTTATAGCATGTTACTCCAGGATGTAACACACTGAATAGAATCCTATCACACGATGCTCGGCTCTGTCTGCATTAGTAAGATGAGACCAGAGGATCATGGTCGTGTCTTAACCTCTTTTGCTTGTATCTTCCTCTTTTTCCTTTTGGTGACATTGCCTTTTCCTTCAGATGTGTGGTCAGCTGGCTGTGTACTGGCAGAGCTGTTGCTAGGGCAACCAATCTTCCCAGGTGACAGTGGAGTGGATCAGTTGGTTGAAATTATCAAGGTAACGACTGGGGTCATGCACGACACGAGGGGTCAGCTTCTTCTTTTTTTCTTTCTTTCTAAGTGTAGAGAAAATTGAAGGTGGAGACATAATGTTCTGTCACCATCTGTGGTATCTGTCCAGGTCCTCGGCACCCCAACCCGGGAGCAGATCCGTGAGATGAACCCCAACTACACCGAGTTCAAATTCCCCCAGATCAAGGCACATCCTTGGACTAAGGTGAGTCAACAGGTACAGGAGCCCTTTTATTTTTCTAAGATCCACCGTCGCCGTACATTTCCATGCTTGATAAATCAACATTGCACGCTTCTCACTCCACGGCCATCCCAACACATCACCTCCATCCAACAGAGCTGCATTTGGGCTCAACGGCCCCACATATGCCTCGAGTTTTTAAAACTGTATAGAAAAAGACTAATGTAAAGAGAGTTTTTATATTAACTCCTGTATGGAAAGATAGATTTAAATTTTCATCTTCCCAATAATTTGCAGTCCTCTGTCAAAAATGCAACAGCCACAATACCTTTAGAAAACATTTTAGGTGCAGTTGTTTCATCTGAAAAATATTCATCTGTCAAGCTGAATGTTGTTTTTAGAAATTTTTATTTATTCAATTTTCACTCATGAAAAGCAGCTTGATGGAAGAGAGTCTGGTTCCATGAATCTGATCATGACAGGTGAACCCATGTTGATCAGCTTCTACATTAGGTCTCCACTTCATGCTCTGGTGCATGTTTGAAGTCATGTGGTGCATAAAACTGATGGTAAAAGGGACGTTCTCACTTACTGACCTCCCCTCAGAAGCCCCACCCACAGCTCTTCCATTGGATAAGATTCCTTCAGTCACCTACTGTTGTCGCTCTTTGCAGCAGTGTTCATTTTACTGCTGCTCACTCCTGCAACAGCCAAATACCTTCATAGATTCCTTCACACTCCTTCATACAAACAGCTACATTTGGCAGAGCTTCATAAAAGGTTTGGTTCAAACATGTTCAGTCTGTGTTTGTGCGTGCGTCTATGCGTGTGGCTGTTTGAACAACAATGAAATATCATTACAACGCTGTCAATTAGCCTCCATTGACTCCATCTCCCTTTCTGTCTCAACGGTGTTCAGGTGTTCAGGCCGCGTACGCCTCCAGAGGCCATCGCCCTGTGTTCTCGCCTGCTAGAGTACACGCCCACGGCCCGCCTCACCCCTCTAGAGGCCTGCGCACACTCCTTCTTCGACGAGCTGCGTGACCCCAACGTCAAACTGCCCAACGGGAGGGAGAAGCCCTCCCTCTTTAACTTCACTACCCAGGGTACGCACACAGCACCATGAACACGTACGCACAGGAAGGAATACCATTTAAAGGACTCACAGTTATAGTCAAAGCCTGACTCAGCCAACGTTTACATTTAGTGATGTTCTTTATGCGGTCAATGTGTTACTTTCATTGTAAAATGTACGCTGACATCCGGTTTGTGTCAGCCTTCTCCTGTGAAACAGTGTTGGGACATTGTATGATAACTTGCATTCACCTCTATCCTCCTTGTTACATGCCACTATGTGTCTGTTACCCATAAGTTACAGGTAGCCATTTAAAAAAATGACACAGCAACATATCTCATTCTGTCTTTTTCAGAGTTATCCAGTAACCCCTCTTTGGCCTCCATACTGATTCCTGCCCATGCACGTAGCCAGGCTGCTGCCTCTACCCCAACCAACGCCTCTGCCACCACAGGTTAGGCCAGCACCTTCTCCTTCTCCAGCCTCCTAATGTCTGTGGCTATTAGGAGTTTCAAAACCCTGGGTTAAGCAGATTGGAAATTATGCTGAATGTTGATGTATCTTAATATCACATGGAAAATGCTCCTATGCAAGTTTTGTTGCTGATTTACCCAACATCCTGTCAGTGACTGAGCTCAGCAGGGCTGTATGTTCCCAGTCTGCTGTGAGGCTGCTGTAAATCAACTAATGAACACATACTTACTTCACGCTCTCATCGTGTCTCCTAACATCATCGCTTCTTCCTGTCCACAGATGGTAGCAGCACAGAGCGAGGTCCTAGCACCACCACCGCCTCTGCCTCGGCCTCAAACTCCACCTCCTGAGCCCATATACTCCCCGCCCCGCCCCGGTCTCAGCCCCAGCCCATGGCCTCTCCATTGCCCCGGCCAGGGGGTGAGCTCTGCTCAGCTCTGCTCTGCCCTGCTCCCCTCCCTGATGGCAGCGGAGTGATGCTGACGCAGTCTGGGTTCAACAGCTAGACAACAGCTCTACATGACCATGGCCACAAACCAAGCATCCCTTATCTGCCTCTTTTGTCCCCACCCGGCCCCTCCTCCAGCTGTTTGAACTCTACTCCATCCTCCATCAAAGACGTCTCTCCGTGCTCTTTCAGCGGGGAAGCAATGCGCAGGGCCAACAGTGTTGTCGACTGTACTATTGATAAAAGTACACTGTACATGTATACACAATGCTAGCCTGCTAATGTTTGTAAGAGGACAATCTGTAGAAAAAGTCCTAAGCTGTTCCCCTCAGCCCTGTCCCTGACTCCTGTTGTCCCCCCCTGCATCGTTCCATTTTTATGCATCCTCATCTTATGACCTCTGACCCCTGTTGTCCCCCCCCCCCCCCCCCCTTGGTTTCTCCTGTAGTGCATGGCCTGAGTATGGTTAGGATCACCTGGTGGTTGCAGCGCTCTCACTTTTCACCTCCACTTCAGCAGACAAGGCATGAGGTTCACGCACACGTATACACACAGACACACTCAAGGAACACACATGCGTATACACACACACACACACACCACACACGGATGCATGACGGTCCTGATGTATGTGGAAAAGCTGCAGTCCACTTGCCAGGATAATGTTTGGACAGTTTTTTTGTTTGTTTGTTGTTGTTTTTTTTTGCCTGGAGTTGTTTTTAAATGGTTAGCAAGCTGTTTTATGACCTTGTTTTTAATTTTTGTTTTGTACTCCAGGTCGGATGTGTTTGGATTGCCATGTGCGATGGATGTGACATGTATTCGGTCCTGTGTGCTTGTATAATATATACATACAATACAAAACAAACATGCATACATACACAGTTTATATATTACTTTTCCTTATGTATAAAAAGTATATATAGATATATGTATATTAACTACAATGGTTCAGAAATCATTTATGGTGAGCTCTTATCTGGCAGAGCAGTGGCAATATTTGCTGCTGTTTAAAGACAATAGATTTAGATATGGTGTTTTTTTTTTTTTGTTTTGTTTTGGGGTTTTTTTTTTCTCTTTTTTTTTTTTGTTGCTGGAGTGTGATTAGATTCCAGCAGTCACTCCCCTGTTCTTCTGTGTTGTCTGTATTAAGGCTGTAGATGGGCACAACTCTACTCCACGTCTTCGTACCGACTCTGTCTGTAACAGTGTTTCTGTGACAGTGCAGCGTCTAGACAAACATTTTCCACTCTCCGTGAAGAATTCAAGATGTTTCTGAACACCTTTCTTTCCTCTACCCTTTGAGAAGTCTCCGCGGTGGTCCTCAGCTCACCTCTGACTTCCACGTGTTGTGACCACTGACTGAAGTGTTAGCCTAGTGTTCTTTCTTCTCCACCTGCTGCACATAGAGCTACTCGGTACAGTCTGTCGAAGCGTCTTATTTACAGAGAATACTCACTACATTTTAGACAAATGAAAAGAAAAGAAAAAAAGCTGAATTTGTATATACAGTATAAATGCTCCTCACCAAAATTCTGACTTGTATGACTTGTATGTTGTTTTTTATGTTATGTTGTTATGTTGATTATTTTTTCCATGTTGTGTTCAAGGTATGTATATATGCAGACCCATGTACTGTTTATGAGCAAAAACAAAGATGAAAAGGGTAGGAAAGAAATAATAATAATAATTTAAAAAAAGCTAAAAAAAAAAAAACAGAATCAGGGCAAAACTGATGTTGTTTATGGATATTGTAGATGAGGATGATCAGCTTTATCCAGCCATATGTTCAATCTTACCTGTACAGTACAGTAGATGACAGCTGTATTATTGTAACAAGAACTAGTCATGTATAGTGTAACTATAGTTTGGAGTGCCTTTGCTTTCATACACCTTCGCCCTCCCACCTCCCCCACCCGCCTGTCCCTCACCCATCCCACGCCATCACCCACCAACCTCCACCCTGCCTGATATCGTGACTCTCCTTTTGGTGCTGTTGAATATCCTGCTATCCTGCAACAAACTCACACATGCACAAACACACAAACATGCACACACATGCTCTTCCACTCCCCCTTCCCTCTTACCCTTTTTCATTGCACAATTTATGTAATATACAGACATTGTGAGGATATGTTCCTTTACTGATGATAAGAGTAGACACGTGTTTATTTTAATAGATGTTTTATCTTGGACACACAATTGCGCACACAAACATGTAAACCACAGTCCTAGTTTGGCATGATGGGGGTGGATGGGGGTGGATGGGGGGGGGGGGGGGTTGTGGATGGCAGCAGGAGTTTAAAAAGAAAGGCCTCATATACTGTATATATAAAATACAGTACAGTTTCTGTATTACTTAGTGTTGGTTCTGTTACCAAAACCAAACTATGATGTAGTTGCGATGAGCCATCCTCAGAGGCAATAATGTCTTCTGGCTCTCTCTCTCTCTCTCTCTCTCTGGATATTTTGTTGTTTCTCTGTCCTCTTGCTTGTTTCTACTTCCTGTCTGCATATTTTGTGGGGGGGGGGGGATTCAGTAGCACCTAAAGGGGTTGAGTCATGTAGCCTTTCTGCTGTCTTCTGCTTGCTGTAATTTTGCATTCATGAACGTGTCGCTACCCTCCACCAGAAAGTCTGACCACTTCTCCCTGCCCCTGACTCCAGTTCAATAAAAACACCACAAAAGTTACCAAAAAAGAAGATGAGTGTGAATACATACCAGTATATTCAACTGGTATATATGCTAGATAAATATGCTAACTTGGTTCCGCTGGGGTAAAAGAAAAAAACAGAAAATACTACAAACATCCAGTATAACAGTACTACTACTTGAATGCCTCCATTTGTGACTGAAATTTTTATTTCATTTGTTTTTTTTTTGTTTTTCTTTTGTTCTGTGAAGGTATGCTAAATGTGCGCCTCTGTAAATACTCCCTCTGCGTGCTCTGAGGAATAGTTCCCTGGTACTGTAATTTGCATTAAATAAAGAGTAGGATAGCCTGGAAATGATAAAAATGATTTGTCTGTTACATCATTTTTAGTGAGTGTGTCTGTCTCTGTAAAAATTGTCTTTTTAAATTAACTTCGTGAAGCAAATCTTCTGTCAAGTCCAATATGCCTGAAGCCACTCTGAGCACAGTAGATGTAACATAATCAAATGCTCACATTTGTTCACACTCCCTGACACATCACCTCTGGAGACCTATAAATACTAAAACTGACTACATAAGATCTGACATAGTTCGCTCTTGTAGCAGTTTAAAGGAATTACGTTTTTTAAAGGTTACTGAGCATTAAACGCTTTTATTTTAAGTTTCTAAGTTACATTTTATTTGACTAAAAGTTATGCCTATTCTGCAGGGTTTTAGTTCCAGGTTATCCTTTGTGTAAGTACAACCACAGGGGGGCGCTGTTTTCCTGTGCTTCATGACCCTGAGAGCACCACCATACACTGCTCTCTAAGCAGCACTTAGTTTTATCTAAAATAAGCACTGAAAATGTTTGTTTTACAGAATTAAAATACAAAACTAAAGACATGAAGTAACAACACAGCTCTTCCCCATTCTCTGAAAAATACACAGAGGTGGCCCAAAGTGTTTGAGGTGACCATAAACATATGTCTGTATTAGAAATCATTGCAGGGGTTTTTACTGACCACCTCCATTATGAGAGTCGAGATGTCATTAGGCTGGATGTCCTGGATCTGCAGAGCCTGCTTCCTTGAACTCGTTCATTGTTCTCAGGCCATCAGTTTGGGGAACAGCAGGCTGCAGTAACAGAGGAAACAATGGCAGATCTGCATTTTTAAGGTTTCAGCCTGAACGAACAGAATAGAACAGAACAGAATCACTGACTGTTTTTCTGGGCCTGTTCTCCTACAATCAATCCAGGTTTTTAGTGTCAGTGCCAAATCTTCATGAAGCTTGTCAATCAAACTGTTGCTGAACACCTGTGAGATCCAACACAAGATTTGCTGAACAAATCTCTACTTATCCAAAGAACTTGAACCTGAAGACATTTGAAAATAAATTTTTATGACTGGCTGGATACGAATGCAAACTGTGCCTGAGGTTTAAATATTTAAAGAGCTGATAAATGATTTATTAGAAAGGACTGGAATGGACTGATGGTGTTACCTGGAGAAAACGGGGACATGGCCTGCAGGAGGACATACTCTTCCTCCTGCAGACCCACTTTGCGTAGCGTGTGGTGGGATTTGAACAGAGGCTCCAACAAGAGTGACTGGAAATCTCGCTACAAAACACAGGAGAGCAAAGCTTTCACTGTGAAACAGGAAATGTGGAAATGCCTCAATGAATTATTGTACTGAAAATTTTTTTATAATAAATTGTAACACAAATGTATGTTGTGCTAAATTTCCATTTTAGGTTTTTAAAACTACTTCTCTCTTCATTCCAGCCTTTTTTGAAAACTATTTATGTTGTCTATTCATATTAATAGCCTGCAGCCTTATTAATGTTAATAGGGAATTTAGATATATTTAAGGAAGGTGTGTACACAATAACAAAATAATTGTTATTCACAAAAGTCATGTATCAAAGCATTAAACTAAGTGTAGCTGTAGCTGGGCTTCAAAACACTTTATAGTCACATCGCTGTCATCATAACTTATTTCTTTTAAAATAAAGATTTTAAAAAACTTATGTAAATTGAACTGCACAAGATCCCTCCTATACCATCAGTAATTTCTTCGGGTAAATTTGCATAAAAAAATGAGCATCATTCCTACTGTTACATGAAGTTCCACACAGTTTACACACTGACCTAGACTGGACTATTAAACTGTTATGTTATCTGAATTAACAGCTAATCCAAAGTATCCTGTAGACTTTTTGGAGGATCAGCAGTAATGCAGTCAGTCTGTCAGCTGAATGCATACAGTAGCAGACAGGAGCTGACAACATTCTGGTGAACGTTCCTCCAGGAGTTGCGTTTCATGCAAGAACTTGCAACAATAAGAGGTCTGACAGAAAGCCATACTGATGGCATTACACGTCTGCAGACTCACAAAAAAAAACATGAAATTGCATTCATATCAGTGTTTCGGATCCTCACATATCACCTGAAAAGGTGCAAGGCAAACAGAAAGCTGCATACAGCAGGTGTGAAACCAAAGTGACCCCTTCAAAAGTTTTTTGTTTTTTTTTTTCAAGTTCATGTGGGAACTGAAATGTCTTGTGCAGGCACTGTTTTTTTGTCAGATGAGCTACGTCTGTTAGTCAGAAGTGCTGGATGTGTCCAAGGCTCCTTCGGTTTATGTAACTCACACACTGTCATCTATAGCCTGGATTCCATACAGGATTATGTACAGAGCATGGTGGTTTTATGTGTTGCTGCTTCTTTAGTCAACATCTGATCACATGGAAATAACAACATTGGGAAAGTGACCAAATGTTATTTTATTATTTCCAATCTACCTCAGGCAACAATTACTGAATGTGTTTTGTAATAATTAAACTTGATTATAATAACTGTTGCACGGTGCGACTTGCCCAAACTTCAGGAAATGCCACAATTATTGTCTGTCTAAATGCAGTTGTCAGAGATTAGTATTATCAAAATCAAAATTAAAAAGAATAAACTGTAGTTTCTGGAAGTATATTTTTTAACTGTGTGTTTGCTCATCTGTGCATTTTCACATAGTGTAGGAGAAATGACCAAAAGCCTATTTCTCTGAATATTAAGACATATTTGTGTGTCTCACCTCGTACAGCATCATCTATGAAGTATGGAATATGGCCACATTCCCAAATGCTTGTTATCTCATTGAACACCATGTTGATCCAGATTTGCATAAATTCAAAGGTGGCTCCTTTTAATAGAGCAATGTGGTCCCCCATGGTGAGAGACCTGTAAAAAAAACAAGAAACAGGTAAGACATTAGTCATAAAAATCATTACCTTTTGAGGCATATCTGATTATTCATTGAGAAGCACGTTTACCTGAAGTCCTCTAGACTTTTGGAGAAACTAATGATGTCATGGATCATGTAAGTGGTCAGGTCAGTAACATGTGGAAGAGCAGTAAAAACTATGCTTTTTTTTAAACTGCTTCTTCTTTGTTCTGTTGCTTTTCAACGGAGCCAGATAAACTGGTGGAGGAGGAGGAGGAACAAAGAAGGTTGGCACATGAGGACGTTCTGGGGCCTGTGGGAGAACTAGTGCAGATGTTTGTGGGGCAGTTGGTCAGGGGGTCATGGGGTTTCCTTGTCGTCTGGTTGTACTCACAGGGAGGATGATTCTGTCCATTGGCTATCAAAAAAACAAAACAAAAAAGTCAGTCCTGCAAGTTCAGACAATGTGATGCGCTGATCAACCCTGTAAGACGCTTGCAGGCAGTCACGCACCCTAAAGCCACTAAAACTGGAAAATTCTGAGTCAAAGTGCGCTGGTGGCCACAGAGTAGCTCTTGAATGGTTTCTTTCTGCTGGGATGAAAGTTGTACTGAGGCATCAGGCATCTTCTTCTTGATTCAGATCCTCTTCTCCAGAACTTCCTGCTCAGACAGGGACATAAAAACATAAATCCATCATCTATAACAACTGATAAATCTATTATTTTTTGTACTATGTCTAGACTAGTAGGCCTAAATAATCAAATGATGAGCTCATCACAATGCCACACACTTAAGTAGGACTTAAAATTACAAATTTATATTTGCCTTAAAACAATAAGAGATGGTTAATTGTGTCTGGATGCTAGATCTTACTTTCTTTGTGCATGCCTATGGCCTGGCATTTACGGAGGCGACAGGCTTGACATGACTGTGGTTTTTTGGGGGGTTTTTTTTTTGGTTATATTGCATTTGTTCAGGAATGGACAGTGGAGCTCTCTTTCTCTATGCACTAGCCTGCCTTCATGAGAAATTGAGAATAATGAAGAGAAAACTGAAAGTGAGACTGAAATGTATTCTGGGTGAATGTGTTTCAATTTGTGCTCTCAGTAGATAATGCCACACTGGCACCGTCGGAAATGTGAGGATGCCAAACCACACAGGTCAAAGCTACAGTGCTTCTGAATATGTTAATATGGAGCCCCAAGGGCAACATAGTGGAGCATTTAACAGCTGAAGGAGAAAATATTTTCCTGAGGTGTTGGTGATGACCAAAACAGAGCTAAAAGTGTTGGATATATAATTAAGCACACAAGCGATCCTTTCTGAGGGGCCCATGTATAAAGATATACAGAAACATCACGCTCACATGCTCTCATACCTACAGGCAAGTTTACACTCACCAATTAGCCTAAACATGAATGTCCTTAGACTGTGGGAGGACGCCATCTTACCCAGAGAGAACCATCAAAGATGGAACATGTGAATTGCACATAGAAAGGACCCAGAACCAGGACCTGCTCTCTATGAGGCAACAGAGCTAACCACTGCACCACCATGTCATCCTGGATTTTTGCAACCAATTATGAAGAAACCCACGAAACAACCACCAATTGCTTTTGTGAAGCTACTTTGTATATTTTCTTATATATTTAAATGTACATGAGTTACTAATAGATTTACAATATCCAATATGCTTTCCAACACATGAATTTTGATTGTGACAACTGATAAATTAAAGCCGCAGCTGCAGCTGATGAGGCGTGAGAGCACCTGAGGTAAACCTCACCCGAAGAAGCCTTTGCAGCCTTCACATGTCAAGGCATTGAAGTGATAGCCTTTGGCCTGGTCACCACAGACACCACAGGCTGTGGGCTCTTCGTCTGACGTCTTCTCTTCCTCATCCTCTTCATCCTCTTCACTTTGCCTGCTCGGTTCCTCACAGATTTCTTCTGCTCCGGGGGCCCTCTCGCTCATTCCCACCTAAAGACTGCAATATACATTTTAGTATCATTAACTTCATACTAAATAATTTCAAGTTGTAACCATCAAAACATCCAAACACGTAAGACCAAACTCCCGCCCACCGCTTCCAGAAAAAATTGTTACAGTTTTTGTTATAATGAATTCATAGCAGACATACATTGTGCAGTCCTGAGCTATGATGCTCTTGCCTTTAAATATGATAAAACAATGACATTTTAGCAGAATCATTGTCTTCCAAATTACTTTTAAATAAACTTTTACAATAATTTGAGTCTATTAAGAGCCTTTCACTTTATCCAAACCCCGAGGCTACATGGTCACAGTGAGGAAGCCTTTCAAATTCCATCAATAAATACTAAATAACAGCAGGTGGCTGCTGGAAACTGCAGTATTGAACATGGCATTTATCTATAGTACTCAGCAGCAGTGCACTAACACTTCATTATGAAGTTGTCTCATGCTTTCCATTTGGACTTTTAGGGTTTTATATATACTATGATACAATGGCATGATGGCAAAAAGGATTTTAAAGAATCATTCGAAGAATTTGAAGTTTTACACCCTAAAAACAAGCTTTTAAAAAAATGTAACTGTGAAATGCTAAGACAAAAAAGTATGTCCATGGACCTTCAGTAACCGTTTGAAAGACATCGATTCACAAGCAACTTGTAAACCTTATCTGCGCCTGCTGACTTCTCAATATAGATCACTTTTTTATTAAAAAAAAAAAAAAAAAGGCTAACTTTATTTCAACACCTGTCATTCCAGCGTTCCTCCTTCACCTGGTTAAAGGTCGAGTTTAGATCAAACCATGATCGAGATTATTCAACTCACTGATTTGGTGATTCCAGATGCCCAAACATCTGTATTTAGTCCACACGGTGTCCCCTCACATCTGACAATCCGGGCGGATTCGCTGATTCACTAAACACTCAAAAACGAGCCTGACATGACTCCTCCCTGCTGTTGGGCTTGTTGTGACACGGGCTGGCTGATGCGTGCATGCGCCTCTGCAGCGCGCAGGAGGGCGGGGTTAGACGTCCAGCACCGCCCACCAGATTATAACCTGATGTTTCAGTGACCCCTCCTGACCTCGACAAACCCCAGGCGATGACGTAGTGGAGTAGATGGTCTCATAACATAATTTTTTCTAAATTTAATCTCTGAGAACAACACTTCTTTCACAAATAAGCACAGAGTTAAAATTGATCAATTGATTAATGGAAGATTGTCAGAGATGTGAGCAATGAAGAACTGGTAAGTAACAGATTTTCCTCTGCGTCACTAAATCACTAAGCAAACCAATCGGCTACTCAGTTAGAGATCTGTTCAGTAAAATAAGAAACAAATGAACTCCATTGGACCAAGTATGTAAGTAGTAATAATCAAACGGCTACAACTAACCTCTGAGCCACAATAATGATAGTGACACATTAACTTGAATAATATGAACGAGCAACAAAGACATACTGCAACTCAGTACACTTTTTTCATATATTTAGTCCTTTCTTTCTTCCTTCCTTCACTCAGTTTGATGGTGGTGCTGCTCCGGCTGATTTTGGCTGATCATCTCCTTAAGGACGTGGTTGGAAGCTTTTTCGGAGGGACAGGTTGACTGTGAGGTACCAGGAGTACTAGGAAGCATCCCAGAATGCTCTGCAGTCCCATGAATGATACTGTGAGCTGCTTGCAAGTGTCGACGCTGCCTTTTGTGCACTGGGAGAGAGAAATCACAAGGTCAAATCAATATTTTCTGCCTTTTCATTTCGTTCATTTCTAATCACTGCTTGGCATATCATCTCTAATAGATGTTTTTACATTTTCTCAGCATTAAAAAAACTTTGGTAAGGTGGAAACAGACCTCTTTGCCTTACATGTATCTTCTCCACTTCTGGGATAAGGAAGCTGTACACCAACTCCGACACAATCTCCTCCGACTGAAGATTGTTCCGGCTACTTACACACATAAAAATGATATTTGTTTGTCATGATGGTTTTGAATTTCTGGATACAAGGCATCAGCAGATATGAAGGTGTATAACCATTCTTCCATGGCGTAAGCAATGTCGTTGATCTCCATTGCTCTCCTGTGGATCTCCTCTCTGGCCACACGGTCGGCTGTCTGCTCCATGGCATCCAAGATGATGTCCTCTAAATACAAATCCACTGTTGCCTGGTGTACCTGCACCACCTGTGACAAAGTGTTGAGGATATGCACATGCATAATCAAGATTAAATTATGTGCACATCCTGCAAATAAATATTACTCTAATAACAGATACCTTTACATACACCAAAAAAACATGCACACACTTGTCTGAAGATCTCATCTTCTTCTCTGCGCCTGCGCTCCTCGACCTGTCTCCTTCCACTCTCCTCAGCTTCTCGAAGGCGACGGTCTCTCTCTGCCATCATTGCAAAGGCATGGATCCTGCGCTCTTCCTGTAGACGGATCAGCTCCTTTGACAAGGTGTCAAATACGTGGTCAAGCTCTGTACCTACCATCCTTGCCTGAGAGGCCTCCTCTTGAGAGGCCTGGGAGGGGAGAGAGAGAAGGAAAAATTAGACTCCAAAAGGCATTAGTATTTTTAAAAAACTTGTATGTAAACGTGTCTCTTTCACCATGTGCCTAAGTTTGTCTCTCTGTTTTTTCAAGGCGATTGTAAGCTCTTTGTCAGCTTTCTGTAGGTCCTCCTCCTCCTTCTGCAGGGCGTGGACAGTCCTCAGTTCCTGGATGAGCTCTAAATGGTTCTCCTTGCCTTTAAACATCTGCATAATGGCAGACAGAAGTAAATACACAACTTAAAACACATCTCTTAACACCAACAATGCTGATAGTATTTTAACAAATGTGCACATAAACAATCACACACAAATACATACACAGAAACACAGATACACACACACACACACACACACACACACACACACACACACACATACATACACACGCTTGTGCCTGCAGATGTGTTCAGACCTCGCATTGGATACTTCTTCCTCTCAGCAGTTTCTGCAAGTGAATCACTGCAAGCTCTCGCTCCTCATCCCCCTAATGAGAGACATAAATTACTATCGAATAGGAGTTTTTTATATGTGTAGGATGAACAAGGTCGGTGTCGATTACATCCACAGACATTAGCTGACCTCCGGTGGCCCCTCCACTTTGGGAGTGAGAGGATGAGGTTCAGGCTTCGCCTTTTTGACCAGATAGCGCAGGGGCTTCTTTGGTACAGTCAGGCTCTCCTGCTCCCTCAGGGCCTGAGGAGCCACAATTTTTAATTAACATGTACCTAGATACTAAGTGGTATGCTTAATCAAAATATGTCTTCATGCCTACCTTGTATTTCTTCATGAGCTCAGCCGCTCTGCTCACAGGAGGAATTAGCCTTTCCTTGATGACATTGACCTTGGGTTTGGGTGTTTTCATCCATGGCTTAAGAACTGAGGCAGAGAGCCCTGCCTCCAGCTCTTGCAAACCTGTGAGTGACAGAAAAACAATAAAGGAATTGTCTGAGGTGCTATTGTAGAAATGACATGTAGAATTCTATTAAAAAAGCATTTCTGACCTTCATATGTGTCTAAGTAGTTGATTTTTAACTCATTGTGATAGGATCTCCTGCTGAATGTGTCTCTGTGGCTCTGAGGAGCATATTTTTGAGAATCTCTGTAGTCAAGGCCAAGTCGTTCCAGTTTCCTCTCCTCATTTCTTTTCTTAGCTTCCAGTTTTCTCACTGCTACAGTCATAATAAAAATAAATAAATAAATGATGACTGGGAATGAAACAAAGAAATGAATAATATGTTCATAATAATTATATTGGATATCATAGTGCATAGTCAGTGGTTCTCTTACATCTTAAGTATTCATTTTGGAGCTTTTGCTGCTTGGTCTCCTTGTCTTTTTGGAGTTTAGAATATATTTGGTGGAGTTTCCCATTTGTGACTTCTTTCTGGGCCTCATCCCTCTGCTTCAGCAGGTCCTTCAGCACCGCAAGACGGGTCTCTTGCAACCTGACCACCACCCACCAGAAAAAAATATTGCAGAAGGCAGGTTTTTAATGGTAGAGACAGCAGGACCATGAGGGGCTGGAGTTAGATCTAAACCAATTCAAAGTTGTGTGCCAGCATGTATTATGTTAAATTTCTAGTAACAAATTCTTTCACCAAGAGGGGGCAGTGGAAACAAACTATGAACACAAGAGTCACACTGAGTGTACAGTAAATGATGCTCATGAGACTTGTGACATTGAAACAGTAAAGAAGCACCTGAAATATCAAAACACTAAGCTGTAAGATGCTAAAAGGTTCATTATAGCTGAGGATAACTGCAATATCTACTGGTAATTTACTTTGGCTTCACTGCGTTGGGTTTTTTTTAAAAAGGATGTGTACATTTTCAACAATTCCAACTTTAGTGTCCCCAGTGGTAGTATCAGAAAAGAGAGCCACTGTCCGTTTGCTTTATTAGACTTGAGAGAGGAGATGGTTTTAAGATATCTCTTCCCCAAATGATGAGCAAACAGGTAGGTTAAACATGTACCACACTAAACCAAAAACATCTATGGTTGGTAGTAGTTTACTTAAGAAATAAGTCAATCTTAACAAATAAGATTGAGGTAGAACCACTATGCCACTCACTTCTGGATTTCTCCTTCTCTGAAAGCCCACTCTTTGGCTTCCATCTCCTCCATCATGCGCCTCCTCTTGTCAAGCTGGCTGAGGTCACCCAGTGGAGGAAGACTGGCCTCCCAAGCTAGTTTGGCACGTGCCCGCACAATCATTTCCACTTCTGGCAGGCCTGCAGGCAGACCGTGACCTGAGAGGAATTATCATCGGAGGGTTTAGATGTTTAGGTGAGAGCACTAATAAGAGAGGTAATTATATAGTATAGTGTATAACTTGGGAATCTGAACAGCTGCTTTTGTACCCCAAGTCAAAGCTGCCAGTTTCAGGAGCTCTGATGGAGTTGCCCCAGGTTGTATCACATACTCAGGGCTATATGGATCAGTCTGTGTTTCACTTTCCCTGTAGTCTGTCTGGATCCCGACAGTGCGGTGGGTGGGCTGTTGTTCAGCATTCTGTCCACTGGTCATTACAAAGTCTTCTCTGAGGTGACAAAATGACAAGTTACACTCTCATGCAGTTAAAAGGACACAGAAGACATATCTGATTCATTTATGGAGCCTGTTGAACTTACTTTGGAAGATCATAAATCACATCTGGGGGAATTTGCTGTGCGAAGGGAATCAGAGGGCTATAGGAAACAGAGTGGAACACTATCAAAAACTAAGTGAGTTTTTACAACAAATGTGAGCAATATGGTACTTGTGTTTTGTAAACTGCCCCAGCATGAAGTAGTGTAACTGTATGATTTTATTCTGCCATGTTCACAGCTTCAGATTGTAGGCTCAAACCGTTTAAAGTATTTCCAGCGATCAGCTCCAGTCACACAACACTCTTCCCTTTGGGGAAAAACTCTGTCAAGAAAATGATTAAGAATTATATCCACAAATGAATAAATGTCCCAATGAGACTTTTTTTTGCTTTTTTGTAATGAGTAACAATGAAAATGCAACACAAAAGCTCCTTTTTCTCTTTAAAATGCATTGACTTTACCCAGCCAGCTGCTGCAGTGCCTCTCTGCTCTGCTCTGTGTGGCCTCGCCACCCACGATCAATAGATACAGGCACTGGGTCTGTATGGTCCAGATGAACAGTATACCGCGGGTAGTGAGGCAGGCTACTGAACATAGACCCAAACTCTGGCACCCTCCTCTGATTAAGAGAACCATAATTTCTGTCAGCAACAGCATTTTACTGTCAGCCTATTTCTCTTTTTACTTGTGTAAACACCATCATCCAAGAAACAATATGGGTTTTGCATCTATAGTGTGACTAAAGAATACTTCTGGGAACAAATGTACACTACCAGTCAAAAGTTTGGACACACTTTCCTATTAATTTGAATGACAAAGTGTGTGCAAACTTTTGACTGGTAGTGTACCTGGAAGAGAGGTGAACAAAAAAGTGGCTAAATTTTGATTTGGTTATCTTCACTGATAAAGACGCTAAATATAGTATAACATAAACTAATTTAACCATAAAATACGATATTCCTCACTTTTTTAAAAATCTAATTATGTTTGCATTCTGAGGAACTATTTATTGGATTAACATTACTATTACACCAAATATGTTGTGTTACTGAGCGAAAAATGACAGTCACTGATTTAGTACTAAGATAGCCATGAGAAAATGACACTCATTACAGCACCATGCTAGATCATACTCAGTGGAAACACAACTCACGAGTCGGTCTTTGTTGGTATAGGCCTTGAGGGTGGACCTGGCGTGGTCTGCCTCCGATGAGACGGTGTAAACCGGATCTGGAGCGACAGGTTAACCGATCAGTGCGACAGGTAAGCTAACACGCTTTCAAAGCTAGCCAGCCTGAAGGTACGTTTACTCACCGTACAGGTAGTCATAAACCCGCTGACGCCTAACAACTCTATCGCCATGATTTTTCTCGGTGATAGTGTGAGTTACAGATACGCTCATTTTCGTATCACAGAATATAAACCGTCTTTTGTCCCTTCATGAATCTCTGAAGCAGATACCTTTGCGGAATCTAACAATGTAACCATGGTTACGGTAAACTTTGAGTATGAAAGTGGGAGGGTCATGCAGAAAAGCTAAACTAAAAATAAATGACAACAAATCTTTACATCTCAATAAATTCATTGCAAAATGTCTGATTCTTTTATTGCAAAGTTAAAGATAGATTAACAGAAACTTGACAAAACAACCAGCTGTTCGTATCAGGTCCATTTCGCCTTGTAGGTCAACGGTAGAGGAATTGAATCTATGACGTAGAAACAGCAGCTGAGGCTCATGGGTATTGTAGTATTACTAGCCATTCTTGCTCCAAAAAATGTTGATATTTTAATGTCAAGGAGAAGGAAAATTTCAAATGAGAATTTAGGTGGCTATCATGTCAGTAACCTTTATGTGATAGTGAGATAAAAAAGTTAAAAAAAATATAAGTAATAATATGGTCAGAAAATTAACAGTAGTTAGAGAACTTGACGTTCAAAGCAATATTTGTTTTCAGTTAGCACTTTATTTTACTTAGAGGCTAAACATTAATGTTATTGCTGGAGGCCATTAATCAATACAATAATCTCAGTCATGGTGGCCTATCACTTACTACATTTAAAGAAAAATTTAAAACAGCCTTCATAAAATTAGAACACTGTCACATATTCTCCCATAACTTTTTGCTCTTGAATAATGATGATAATAATAATAATAATAATAATAAACAGTCTACAAGAGCCAAGAGCATCTAAAAATTCAACTATAAATACATTCTGAAATCTGTAGTTTTGTAGTGAAGATATGTTGAAAATTATGAAATTTTATTTGTCATTAAATATTTAAATGAAGACATATTAATCTGTTTGCTTCATACACCACATTCTTTGTGTTGCCCTTTAGAACATACTTTTTGCATAGCTAAAAGGCTGATTTTCACATAAACAGGAAGTCTGTGTTATCAAGGGGAAACGGGTAAACTGACATTCTTCCATCAACAGACATACACAAACCCTCTATCTTCGTAAAGACGCTCACTTACGGATTGTGTTCCTTAGACCCTTACTCTGACCTCAACCTTCACAAGATATGAAACTAAACTCAGACTTAACTCATACAGTAGCTAGCCACACATAGACACACGTATACTGAACAAATGTGACAGAGAGTAATTTTCTTCTTTAAATCTTAAACCTATCAGCCCATCCTATATTTGGGAACTGCTGACCAAGGCAACATTACTTCACAGCTGGAAGATTTTGCGAGTGTATGGTTCCTTCATTTGAAGTGTGCCAACTCACAGTCAGCTGGACTTCTGTCATCTTTTCAACAAACACGGTCTAATATTAGAGACCAAAAAAGAAGAAGGAGTCTTTTGTCTTGTGCCTGGTTATGACCTAATTTGCTGTGGATATGACTTCCTCACATTAGTGCACTCACTATGAGGAGCAAATCAGATGAATTCCACATCTGCATTAAATGTTTATTATTATTTTTCTGCACCATACACTGACAGAGGGAGACTCAAGACTAGAAAACAAAAGAATATGTACATATGCTTCATCCGTTTGTGGTCTGTTATGATGCATTCACTGATATCAAGATGTCTTACCAAATCTATTAGGCCTACTCTATAGAGTCTAACCACATATGCATGGTAGTGACCAAATATGCTACTGACAGTTAATCTCAGATGTGCAAACTGAGGAATGGTGTCAGTTGTAATGCCTGCAACCACGATAAAACTTCATAAACCCCTTAAACAGTAAAACACCAACCCACAGTCACCAGCTTGCATCAATTTATGCTTTCTCAGCATGAAATATTGCCACTGAAGTTTGCACACACACTTAGTTTGTTAGTTCCAATGTAGCATTTTTTTTGCAGGTTAATAAAATAACCATGAAATAAATAATACCTTCATGGAAGCTGTAATACTTTTAACTATAACTATAAATTTAACTTTTTCAGGGAAAATTGATGAAAATTTATTTTTAAATTTTAAATTTTTTTATTGTTTATGGTTACATTTTATTGTGTCACACAAAGACATGTTTCTCATATTTTACCTGCTTAATTTATATGAACGAAAATGAACTAAATGTTGAAATGTATGTCACTACCATGCAAAATGATGCAACAAAACCGCAAACTACAGCCCTCAAACTGTCTAGAGGAAATGAATATCTGGTTTCAACAAAAGCTGAACTTTTCAAGCTTCAAGGAGATCAGATTTCTTTCAGGACTGTTTTAACAGGAATTAGTTTTGTCCACCCAAAGTAGGATGACACTCATGCCGGGTGAAATTGCTGGGCGAACAAACTGATATGACACAAAAATGAACGGTGGATGTGCACTTAAACACAAGAGCATGTAGGAGGAGCACAACGTTTTCATAGTCCTTTGATTTTAATGCGTTCACACTTTACACAGCCCACTTTATACTGCTGCAGCTTGGCATATGAATACATGCTGCAGTGTGTGATCATATGATTGCCAAGAAAGGAAACAGGTTTTTTGACTTATCAGACGACATCCTGCGCATTGTGGTGAACGCAGATGTTCAAGTGGAAATTGGTTTGGAAAGGGAAAGAAGTAAAAATGAGGGAGGGATGTTTCAAGTCACGTGCTCTTCATTTATTTGTCATGGCTGGTGACAAGGATTTTCAGTTTATGTGGATAGGTAAAGAGACATAGACATGCTTTGTTCAACCTCCAAGCTTTAAGGGCATATAAAAAGAAAGTGAAATTGCATAAGGAGTTTACATGGACTAATGAGTTTAGGCCAGGCGCTTTTCTGACCCATGAAAGAGGCCCTGGAGTGGCAACTTAACAGACCAACCTGGTTACAACTGAAAACGAGGGACACGATGTGGATTTATGTCGCGATGATCTTTGTGGTATCTGGAGCTTGGAGCCTGGAAACAGGTTTGAACATATTAACTTTAGTCTTAATGAGTGATATTTTTAAACATTTTCTAGAAAATACAGAATTTAGATACAAATGTGGCTTTTTAGAGATGGATATACCCTCGACAAAGATGACTCCATATATGGTTGATCTCCTGGCAGACAGTATTGTACACGCTAATATATATTTCTTATATTCTACGAACATATAATTTGTGATTGCATGTATTCCTTTGTCATCTTTGACACGTTTTTAATATTTAGGGTAGCAGTCAACTGTAACTGTAAGAGGTGTGACTCACTGTGTAGACAGTCAGTGGAAAGAACATGTACAGAGGTGGGATGTTGCTGCAACTGATATGGAAGGAAAATGTTCCATAGCAGGTGTATGAAGAAATGCTGCCTTAATTTACGAATCAACAATCAGGGTCTAGACCATAAGTTTTGTCATGGGAATCTCGACTTTAGATCAAGGCTTTGCTTCACCGCAGGGTTTTTGACTAGTTAAGGAAAGACTGTGGTTTTACTGTCCCACCACACACACTTTAGTGTACACCTCAGATAAGACAGATGAAAGCAAGCCTAAGCCCCCCACAATAACAGAGAAGGTAAACACAAGTCAGCAAAACACCAAGATTCCATCTGAGGTGTTCTAAATAATATCGTGAGCGGGCTCTGTTGTTCAAGAGAAGTATACTAGAAATATGTCAATAACATTTCCTGTTATATAAGTTTAGGTTTTACTTTCAAAAGGTTGACTAGTCCTGTATGGTATTTTAAGTTTGTGAAACCTCACATTTTTCTACAACAGGAAATTGAACATTTTCCTCTACAACTTTTATTCAAACTTGTTGCAGTTTGGTGCTTATAATCACTTCACTTTACTTCTCAACCAACTAACATACTAACTAAACTAAATGACAAACAGCAGATAACTCATCACAGTTGTTGCTCTGCTGACTGAACACTTCTGAATCAATCACTGATTCCTGTTTGAAAGGAAAACTCACACTAACGTTTTAATTTCATTCACTATCATCTCCTTCAGGAACTAATAAAAGCACCTCTGTTATCCGCAGCACTTCTCTCCCTTTTAACGGTAAACTCATTTGACTATTTTCTTCTCAACATTCTGCTTCACTAAGCAAATTAAAATCAAATAAGTTAAAAGAGGGCACAGGAAGTTGAACAGAGCATGCATCTTTTTTCTATCCTCTTTCCCCATTGATTCTGATCTCAAACTGAGGATTTAAAAAAAAAAAAATCAAGAATGAGAAAATGCTTTGAAGAAATTTACTTCTGAGATAGAATTGTTCTGTAATTACTTTTGCTTGTTTTCCGAAACCATTTGAAATTATTACGAGGCAAAAGCGAATGACTCACTTGAAAAAAGTAATTACAAAACTTTTGTCATTCAGTAGATTGTAAAATACTTTTTAATAATTTCATTATTTGATAGTTATAAAATGTTTATTCCAGATATGGTTAGGAAGGTTTTCTCATGTGACAAATTTTGCTTAACATTATCATAAAATAAAATACATGTGTGATTTGTACTTATGTAACATTTATAAGTTTAGTTTATTAGTTTAGAATTTAAAAAAAATATATGTACATGTATAGTTTTGTTTTTGAATGCCCATGTCTAATAGATTACTTTTATATTTTTTTAGTGCATATGACATCAAGTGTATATTGTTTAATGACAGATTAAAGCCAAATAATTCAATCAGCACCATAACTGCAATACAATGTGAAAAAATAATGCAAATTATTCTTCTTTTTCAGTAACCAGAAATTTAGCTTTCAACCTGGGGAGTGATGTCAATCTGACTTGCAGTGACAAAACTTGGAATGAGACAATGTATGTTATATGGAATATACAAATGAACTACAAATCGTGCAAGATTGCCTTTAGTAATAATGGGGAAAAAGGCAAGGACTCCTGCAATGATGGCAAGTCAATCCAAAACACATCCAGGTCTCAGCCATACCTGCGAATCCCAAGCTTCTCAAATAAAGACATTGGCGCTTACATCTGTGAACTGGCTTACAAAGGGGGAGTGGAAAATTATGCGATCAACGTGTCTATGACAGGTACGATTTTTTATTCAAATTCAATTCCCTGAAATTGCACAAAAAATGAAGACAAAACCACATATTCTGGTTATTTCCAGATGCATGCATGACCACACAATTAAGGTTTTGAAATATCATCCTCTGACTGTCCTCTACTGCATTAATGGGGGTAATGGAAACTCATTTCTGCTGTTTTGAAAGGCCTTTAGTGTAAATGTGAAAAATCTCAAGCAGTATGCCTCTTTAATCCTGACGGCCCCCTTACTGAACGTAGTTCATCAACTTTACTGTTGACTGTAGAAATAATTTATATTTGCTGTAAAAAATGTTCATATTCTAAAAAAGTCAAACGTGGGCAAGCAAATTAAACTACTTTATCTGCAAGCTTAAGTCTTATTACCTGTGAAGTGCCAATTCATTTGCTAAACTGCCATGTCTAGAGTCAACAGAGGACCTCTATCCTACACAGATTGATGGCCTTGTGAATAGCACTTTGGCCTCACTGTGTTCAAATGTTGATTCTGTGGCTCCTTGGAAAAAGAATAAATGAAACAGAGGAGGTTGGCACCTTGGTATAGCCCTAAACTCTTTCTCGTAACATACAAAGTTCTTAATGACCAAGCTCCATCATATCTCAGAGAGCTAATACTTCCTTACTGTCCCAGGAGGTCACTCTGCTCTCTGGATGTAGGTTGACTTGTGGTTCCTAGAGTCTCAGAGAGTAAATCGGGAGGCAGATCTTTCAGCTATCAGGTTCCTCTTCTATGGAACCAACTCCCAGTATTGGCCCGGGGGGCGGACTGTGTCGCAGCTTTCAAGATCAGGCTTAAAACCTTTCTTTATGATCAAGCCTACAGTTAGAAAATTTAAGGTTTAATTACTCTTTTTCTTTTAGTTATGCTGCTTTAGGGCTACACTGCTGGGGGTTGCACTGAACACCTCTCCCTCTCCCTCTCTGTGGCTCTCTCTCTCTCTCTCTCTCTCTCTGTCCCCCATGCATGTACATTACATGTCTCTAACTTTGTCTCTTCCTGCAGTCTGTGTTTTGTCCCTCCTGTCCTCTTTCTTCCTGTCCCCGTCCTTCAGGTTCTGAATCATCTCTGCTCTGTGTTCCTGCTCAGTACCTTCTGCTGCAATAGTTACCTTTAGTTATCATTACACACTACTACTCATTCCCACTGTAACCTCTTCTTCTATCCTACTGCTAATATTTACTGGTGCACATTTAGAACTGCCAGGTTACAATCACTGTATGTTTTCTGTATGCTTTGTTTGTATTTTCCATGGCATCTTCTCTTCTGTTCTTGTTCTCTCTCCATCCCTCTACCGAGTCCCCCCCTTCACACTTGCTCTCACTGTCTCTGCTTCTATCTCTGCCCCCCTCCCTCCCTCTCTCAACCCAACCAGTCAAGGCAGATGGCTGCCTTCCCTGAGCCAGGTTCTGCCTGCCAACTGCTTGCTCTTGGAGGGATATGTTCTCTCTCTTTAACAACTCCATAAAGAGTTTGGTCTAGACCCGCTCTATTTGTTAAGTGCCTTGTTGGAACTTTGTTATGATTTGGTGCTATATAAATAAATTTGATTTGATTTGATATTTTTGGGGATTTGGGGAAGCTTTTCATATACTGTAAAATAAAAAAATAAAAAAATTGTTTGTTCTCCCAGCTTCTCCCAATTTTTCGGGCTGGCTGGAAGACAAGGACAATAAGGTTATTGCTGTGTGCAAAGCTGAAGGAGTGAAACCTGCTGCCAACATCAGTTGGAGTCATGGGGGAAATTCTGCATATGTGAATACAGTGCCCGAACCAGACGGATTAATGACAGTAGAAAGTCGTCTGGAGTTCACCAAGGGTATGGAGCCAAAGAACCTGGCCTGCTCTTTCAGAGACCCGTCCTGGGAAAAAGAGAAAATCCTGTTGCTAAATCCTGAAGGTCAGACACCAAGAGACAGAACACAGAAGTTCACACCAACCAACCACAGTAATAAGACAAGTAATTGATTTTAAATTTTGGACTAAGCTGTTTATTTCTGGTACCATTGCAAAGTATCAGTAATTTGAATGAAAACTTATTTATAGTTTCAATGGCTTCACTAAGTTAACATTACAACATTATGTGTTACAATATTAATCAAATACACACACACACCAGAAACAAACACTTAAAACAAAATAAAGCACTAAAATTAGAACAGGAACTGAATGGGAAGCTGGAACTGAGGAACATCTCTCTCCTTGTTGCAGGTTATACACCATGGCTGATATCTGCTATTGTTGTGGTAGTCATTGCATTTTTTATGGGATTGGCATTTTTTCTACATAAGAAGCTAAAGGTGTTGAGGTAAGTGTCATTAGATGAAAACAAATCATACAACTTTTTGTAAGTTTTTTTGTTTGTTTGTTTGTTTTTTGAGTCACTGGTTTGTGTGTCCACAGGCTATGCCAGCAGTCTGACATGTCATCATCCAAATCTCCAACGGTGGGAAATTTGTCCACATCTTCTTCTGAGTCTCATTGCTCTGTTTTTTTTAATGCCATGTTCATGACATTTCTCTTTTTTCTTATTTCAGACAGAGGATGTGGAGGAAGTTGAACCCTATGCTAGTTATGTTCAACGTGTGAACTCAATCTATAACTGATTTGCACATGCATCATTCAGACACATTTGTGCATCGTTCAATCTGAGAAACTGAAGGCATTGAAAGCTGAGAGGTATCGAGATAGTAGAGAAGAGTAAAACAACTTTTGAAATGAGAGGGAAGCGTCTTAATTCTTTCCTAAGGAACACTTAACTCATGGAACAGGGGATGCACCTAATGTCACACACTAGTTCCCATGCACAACAAATGCCGACCACAACTCGGTGTGGGTCTCAAAAAGAACATGACAATAAATGCAACTACTGCTAAAAGACATGACATGTAATTAGGTTGATTAGCTGCAGAGACAATGTTGCTTGAACAGATTTTTGCTGCAGTCATCTGGTAAGCGTGCCAAGCAGAGGACATGCATAATTCAATGACACACTTGCTTCAAGATAATAAGAGTTTGCTAAGGATTTATATGTTTTCATGTATTTCTAATTATGCATTTATTGAAAAAATCTGTTTAAACACATTGATATCATTCAGCTAGGCTATACAGAATTACTGAGAATATGGTAGCCTACTTTAGTAAATGTTAACAAATTCAAGGGTTGATCAGTTTGGATTTTCCTTTGGAGATTATTTGTCAACTAACAGTAGTGTGACGTTGTGAAGTCTGTTGTTATACATTGTTTTTAACCATGGTTAATATTTATTTATAATAATAAATGTTGAGCTCACGTTTGCATTCTTTTTAAAAACACAACAAAGACACAGCCGATACCTCACCATATGTTATGTTATTGATAATTATTGAAATTGAATCATTTCATTCTTCATATTCTTTTTTTTTCCCCTTTAGCTAGCTTCTTAAAGTGGTGTGTGCAACCCACTGGTGGCGCATAGAGATATGACAGGTGGGGCAAGACGAACTGAAGGAAATTGTCCTTTTCATGTCTATTCTTATTAATGCCTTTCTTTATTAACAACAAAGACCTTACATTCAAAACAAAACACCCAAACACAAAGAAAATAATCATTAATAACCTACATGTAGCCTAAATGAGCAGAGCATTAGACCGGGAGGAAAATTTTACTTGGAACCAAAGTGTAAAAATAATGTTTAATGTTGGCATGTTGATAGCAGTAGAACAATAAATAAAATTGGGATAGTGTGGCTATAACAGAACAAAATGGATCCATTTGTGACACGGACCACAAAAGTTGGTGATGGCTAAAAGATCATGTTACTTGAAGTTACTTTATTAAATTTGAAAATTTGAATCAGAGATTCACTGGTGTGTGGGGTACTGGAATAGAAAATGAAAAAGTGCACTCTTATGCCACCTACTGGTATCTAAAGTCAAAAGATTATTGCCTTGGTTTGTTTCAGATTTTTTCCAAAATATATTTGATTCATTCAATTAAGTAAATAAAATGATCAATAACACCACAAGGAATCAAGGCCATTTTACAGGGAGTTTCTGTACATCTCCACAACTTCACATGTATCCAGTCAAACATAATCAATCCTGTAGGTAAATACAAGCTAACACAAAAATATGTGTTTTCTTCACGCACGTATAAAACATTAAGCATATATCTTCTTAAACCTTAAATATGCATTTGTAGTATATTTAGGTGGTGTACAGTAGTTTTCAGGAGCGTTTGTTTAACATGGCAACATGCACAAATTGCACCCACAATTTGAGCACGTTGACGCGTCCACTGCATTTGTGCAACATTCAAATTTTACATTCAAATGTCAAGTGGTGCTGGTGAAGCCTGCCTGACACAGACTTAACTAAAACTACAGTCACGTTGGACCAAAGCTTTGGTTCTGCTTCGACAAAAATAGACTGCTGGTAGAGATCACACCTTTTTGCTGTACATATATATGTGCATTTATTTATGGCACAGTGGCTTTGAAAGTCAATCATGTTATAAGTAGCTACGGCGTTTGAAGAATCAGCTACTCTGAGAACATTTAAAATGTCTTGCCTAAAAGACAAAACAGTTTTCTTTGACTTGTTACTTCCTGATATGCTAATGTCAATGCGTATGAGGAACACAGACACCAAACTTCGCATTGTGCAGCAGGCTAACTCTGACTCACTCATATGCATACTGACTACATCAATTTTGCATAAAACAAAACTTATCTATTGAGAATCTTTCTGTCTCATGAGTCATATAAAAATAGTCATTCCACTGAGGTCATGGGTCTAACAGCATCAGACATCACAGGATTTGCTGGCATGGAGATGCAGTTGTTCTTGGAGATGAGCTGATGAATCCTTTTGCATTTTCAAGTCTTTCAGTGCAAACATTGGGAACAGTTTCCATTCACTTGCTGCTTCCATGTATTTAGTTAGTATTTCGAGAATTCAGACACATCAGATTCTTCTGAGGTTGAGAGGTCAAGTGCAATGCAAGTTTCTTCTCGTGAAAAAGAAATGCCACAGTTGTGCGCAGATTTCAGTTTTCCCAAGACGTAAAGGCAGACATCTTAGGGTTTGGTGTTTCCACAGCCTGTTGCTGTTTGCTGTCATTTTTTTTTTCTTTCTTTTATTGAAGATCAAGTTATAAGCATTTTACCTGGAAATTTTGAAAGTCGTACTGACACAATAGCCATTAGCCTTTTCCTGTTTATGATTTTATCTGCCAGTCCTATATCTTCCAGTGGTCTGAACAATTCCTCTTGTTCTTTTTCTTGTTACCCCATAAGAACATAATCATCTGCACAGTCATCTTTGGAGGAGCCGTCAGATTCACATTGTTGTCGACAGGCTGCTGGGACATGAACGGTTGCATAGTCACAGTCATTGTCAGTTTCAGCTCTGCTTACTCTCAATCCTTTGACACTGCTGTGGTCGATAGAAGCATAGGTTACGTCCTCAGGAGGCTGTTGTGAAATAAAACATAGAGTGAAATGGTACTTCTGCTGTCATGAACATGCGCCACAGACAAGTTTGACATTCAGTGCTACTGTGACCAGCACACCTTTTGATGTGGTTAGTCATTTCCCTTGGCTGAAGAAAACAACCTCACCATTTATTTTCACAGTATGCAAATCTAATGAGGCAGCACATCAGACGGAGCTATCATAAAAGAACACACTCATAACCTATGAAAAGCTGCAACAGTTACAGTAACTGTGAAAATAGACCCAACATTGGTGTGTTGCAGGCCCACCTTATTATCTGATATGTGTCTATCGTCTGGTGCAGAGCCTCCTGAAAGAGAAAATACGCCTTTGAAAATGCAACAAATATGTTTACTGAATACTACACATAGTGTTATAAATGCAGTTTTACCTTTCCTTTTCTTCTTTATCCTGTGAAGGAAACAAAATGTAATAATGAGGCTCCACGCAGATCAAAATACACATAATAATAACATTCACTTGTCCAACATGAATCTATTCAAAGCCTGAAAATGTTCATTCATTTTCTATTAAACTGGTAATTATGGCCATTAATCTTGTTGAATTATTATCAGCAACTTCATCTCAGATATGCAGCATTTGTTTCCTTGACAGCGGAACAGACAGCAGTGTGTGCTGGAACAGGAAACATTTTGCATATGTCTACAACCAACCTCTGTCAATGCGCAGCTATCTATAGCAGTGGTTAACAGCACAGGAGAGCGAATTTAGGATGCTCCTTGGTCACCATCTCTTTCTATATAGTTTTTTTATTTATAAAATAAACACATAATGTGGCATGCAGTGAAGCTCGTGCTAATTCTTTATGGCTGACTTCCTATGAAAGGAAATTAAGCTATTTTTGTCTGCTAACCACTATTTCCTTGATGAAGCAAATGCTGTAGCGTCTTGCCACAGGGCCACCACACGCTACTGTTTCTTCTAAACAAGTCTCACCTGCCTTCTTGTGTCGTTTCGTTTTAAATGTTCTCGATTGTGTTTTGTCTCCTAATTTTAGCACTGCCATTTTACAGACATATCAGTGAAGCTTTTAGAGTCTAATCATCACAGTAAAAAATTTTACTTTGTAGTATGTGTGAGTGGTCTGTACTGTTTGTGTCTAAGAGTGATTACTTACCTTGAAGTGCAGCTTCCCATGATGAGGCCACAGGATCTGAATGTTTACACTGTATTTGTTGGCAGGCTGGTGGTACCTGGTTGCCTGAAACCAAGTGTGAGCCTGATGCTGTAGTAGACGCTGGTATCACTCATCTGCACATTGGCCAGAGTAAGAGAGGGAGAGAGAGAGAGAGAGAGACTGATATTCTGATTTCCTGTTTGCGTTGGTCTCTAATGCAACACACACAAACGCAAACACACATGCAGACCTGTGCAAACACGCACACACACATATACAGACCAGCACATACACACACACACACACACACTCCAGTTTTACTGTTCTAGGGGAACTACTTTTGAAAAGCTGGCACAAAAAAAGATTAATAAAGAATAATAAGAATTATCAGCAGCAGATATCTCAGCTTATATTTAACAGTATATGAGTTAATGTGTGTGTTTTTTGCCTGATTGTCTCAGTTAACATGATGGTGCAAATTCTTCTTGATGAGCAATATGAGGAAGTCATATTCATTGGAAAGTCCAGTTAATCGTACAGACCATATTTTAGGCAAGAATAAAAATCAAACTTGACTAAAAATATATATTTTAATATACACAAACAGTAAGCAATCAGTTTGTTGTTGTCTGAATTGCAAGAACTTGCGCAGCCAAATGTAAAACTAATTTTACTTGACAAATAGCTAAGCATTCATATGCAGAAGATTGCTCTTTGTATTACACTGGAGGGCGCTGTTGGACAAGTCTGGGTGTGATTCACATATCACAGAAAAGAGAGGAATTTACACAATCTACTGGTTGTCACACAGGAAATAAAAAGCAAAATACCCCGGGTATGAGTGGTGTCATACACAAGATCTTTAGTCTAGTGAGAATACACAAAATGATGCATGTAAAGTTATAGTGAGCATAATATATTTTATTTTTGTAGAATTTGGCCTGTGTTGAACACCGTGTGTAAGCCCCAGTTCCTGCTTGTCATTCCACTCAGACTTCTTTTATTGTTAAATGTTTTCTCAGATTGGATAAGAGAAGCAAGCAAACAAGCATCTTATTATTGTATAAAGATGATGCGAACCTTCAGGACACTCTGCTTACTAATGTAAGCTGTTCATGGGAGAGTGTGTTGGCTCTACAAGGTGGAAGTACTTGAATATCATCCCATGTGTGATGGATTTGATCATCTTTCTGTCACTTGTGGGAAATACATGCACCTATGGTCGAACTTGCACTTCGGAAACAGTGACACACATAGGAACTCACATGCTGGTCTTAGAGTATGTGTAGGAAGACAGGAAGTGGTGAGCTTGTTACAAGTCAAGAGGCCCCAGAGCAGCTACACACACTAATTCTTTTTGAGGTTTCTAGTCATGAAGATGTTGAGCCCTTTGGTTAGACTGCCAAACACTTATCTGATAATATTTTGTTTATTTGTGTCCATCTATGGAAAACAGGAAGGTAAGTCACATTTACATGCAACAATCTGGTGATATGACTTTCAAGATGGTGAACATTTTGAGCCAAGATAAATGGAGTGAAGACAAGTATTTATTATATTTATGAGATTGCACTATATAAGCCTATATATAATGCCACATCTATTGGGTATTGAGTGTGTGTAAGAAGAAGGGAGTTCAGAAGTAACAACAAATGAATTACATTTAAGGGGTTATTTTATAATGAATAATTCCAGGATACAGAAATAAACCTACCAGGCAACAGCAGAAAAGATGTCAGAAATGGGATAACAGTGCTGGAAGTGCAATCAAATCATTCATATTTTAATTTATTTTGAATGCATTAAGAATTACAATCAAGGTAATGGGTGTCGCTCTCAGGTGAGAACAAAGTGTTGGTGCTCGATACCTACATTGTAATTTTTACTGGCAAATTGAAAGACGCTCACAGTGTAAATTAGTTCAGAATCTCTGCTGAAGTCCCGTTTGTCAGCCACAAACTTCCCTCAATTTCTTTCCTTTGTGTATTTCATTGATTCCCTCCATGTACCTATCAAGTGCCAATGAAATACTTAGTAATTTGTGGGCTGTGTAATATGATGAGAAACAACAGGTACAAAGGATAATATGAATATGTATTATTGGGTTGTGCCAGTATACAGTATAAACAGAACTTTCTGGAGATATGGGACAGAATTTACTATAACAATGGAAGATTTTTAGTATCTGCACTTGTTGGCAGGTGGCAGGCATATCTGTTCCTGAAATTATAGACAGCTTCTTCCTAAAATGAAGCTGTTTGGCTGAAAGAGAATCATGAAAAGCAACATTTTAGGATTTTCTTTTTTAGTTTCAGACTTGTTACCTCCATCTGAAGTGGGGCTGATGGTCCGCAGAGCCACGACATGGAAAAGTGCCCCAAACGAATCTCTGACTCTCAGCTGTCCTGTCAAACACGGTGGAAAATCTCTAAACATCACCTGGTGCAAACTACTTGACAGTTCCACCTGTAAACAGATTTATAAAACAGGGAATATTGAAATAAGACAAAACAACACTGAGAATGGATTGATCTCAAATTTGATTTTTAATCGGATTTCCGTTAATGATGATGGCCTGTACAGATGCGCATTAAGAGGAAATGGGATTTCAGTTACATTCAGTCATACAATCAACATCTCAGTTTCAGGTAGGCACCTTTTTTTCTCTGCTAAAATCTACACATCTGTCAGATTTTTTGATTAATTCGGTTGGTTGTCTATCACTTCAAAGACATGTATGATGGGGTTGAAAAAACAGAGAATAATAACGTTGAAGGTAAGGCCCTTTAATTGTTAAGTAGCATTCATACATTTGAATCAATATTGAATGTTATTAGTGATGTGCTTTTGCTTTTGCAGTTGTGTCACTGGATGCTGCAGGCGGTGGAGCTGTGTCCTGGCTGCCCTACTTCTATATTTGCTTTAGCATAGTTTTACTGCTTCTCATGATAACAGCGTTTACCCGGTTGTGTTTCTACGGGTGGAAATGTAAGAACATTTAGTGTAATATTAGATTACAGTGCAATAATTTGCAGATTTTACTTTGTAACTAATGGAGCATATGTTATTTGTGTTTTTAACAGGTAAACCAGCCAACAAGGCAACTAAAAGACAGGTAACGAAACACAGTCTTCCCAGTGTAATTGAAGATTTTGTGTTCTTGCCGAGTATTAGATGATGGATCTATCAACTCTAACAAAGACTAGCATCAGTCTTTACATCTGAAGCTTGCCAAGTTGTGTATATCCTATAAGTGTTTAACTGTTACTTCATTCCAGTCATGATGGAGCTGAGGCTGAGCTCTTTACTTGTCTTGTTCTTATGTCACAGGAAATGTCGAGTCAAATGATACCTGACCTGCCCAAAGGGAACACCCCCTCAACCCCTGCCCTCCACGTTCGCTTCGTTTGGAATGAAGCAAACCCTCTGAACACTTCTGGGACATGACCGTCGGCACCTTCTCTGGTCTCCAATGGGAGCCAGCCCTGTGTAAGCACAGGAGTGTCACATGCTGCTGTGTACACTTCCACAAACCATACAGTGTCTGGAATGCCTGCCAGAAAAGACAAAGCTAAAGACACAGAATATGCTGCTATCAAAATTTCCTGAACATTTTTCATTTATCACACACACACAAGCGGAAAAATGTTCACAAGCTCATGGTCGTGTCATGGAACAGGCAAAGAGGCAAAACCATCAGCCACACTGTCGAAGAGGTGGATGGAAGGAGCTTGTGGTCATGCAAATGTACAGTATAGCCCCCTAAAAAACCTGACATTAGTTTTTTTGTTTGTTCACATGTGCAGCAGCTAAAGCTGAGCATTTCTCATTTTTTAAATAATTGTTCTTTAAAATTCAGCAGATGCCTATTATGTTTATTGTTTGTTATTACACCCTTCTAAGTTGAGATATGAATATTTGAAAGAAGAATTTGGTCCTTTGTAAAAAAAATAAATAATAAAAAAAAAAAAAATAAAGCCCTCCACTTGAGAGACTGCAAAATCCGAGTCCAGTATGTTATCTCAGACTTCCTGTCCCACACACAGACCTCAGGGTCGCTACTGCTGGCAGCATTGCAGTACCTGGTCTCCTTACATGTCGTTGAGCTTACTTATGAAGGAAGGAAGTTCAAGAGCAGATGAAAACTTTTGCACTTTGTCATTTGTGGTAGCAGATGACATGTCATGTGACTCTACTTTATATATTGTGCCTCAACCACAAATGGTTCACATACTATGAATTGGTGATTTAAAAGATACAAAGAAATGACAGGAGGAAAGATTTTTTATTTTTTTATTTTATTAAAGATGACATGTCCCAGTAGGCTGCTGGCTTCCACTCAGTTGGACCTATGAACCCTAAGAAAAAAATCTATATCCTCATGAGATACTGAGTCACAAATGTTGGCCTTATTATGGATATTCAGAGTTGTGGTCATCATCTACTGATGACATTTCCTCTCAGAATGCCAATTTGATGAATCACAATCGGCAGGTGAGAATATTCAGTTTTTAACAAGACCAGGTCTGCTATATGACTGTGTCATAGGCCCATTTAGAATATAGTTTATTTGCCATTAACAGGTTGCCACTATTCACTGATGAAATCCAGTTCTTTTGAACTAAGTTGTTTTCTGACAAAATCACCATATGTTTAAGGCAGTGCTGTGCTGCTGATGAAGCTAATGATAAACCACAACTTACATTTTATATGTAAGCAGCAGTGTCTGGTGTCATAAACCACACTCAAATAGTCCCTTTCTCTCTCTCACACACACACAAACAAGTGTGTTTTTTCCCCTCTGGTGGCCAAAGCAGCGGTTTAAACATCAGCGTGGAGGTGTGTGTGGCAGCCAGGTCTGATAAAGAACAGATAAAGAACTGATTGGATTCACACACTCACAGAGGTCACTCCACACACCCACAGAGGTCACTCTGTGGGTGTGTGGATGCAAATGACACAAATACAGTGTCAAACCTTTTTAGGAAGTGTGCAGATATTCTAAATGCTTGTATTGTATAAATGAAATTATGAGAGGAGGAAGGTGTGTTTGGGAAAGCAATGTCATAAAAAAAAACCCAAATACCTCAGGCAGGCTCTTCAGGGTTTAACCTGCAGCCAACAAGTAACAGAAGAGTTTGTTGAAATTTATTGCTCACACTCTGGAAATCCTGTAACATACAAAATCATGAAGCCATCCCCCTTTAACACTTCCCTTAGTGCTCACGTTCACACCGTTCATACCTTTCAGGGGAACAGAAAAAGTTTCCGCATTTCTGACTTAAATTTAACATTTAACACGTACACACACCCACATACCATCTCACAACAGATACCCTCACTGTTGACCATAACCCACATGCAAATAAAAGGCTGAAAGTTCCAGGAACATGTAAGTCAGACATCCTCTGGCCAATATTTACAGCATAGGTGCTTAGAAAGCCTTCCGACAGGTTTGACAGGAGTTTGCTTTCCGATATGAATTTTTGCTGTAAACTCTGTCATCTAATATGCACAGCGATGTATAGCTATTCAAATGCTGACTTATATACAGAACATATGTATAACAGAGCTACTAAATACTGTGTGTTATCCCAGAGCATATGAATACATCAGAACACAACTGAAACACACAGTAAGGTATGTGTGTGTGTGTGTGTGTGTGTGTGTGTGTGTGTGTGTGTGTGTGTGTGTGTGTGTGTGTGTGTGTTTTGCACCATAACCCATCTGGCTTAGGTTGAAAAAGAACTTGAAAAATGAGCATCTGGCTGGCAGGTGTGGTACACCAGAAAGGAATTTATTTTTTCATGAATCCAATGAACAAAGCGGCGCTCAAAAAGCTGGAAGGGTGGCAAATTATCAGAAACCCTTTTTTTTTTAAATGATTTGGTTCATTGTTTTATTATATCAAGTTTACATCCTTGGTCATTATGCATTTTTTTCCTATTATTTCTGCACTACTATTGCTCTATTCAGGACCGGACGGTTGGACATGTTCCCACTTAAGAACAAATCCAATGAGTTATTAATAAATTACATAAGATTCACATCCTATGCTTTTAGGTTTACAGTTTTTAAACTATGTATACATAACCCCATTATATGTCCCATGAGACATGTAGGTGCTGCTTTGAGCAAGAACAACAGAAATGTGAGCCGGCCTTTTGGGTTTTGCTGAAGCATATTTTGATAGGAGTAGACAGGTTTTGGTTTTTTTTGGTGTTTTACTTGAGGCCTCCAAGTCATTTGTAAATCCAGAAATCTACCTCCAAGTCACTACACTTAAGGCCAAGGTGATTTCACATGGGAACTTATCCTCGGACTCTTTGATGTAGAGAGCCAATAAGACAGACATTCCTGTCAGAGGCACTGAAAAGGTTTCAGCGATGCTTCCTCTGGGAATTGATTGAAGCTCTCTGTCCACGGAATTTAATCTCCACACAAACACACATAGACAAATACAGATGCACACACACATACACGTAGAAAAATTTGTAATAGATATACATATAAGAAGCATGCAATTATTTTAGTTTATCTAATTATTACTATCCATGACCCTGGCAAGATTTCACAATACACAGGTGTATGAAGAAAAACCTTAAAAGGAAGCTCATATTGCCTTTCAGCTATGTTATTTTAATAAATAAGGCTGGCTCCATAAATCCCAAATCTCATCTCAGTTGAGGATTAATTTTCATTGGGTGTGTTAGAGCATTTATCATAACAGAATGCTGCCTATTTGATCAACTTAAACAAAGCAACAGTGCCTATGATCACATTACTTATTTTGTGTTTTAATGCGATTTGTTGAATAAGAAAAATATAAAACAAAACCAGTCATTCTAAAAACTAAGTAAAAGAAAGAGCAAAGCTGTGAAACGTGTTTTAGGGACAGGAACTCTGCTGTAAAAACGAAACCCTTGAGCTTTAATTTGCAGTACTGTGTCTCTGCTGTTTGTTGTGGTATCTGTAGCATCGACTCAATCAATTACAGAGCCGGTCAGAAAAACATGATCCAAGCAACATTTTCTCACAGGCCCATGTTAGGACAGCCTGGATATTATATAAGTGTCAGATGTAGAGGCAGAGTTGAATGTCCTACAGTTGGTGCTCACAAATAGGATTGTATATAGGTGTGTCAGAACATTTTCCCATTGTACCAAGATGATGATGATGATGATGATGATGATGCAGGGAATCAGTTCGTAACGGCTGGCTCTGAGAAGCACTGCCTCTTCTTTTCAGGCGTTTGTCTGCTCTGAAAAACTAATCCACTGAAAAAAAAATGCATCAAGAGAACAAAATATTGACAACATTGAATATACAATAAAAAATTGTCAAATTCTTCAAAGATTTTCAAATTTGACATGGTGCATGGAGCTGCTGGAGCATGATAAAACCATAGTGAAATGACCATTTAAGTGTTTCAATTTATTTCATAATTACGTATATTTTTGAGAGTGAGGACTTCTCTCTCTCCTGTTTACTACACCTCACATTCTAAATGGCCAATTAGCTGTATAGATATTTCAGATTGAGAGATGAGTATCACTTGGCAAGGGAATCAGTTTTCCATCAGAGCTCGATATATACACAATAATGATGAAACTGGAAAGAAACAGCAGACATGACACACTCACCTTCTTTGCGCAAAAAGCATTTCCAAAGGCAGAAGCAGAGGGACATGACCAACAGAGCTGCTACTGTGGTCACTGAGATCAAGATGGTGAGAGCTGTCCCAACTGTGAGGGAGAAAGACACAGAACTGATTCACAGTTTTAGCAGTCAGACTAGGTGTATACTTAACTTAATTAACTACAGTATGTTAATGTTAGCCTTGTAGAGCCCAGGTTGAAGTTACAAATAGCTTAATGCATGTATTGGCATTTGTATAGAGCCTTGTGTTGGGCTAAATATCATAAATTCCATCACTAATTGAATTTGAGATATAAGTCTAAATGTTAACACTTAATTCATGTAAAATGTGCAATTTTGCCCCACGAAACCAAATCCTATAAAACCTTCAGAGTACTAAAGTCTGTTTATAATCTTCTAAGTGGAATGTGCCACAGTACTCGTGGCCCCAGGCAACTGCAAGGAGACCAGTAGGAAGATCTCAGTTTTTGTATGGGTTAACAGGGCTATGTTAGTGAGCTTCAAAGGTGCTAGTTGGTGTAATATGGGCAGGGCCAGGCTAGCTCCTTGTTTCTAGTCTTTCAGCTTTGAACAAACAGAGATGAGAATGATATTGATCTTCTCATTTAACTTCAACCAAATCCCTGATACAAGGGCAACAAACAAGCTTATCTGAGGACTACAGTAATCATGGCTGGCCTCTAAAGTCAGTAACATCAGTACTCTGGTACCAGTAGTCTTGTAGGCTTCTTGTAGGGTTGTTAGGTAATGATGATATAAATAAGGCTTGATGTAGACCTGGACAAACCAAGACACAGCGCCAATAAAAAACAGTTATATGGTAATATACGTGGTCCACAGTCTCTCACTCACTTTTTGTGTTCATGGATACAGCAATCGGTGACTCAAGCCCTTTGTGGTGTACCAAGCATTTGACGGACACATCTTTCAACAGCCCTGACTGGACAGTCAGGGTACTGATGAGCAACGTGGTCCCATCTCCCTGTGGGAGCTGTGTGGTCACAGGGGGGCCCATGGTGCGGTTATCTCGCTCCACATTCCACACAATCTCCGCTGGGGGACGCGACACACATGTGCAGTTAGCCTCGATCACGCCCGGAGAGATGGTCTTGTAGCTCACTTGGGGTTTGGGCAGCACTGTTGGAAATAAAGAGAGAATCAGAGTTACCATCATAACATGCTAATCCAATTACACTAAGCCTACACTGCACACAAGATCAGACTTGTCTCAAGGTGTTAGAAATCCTTTTTTTGTATTGTACTAATTTAGTTTGGATTGTGTTTCTAAATCTTAAAAGCATCTTTGAAAAAATTGCTAAGAGACACCTGGGAAAAACCTCGGAGCCTGTGGATCAGTTAAGGTATGTGAATTCCTGCACACTTAAGATCTATAAGTGAATCAGTGGCTGTTTTCAATTTTTTTGTGGCTGAAAGAGGAATGCGATGCACTGGAACTGAGAACATTTTTGTTGGCAAGGCCACATTTAGCCACAGATAGTTGGCCCTAATAGTTTCAGCACATTCTCACAGTTCTAGGTGATAAACTCCACCCTATTATCTTGTGGAAAATATCTGATTTTGGGGCGGGTGGAACAGCAACAGGAAAACAAATTCTGATATCAATCCAAGCCAAAATCTATTATGGCATTTTGCACTTAACCACATTCACTTGCAGAGTAATGTTATACACCCTCAAGCATGGATGATCATGATCTTAGAAAATATGCATTTTCATAGACTGAATTACTCAAAATGATCTAAAGAAGTTAGATTTATCCTCACAACTACAGTACTAAAATCCTGCTTAATGAAATGTTTCAGAAAAAATTTAAGTATTAAAATATTAATAAAAAAGTCAATTCTACTGTAAAATATCACAGTAAGACTTTTACTTTTCATACTTATATATGTATTTGAGAATATTTATACTTTTATGTGAGTAATATTTAGAAATATATTATTTAGTTATATATGTGTGAAGTATTGTTACACTGGGTACATTACTATACTAACATAAACGTAATGTTACCCACAGACAAATGAAATTACTACATAATGACTTTTTCTGGGCAATTAGATAACTGAAAGTTTTTTTTTCATTAAAATTTTTAATTTTAATACAATTTTTATGACTTCTCCAAAATATAGCTAAGTTACAACACATTTACATGACTTGGAGTCATGTAATGGCCTTTCTGAATAAATAAGAAGAATATATGTGTGTGTGTGTAAAGGAGGGTAGCATCACATCATCCAGAATGGGATGAAGTTAGAAGACTGTTGGCAGCTATGAGCAGCAAGAAGGGTTAAACACATTAATGCTAATTGAGCCCCACTATTAGAAACACCTACTGTACTGTACAGTTCAATTTCAACAAAAGCACATCTGTTTGTTGAGATGGCAGTGAGAGATAGGGAGCGGGAGAAAAGTGGAAAAGCAAATGAGCAAAAGGAGAGAGAGACAAAGCACAGAGGGAATCACTGTCTGCTGCAAACACTGACACAGTCATGCATCAGGACTTCACGCCCTGCCTCCATCATTCTTTCGAATGGCCCATTCTTCACATAGAAACACTGCTCTGTGTTTGTGTGTGCTAACAAATCATTTGATTTAACTTTGCTGCTGTAACATGAAAATATTCAACAGCTACTTTCAGGAAGAAAAGATGAACATTCCTTTCTAAATCCCGCGGATACCTGTCTTTCATATGAACACAAACTCCAGGGTTAAGGCCCCTGTCTGCCTCTGTTATTTCTTCTCTGCAAGAATGTGTAGCTGAAAGACCTATTATTGATAAAAACACAATGAAAAATTCTCTCACTGAGGTTAACACAAAATGCACATGTTTCTTTTTGTAAAACAAAGCAAAAGATTGTTTTTGTACTGTGGCACTAGAAACAAATGGCTTTATCTGCCCTGAATATCAGCCATTTTTGCCTCTAGAGCTGGAGGTGTAGGTGAGACTGCTGGTCTGACATAAATGCTCAATTTGATGAACTGCCTTGAAATGAGCAAAAAGTGATTGCAGTTGTCCCAAACATCCACAATGGTGGACAGAGTGAAAAGCTAAGCCATCATCGAAGCTGATGTCCTGTATTGTTCAGAAGTAGTGAAAAGCTCAATTAAAACTCCTGCTCCTTATTGAGCTTGACCAAGAGCCTACCCATTGCATTTGTTTGCAAACCTTTCATACGTTTTATTTGCATTGAAAAATCATCACCAATAATAGGAGTTAGAAAAATAAAATATTTACCATAGGTGGAGAGGCAAACCGTGGAGCTCTTTGTTTCACCAGAATGTGCATTATACAAGCAGGTGTAGCAGCCCTCATCGTGAATAGCCACAGGTTGGATGGTGATCTGGCTATGGGACAGGGAGGGACTGAGCCAGACCCTTCCCTGGTATGGTGGCTCGATCATGGGGTCGCTCCGCTTTGCAAAGGACGCCACGTCTGTGGAGCTCCCCTGTGCAGCAGTGTATTTCCATGTGATTTGTGTCACTTTTTCAGGCAAACCGTAAGAGCACGAGAATGACACTTTCTTCCCACTCACTGCTGTCTTGTTGTTGCTGTCAACAGTGACTTGCGCTAGGAAGGTAAGAAAATGGAAAAAGGCCATAATCCGGTGAAAGAATGATGAATGGGGAGGAAAGTTAAGGAGAGAAGCAGAGGGTGAAAAACAGGACAATGTTAATATTCAGCAATATGAGGCACCCAAACAAAAGCCAGTCACTGGAATCTGCACCAGCTGTTTTTGGTTAGTAGAATGAGCCCTCCTTCTCTCTCTGCTCCACAACTTTTTATTAACATGACTGGCTGAGCCTCAAAAGACTCATCAACTTGTGTTCAGCGGGTAGGGGGGGGCTTGGGACATCTGTATGCACATATTTTCTCAGTAAATCCCTGCAGCAGATTAATGTTCAGGTTGTAGGGAGGAGGGTTTATCCCTGGAGTCTAGTGGAGAATTCATTTTGTTAAATTCTAATGGGTGGGGGTAAAAGGCAGACATCCAAGACCCAGTTAGACCCAACATCAACAGGGGCAGAGACAATGGTTACTTCAGTAAGAACATTTGTCAGGGGTGGCCTTCCTCATTTACATTTGTAGTTTTCTCTAACAAATTTCTCAAACAAAAAAAAAAGCTTCATGTGAATGATTTTGATACCATATCTTATACAGGACATGATTTGTTATCTGATCCAAGCATCTGGATTCTGGATATATGGGTTCGTCAAGTCTGCCTTTAGTGGCTCACCAAGGTCGTTACTCAACCACAAGGGAATATGTTGAAAATTTTTGCCCTGTTTCACACTTTTTTTAAAATGAGTAAATACTTAGTTTTTACAATTGTTCTGTAATAGAGATCACAAAACAATAAATTCACAATCTATTCTGTGTTCTGTGGTGCTTTGCTACTGATTCAGTAGAGTCTGATTAAATAACTGTGGAAGAATATCATATTGGAATTCTTTTCATATTAACTACACTTTAATTTGCTGAGATTAAAATGATGCTATCACCCTTACTCACCAGTGACAGTGAGGCAGGTCTGTCCCTGCTTTGAACCAGAAGGATGCATGTCAAAGATGCAGGTGTAGCAGCCTTCATCCCGGAAGCCCACCCTGCGGATGACAATTGATGAAGTATCCTTTGGGGATGTAGCGAGCTCCACATGCTGCTGTCCGCTCACGCTGTCTCTATTGCCAGGTTGGTAGCTCAGCAGGGTCTGGTTCTGGACATCCAGCCAACGCACCTGCTTCAAGGATTCACCTCGATCCCTTGAAACACTACAGGTCAGAGTGAAGGGCTTCTCCACGGGAGCTTCCAGATGCTCTGGTGCAGTTACCCTGCCTGATACATCCACCCTAATGTCAATGACATAACTGCAGAGAAAAATGTTCTACTTTTTCCTTCTCTTCTTCACGGACTCACCCTGTAGTCTTCCCACCAGCAGCAGGAGTAAACATGCCTGCAGACTTTTTCTGCAGGAGGCCTGGATCATCATCTTCTTCATTGCTCATTTAACATGGGGATGGATCCCTGGCACTGTGATATGGAGAAACATCAGTTATCATTAATCTGCCATATAGGAGAAACAAAGTAACACAAGCTGGGTTACCCACATTTCCTTACTCCCAGTTCAGCTCCTCTTATCCCTAGATGCTGCCAGGCAATTTAAAACATCCATAAATTTGTACGGAGAGGTGTAGCATATATGTTACTAGAATTGCACTAATACCCAGTGTTTAAAAAAAAATTCAGATTAGAAATAAGAGTTCTTCTGACATTTGAACAGATTTTTTTTATGTCACAACTCTGATCAAATTGTCTGTACGATCAATTCCAAGTGTCATCACAATTAATTTAATAAAATAAATAAAACTCTTCGTCAACTGAATAAATACAAACCAGTCAATCATCAAAAATAATAAAAACCAAAGCTTTTGATTAAATCAGATAAGCCGTAGTTAATGGAGTAAAACTGAATTATCTGTCATGTATTATCTATCACCCTTTTCATAAAACAAGTCACTCACCTCTTCTTGTGTCCTAATGCAAAAGTTAAAAGCCAGAAGTTGGGGATGTTCTACCTCTGCAACATCTCGTCCAGCCTCAGGATTCAGGCAGTCTTCTGAAACTTCACTCCGACACAGGCTCCAGTCAAAGCTATTTTTACTCATCCGACTGTTTTATATTTTGCGGACCACCAGCACAACGAGGACCAGCCGGCAGCGGATCGAGGCTCCGCTTCACTGGATGATGCGCCGATCCTAAATCACAGGCCCAGCCACAGATTCTGTTTTGGGTTTGTAGCTCCCTCCGGTGTCCTTCAGGGAGCACAGCCCTGTGGGGCAGGTGGCGCTGTACATTTAAGCTTCGGTGCCTACAAACATGTCTCATATTAAACAACCGACAGTACTTTTTTTTTTTTTTTTGGCAGGAAATAATGCGTTCGAGTGGAACTCCACAATACAGGATCATCGAAGTAGCAGTAATACTACTAGATATTTGCAGTAACGCCAACAGTATTGTTATTAAAAGCAGTGGTAGAATCATTACAAATACTCGCAGTAATAACAGTTTCTTTGGCTGTTGCGGTAATTTAAAGTTGTAAAGTTAAAGTAGTAAGAGTTGGAAGCGATGGCGCCACACGCTGCTGTTTTTATCGCCCTCTGCAGGTTGACGTTAGTGATGTTTCGTTCGTGAACGATTGGGGTTCCAGTCTCTCGCGCGGGGGGGTCCGGCCTCTGGAGGGGGCCTCTAGTCTGTGGGGGGTCTGGTCTAGTCTCTGGAAAGTTCCGGTCTGTTTGTGGCTTCAGTCTCTGGGGGTCTATCTAGTGCTTTTCCGTGCTTTAGCCCATCTTAGGCCGGGAATCGAACTTACGAACTTCTTATTGTGAGGTGACCACTACGTCACCAATTACCAATTACATGTTGAGGTGCACCAGGCCGGAATTCGAACCCGCTAATTTCTTATTGTGGGGCGATAACACTAACCACTACGCCATCGTGCTGCTCAAGGCAAATGCCACAAAACTGGTAGATCAGCGACCTCCATCTGTATTTTTCATTTACATGCCAGTTCATATACAGGTGCAGTATTATATTATTTCAATATTATAAACATGATATATATATACTTTATTTATCCTGAGGGAAATTCACTTACATGCATCATTCACACAACAATACGACATACAGAGACATGCTGCCTCACCTTTACACTGCAATGTGCTTTACTTCCCAACATGACAAACAGCTCGTTTTTGTAGGTTTACAAACACAAATTTGTTTGGGGGTCGCCCAAACAAATTGTGTCATTACTTCATCTGATTATTTACTTTTGTCGCTCGCTTTTTCCCCTCTTCTCTTTTTTCTGATTAAAATACATCCGAAATAGTCAAACAGGCGATCTATGAGTAATTTCAATAAGAAATAAAACACAGAGAGAATATGGATAAAATTATATATTACACACAGGCTATTTTCATATGTTGATTGACAGACCTCGTGTTGCTGTCTCTGCTATTCACTTTGATTACTAGACAGTAAACTGTTATCAAACTTATACTAAGCTAAGAATTCAACCTCTTTTCTCTTTCCCTAAACTGTTCAGACGATTCTGTTGCGCCACTAATCTAATTGAACGATTAGCAATGTCCTCTAGCTCTCTGTCTTCCTCCTTCTCCTCTCCTCTCCTGTCCTGTGTGCTACATGTCTAGTTCCTCCTCTGCCTCCTTTTATGATAGTACTTCTTGTCATAGATGCAGAATGATGGCAGAAATGGAGGCGAGAATTAGTGAGTTAGAGCTAGCCCAGCTTATGCTAGTGTAGCTTGCTGCCCCCCTGTAGCCGGTGCGGGCCGACCTAAAGCAGCTCCTACGGCAGCCAAGAGAGTTTCTTTCCCCCCAGCAGCTCCCGAGCAGCCGGGAACTAGTCAGGGCGGCTGGGGGACCATCCGAGACAAGAGGCATAGTCGTAGGCAGCAGCCCGGTTCACCACCAACCAGTTCACGTTTCCAACATGTTCTTCCCACTCAGCGACAAACCCACTGAAAAGCAGACTCTAGTGATCGGTGATTCTATTCTGAGGAACGTGAAGTTAGTGACACCAGCGGCCATCAGTGAGGTGGAATTAGGTGGAATCGTAATTTGTGAAACGTCACAGTTTTGCGACGGAAGTATTTCGCCGGACGGACTCATGCTAGTGACGCACCTATATGGGTTATCGGCGTAACCTGACGGCTGAACGGTAAATGCTCCAAATATGAACCCATTAGCGACAAGACACGCGTTTCAAACTTTTTGAACTCGTTTATATTTGTATGTAATCGTGAAATGAAATGGTCTACCGCCCTGCTTCACCCGTACAGTGAGTTTTCGACGGACTAAAGGTTGCTTTTTTCACCCAGACATCATCATGTCGTTCCTGGTGGACTCAGTCATCATGTTCACCTCACAGGTAACGCTGATTTGTTGAATAAACATAAACTCTTGATTTCACCTGGTCTTATTCTGCTATATATTTCTCATTTCACCCGGTCTTATTCTGCTATATATTTCTCATTTCACCCATGACAGGTACTGTTCTTTGGATTTGGCTGGTTATTCTTTATGCGGCAATTGTTCAAAGACTATGAGGTACACAGTCTATTTATGTCTAAATAACCCTTGTGATGGATGTGGGCTCATGTTGATAACAAATAATAATAAAAAAAAGCATATAATTTGAAATCATTCGTATATTCTCTGTGATAATTATTTGAAATATCTTTTTATGTGTTTTTGTTGACAGGTACGGCAGTATGTCGTCCAGGTGGTCTTCTCCATCACTTTTGCTTTTTCTTGTACCATGTTTGAGCTCATCATCTTTGAAATTCTAGGTGCCTTGAGTAGTAGGTAAGTATATTTTCAGTCTACTATAATGGTGTACTTTTAATCGCTGCACATCTTTCAAGATTTTCTCTCTCATGTCTTTCTCACAGTTCCCGGTATTTCCACTGGAAACTGAATCTGTATGTGATACTGCTTGTGCTAATCTTTGTGGTGCCTTTCTACATTGGTTACTTTGTTGTCAGCAACATACGCCTGTGTAAGTACAGCCAGTTTTAATTATTGGAAACAAAATATTTGATAAAAAAAATGTTAAATGGTTTAGGAAACATGTTATTGCACCCATGTTACAGTGGACTGTTTGCTGTGTGTCTCTGTAGTGCAGCGACAGAGGCTTCTTTTTGCCTGTATGGTGTGGTTTACCTTCATGTATTTCTTCTGGAAGTTGGGTGATCCATTTCCTATCCTCAGTCCAAAACATGGTAAATGTGCATACTTTTCCTGTCTAGACCTTACAAGTATTACCCGTGTGATTATTTATGATTTTCTTATTTATAAGAGTAACTAAATAGTCTGAAAAGCAAAAGAAATACTGATGTTTGTGTTTTAACTCTGTTTTCCTTTACTTAGGCATTCTGTCAATTGAGCAGCTCATCAGTCGTGTTGGTGTGATTGGAGTCACTCTGATGGCTCTGCTGTCTGGATTTGGTGCTGTTAACTGTCCCTACACGTACATGTCGTATTTCCTCAGGTAAGCACGGCTGTGCATTAACTCTGAATTACAGCTTCATTACATACCCTTTTAAGCAGTGTTTTCGTCTGTCTCAATAATTGCAACTCTGTTTGGTTGGTAGTACTCAAACAAAATCTAATATAGATTTTATGCTTCTTTCTTTTGTAAATTTCACAGAAATGTAACAGACAGTGACATCCTTGCTCTAGAGAGACGGCTTCTCCAAACTATGGACATGATTGTCAGCAAGAAGAAACGGTGAGCAAAGAAAAACCTTTCATTAATTTTTAAGCGAAATGACTCAAACAAATTATTATGCCACTACAATGGGTGAAGGGTTTTTTACTGTATGTGTGTAGAATTGCCATGACACGGAGGCAGATGTACCAACGGGGAGAAGATCAGAATAAACAAACTGGATTTTGGGGCATGATCAAGAGTGTTACCTCCACCCAAACAGGAAGTGAAAGTATCCTTTCTAAACTGACAATGAATAAGATCACTCTTTTTTTTCTCATGACATGATGATTAACAGAACAGAAGATACTTTATTTCAACAGATCAGAGAATCTTGCTTCTTAAGGTCTTCCTGCTCATATTAACCAAGTGACTATCTTTAGGAAGAGTCTTGGTTGTTTTAAACTTTTTCAATTTAAGAATTGTGGAGGTCACTTTCCGACCAAGAGTAACAAAAGCTTTCTGACTACAGCCTTAAGTCCCAGGGAGTTTATAGTAATCAGGCTGAATACGTTTGGAAAATAAATCAATGTAACCGCAATAAACCGCCAGCCTGGTAGGTGGCGGTAAGAAGAAAAGCAAGGACATACGACAAATTACATCCTCTTCAGTATTAATGTTGACTAAAGTTAAGACTTTGTTGTCAGCTTATAGGTTTTCTCTTCTTTTACATCTTGAAGCAAAGCATCAACCCGGTTGGCAATTTCTTTTGACCTTGCGTCTTGATTTTTGCTTTGATCATCATCAGCTGAGACCTAATAAAGACAGGCGCGGTTCTTTCCAATTCATTTCCAAGCAATTGAATTTAACACAATTAGCATCCAATCAAGGTATAGAAACATCTCAAAATGATCAGCAGAAATTAGAAATATCTGAGTTAAATTTCAAACATCATAACCAAATATTTATTTATAAAATTTACGGAAAGATCGGAATTTCGGATTTCATTTTGTCATTATAGAGTATTTACTGAAGATTGATTAGCAAAAGCAAAGTTAGTGTGACGCTGCTATATAAAAAATATGAAGAAAACGGAAAGGGTTTGCAACCTTCTGAATGCATTGTTTCTGCTACTAGGCTGCAATATTTGTCATCAATATCAGCCTTGATGACTTTTCCCTCCAGACCTCTCTCTGATCCAGCAAGAGATTGACGCTCTGGAAGAGCTAAGTCGACAACTCTTTCTAGAGACAGTGGACCTGCAAGCCACCAAGGTAACACATGTGCATGCACATGAACAGACAAGCACGCTGTGCTCCACATAGCTATGGAGAGACACAGATTTGACCTGCACTTAACTTGTGTGAAGGCCTAGTTGAAGTATAATCAGCAGTCTCTTTGACTGCCAACAAGTGCCCACCCCTCCTGACAGTCAGCCAACACAGAGCCATCCCTCAAACAAATCCAAACACAGTTGCTGAATGCAATCAGCCTTCAGCTTTAATTTACTGCGTTTAGGTGTGGGTGCTTTGTGTTTCCCATTCAATTGTTGTGCCCCTTTTTGTTATTTTGTAATATAATCCCCCCAATCTTGTCAGTCGATTGTTACAGTGAGCAGAAATACTGTTGAGAAAGTCCAGAGGCAATCACAGAGAAAACACGTTACAGAACTAGGTAAAAGCATATGCTTTTACTTACGTTCTTGCTGACAGGGTGACTTATTTGTAGCATTTTTTTTTTTTTTTTTTTTCCCATCTTGCCTTCAACTACATATTTTTCTAAATTTGTTTGAGCTACTGACTTAATTATCTGTTCTGGTACTTTAGGGAACCCATTTCATCTCACACAACCATTTGATTTAGTCATAAAATCAAAAATATCAATTATTGCTGGCTAAACCACACCTTACATAAAATCTGCATGAAGGATTTCTGATGTATATGCCTAAATTGAAACATTTGAAATAAACTGTACTTCAACTGCAGAATAAAACGTGTAGAATTTTCCCAAACAATTCAAAGGTTTATTGCCATTCTGCGCTATATTCACATATGATATTATGTAACATGGTCTAATGAAAAGAGATAAGAAAGGGTTTATGAAATTTTAATAGCATGCATGATAATAGTATGTCAGGTTCTTACTGGGCAAACTGGAATTCCATGGTTTGTTAAGACCAAATGCATAGCATATCATTTTTGTCTGCGGTGTTCATTCAAATCAGTGTCTGGTTACATTATTCAAACTTAAACCAAAATGAGTCATGAGCCAAGGGCATTGACAGCCATTATGGACTCATGCTTATCTGTTCCCACTAAACCCATTTTAATGACCTCATTTTTCAGATGTTTGACAAATGATTTTCTAGATCTTTACAACCATCTTTCCTTATCTTTAGGAACGAATTGAGTACTCAAAGACATTCCAGGGGAAATACTTCAACTTCCTCGGCTATTTCTTTTCCATTTATTGTGTTTGGAAAATCTTCATGGTGAGAACTTTCAAAACTTCTTTTCTAGCATTTAGTTTTTTATTGCTTATGAGAGTTGCATAATTACTTGTTTTGTGTTGTCTACAGCACAGTTTCAAAACGTTTTTTTGAAAACCCCTATCTTGTTCATTATAGGCCACTATCAATATTGTGTTTGACCGAGTAGGGAAGACGGATCCAGTGACAAGGGGTATTGAAATAACAGTGAACTACTTGGGTATTCAGTTTGATGTAAGACACACACATAAACCTAAACATACGCACACACCCATACACACATACCCACACATACTACTTACAAAGGTCACTTATCTACAGTATTGCCTCCTATAAAGATAATTGTTGGCTAATTATCTCTCTGCTTGCGTCCTCTGCTGTAAAACTGTTCAGGATCATTTTAATTCTATTTCCACATTTACAAGTTATTAGGTTTCCCACAGTTCACACTGAGAGCATGGCATTACATGAATGTACACTCAAAGGTGTCATATTGTTTCCCAACGTTAATTTCCTTTGCTCTGTTAACCCTAACCCTTTGTTCTGGATATCCCTGTCACAGGTAAAATTTTGGTCTCAACACATTTCTTTCATCTTGGTGGGAATAATAATCGTTACATCTATTCGTGGCTTGCTCATCACACTCACTAAGGTAATACTCAGACATGATATGTTGAAATTGCTACATACCTGTAGGATAATAAATCTTTTAAACTTAAATAATATTTATTTCTGCATTCAATCTCTCTAATAATTTTCAGTTCTTCTACGCAATATCAAGCAGCAAGTCTTCCAATGTCATTGTGCTTGTCCTCGCTCAGATCATGGTAAGTATCATTGCCTTATGGTTCTCTCATTGAAAAGAGCATAGGGCACAAACAACAGATCAATCATTAATGTCTCTGTGTGTCTTACTCCACCAGGGAATGTATTTTGTATCATCTGTACTGCTGATGCGCATGAGCATGCCACTGGAGTATCGCTCCATTGTGACCGAGGTTCTAGGAGAGCTGCAGTTCAACTTCTACCACCGCTGGTTTGATGTCATCTTCCTGGTCAGCGCTCTGTCCAGCATCCTCTTTCTTTATCTGGCCCACAAGCAGGCACCTGAGAAACACATGGCCCTCTGATCCCTGAGTTTGCGTTTCCTCTCTCTTTAATGTGACTCCTGGCCCAAAGGGCACAAATATCCAGAAATACTGTTTCTTTTTAAAAAAAATACAGGAAATACGGGATGTAATTATAAGGAGTGCCTTTTCCTGAATCAGGAATGGCCAATTGTTGGATACAAGTGATGGGGAACTATTGGAGCACATCAGTGGACAGCTTTGAAGGTGTGCTCTCTCGAATCAAAAGGTATTTTGAGAAAACCACACCTGTAAATGTAAACATTTAGATCTCTGTGCTCTTAAAATTTCATTCTTTTGGCCTACATTAGTTTCTTTTTTTCTTTTAGTCACTCTAAACGCACTGGAGCTGTATTGTTGCAATAAGGCACAAAATGTTTTATATGAAGAAAATATCATGATGTCACCCATTGTCTCTGAAGTCGTTACTTTCAGCAAGTATGTCATTCAGTTGGGAACACAAAGAGATACACATAAAGGAAGCATAATTTGTACGGCATATGTTCATTTATTTAGGTTCATGGAAATCTTAACTCGTTTACTTTGATTTTAGAGATGGGAACAACAAAGTTTAAATTTTTAGCATTAAATATTTAAATTTTAAGTGTTAAATAAAAGCAGTGGTTTTGTTTTTCGTAGAGAAAAAAAACATTCAAGAAAGGCCAAAGTATTGATTGGCAACACTGATTTTGTTGGCTTAGCGTCTGTATACTGTAGTCTAAACTGTTTCCAGGAACATGTCTGTGTTTTTCATCCTTACATGGAGTTTTCTCTGATTCAAAGATAGTAGATGTTTCTCATGTATTACTACAATTGGAAGAAATGAAGCCCCCAGAGATGACTTAAAAAATTGATCAACTTTCGATAACAAAAACCAGGAAACTTGACGTGGCTCCTCAAAATCTCTCATCAAAACTTTCTTCAGATGATGATGATGAGGTCTAAAAGAGAGACAGTAAATTCACAGTTATTGCAACCTTTTAAACATAACCCAGTATAAAATTTCATAACGAGGTGTGTCTGAGGAGACTCCTGATCGTCCAGGCCATGGGTATGAAAGAAAAGCTGAGTCAAGAGCAGGTGGGCTTGGTTGTTGAGAGGCTTCTTTGGTGTTGGCTGACTGGTGAGGTGATCCAGGTATTTAACATTTGAGGGTAATGGCCCCTTACTCAATTTTTCTTGAGTAAAATTTCATAGCAATCTAGATGAAAGCAGCTGTTGAGCTATTTGAGTTCATGGGTAGACAATAAATCACCTCTAATCTCAATAGTGAAGCAACTAGCATCATCAGAAATATTAACATGCAAACGTCTGAAAAGCACAACTTACTCTCGCTCTTGCTTGTTCGGTTGGAGTTTCAGGTTTGTCTTCATGAAGTGTCTTCTCTGGAGTTTCTGCAGTGTGAACTAGAACATATGTATCTCCAAGCAGCAGGCGTGTGATAGTCACTCCTTTAGCTTTGAGCTGGTCATAGACGCTCCTCTTGGCCACCAAAACCTCCAGAGAGTTGCCACTCTTGCGAATCATTTCCACCACCTCGTCATGGGTGCTCTGCTCCACATTCACTCCATTCACCTCCACCACAATATCTTCATCCTCCAGACCTGCCTTATCAGCTGCTCCACCCTTCACCACCTGAAACAAAATGTGTGTCTTACCCCCTTGATTTGAAATAGCACTTATCAAACTGTGGACATTCTTCGAAGTCTCACCTCCTTGATGTACTGTCCACAGACACCTTGAACGCCATTCATATGAAAACCATATCCAGCTGAAGTCCTTTCCATTTTACAGAGTTTAGGCCTGAGCTCCTCCTCTCTCTCATGCACAGGTGTGGGTGGTCGGACTGCAGCAGGTAAGCTAATGGCCTCTATGTAACTGGGTGGTGACTTGGAATCATTCATCTCTTCCCAGTGAAGCATAGGTGACACTTTCCCCTGTGAGGTACAGGAGATGATATTTTATTAGCCATCTTCAAGAGCTAATCAGGTTTGACAGCAGTATCTTTACTAACCTGCTGGTACATTAGATCTGTGTCTTTGCCCACCACGAAGAGACAGCATTTGTTGCCACTCTTCTTAATCATATCAACCACTTCCTCGTGGCTGCAGTTCTCCACCTCTTTGCCGTCAACAGCCACAAGTCTGTCCATGTCCTCCAGGCAAGCTCTTTCTGCTGGGCTCCCACTATCTATGTCCTTGATGAAGTGTCCTACAGAGAAGTGATGGATACACAATCACAACACATTGTCTTCTTTGCAGATTGCATCTTAGTGTTAATGCAAAAAACATTCAAGTGTAAATGTTTAATGCTATTCTGGCCTTGCCTGTTTGATTGGGCTCCTCTCTGAGCAAGAAACCATATCCATCAGCTCCCCTGGTCATGTTGATGATGCGTGGATTGCGAGGGAGGTACTTGGTTGTAGCTAACCACCTTCCTATCTTCACGTGTTTGTTCTCATAGTACCTGTCTGTTGCCTCGTCAACCAAAAGGAACATAATGCTGTTTCCTGCCAGCTTGATCTTGTCCACTACTTGATCATGTGTGGCGACTTCAACATTTTCCCCATTGACTTCCAACACACGGTCGTTGGATTTGATCCCGGCGTTGTCAGCAACACTTCCTGGGATCACCTCCGTCATGAACAAACCCGGCTCCCCTAAGGATGTTACAGGGTTACCCTTGGTAAATGCATAGATAAGAGAATAAAAGCTTCTCACCCTCAACTTTCTGGAAAAGAAGAAAGCAACTAATACAAACTATAAAAGAGTGTTTACAGTTACTGGGAAGTATTGCTGTATACGTGAAAGAGGCTTTTGTGGCTCCAGAGGGAGTTATGCAAAATCTGATGTGTCCTTAAGTGGATCAGCGTGGGCTGGGTCTAAAGACTGCAAGTCTGAAAATGGAAAGAAATGAGCTTCTCACACCTGCAGCCTGCCCCATATCTCTGCTACTAGTAGTAGCTCTAGTCGAAGCCATTAGCATAGCACATCTCCAACATAACTGTTAGCATTCAGGTTGCACTGACTTTGATGTATCTATGGCTCTGCTTAACTTTCATCCTTTTATTCAATGTGTCCCTATGAGCCTGACATTGTTGCATAATTAGTTAATTAGTATTAAAAACTGGAGCAGAGTAAATTTTCAGTCTGTTATGGATCACCCTATTAAGTCGAATTGTACTTAATTGCTATCCCCACTTTGTTTTCTGACCTCACCTTTGACTGTTTGAAGAGAAAACCCGTAGCCTGCGCTGGACTTGACCAGGTAGCAGAGTTTGGGTTTCGGAGTCTGTTTGGACACACCACTGGCAACTGGTGAGCTTTGAGGGTAGGAAAGGTTTACTCCTTGTGCCTTTGCTTGCTTGTAGGAGGCTTCATTGAGGATGTGGAACGTAACGGAAGCCCCGCTGTTTCTCACCAGGTCCACAACCTGTCCAGCAATACAGAGAAGGGTCAGAGGCAAGAAAGCTTGTGGCAGGTTTATTCCATCTTTGGATGAGTCATTGATGTAATAATTACACTTCAGTATTTCAAAATACTCACATCCAAATGGGACAGTTCGTCAACAAATGTTCCATTGACCCGAAGGATGCGGTCCCCATCTTTAATGCCAGCCAGTTCAGCTGGACCTCCCATTTCCAGGCAGCGGATCAGGTGGCCCTCCTCACCATGCTCCACCCTCAGATAGAAGCCGAACGTCTGACCTGGCTTCTTGGTTAGTGAAATCACTTTTGGATTGTACCCGGCCATGTCCTGACATGGAGAATAATTTAATAATAAAATTAATTATAATTTTGCATAATAATTAGCATGCATAAAACAATCACAATCAGTTAAAACTTAGTTAAAACTTTTTGCTCTCTTTAGTCATAACATTTATCTCCTTAAGTTACTAAATTAGAGATAAATATAGAAATATATACAGATAAATATAAAAAAAATCTGTCTGTTTTGTTGCTTTGACAATGCTATACACAGGTAAGCAAGAGATAAACATAAATGCAATGACTTTCATTTTTAATTATGTAACCCTTCACTAAAAGAACAGCTGCAGTTACTGGATCTATTGAGTGAAGTCGTAAGAGTGCTGAAGGTTTCGGATAAAACATTAATTGAACAAGTCAGAGTGGTGGTGGTGGTTAATGGTTGATAGCAGACACACCTGAGTGCAGTGATGGCCTGTTTTTAAAGGACAGCTGGACTCTGATTTTGTCACTTATACTCTTATTTTCATATCAGAAAGTCATAAAGGAGTGTGTTGTTATGTGGATACATGCCGATGTGTTTGGGGCTTATTTATTGAGTGAATAGGTTAAGTCTACAATGTTAGCGCCATAATGGCTGCGCTATTGTCTCTTTGTTAATGTGTAATTTCTCAGTCAACAAAGGAAAAAAACAATAGTAAAAATATTGGCCTCCACTGCATTACCTATTTATAAAATTGGCAGAATAGCTTGCACATGAAATGTAATTATTGGGCAATGTACAAGATTGCACACGTAAAAAAAAAAAACAACTAATTTGTGACTTGAAGTTGGTGTGCACATCTTGTCGTTTGCAGTCCTGCTGTTTCCCCACAGCCATACATGAGATGTGACTGTTTATGTTCCCTCTAAGATGAGAGTTCATGACATTTATCAGACCTTGATACCTCAAACTGCTCCTCAAACAACTCCTCAAGTCAGTCAGAATAGAACAGAACAGAATTTTCCAAAATCAAAGGAATAAAACATCTACAGTAAATATATAAACACAGCTCAAATTAACTATCTTAAATTAACACTTTCTTAGAGGTTACTCTTCTGCAGTAATCTACTATGTTAATTTACTGTTGTAGAAGAATTCATATTACGCAGAAATCCTCTTTCTTTTTGGCTTGGGTGACATTTTAAAAGAAACTATATCTACTTTGCCGTCAATGAGTGTACTGCTTTCAACCAAAAAGTAATATTTTGCTTCATCTTTGGGGCATAAAGAAGGAAAAAGTTTGAAGTAATATTGCACATGATATAAAAGTTTTTTTTTACCCCTGGTTTCTGTCTTTCTAATCATTCCTGAATCCTCTAGACTGATCTTGCGGGTTGTGATAGTTTAGGGAACCACAACTCTATGTGATGTTTGAACATTTTTTAGCGATTACGTATGGGCTTTTAATTATATTTTCTCTCCTTACTTGGCAAATGAATACATTTTATGAAATCCTAAAGCTCAAATTTATTTGGAAACAGCATAGTAGAGTGACTAAAGTTAAACTCACCAGCTTGTCTCTGCTCAGTCCAAAGGAGGAGCTCACCTGTTACTGCTTAGCTGTTATCTCCTGTGGCTTCAAGCTGCCTTCCACCACCTCCTCCTGCCCCCACCCACTTCACCTCTGCAGGGACTTTGACAGGCCAAAGGTGAGCTTAAAGGATGAGTTATTTAACAGTGTCTCGTGTAAAGAATGGCTCCAGAGGCGATGTTGCTGTGCAATCTTTTCTGAGAAAGAGCTGGAACTCATGAAACAAGTTATCTACATGAAGGTCAAGGGTCAATGACACAGGTGGCAATCGGCAATCTAAGGACTAATTACGGTACATACATCACACTCAGCACTACATCATGGAAAATACATCCTGTGCTTACGTCTGTACATTCTCAATTCATTCTGCATGAAAATGTTTCACCTAAATCATAAGAGTGAAGGAATTGCTTGAGACAGAACCAAGACTGCCTAACTTAATATCACACTTGTCGTCCCTCATGCGTTACAGGAAAACAGACATGTCACCGTCCAGCTACATACCCGTATTACAGTTGATCAAAACTTGCTGATATAAGTTATAATAAACATAATACAGTTAAATCACCTCGATAAATTAGTTTTAAACAAATTTTCCAATAAATTACTTAACTGTCACTGGAAGTTAAAGTTTGACTATCTCTTGCAAGCACCTTTTTTTCTGTTACTACCATTCAAATTAAGAATAATATCCAAAGAGGTCAAAAGGTTCAGGGTAAACTAATGTTTCATTGAGTTTCTCCATTTTATGGTTTCTGTGCTCTGTAACTATGGGAGAGCCCTTTGGTTATAAAAAAAAAACAACAACAATTATGATAATGCTCCCTTCATGATGGGTGACAATAACTCAACCATGGCCAAGGCAATCAAGTCTGCAAATATTAAGAGAGATAAATAATTACTGTGCTGATGTCTATATTAGACTTTTTTCTGTCATAGTTTGACAATTTTGCCAAAAGTTTTATGTGATTCTGATATTATCTTCCCTTCTCAAAATCCCCAGACTGTAATTTTTCGGTAATGCTAATAATTCATTAAGTCAATTGGCAAACAGCATTGAATTGAATAACATTAGAAAGGTCAGACTGTTGAATTTGTTGCAACAACTACTCAAATAAAAGACCAAAGCTTGTGCTTGAAGGCACCCTATAAAGTACAGGACCTAACACCTAACACCCTTTTCCTTCCCCATAAAACACTTACAAGGCCTTTCAGCTGATGCTTTGAGACTTGCATTAGTTGCACCATCACATTTTCCTCCTCTTTTTGGCACACTGCTACTTCTTACATTGCATTTCGGCGACCAGCCATAATGTGTATCGACAGATATCCATACCTGCCGGCAGAAAGATGAGCAGATATCCATTACCATCCTTTAACATTCCTCAGGAAAGTATCATCTTGCCTCATGCTCATGTTGTATATAAAACTGGTGATACAAGCAAACAACAGGAATCTATCACTACACATCACTGGAAATACTTTTCCTGAAGTGAAAGTGCATTTTAAAACACTAAAGTGTAAGTAAAGTCCTGTATTGTTTTGTATTTAAAATGAACTGAATCATAATGTCAAACTCTCAGCGAAACGTGCCAAAGTATCACAGTAACTGTTTCTTAAATCACTATGCACTTACAAAGTACTTCATTAGGACTTCCTTGTTCAGTTCATTAGCCAATCAACCAGCAGAGTAATGCATATAATCAAACAGATAGAAGTCAGGAGCTTGGGAAAAATGATCTTAGTGACCTTGGCTGTGGCATAATTGTTGGTGCAAGACAGAGTGTAGGTGTTTCTGAAAATGCCAATCTCCTGGGAGAGTTTTTACTCAGAATGAAGTGGAAAAACAACAAAAAATATCTCCACTGAGCTGCAGCTCTGTGGACAATAATGCTTTGTTGATGAAAAAGTTTAGTGGAGAACAGCCAGACTCATTTCTGATTTCTGCTGAGCCATTCTATGAAAGGTAAAGATTTGGCATCAACCAGTATTTTGTCAGCAGTCCCAAATGTTGTTGTAGTCTAATGGTGTGGGGAAGAATTTCTTGGCACACAAGTAACTCTTTAAATGCCTAACCTTATCTGAATATAATTGCAGACAGCATGCTTCACTTTATTGCCACAATTTAGTTTCTTCCACTGGTTCTTCGCAGCAGGTCAATGCACCAAACTGGTTTCATTAACACTGACAATGAGCTCAGTTTACCGCTGCGGCCCTCCTATGTGTCTTTTAGATCAGATTCTGATAGAGCACATTTGGGATGTCGTCGAACTGAAGATTGGCAGCCTGAATGTGCAGGTGACAAATCTGCAGAAAGTTTGTGATTGCGTCATCCTCACGCAGAATCATAGGAAAGTTTCCAGCATCTTGTCGAATGCATGCCATGAAGAACTGAGGCTGTTTTGAGAGAAAAGGGAGGATGTAGTGTTAGTGCAGCGCTCAGTGAGTGTATTAATACATAATTAGACTATAATACTAACACTTCACTGCCTAAGTAATCATTCTAATGTCGAAGGCAGTTAAAGCTCAGTTAATTGTTTGGTCGATTAGCTCAGTAGGTCACTTTTTAATCTTATCACACACTCAGACATACACACATCATACATACAGCACTATGCTGTCACACACACATGCACACCAATATATATATATATATATATAATGTAACTAAACTAACCAATAGGTGAGGTGCTGAACTGTCTGCTCTGAAATGACAACAACAGCAGGAAATAGAAGAATCTGTGCCGGTTTGGGTGCGTCAGTATTCCCATTTGTATACACAGACAGTCATGTGCAGGTGTGTATACTCAGAGCAGGCACTTAGGACTACTGATGATTTGGTGCTCTGAGCGCCCCCCCCAATTACAACACACACGCACACATTTCTAACTCTGTAGCCACACACTCACCTCAATCCTGCAGACATGTTTGAACAATCAATACCAGGGGTCTAAGAGCCACAGCCAGAGGAAAGATGGAGTGAGTGGAAGGAGACAGGAATCCTCTTCAGCTTGGCTTAGCACTGATGTATTCACTGTCCATTACCCTCAGTCATCACTGTGTATTTGCCAAAAGATAATTATTTCCATGCTGAATCCCCCAGGACTTTACTTAATGTGGAAAAATAATCTCAGTGTTTTTTACCATAGAAGCACCAAAGTATGCATATATTGTATTATAGCACCAGAAGATGCAGACAGGAGCTATAACCTGTGCCCCCCCTTCCCAAAGATAAGTGATTATCTGTTGCAATCAGCAGTGGAGCATCAGTCATCAACATGTCATGTCAGTTTGTGATTACTGCACTCAACAGGGAACATTAGTCATTCACACGGCTGGTTAATCTGAGCTAAGAGGCTCTGCACATGACCTGCTCAAGCTAACTAACTAGACCAGGAAACATACAGGGGGTGAGCAGCCGGAAATTATGCAAGCCATTTGTCAAAGTCAAATTAAATCCCTCAAAAAGAGGCAACATTTAAACCTTCCAAATGTACCTGGGGCACCGGAGACACAATTTCTCCGCTGATTTGGAGGAAAATCAAGCATGCCAGGTCAGATTGTTGATATAATTGAATCTTTTTATGACCACACCTGATAGATACATTATAGAGCATGTCAGTAATTATTTAGTGATGAAATGTCATTAGAAACCAGTGAGGGTGTGATTTCTTGAATTTACATTTGGGATATATATATAGGACCGATATTACTGAGTTCTTTAATCCATGTCAGCAGTGCTGAATTTATTAAATGTCTTAATCATTGCAATACCATGAAAGAATGAAGGAAGACTGGATGAGAAGTACAGATCTCTTAAGATGTCTGCCACACTCAAAATTTAAATATCTCTAAATTGATGAAAGACCTGAGATGCCATCCTTTTTTGTGTGTTAGGCACATTCCACTTCAGATGACTAACAATCATCCTCAACAGCACAGAACTGTGCAACAATTTGGTCCCTCACCAAAGTGGCAAAGACAGGAAGTACAATAATGGACCACACGAGGGCAGCATTGTGTGTCTAAAACAGCTCCATGGGCTTTCACTAAGTGGAGCATCAGATCATTAGAGCTCCATCAAGACGGTAATGGAGAATATGTCTGATGTTTTTCGCCCACCAATCCAAACCACAAACCAAAATGATGAGGATAAAAGGATAAAAATGGCATATTAAACAATCATGATGCCTCGATTCAGCATCCTCTATCTGTATTCATTCATTCCTCTTCTACCGCTTATCCGTTTCCAAGTCATGGGGGGTGCTGGAGCCAATCCCAGCTCACTCTGGGTGAGGGCGGGGTCACCCTGGACAGGTCACCAGTCCATCACAGGGCCAACACACAGAGACCAACAACCACTCACAGACAATTTAGAGTCACCAATTAACCCAGACATGATGTGTTTGGACAGATGGAGGAAACCCACGCAGGCACAGGGAGAACATGTAAACTCCACACAGAAAGACCCCAGGCCGGGAACCGAACCCGCGACCTTCTTGTTGTGGGGCAACAACTATACCATGCTGCCCTCTGTATTCACATCTCTTCTATAAATTGTCCCCAATCTCATTTCTGTCATGATGTTCATTACATGTATTTGGATTCTGGAGTGATAATACACGACAGATATTTTGATTATAGTCCTTAATTACTTTTACCCCCATATTACCATTTATTTCTTCTTTTGTTCCTCAAGGAGTATGGGACTCATCACACACTTCAAAAAGCAGTGCAATGTGTATTTCTCATAAACACACACACAAATGAAAAACAATAAAGCCATCTATTGCTCTAAAGATCGCTTAAACCTGAGCTTTAATATACAGGAGTTAGAATTTGTGACCAATAATACGGTGAACCTCCACTAACAAGACCTACTGTCCTTTAATTTGTTCTTTTTTTCCTGTCCACACCCTCTCTCTCTCTCTCACACAAACACACACACACACACACCTCCCAGCCTATATGACATTAGTCCCCAGCTCTCCCTTCGCTCACTCTCTCCCTCCGTGCGCTTCTCTTTGCAGAGGCGCAGCAGCGCGCTTCGCTCCTCCGTCTCCCGGCGCGCACTGACTCAGGATCGGTGCCAATGACGCCAAATCAGACCGAAAAGTAGTTAAATTATTGTCTTTTTCCTTTTCGTTTTTGGTGCTGCAAGGCGATGACTTCTCCCATAGTGCAGGCGAAGTGAGGCAGGCAATGGACAGAGTCAAGTCAGTTCACCACTGTAGAGGCGCAGACAGACTGGTTGATTTGAGGTTTTTGTCACTGTAGACAACGTTAAATAAAAAGAAAAGATGGATTTGTCTGCGCAAAATGAGACATCCACTTCCCCTCCGTGCGTCGGAGCGCAGACAGACGTGCTGAAGAGCGGAGTGGGGAACGGGAGTTTGGAGACATCAAACCTCACCTGTGGAAACGCCTTCACACTCCTCAAACCCCGGCAGAGAGGTGAACCGACACACACATACACACTCTCTCTCTCTCTCTCTCTCTCTGTCTTCATCATTTATTACCAACAGGTTCATTAATTACTTTTATTATTATTCTCCATGAAGGTGCCATGTGAACTGATTTCGGTCTAACTGAGACCGAAAGGAAAGCAACATTACCACAATTAATGCAAGTTCAGTTCAGTTCAGTTCAGTTCCCCTAAAAATACCAGAATGCTGAAGGCCAAGCTGTCACATATCAGATAATATTTTCAAAGGTGGTGGGGTAAACAGATTATTTGTGGTTTCATTACTCTCAAAAACCAGCATGTAAAAGATGAATCTGTGGGGGGGGGTTAGTTTTTAAAAATCTCACTTTATAGTTTATATAGCTAATGATTTTGGCAATCCACTAAAATTGGGTTAGGATGTGAATGTGCTAACCTAATAATATGTGTTATCGGGTACACAGACACACACACAGTCACTGTAGTCACAGGAGTATTTGTAAATGCCACATATTTGGGACCTAATAAAAAAAAAAGCTTAACACAGTAAGTACATGTTGGGAAAACAAGGACATTTTGGCCAGTCATGACTTCCTCAAACGCCTTTAAAGGACATTTGTAAGATTTGCTTTTAGGTTTCGCGTTCGGTTGAGGATGACTGACTAAAATGAAGAGTAGGTGTTGAGTTAACACTATTTTGTTCTCAAATAATTCTCTTTAACGTCTGTCAATCCCACCTTTACCTGAATTTTCTGCACATGCCAGTAATTCAAACCACTCAGAGAAAGGTCTGAATCATTCTGCTGAGCTAAATCAGTATTTTGCCAATTACAAACCCACTGAGGACACATTTGACAAGTACAGGTGTCTGCTGAGATTTACAGCAGCTCAATTGGGGGCTTAATCAGTTTTTATGATGCACCATAAAATTATTTCACACATGCACTCTGTTGAGGTTTTCATTGCATTTTTAGCATCTATTTTGATTTCCCATTGCATCTTCTAAGTCGAGCACTTCATATCTGTTATTTAAGGGGAAGAAATGAGGAAGGTTGACACCCTCATAGCTGCTGTCACCATCATCACTCAGTCCATCACTGAAGAAACTGATTGCTTCTCTTCTGCATTCATCTTTTTTCCCATTTATTCTTTCTGTCCATAAGGCTGCTGCTTGGTATTTGTGGAGGAGATTGAGTAATGTCGCATTCGAATCCCCCTTGCTCAGATTAATATGTCATTATGTCAGGGAGGTCAGAGCTGGGGACTGTGACTGTTGCATTTCACGTTTTTCTCATCAGGGAAATAACATTTTCAATATTGTCAGAACATATCCGTAGCTGCTTCAAAGACGCCACCATCACAGAAAAAGTCAACTTTAAACAAGGTCTATGATGTTGTATGTTGCTCTGAAGGAGTTTTGTCCCCAGACGGATGTTTTGGTTGGACGATTTGGTTCAAACACACGCTTATAGCATCATCCCTATTTTTATCCCTAACAACAATATATTTATAGTGTCAATAAGAAGGTTAGGATTATCTGGGGTTCTTTTTTGTTGCAATGCAATTCATTGTAGGCTACAGAAGTGGGGGACCATTACTTTGGAGGGAAGGGAAAAGGGAAAAGGGAAGTCAATGGCATCCCTCTGTGTTCAACGCCTGAACACAAAGCACATTATTCCTGAAAAAAGACATTTAGACAAAAAAAAAAAAAACCCATACTGCTTATTATCTCCCCCTTCTCTGTTACCTCTCCTGTTTGCATGTATTTGAAGATCCCCATTGCTCACACTCTCACATCTCACTCAACACCTCAGGACTCAGCTGCCTGTTGAGTCCTGAGGTGTTTAATACAAACCACTGCATTTTGTATTCAGACTGCTGTGACCGTGGGCACTGCGGATTGTCTGCTGTAGTCTGTCAGCCAGTGGAAAGTGGTTTCATTCGAAACCTCCATCAACTGTTGTGGGGTGTGCTTGGCTTAGTCACAAGCTTCAGATGACATTTACCAAGCTGGATTAGCCAATAGCATTGACATTTACAAAAACCTTGACTTTACACAAGCAAAGCCCACTTTTCTCTGATAGGTGAAGCCACACACAATAACACACTGCATATGTATTAGACTGTGAGATCCGTATTCACAGAAGGTCTGATATATTCACCAAAAGGAATAAATGGACCCTTAAATATTCATGACAGGAATATGAATTCCATTATTAATTCATCCACTATTTCAATGCATATGTTATAATAGCCTCTGCCAACCCAACTCTTAACTTTTTGATTGGCTCGGTTTAATGTTATTGTTGGAAAGGAATCTGTTCAGCAGCCTTTTGCATCCAACTCTGGAATTCATAGTAAAATATGATGAAGTGGATATTGGACATATTTTAGTGGAGTTTGACTTTGCGTAGTTGAGCTAAACTGTATAAAATGTATAAAAACATACAGATGGTTCCAAAAGTATGAGATCACTTCACTTGAATGGGAAATAGTGTATACAAGAGTGTCTGATATCACAGACTCCAGCTATGTGATGTCATCAACTGCAGATACATCACTTAGATAGTATATGCATGTAATAGCTACCTAAATATGAAGCAGTGATTTTTTTTTCCAGCTAATTACAAAGCAGAAAACTTTGGAAGTTGCAGTTATTTCTTCCAACAACCTGCTCAGCAGCTCTCGGTGCCGCTAACAGAGCAGACTGTGTTCCAGAGCCAATGGTCAAACATGGCTGATGTGCAATGCATACAGATTTATGAAGAGTCAAGCCACAACTGCTGCGCTACAGGCCTTCCGTTCTCTCATTTGGAACTGAAAATAGCACTCTACATAATTGATGGAGTTGCGTGATAACAAACTTTGCCAAATGGTCAGTGTTGATTTCTGTAATGATCTAATCTTAAATATGAAGTAGTAATGGTCAGCAGTAGCCTCAGGTTTTAATTAAACTTGCATTTAGCCTCTAGTTTAATTGAAATCTGGTTCAGGGATGTGAACTGGCAGATAAAGTCATCATGCAGGCAGAAGGAAACTAAAGCAGAAGGGACGTTTGAACATTTCCTTGCGGGTTGCCCATGTACCAGCTGCTCAGCCACTGATACCATGAACCTCATCAGAGTTTAAAGGGAAAGTTTGACTAATTCTTTTTTATCAGTCAGATGAGAAGATTGTTTCTCTCCTGTTTGCACACAAATTATATTACCAGTAACCATTTAGTATAGCTTAGCATAAAGCTGTACAAAATCAATGTGTTAAAACAACAATTTGTCATTGTACTGTTCAGTGCTGCATAAAAAGTCTGGAAACATGACTTCACAGTGAAGGAAATCAACATTGTGTACATATCTAAGAAAGGTTCCCATCTGCTCATCTAAACATAGACAAGAAAGCACATGAGTGTTTTCAACAAGATGATGAACTTCCTCTCCACCATCATCTGTGATCTGTAAAATATCCTTTGTCCCCTAAAACAGCCTTTGGAAAAATGTATTACATTTACCTTCTGCTCCTGAATAACATTTTTATTCTCTTACAAGTAAGAAAATATCTTTCTGAATATGCATTTTGGTATTTGAATGGCACACTTACCAATTCTGTGAGCATTCAAACAAATGCAGTAAGGTTTAGTGACTTAAAGTGGTTTTAATAACCTGAATATTTTTAAAGTACTCCCATTGTTGCATTTGGGAAATCAAAAGCTCATTACAGGCTTATTTCTTTAACATTAGCTTTGTAGTTATACTTCAGAATTTTCTCTGACTGAACAGATATTCTGTTTCAGATACCCAACAGAATTATTTTTTCATATGATGGCAGTATTTCTGTGTTTATCATTATTGTTAGTAACTAGTAGATGAATAAAGGGGAGTACTTAGCAGCTAAAGAACCAAATATATTAATAGGTAGTTGATGTAGCCTAAATGCAAAGCTAAAAGAGAGTGGCTAGTGGACTTCCATTTGTCAAGCAAGCAGAAGCATGACACCAAATGATGCTTGGATGTGTAAATATGCCACTACTTGCAAAAATGTTCATTGTATGAATGAAAGGGTTTGATGATATGCCAATGCCACTATTGTGCTCCAATCCCACAACAGAAACGTTCTCCTTTCTAAGACTCTCTTATGTTCACAAACACAATGAAAACCTGTGGAGAAACTGTACACAGTCTCTGTGTATCATACTGGTTGTACATCTCAGTCAGGAAGGAAACGCTCTGGTTAACTCTGGGCTGAAAGCCAGCAATATTCCTTTCAGGATTTAAACTGTCTTGTTCATCACTGTAGCGTTGTCATTCCGTAGGAATCAGTCAAGTGAAGCTGTGGAGCAGAAGTCCACAGAGTGCAGCATAAATACTTATCTATCCCACATATTGGCCAATGAGTGCAGGTTAAGTACTAGCGAGGTAAGGTGATAAAGATGCGCGCTTCAGTACTACAAATAGGGTCATTAGTGGCTATTTGAGTTTCCAGCCTGAAGGAAGGAAAAAATGGGCTGAGGGAGTTATCAGTGTTTCCCACACAGCTGCCCGACATGAAGGAAGACTAACTGGATCCGATTAGGCAGAAGCTAACATATTTCATTTGGTGGGAGAGAGGGAAACGGTAATAAAGGAGAGAGTTTACTGGCTCTTCCATCATACCCTTCATTCGCGGCCACATTTTAATGACACCTGTGCAGATGTGTGTATACCCTCATCCACACACAGGCACAAAATGAGACTGTTAGTTAAAGACATTTATAAGCTTGAAGATGACGCTCTGAAGCTCTGCCCCTAGAATAGTGCCAACCATACTTACTGTATTAGAGGTTTCAGCTTTTTTTTCTTGTCTGCATGGAAATGTGCAAGGCCAATGCTCAAGCCATGTGTCAATGAATTGGAAGAATGCATGACCATGAGTCATATCTGAGGGGGGGGGGGGGTGCAAGAGACTGACTGACTTACTGGCTTTTGCTGACCGTGCTGAGCCTAAATCCTTCACTAAGCCTGAAAGTGATACAAAAACATTTCCAAGTGGCTGGGTCAAGGCGAGAGCATTAAATCAATTAGATGACAAGCCGTCATCCTGCCTTCATCCATGGTCCGTGTGCTTTTAGAGGAGCTAAATCCTCTGTTTGATGTTCTGCTTTCACTTCACGCTTGTACTTGTGCTCGACCAGAACCTGACACAGCTTTTTGAAAAAAGCAGATCAGTGGAGCTCAGATTATGTGACACTAAGTTATTTACATCTGAGATAGCGTAACCCAGTATAACAGTCAGATTCAGAATACATTAAACAAATATGACACTTGTTCGTTATTGTATTTCCGATGCAGAGTCAATAACACATGATCGATACCTTTGTGTTACCAGTGTCGCCTTTTTATAGCAACACGTTTTGCTGAATTAAAGAGGAATCTAATGAAGTTAAACCACTTCACAACTAAACTGATGCTTTCCAGGAATGTATTGATCTACAGAAATCTACCACATAGTATTTATTTAGCTTCTAATCCAAACAAGCTTTTGTATAAACATATGACAAAGATCAGTTGAAATGACGATGTAAAAGGGCCTCATTGTCTCAAATTCACAAAGCATAGGACTCAGTTACTCATGAACTTTTCAAAGATGGCTGCTCCCACGTGCCCTGCTTCTAGATCAAAGACATAACCCTGACCTGCCGAAGGAACTTAAGGCTCAGTTACTTCAGGGAATAAAACAAAGAGATAATAACTGGGCGGCACCATCTCTTTTATTCTTTTTCACACTCCTCTGAATGTCAAAGTCTGGTAAAAGGAATAAATATGATAGAGGTAGGAAGATAACTGAGCATTTATTTGAATATCAAAAACATTTACCGCTTATCCGTTTCTGGGTCGTGGGGGTGCTGGAGCCAATCCCAGCTCACTCTGGGTGAGGGTGGGGTACACCCTGGACAGGTCACCAGGTCGCCCCCTATCAGAAACATGCAAATACAATTGTTAAAATACGATTTTCTCTTTTGAAAAGGAATGAGAATCCAATGAGGTCAGATATGCTGGCAAGAAAGCAAAATAATTGTCTTAATGATTTCTGGAAATAAATCAGGAATATGAACAATTGTGATAGACCCGTAACTATCATCTAAATATGGAGTACATGGCTCCTTAACTATGTAAAAGACATCAAGTAGGGAGCTAGTATGGCATGCCTACTGGTAATGAACACTTAATTTTACTAAGTAGAAAACTTATCCCTCTCTTGCTGTTTATTTTACTGGGTTATTAGATTAAATCATACCTGACTCCATTTTATCTTTTATACTTATGCTTTATACTTGTGTTTAAAGTTGGAAAGCTTAACAGTTCAGAGAACTTCAGGCCAATGGCAAAGCTCTAAATGTTGATTCAGAAAATCTTGACACAACTCTTTGTACTTCTAATTGCTGGGGGAACAACATAGAATTGAAATAAAGCTAAATAAAGCAAACAACAACGCTCTTAACCCCCTGACACCGACTGTCGCAAATCCGCCTCAGACCACTTCCATTCAGAATCTGTATTTATTCCCCCAATGCCAGTTCAAGCATGTTTGTTTTTATACAATTGTAAATAAATTCAGGTGGTAAGGGGTTAAATTGGGAAGTAAAAATTATGAGAAGGTGGCCAAAAGAAGAAATGTGGTGTGAAAACAGTGAATATTCTACCATCCTTCAGAGGAAAGGATATTGGTCCACCATCAGTGGATTTAGGCTTGTGTGTGTTTGGTTGCGCATGCAACTTCCACCGTGTCAAAGAAGTCTGGCCATAAGTGTGTGATGTGATTTATGGGCTGCAGATTTGATGCACATGGGCACCTCTAATCCCCAGAATACAAACACAGCAGGTAACCCAATAAAGCGTGTTGTGCCTAGGCAGGAGGTTAGGTGGTGATAACGGAGGAAGATGATAACATGGGATTTAGAGGGTATGAACCAAAGAAGCTGCTGATAGCCGAAGGAACTCGCAGATTTTGGGCTGCAGGCTTTAATACTGTGTACTTCAAAGTGTTTTGTATTGACAGAGGGTTCAGCGAGTTAATATGTTAATGTTGGTAGTTAAATTAGATTCAAAGAGGAACAGGTAATGGCACTTGGAGAACATGGAGCTAATTAATACTAATTGGCTACAGTGGGTTGCAGACTTAAAAGCTGCTACCTACTGATATGAGGTTTTATCACGTGTAGATGAAATGTTGTTGGCCCAAATGTCAGCATTAACTTTCTGTTTGAAAATACAGTAAAAACCTCGACTATTTCCTTTGTACTTTATATGTCACGCCCTTTAGAGCGCTTAAGCAAGGCCACTGGCAAAACTTAGCCTAGTCTACTTCCAATAGACTTTGAGGCTCTGGGTTGAATTGGTTTCCAAAGAATAGACACAAAGACTTTAAGAAACTCAGAAGTCCATGAAGATGTTTCTAATGTTGCATTGAGTTTTAAATTCACAATGGGCTCAGCGGGTAGGAATAGTGCTCTGAAAGTTTCAGGTTTTGGGTTCCATGTGTGGTGAATTTTGAAGTCCAACGTCCAGAAATACAAAAGTTTCAATCTTTATGAAGTTCTGTGAAGTCAAACACCAAGGTGAAGCATGTCAGTACCTTGGCAAGGCAGCAGCACAGCTGGTTTAACTAGTCTTACTGTTTTTAATGAAGGAATGTATGTCATTTAAAAATCAGTGTAGGAACTCTCAAAGCCTCACTGTCCGTCTCCAGATGTTATGCTGGTCTCTGCTCTGTTATCTGTCTGCTGGAGAACTTACACATTCCATATTTGGACAGCGACACTTTCTGTAATGTCTTTTTAGTAGCTGTGTGGTTTTTTTTTTTTTTTAAAGCAGTTGGTATAACTGACAAGTAACATCAAAGTTTACACACAAAGAGAATTATGCTCAGCACTGTTGGCTTCTTCTAGGATCAATAAAGACTGAATGAATGTGATTATGTGTCATAATATTTCACACTCTAACATCCCATCTCCTCCTGCCTTCTTCTTCTCTGTACCAGATGAGGACCACACGCTGCAGATCCTGCTCTATTCACTCATCTTCTTTTTGAGTGTTTTTGGCAACCTGCTGATCATCGTGGTGTTGACAGTCAATAAGCGCATGCGCACTGTGACCAACACCTTCCTGCTGTCGCTCGCCGTCAGTGACCTGATGATGGCTGTCTTCTGCATGCCCTTCACCCTCATCCCAAACATCCTCAAGGACTTCATCTTTGGAGCCGCCATGTGCAAGATAGTGTCTTACCTCATGGGTGAGAGATTTGCCAACAGATCTCTGGTTTGCTTTTTTACTACTGCCTCTATACAATAATACACACTCAGTAGTTTACTATAGTAAGCAGTGAATTGAGATTTCCGACCTTTTTCACTGAACCTAAATATTTCAGAAGAGGGTTGTAAATAGGGAGCGATATCAAATACAGTCCTGGACTTAACAGATTCATCAAGTGCTACAAATGAATTCAGTTTTTACACAGCAGAGTTGAAACTCCTTAGTGAAATACATTGTGGAGGTCAATTCAATCAATTATAACATGTAGAATAATCAATCATAAGGGGAGCATAGGGAAAGGTGTCTGTTAGAGATATTACTTTGATAGTGATATCCATCTGTTTAATTAGTGCCATTTAATGAAGTTGGCCTGTTTAGATTGTGTATGAGCTGTTTGAAGATGATAAACATCAGCTTCAGCATAATCTTTAAATAACACATTAGAGGTGCACATGTGGAAAGAGCTGATATTAAAAGCTTTTTTCATAGAACACAGCTATACATATCTCCTGTACAATGATAATCGACCTTTAAATGCCATCCATATCTAATTTAACTGAATTTTACACAGCTCAGAAATAGTTTGAAATTCATTCGGGGTGAACTTCCAGATTTCTGGTCAGCTACTTTTGATGGAGGTTAGAAGTATGTCTGTCAAAAAATGCAGTTTCTAATTCATGGTGAAAGTGAATCAGTGCTTCTTCAATGCTATTGTTATTGGTTTAAAATGTTCGTCAAGAAATACAGTACAGAGGTAGTATGAGCATCATGTACTTGAATTATCAAACGTTAAACCATCCCAGCGTCCTGGTACTCCGGCTTCAATCACATTCTCTGTGTATCTCTTTATGTTGGCCAACCCCAGGCAGCATTGGGTGAGGGTGGGGTGCATAATGGACAGCTCACCAATAACCCAGCATAGATAATTGGTACAGATGATAGAGTGATCATATCAGTATTGTTGGATGAGTTAATTGGATGAATGAAGCTATAGTACCATTTTATTGTTGGCATATTTTACAAGTTATTAGATTTTGTATATAAAAATTGTATATTAAAAGTAATTGTAACTGCAGAAAAATGTAGAGGAGTAAAAAAAAAGCACACCCCATGATTTAATATGTAGGGGGGTTTCTCCACCTCTGACCTTTGAAATTATTCACAAGGAGAGGAAAGACTTAAAGAATCAATAAAATTAAATCATTGGAGGAAATACAGTATAGGGTTAGGGTGATGTTTTCATCTATTGACTAATTTATTATGGGAGGCAGGCAAGATGAAAATGGAGACTGCAAAAATATGTAGAAGTAAAATAAAAAAGAAACTTATTGAGGTTAGTGATGGAAAAAATAACAACAAAATTGTCATTATTGAATCGATAGGAAATTTAGAGCCAGTTAAAATGAGTAAGAAAACTGTGTTGCCACTGAAATAAAACGCGGTTGACAATTGAAATGAAAATGTGGATTAAGCCTCACTCAGAGCCATCAGCATGATGCACTGAGTGTAAGCAGAGAAACCCGACGGAGGATGTTGACTGATAGGTGCTTCAGAGAGGACTGCTATTAACCTGCCCTCAAACAACATAGGGGCCCCACTGACTCCCTCTCTCTCACTCACACACATATAGATACACATGCACACACAGTTTGTATTCTCCAAGTAAAGAGTAATTTCCCGTCTTGTCCTGGCAGATCACATCAGTGGCCTAAGCCAACATTATTTCCTCTTCGATGGGGCCCAGATAGCTGTCCCCACCTCTGAGCCTCGCATGGTTATTCATTTGAAAGCCCGTCTCCACACATCACCACATTTTGTTCCCAGTTGTCAGATATTGCACACACATCAACAATCATGTTTTTGGTAATAACTTTTCATTCATCAAAGTAAAAGATATCTGATAACAATTTATTTACTTACTGGACAATCCTCTTCGTTTTCCTTCAGGCATATCAGTGAGCATCTCCACCTTCAGCTTGGTTGCCATTGCCATTGAACGCTACAGCGCCATCTGCAACCCTCTGAAGTCCCGGGTGTGGCAGACCAGATCCCATGCCTGTCGGGTGATCGCTGCTACGTGGATGCTGGCCTTTGTCATCATGATTCCCTATCCGATCATCAGTCACCTGGAGTCCTTTCAGCGCCCTGACAACACCACAGCACACAAATGCCGCCACAAGTGGCCGCTTGCCATGGCCGAGCAGACCTGGTGAGTGTTTGGGATTAAAAGGGTGGCAGAATGGAGAAATAGAAATAGAGAAATAGAATAAGTAAAATAAAAATAGGAAATCTCTAAATTAGAATTATATATATATATATATATATATATATATATAAATTAAAGGGAATGTTTTATATGTGAGTTAAGTGGAAATATAAAAATACAAGTCTTGCAGTACATACAGATGTGTATTAGGTTTTGTACAGTAAGGTGCAGCAGTGAACCAGATTATTACACAGTTGTTATTATTTATTCTCACTGTCTATTGCAGGGTTATAGTCTGATGGCCACTGGCAGGAATTTTTTCCTGCAACATTCAGTGGTGCATCTAGGCCTGTGCTTGGCCAGCATAGCCATCAGCTATCAAAGGATAGCTGGAGGATTTAAGAATTAAGAAGCATGAAATGAATAAAACAAAGATTAGTGAGCACTTCCAGACCACATGTGTCATGCATCACAAGGCCCCATCTTAAGGTTGTGACTGGATGTATTTCCTGTTTTAATGACAGCTTAACCTCTGTGATGGGAAACATGTTTCCTACTGTGACAGGTAAATAAATTCAATTTAAGGAATGGTCTTTTATAAGTTGTGGTGCATAGCACATTTCGTGATGGGACAGATAATAACTCTCTGGTAGGATTGTAACTGTGACTGCAGAGATATTGCAGCTGTGTTTCTTTTCTTGGCTGAGCTGCATCAGAAAGATTTCCAGAGTAACGCAGTCTTCAGAAAATGAAAGGTATCATAAAACTTGCAGTCAGGTCATGCCTGTTTTTTTTTTGTTACTCCCAGACTTTTCTGTTTGGACAATCTGATGTTTGTATCAAATAAACTTTAGATGAACCATGTCTGTGTCAGAGGGGTGTGTTTGTGTGTGTGTGTGTGTGTGTGTGTGTGCGTCTGCGTACTTTCAGCAACACTAAACTGAAAAATCTCTTTTACTTCCATGTTTGGTTCTGTAAACTTATAGCAGCTCTCACTTTCTGGGTACTGGCTGTTTTCATGGAAAAGATGTAGCAGATGAAGAGAACAGATAGATAATGTGTGGCTTTAGGATAGCATAGGCTTTGGGGGTCATTTCAGCCAACCCTGTGTATATCTCTTTGTACTCGTGCACAGTTGACAATTGTAATTTTTTTTATGTGTGTGGTTACTATTTGGCTTTGTGTTTGCTTCTATGACTCCAGCCGTGATTATTGTTAAAGCTCATACCGTACACATTAAAAATACAGTCCATGCACAACTTTCCTTATGTGTCAACGCTGAGACTTCTACCGCTCTTGTTTCTGTTGCAGGTACATTCTGCTTCTGCTCGTGCTCTTTGCAATCCCGGGGCTGGTGATGATTGTGGCTTATGGGCTGATCTCCAGGGAACTTTATAGGGGCATCCAGTTTGAGATGGGCCACAAGAAAGACTCAGCTGGTATATATCCATATACATTGAAAACATGATTTTAATAATGTTATGATTGCAGTGTGATTAACTGGTGATTCAAAATGTGTCTCTGATAACTGTATAGGTAAGTAAACACATTTTAATGACCTTCCAGTCACCATCCAACCCGCACACTAATGTTTTTATCGAACATTTTTGCACTATTTGATGAAGAACTTCATTTTGATCACAAGAATTTCATTAGCGCCACAATCACTGTAATGTGTGCAGGTTAAGTCAAACATAACCTTTTGTAGGCATGTGAGCATGAACATGGGAGGACAGTAGCATTCAGTGTGTTAGTTGGTGCTCCATTAGAGGATGGAATTGGCTGGCAGCTGATGGCCCCGACATCACCATCTGTTTGGTCTCAGAGAGAAAGAGGCTGTATAAAAAAGGGCTTAAGAGGGCAAGGGGTAAAAAACAAATAGGAAATCAGTCAAGAATAGATGCTGAACTTTCTAGAGATTTTAGAATAAACAGTTTTATTAAATAATCCAGAATTGGTGGTGTAAATTGTGTATCACTACATTACCCCATCCTGTTTGTATTTTCTTGCTGTAGGCCAATTTGGATTACTGTATTCAATATGCTTTGTCCTTTGCAAAATGAGAGCAGGTAAAGTGAACATTACCAATAAACTGCTAATGAAAGAACTATAGTGTGATGGACTCCAAATAGAATTCACAAACGGGTGCATGTACCATCAGAAAAATGGTGTGTTCCCTCGCTGGAAGGGAAATTTTTAAAGATAAAAGCAGGTTAAAGCTAATACTTCACAACAGAATCAAAGGAGCAGGATACGTGACGTAGAATCACAGAGTTCAGGCACTGAACCCATGTGCAGGCCCATTTTTACAGCAGCAGAAATGGAGCCTGAACAACATCTGTTAAGTTAAAGAAAAAAGTGGCACAATCCGGGGACATTAGTCACATATCAGTATTCTATTAAAATAATCTTTCGCTTTGCTCCCGCATGTAGATGTGAAGAACGGCCTGACCTCCACCGTGTCCACTGGGAGTGATGACGGAGATGGTTGCTATGTTAACGTCGCCCGGCGGCCACACTCGATGGAGATGACCACCATGGCTCCATCAGGCAGATCAATCAAGGCTGACCGGCCACGCAGCAACACATCTGAGGCCAAACTGGAGGCCAAGAAAAGAGTTATCCGTATGCTGGTGGTCATTGTCGTCCTATTTTTTCTCTGCTGGATGCCGGTGTACTGTGCCAATACCTGGCGGGCTTTTGATGACAGCTCTGCCAAAAATGCCCTCTCAGGGGCCCCCATCGCTTTCATCCATTTGTTGTGCTACACCTCGGCCTGCGTCAACCCGATTATTTACTGCTTCATGAATACACGTTTCCGCAAAGCTCTGCTCACCACGTTCTCATGCTGCGCTGCGCCATGCCACCGCCGCCGCCGTGGCAGGCTGCAGGACAACGAGGAGGATGTTATGGCGACTGGAGCATCAATGTCCAAGTTTAGTTACACTACAGTCAGCACCATGGGAACCTGTTGAGGCAGATGGATGCAGGAAACCAGGAGAGTCAGTTTCTACAGCAACACAGCAACCCACATCTTTTGTCTTTAGGCCATCTCTGCGCTCATAGTGCAATGTGGAGTGAAAAAAAACAGGCCAAATAATGTAGCAGTGTAAAAGCTTCATGTATGACTGTGTCCAAGACTATTTAGTCTCAAAGTGCAAATACTTCCATGACTATATTCAAAAAGCAAATGGAAAAAACAAACAAACAAACAACAAAAAAACATAGTAGGCAGTTATCTTTCATCACAGTGTACCAGGAGGCAAATTGTTTGCTTAGATGTTAATGTCAGGACATGCACGTGTACGTATTACTAGCTGAGCTGTTTATGTGTTAATGATGATAAAACAACAGCCTTGTGGACTAAGTGCCTGCTACCGAATACTGTCCGCTGTTGATTTGCCTCACTCATTATGGGGCAGGGAAGTTGTAACCTGAGGGGGCTGGAAATAGAGTTTAAAGATGCAAACGGTTTTCTAAACAAACTGAAGTCAGGTATTTCTTCCAGACTGGAACTGATATATAAGCAAATTGTCTGTTCTTCATGGCTACATTGTTCACAGAGAAAAAAATTCTTCAGAGCTGAAACTGTTTCCAGTACATGGGTGATGTTGATGCATTGTGTTGTGGTTATAAGCTGTAATGCTAGCCATCTTTTTGGGGTTTAGTTTTTAGGGATGGCTCCTTCTGTACTGTATCTGCTGCAGAGTTTGCTTCTGTTGGGTCATTGCAGCTGAACACAGTAGAATTTGTGACAAAGGCGACAGGACATTTGGAACTGACTCAACATTTTCTTATTTTAGGTCCTCCTGGTATGAGACAATAAATTAACACAATAGGAAACTAATCCGTTTTTTTTTAAAGAGATAATTTAATGGCCCTTACACAATTATATTCCTGATAGCATATTAGATAAACTCTGATGTGATATATTGCAGTATTAAAAAAAACCTGATTATTTATTACATACCATAGAGTCGAATTGACAAAACATGTTACAGTATTTTGGAATATTAATATAATACTAATAAAGTTCAATATCAGAAGATTGTAGTTTAGAGCTGCACAGTGCAAAGACATCCTATCATAGATCCTTTCTATGTATGTGTGTCACCTCTTTTGAAACTTATCAACAGTGTGGCTTATGATTTTAACACTAGAGGCCTTCAGGGTAAAAGCTTATTTGTGACACTGTGTTTGGTGGAAAATTCTAATAATTATAAAAACATACCAAGCAAGTAATTTGACTCATACCGTCATTATTTAAAACACCAATTTAAAACAAGACGTTTGTGCACGTGTTAATTATGTTTTACAGTCGCTTGTATAGATAATAAATGTGAAAAATATGTTTTATTTGTTAACATATATTGAACTGTATGACAATATCAAAGAGCGGTTTTCATCAACAACAGGTTCACTGTAAACCTTAAAGTACGCTTGTAAAAGTTTACTAAAGGATCAAGTATTAAGGCATTTTTTCAGTCCCTTGCTGTCCTCGTGTAGCTCACCTGCAGGCTACAGAATGACATCCAGGTTTCTGAACTTTCCGTTTGTCAGCCTGACTCTGGCCTCGCCAACCACGTCACATAATTCTCTTATGACTTCAAACCTGCCTGGCTGAGAGGATGAGCATATTTCGCTGAGTGCACCAAAGCACAATGCTGTCACTCTCACAACAAAGAGATGGATGAGCTGCAGTTGCGAGCGTGTTTTGGGTGATTCCCAATCAGCCTACAGCTTCTGTGGTTTATTGTGTACACTGTTTCCGCTGTGTATAAAACATAAAACCATTTGATACATCAGTGCAGGAAAATACAATAAGGCAGCTGAAAACTTAAATTGTGTTTTAGAAAGTTTGACAATTTTGGTGAGATACTTAAAACAAGGACAGTTATATCATACACATATATACAGTCATATAACCCCACACAAATGGCTACTGTAGCAAGAAAAAAAAGCCCCCTCATCTTTAAAACACAAGATACAGGCCTGTGTATGAAAGGCTTTAACCGTTAATATGCATTTACAGTAATATCAAAGTTGGATCATGGTAAATAGACAAATGACCTGTCGTAATGTTAAATAGTGAAAAAGCCATTTGCTGCGGACGTTCTCCTGCAGTTAATATTAGAGAGAAGGTATCTCAGTGTGTGCTAGCACCCTTTCCCAGATAGAGAATAAAACCACGCAGTCGTCTCTGTTCTTTATGTGTGAAACCTGTAAACACTTTTGTTTTTTTCTGTCCTGGTAAACTGTGAAAGGGTAATTTCCCTGTGGTGTCACAGAAGTCATTTGATGTTATGATGTGCCCCCCCATACTGTCTCTGCAAACACACACATACACACAGACACAGCACTCCTGTTGAAATTAATCATCACATGCACTTTTATCATCACAACCAATTACTGACAGATGAGTTGTTTTCCTTCTTCACAAACGAATACTGGCCATGAAAATTAAGCTGTATTTAAAGATAAATTTGCAATGGCTAGTTGTCTGATATGCAATTCAGATACTATACTTACGTGGTATAGGTAAATGTCAGTAAGAACAGAAGTGCTAACGGTTACTGTAAATGTCATCATCACAGCTCTCTAGAGAGCTTTTTTTTTGCCTATTTTGGATCACTGTTTCAGTTTACTGGTCCACATCTCATGCCACATCAGGCTTCAGGAGTTGAAGGAGACCAAAAACAAAACACCTTCATCAGGAAACAGGAAATAGCAATCCGAATAGCTACTAAAGTCACTCCAGCTGGATGTGTAAATAGGTAACAGTTTCATTATTTGTTAGTCATAATGCCTATGACATGTCAATGTTGTCTTTTAAGCTTGTAGCATGAAAAGTTGAAAATCAGAAAATCAACAGCAGATATAATATGAGGTTTGAATGACCAACTTTTTGATAATGAGTTTGAGGTGAATCTGACTGCTTTGAATAGAAAAAAGCAACATTAAGTGAATCGTAGGTAGAAATACTGGAGACTGGACAGGCATAAATGTCTCCACCACAGATTGTGCATGTTATTGACTGAGCACCATCAGCGGCTCTTTTCACATTCACACACGAAACCTATCATGTCAACAAGACAATGAGGTGGTCTTTATGGAAGGACAATTCCTCATTCATTCTTTTGCTTATTGTATCCTTCCTGCTGGTTAAACGGCCCTCTTCCCCTCTCAAAGACGACACAAAGCTGTTGCTGGATGTGCTTATTCATTTCTCTGCTTGCTTTCCCACCTCCTCCTCTTCCTGACAACAGCTCCTCCTACCTTCAACATTACATGCATCCACATCTGAGTGAGAAGTGCTACTTGTGGATGATACAGTAAGGACACCATTAACAGGAGTAGCAGTGGAGGTCTAGGAAATATGTGTTGACACTTTGAGTGGGGTCATCATTGTTTAAAGTGAGCAAAGCTGATAGTGAGAAACCAATTTGCACAACTAGGGAGTGTTGTCAGGCATTTGTGACAAATCCACTCAGCAAGAGCGAAACAAATTCAAATAAAGAAGAGTTTGGTTAACTGAATAGTAAGTCCTGCTTTTCCTGGCACTGAGAGATAGAACAGATTCCCTATTGAGTTCAAACTGCTGGCGTTGTAATTGATTCGTGTTACTTTCAGTCTGCTATTATATACCAGGTATTTGACATTTACTGTAGTTTTAATAATTAATTACAGATATATTAAGGAACATTTATTTTCCTTTTCAATGGCTGAATGAACCTGTTAGGAGGCCTCAGGGGGTAAAAGTGCCGATTCCCTCACCCTTTCAGTCAAGTAGAGTGCAACCAGAAGCCTGCGCTAAAGAAATACTTATTCTTGCTTACATACTTGATATTAGGAATGTGGATCATGTGGGCTAAAGAAATGTCAGTGATGCACTACTTCTTGGCTGTAGATCCACTCACTATGAGTGGATTTTTACTGCAAGATTGGGAAATTTGATGGAAAACTAATTTAATATTTTTCCACCGGCCAATTCTATTAATGGACTAAACATCAACACCGTATCCTTGCTGAGTCAACAGAAAATGTAATCCAGTTGAGCTTAATTGCCATTCCATTTTTTACTATTGCAAAACGGTTTCAATAGGAGGTAGTAATAGCAAATATAAATTAAAATCACAAAGCTATAGGCCAAAACATGAACTAAGTAGACACCATCTCACAATGGAATCACATCAACTGTTACACCCGTCAGCATGTTGATGTTTCAGCCTGGAAGTAGACCTATTCAGTAGTTTCTACATTAATAGAAGTGCTTAGTACTCAGCGATGGACCAAACCCAGCCTTTACTTTTTATGTTAATAACACATCCATAAAGTTTTTTTTTTGTTTTTTTGCTGCATTTCGGTCTGTAGACACATAAACATTCACCAAAGTGACAAATTGCCAAATAGTTTTTACTACAAGTAGGTGTCTCCAGGACCACACTGCCATGATGACAAAAACACACAAAGACACACCCTTTGACAAACCTGTTGTCATGGTTGCCGATAATGCAGGACCTGTTTTTGTTGATCACTCTTTTAATGTGCAAATTCCCAACAAACTTAAACACATTTGGAATTTATCAAAAGCTCTACTGTGAATTTGAGGACTTCAGGGCGTGTGGAAGTCTGGAAGCTCGGGATACAATAGTTGCCAGTTTTGCTAATTACTTGTAAACATTTGCTTATAAAATGGGAAGCTCATTTCTCCTTGAAAGAACAAGGAAAAAGCACAATGCAGCCTTTTAGACCAGTTTCAAGCCTTTGAGTTGTCAAGAAAAAACTGAATTGGTAGTTTTTAATCACAACCGCTGGCAGTTGCAGTGGGAGTTACATTTGAATGTAGTCTTTGGGGTTGTAACGTGATGAAGACGTATTAGTTCTTGCAACCGTCATATCAGTCTGATCCAGGTGGACTGTAGAAATCATATTGTGGAACATAATGGTGAGGATTAAAGCCCCTGTCATTTCAAAGCTAAGCTTCTGAGTATTGTCTTATTAATGTTGTTGTTCACTGTCTCTAGGGTGGATTTTGGATTAATGCAGCCATCTTGTTCTGAATGTCAGCAACAATATGTGGAGACACAAAAGCCTTTTCCAGCAAGAGGCAAATATAAATGGTATCTGCTCCATATCTTAGTACATAACTGCTTATCTGTGTTATTGTGAAAGTACACTTATTATTCTGAATTGTACCAAAATCAGGTGTCAACAAAACTACATGTAATATTTTCCTGTATATTTTATGAGTGACATTCTGTAAAAGAACATACAGTAGTGTGGCATGTGTCTAAGGAGCTTGTTCAGGCTGAAGGTGGATGTGGGATGAACAGGGGTGAAGGGTTAGAGAAACATACAAGGCCACATTTGGATTTACTTGAATGGTCACGGTTGAAAGGCCACCCTTGCCTTAAGTGTGCTTTGATTGTACAGTATCTGTATGTCTGTGTGCGTGTGCGTGTGTGTCCTTCGTACATTTACTGTGTAAATAAATTAGTCACTTTTGTTAGAAGTAAAGGCGGAGATAAAAGCATTTGGTAGCGTTCCTTTTCCATCCATAGAAAAGAATAAGAGTAATGGCAAGCACTTGTAATGCTGACAAAATCAGGGGTGGCTTGGCATTGTTGCATGTCTGGGTAAATAGTGATTGAGCAGGGCTTTTCACATCTAATTTACTTTCTGAGACAGCAAACACGATGAGAAAGTAACTCGTGAAAAATATTCAATGTGATCTTCTGGGCTGTCTTGACTAGTCTGTGCTGCTGTGATGCTATGAGGCCTTAGGTGTTTATTTGTATTTTTAAATGTGCAGTTTTCTGATCCAGTTTTTGCTTTTGTTGGAGGAGGTACAACAGTGCAGATTCATTTTTGTTCTGTAGTGATTGTTGTCACAGTTACTATTTATTGCTTGTGACTGACCGACAGGACAAGACTCCTGTCTATCTCCATTTATTTATTCTATTTATGAAAGTGTGTTAGTCTGAATGTCAAAGAGACTGAATCATAACCTGTTTTATGTGATGAGATGAATTTACAATTATCATCTCTGATAAACGTTTTGTGTGCTGCCCTCTGTCTTTCTTACTCTTAACACACACAGATTTAAATGTGTATGTAAAACTGGGTGAATACATAGCTGTCAGTCATTTGTTTTAGCCTTTTATGTGTAATGTTACTTAATTCCAATAAAATCTCCATTAAATTGTGCCACATGTCCTCATTTAGTCATTATATGATTTACAGGGATCGCAATAAGTAATTTTGTTACTTTGCCTTGGATGTTTTTTTAATTAATTTACTTTACAGAACAGAGGAGCAAAATTCATGCAGTCAAACCTCATCCAAGTGAGTCTCAGCTTCTCTGAGCACTTTAAGCTTTCGGCTTTGTGCATGATGATGCGGTAATGTGAGAAGGAAAAGAGCACAGGCATTGCCACTGACCTTTTTTTTGCTTACATAATTTTTTTACTTTGCGTGAGGTTAATGGAATCGAATGGAAATTAAATGTTGCCTTATAGGTACATCGCTCCTTTGTAGCTGCTCAAAACACCAGCAGCACGTAAAATGTAAATATATCAATATCATATACTTTAAAACAACCACTTAACTTAATGGAGAATAAAACATACAAAAACCTCGACATAAGCTGGTGATGTAAGGATTCAGTTTGCTCGACAGAGATTTGCTTATTTTGTGACTCTTGTTCGATCTTTAAAACTCAATTTAGTGACATTTCTTGACAGCAATTTAACTTTAATAAATAACACTGTGTAATAAGTGCATGCGGAGTATATTTTAGACAGTGAGGTTTAGTATAATGGATTACTATTGATTAAGGCAGGATTTTCTTTTATCAATACTGTGGTGCTGCTGAGGATTAGCACTGCCTGGCTAACTAATGAATGCACGAGCAGTCATGCCCGAAATCAATGTGGAAATGGAAAAACGTAATCATTTGTAGCTGTGAACACTGAAAAAATGTATTTGTAGTCCGAGGTTTTTTTTGTTTTTTGGGGGGGTTTTTTGTGCGACGCACAGATACACAGATTGTCTGGCACAAATATGAAATGCAATCACCAAAAATAGCCATTGCTTCCTGCTTTCAATCCTTTAACTACCACAAATTGTAGTCCAGGTAAGGAAGGTCAGGGAGGTCAACGAGGCTGTCGAAACACTCCAATGTACAGTGGGGATGTCTGTGTTGCACAGATATAGTCTATGCAGTACTGTAAAATTAAGGTTGCCGTTTAGGTACTCTTGCTTCTTACATGCAGGTTAAATGGTGACTCTTATTGCCCGTAGGCTTGAATGTGAGCATGAGTGATTATGTGTCTATATATCGGCACCATGATAGACTGATGACATGGCATGCTGGGGTTGGCTCCAACCCTGCCATGATTCTTAAAAGTCAGCTAAGGCCTAATGAGAGGGCGGCTAATATTGATCTTTGTAGCACATTTTTCTCTACAATAATATAGTTGCCAGAATGCCTCCAAACACACATAGCTTATTTGTGGGTAACAACCAATAGTGTGTGATAATTAGAGCGGCGATGCACCTTGAGAAGAGGGATATTCACATTTCCCTCATCTAATACAGCCTCACCGACACGAAGGATCTGCATCTAATATTTACCGTTACAACTACAAAAACAGTGGGCAAACTGAAAACAGCAGAAGCACTGACCGCACATACCTCAAAAAGGAGTTAACACTTCCTTTCTGTCAGTAGAACAACAATGCTGCAGGGGTTAACTTATGCTGGGTGCATACACGAAGAAGTCTGATTTAGGCCCTTCACTGAGGTATTTAAATATCCAGAGGTGTGTAATCAGGAAGCGTAAGGTGGCATCTCCCATACATGGAAGGTCACAGTCATCAGAACAAGAGTGATGTGAGGGGGAATTGAACAGCAAGGCATTGTATAAGAACAATGAACTGTAGTATCCATTTAACATGTCATCAGTACGTGCAGAGTAGAATACTATACAGCATACCACTTGTAGCATTTCATTTACACAACTGTTTAGCATAGAGAGAGAACATATACAGCACAGTTCTTATCAGCCCTGGTATAGATTTTATTTGGTATCCTGTAGCAACACACCCACACCAACACTGACCCGCACGGTGTTATTGATGGTCTGAATGAGATGTTTAGATGTAAAAAAACTGGAATGCCAAGGTGAGGCTGATGAGCAATCGTGCTTATCTACGATCCAAGGCGCAACATGGAACTTGAGTAGGTCATTGGATGTGATGAAAATGCCCTCTAACCTTCCCTGTCTTTGGCAGAAAGTGAAGGAGGTGGATATGGATTGGAAAGAAGGATATTTTATTTATTAGTCTTATTTGATCTTTATTTTAAACATGTTTGAGAGCTAATTCTCATTTACAAACATGACCTGATATAAACAAATGGCATGATGTACCTTAATGAAAAGGAATCTTGTCACTGTGTTTCTGAGACATTGATGTGTATGCTGTTAGGTGTTACCTCCTCGAGGAAGGAAAGGTTTGATTGTTGTGAGCAGTATGGCAATGTTGGTTCGTCAGTTGGTCTGGAAATTTGATTCAAGCTGAAATGGCTAAACAACAGGACTGATTGCTGTGAAATTTTGTAAGTGTTTATGGTTCCCACACAATGAGTCTTAATCAGTTTTGCTCGTCCACTAACTTTTTTCGTCTGCTCTTGGTTTGGTGCTAACATTAACATTTCACTCAAAGCACTGCTGTGCGTATTTGATTTATGCGTGATGGGCTAAGACTCCATGTACAAATGTCAGTACTGTCATGTACAGAACCAATGGCAATAAGCAGTCAAATAAAAGGCTTCAGGTGCTATTATTCCTGCTGTGAAGTGACATTTTAACTCAAAAACCACCTGAGACTGTTGGAGGACCTTTTGACATAATGTTTTGATATAAAACGAATTTTGTGCTTCCTTTTATTGTCTACCTGACTGGCTTTTGGCTGAAAGAATATTGTTCATTGCCCTATTATTAAAAGTGAAAACTGAATCCAAACAGGAAACAGTCACAAAGTCTCATTCAGCATGCAGGTAGTCATGCTGATGGAGAGACAATAAAAGGCAGGCAAAGAGAAAATGACATACCAAGTGAAATCACGTTTACACAGCAGCCTGTAGTTTAAAGAGGGAAACACAATAACACCCGGAGAACAAATGCCAAAAAAGTAATACGAAGCATTTGGGGGAGGCTTTCTTTCTATAGATGTGGTTTCGAATGGAAACTTTCATCTGTCATTTTCAGTAGCTTAGCAACTATGTGATAAAAAAAAAAAGGAAATGACATTTGTTTGTCCCACTGTAGTGGGCCGCAAGTTTCTTCAAAGATTATTTGGCATCTTGGCAGCCACTGCAATATCCAGTACAGACAGACAGACAGATATTTGATATTAATACCAGCATACTTGAAATATTCAGTACATCTAGGTATCTTGACACCTGATAGACTCTGCTGGCACTAATTTGATCATGACTCAGATCACTAATGAATTTTGCTCATGCTTTCTCCTGAATCATTCATACACACTACTTAAAAATGAATCAGAGAGAAAAGGATATCAGGAACTTGGATGAAATCAGTTGACTTAATTTTGAGGTATTTTGGGAAATTTTTTGTTTCATCTGCCCTCAGTTGATGGACAGATGAGCGTGAAGATCAAACATTTTCAGAGAAGTTAGATGACCATGCAAAACCCACAGTGAAGGGACAGCAGAGCTGTGAAAAGGAAAAGGGCATTTGGTGCGATTGGTCAGTAACTCTTTCATCCGCTTTTACCTAATTGCCATATTAAAAGACAGAAAGGAAAAATAGAGGGTGTCCCTGGGGCTAAGGAAATGGACACGAGTGAGTTTTAATGCATAGTGCAGCAATTTCACCGATATGATGGAGCTCTGGATAGCGATTATAACCAAATAGCTAAATGCCTACCTCCTTTTCCAAACCTGCTACTTTAAAATCCATTAAAGAGCCCTTGCATTTCCCTTCTAGAATATAGTAATTACTGATAAAAACTTAATCTGTTGGAGATATTTGAATAGTACTCTTCAAAAGTAAGTGCTAAAAGTACTCATAGTAAAAAGTTTGAAGCAAATATTGATCGTTTCATTAAGTCTGAAATTAAGCTTTTAATTATCAAGCAACATTAATCAATCAATCACTTAACAATTATTAATTAACTGACAGACAGATAAGAGAACACCTCTATGACCAGGCATTGAGAAGCAGGTGGCTCATATTTTCCTCATTACATCAAGTACCTTGCAGCTAAATTAGGTGGGGTTTTTTTGGGGTTTTTTTTTGGATTGAACAACAATTCATCAATAATTTATGATTTAGGAACTGGGTGTGTGTGTGTGAGAGAGAGAGCGAGAGAGAGAACTAAAAGCACATGAATCGGGTGCTCAGGGGTGAAAAAAAGCCTATAAATCTTACACCTAAACCAAACTTAAGATCACCATTCACACAAAACACAAAAGCCATCAAGTAGATGTCCACAATAGAAAAGCCATAGCACACTGATGAAACCATTTCAAAATACTACACTAAAAAGTTGTCACTACAAAGAAGTACGACGCTTGTTGTTTCCAGGCAGAATGACCTCTTCACCTGATGAACACGACATTGACTGCCCCAAAGCTAGAGACCAGCATGTCAGTTGAAAGTCTAGATTGTATAAGCTACAGTAGATGAAGTCAGGCTTCGATGCATTCTTTCCCACCTTCCTTTGATATCCAGACTTACACATCTGGACAAGGACAGCTGGAGTTGCACAATTAACAAAGGATAGTGGACCCTCCTTTGGCATGTTGTCATAGTTTGGGATTTTGTTTGGTATACAGCCTGCTCACTGTTGGCAACTCTGAACGCAGCTCAGGATCATCCACTCTTCAGTCAATCATACACCTGCTCCTCTGCAATCAAGCACCACAGGCGGCACCTGGTTTTATCACTATATAAGCTCCACTCTCCGACTACTCCAGCTTGTTCTCTATACCATGCTAGACTTTCTCGCACTCTTAACTGGATTAATTTTCGTTGTCACCCGTGCCCGTTTTTGACCCCTGCCTCTCACCTTCCCTGAGCATTAACTGTGTTTTCTCCCCTGTGCCCTGTTAAAAAGAGAAGAGGAAAGAACAAGGAGTTGAAATAAAGCCTGAGTGTGCCTGATTTAAGTTGCTTGCCTCCCCCTTTCCTACAGGTCATTATTAATCTACCTTTTTGTCACATTCAGGAATACACAACTTACCCACCTCTTGGCTGCAAGCTTTACTGTGTACCTGCATATAAAAGACCACATCTTCCAGAGCAAGAAAGTCACAAACGTTTTTGTTTTTTTTTTTTGCACGTTGTTATCACCTCTACAGTTCTACTGAAGTCAGCATGCTCACAAACCAGCCCCAGTCTATCTCATCTCATAAAATCAATTTGCATGGCATGAGTCACTGTTGCCCAAAAAAACAAACTGGACATATTGATTAAGGCTCAGCTCTTGTATCAGGTGACTGTGATATTTATAGACCTCATGGGAGTAATTTAAATGTATGAATGCAAGAAACCCGTGCCGCGCTGAATTACACAGCCTAAAGTTGCCTTATGTTAACAGAGGCAGCTGTCCAGTTTGGGAAGTGCCTCATAATGTGGTTGAGGGAAAGGAGGTCTTTATGCAGACCTCCAAGCATCACCAGTCGCCCTTCAGGTTGTTGCATCATGTTAACAGGACATCACCATGGAGAGAAGGGTTAAGTGTATTAGAGATGGGTTGAGACAAAGAGGCTGATTACTCAGCAGATCAATGTTTTCAGTCACTTCGAGGTCATCAGGTCAAGGGATGGTGACACTGGAGCTCGACCTCTAATAATGTTGTACCCTGGCTTCCCTGCAATCAAGTCATCGTAAAATAAATGACCAACAAAATAAATAGTTTTCCTTCTGTGTGACTTGCGATTACATGTGATAAATCTGTTTTTTCCATTCATCTAATGAAATAATTCAAATAGTTATTCTGCAGTTGTTGTCCCCCCTGGGAGTTAATGTGTTAAGTAGCCATGAAATAAGAATGCATGTCCAATGTACAGTAGACAGTTTAACTGGGGTATTCTTTTTATGTTCAGCTTTAAGTTTCAAAAATGTGAAGCATATCATCTATCTTTAAAAAAGACAAAGTGCTGGTCTTTTTGCATTTGCTTTCACTGCACTGACCTCTGTGAAGACCAAAGCTTTGAAAATTTTACGAAGATGACTTTTGCCTCCATAGTGAAGGAATCACATTTTAGATGAAATGTTCTGAACACCAAAGAAACATTGAATCATCATCCTATAAAACAGCAAAGACGCTGGTTTATTGCAGAAATACACTACAGTTACTCATTCACTTGGACACATAGCTTATGTTCAGCTATCCACATGGAAAATTGACATATGAAAAGAATTTAGAACTGTTTTAGTGTATATAAAGTAAAGTCAATTTCCTTGTTGTTTGATAAGTTGAAACTTATCAAACTGAGCTGACAGCAATTGGATTCTTCCCTTCCCTTTTTGTTTTGTCCATGGGACACCAGTTGAGCTGGGTTCAAGTTGCTTTTTTAAATAAGTGAAGTAAAAGGTTAAAAAGGTGAAAGATGACAAGTGGAACTTCGGTTAGAATGATTTGATTCTGTGACGTGAATACCAGCCACGGGAAATTACTGTCCACAGAGGCAGTGTGTGCTTACGTGTAAAAACACACACCCTGAAATTGATCCAATCAAAATAGTTCAGGGTAATTAGTGAGGTCTCTTGCACCTCATTACCTAATGATGACTGATGGAGAGAAGGAAAGGAATAGAGGAGAATGAGCTGCTGCTGCATGCGTGTCTAACATGAAAATCAACCAGTTAGACAGACATTTGAGAGTAGAAATTTGTCTTTACTTAGTGATCAATTGATCCGACCTCTCAAAGACCTTGCATTTCCGAATTCCATACAGTAATGCCTGCCTCAAAAGTTGTAATTCTTGCTATGAATGGGAAAATAAAGTCAACTCATTCTGCAGTTACCGTAAAGACCAAGCGTGAACGTTGCTGGCATGGCACCTGGGCCAAGGTGTCACGTTTTATTAAATATTGATATGTGCTTTCAGTCTCAAGCATGAGAGATCTCATCAACCTTAAATTAACCTCCTAGCTCTTAACATCCTCTGCCCCCTTGTCACACTGTTGGATGGCAACTCAGGTAATCAAATCTATCAGCAATAATTGCTGGCCTCCCCTCAATGCTTCTTGCTGCAGGTGAAATCAGTGCTCGGATAACACAGAACATAAAGACTGGATGATGCTGTCGGTTAAGGATACTGTGGTGGTGTCATTTTTTTCATCATTCTGCCTCCTCATCGAACCTCTGCAGTCAGCATTTCCCCTTTCTAACCCATTAAGGCTCACTTCCTTCCTCTGATTTGATTTCACTGCTCCAAGTTTACACTTTGCAATCACACGTCTCTTTTGTCCTTGACGGCATATGTGATGATGGCTTAAAAATTAAAACAAACATTTAGACTAAGTGTAATGTAGGTATCTAGCTGTTGACAGTTTGTTTTGTGTAGTTGCGCAGTGGCAGTAAAGGAGAGACCCTGAAATACATTTAACATACATTTTCTTTCTTGAAAGACTATGATACAGAAATCCGAGAGTACGGAAACCATAACAACATAACAATTTTGGTGCAATAAGTAAGTACATTAGACTCAAAACATTTCAAACTTTGAGATTTCATCAACGTTGCCTTTGTACATATTGTGTTATAGCCGCACTGAATTTAAAATGCTAACCAGATCACATATAGGCGAAGCATGCTCTCAATGATAAGCACAGAAGGAGGATCTCTGATTTTTAGACCAAATTAGCTTGACCGAATTCCCCCAATTCCTCAGCCATGCAGGCTGGTCGGTCTTAGTCCAGCAGACTGTTGGGTTTGAAATATACAGGGGTGAAACACTGAATAAAAATCTTGTTGCAACCATCTGCTCTCTGTGCTGTATTCTACCAAGCTCAAAATGTGAGGCCATCACTGTTGCTGCTCTCCCTCGCATCACTCAACCCTTCATTGTCCATCCATCTTCCCTGTTCCGCTGACTGTAAACACTGGGTGTGAAAATAATGTCCATGTTTATAACTGGAAAAGCAGCTGACCATCAGATTGGAGAGTAAAGCTGTGCTGCATCAGAACAGAGCTAAGAATAGATTTACCTACTAGCTTTTTCAGAAGTTTGACATTTTGAATCGTTGTGTATAATGTCGTGACAACTCTTGTCATTCTTCACCATATTTAATTAAGGTAATTATGGTCCCAGGGGTTAATTCAACCCATTATCACATGGTTTTTCATGAATGCCTTGCGATTGCAACATGTAACCAACAAAAGTAAACTTATCATGCATCAAATTTAGGCCTTCATCCTTGTTATCCCACCACTCTACAGATTTCAGACCAGAAATTAAAGTGGTAATGCCATCACATTATGTCAAATATTCATCCCAGTGCCAACAGACGGGTGAACGCCTTTTCCTTTTTAAGAACAATCTCATCAACTACTAGGGTATAATTGACATATAAAGCCATAGGTAGCCATATAAAAGTCAACTTGAGTCTGTGCTGAGAAACTGTGCATTGCTGTGCTGATAAAGGCACAAAAAAAAAAAAAAATCCCTGCTCTGCTATGTTGGTGTTCAAGCCTGAAATCCAGAGGAGGGGGGCGAAGCAAAAATAATTACCCTTTGCTCTGCTATGAAGTACAGCATAAAACAGCAAGTAAATGAAAAATATCTAATTAATTCGTGTATTCATTTATTAATAAAAACACCAGGAAATGCCATATCTTTAAAAATACAGCAAAGTAATTTAATATTTCTGTTTACATTTAAATAAATGGCTGGAGGACATGTTTACTGTTTCAATTCATGAGGACATGGTGATTGGTGATCCAGACACCTGCCATGCAGACTCTGATTTCTGTCTTCAGCCAACACATCACAATAGACTGGCCTTGGAACCTCTCATCCGCCTATTATGGAAAACACTGATGGGAACAATGTAGGCTTTGATAAGGACTGGAAAAGTGACAAAGTTTCCACTCCTGTGTGGAAAAGTGTGTGACAGAGACAGCGCTCAGCCTTGATGACTAGACGTCCACCCACAGCAAGCTTAGCTGATTGGAATCCCCTGTTGGCGCACTGATTTAGCAGGGTTTAACTGTTTTTCAGCACCGCCAGGAGAAGTCCAGCTTTAACCCCCTGTGCCCTCTGCATTTGGCTCACAATCCCACCCACTGAATTTTGCATGTGTGACCCCGCACACATGAAGAAACAGGAACATGTTCATAAACTAGCAGAAGGAGAGCGAACATCTCAGACACAGAAAAGCAAAGAATGAGTTTTTTGTAATGAACAAAAGGATGAGTAAAACAGAGAGAGGGTGCAAGATACAGTAATATTTAATAACAATAATAATCTTAAATTAAAAATATTTGATTCTCCAATTGTAGAAAAAATTATTCATATCTCTCTGATGCTGATGGCATCATGCTGACTGCTCTACACCACTTGGATTTCTGATTTGCTTTAATGAAGTCTAAATAACAAATGAGAGAAATTATTACAGTGCATACAGACACAGATATGATTGTGCTTGTGCTCTCTTTTGAAATAAAAGCAAATTCAAACATTGTATGAGGCCCCAGCTTATAAATGGTTCACATTGTATGTGAATAGGGTAGGAAATAAATACCCAGAATGCTGCAGTGATGTAATAAATAAATGTTTTAAGGATATGTGAAAAGGCCCTGCAACAGGAAAGCCAAACTGTGCCTCCAAAACTCCATGACTGAGAGCACTGTGCTTTGAGCATACTGTAGTAGGGGTCAAAGCAAAAAAAAAAAAAAAAAAGTGCTGCTATTTTTACTCACCAAGCCACTTAAAAGCATTTCATAACATCAGTTCGTATTTTTACACCACTGAGCTAACATCTGTTTCAATTCAAGTTGAATTTGAAGACAAGTACTCTGCTGGGGCGGTACTCTGCTGTTTGCCTGCCAAAATGTTCCCATCTAAGGCAGATAGCAATCTGTTATCCTTAAACAGTTCAACACTGAACCTTCTCCACTCAGCGTCACTTTCTCAGTTCAGGGTTATTGGTATAACAGTTAGCAGATTCAGGTTTTATAAAGATTAAGTTCAATTAACCTCCATGTAATATGAGAAAGTTCAAATATTCAGAAAGAATGATTCATACCGACAACATGTATTTACCTAGACAGTCCATTGTAGAGCTGAGAGCTTCCTAAGGCTGGGAACACACAACCTACATCGTTACCTATTAAGTATGTTGAATTTCTTTTCACTGGGAGTGCCAAAAGAGAGTCAGGTGGTAAGTTATGGAGTTGGAAAGAGTTCAAGGTTGAGAATTAGGCAGAATCTGGCAGAAGCTTTAAGAAAATTAAATCCAAAACAAACTGACAGACAGAATCAGCTTTTATCCCAGACCAGAGGCTCACCGCACTCAGAAAACACACAAAAACGTGCAATAATCAACAAAAGCGATTTCCAGCAGTGCTAAGGTCAGCATCTGACATAGTGTGAAGCCAAGCCCTAAGCTATCCCCTTTAAACATACACATCAAGTGATATCAACAACATAACCCGTTCAACATTAAAATGCAGAAACAACATTTTTGTATTTTAATTTCACCACTGCCCTTGCCCAGTGTGGGCTAGGATTGGCTGCCCTGCGACCCGGAAACAGATAAACGGTAGAAGATGAATGAATTAATGAGTTTCTCACCACCCCACAGATATCAAAAAAGTATGAATAACTATAAAATATGTGGAGATGTAGATTTAAAACTAAGTCCAGTGCACTGGATTCAATTTTCTTTGAAGAACAACAACAAAATTAAATATTTGAAATAAATATGATTTTATGATAAAACTATTTAGAGATTACTAGGTTACTTGATAGCATTTGATCAGACTTTTGGCCTCTTGTTTGTTTTGTGTGGGTTTTTTTTTTTTTTTTTACAACAATCACCTAGTGGAGTATAATAAACATTACTTACATCCTAGGGATCACAGTAAAACAGCTATCTTGAGTCAGTACTGACAAGCCATCCACAGTGCTGTGCTGATGAAAACACCATAGTGCACTGCCATTCTGGGCCCTCAGGCTTCTAAAATCCTCTTCTACAATCACATCAGCCCATCCAGCAGAGCAGACTGCAGGTTAAACAACCAGAGGTTCGTAAAATAACCAATGTGAGCCCAGCATTTGCTTTGGGCAAAAGATTTTCTGCTGTTTAATAATTCAAAAGATTTTTCAGTAACACTGCCTTAGTTAATCAAGATATGACCCGCCCCAATTAGTCTTGAAATTTAGGTGTATAAATTAGGTGTCTGTAATCCACAGAAGCTTCAACACTACTTCCCAGAGATTTTCCTCTTCTCTTTCAATCCTACTTTTTGGTGCAGAGAAATGAGGATTTGTAGAAGAAAGTTACATCTTACTGTGCTGATGATAGATGCCCTGACATCATATTCACATATCCACTATTCTGATCTTTGAGCAAACATTTTCTTCACCTCCACCTGGTGCTCTTCTCTCTGTCATAGCTGTGACTGAGGTGCCAAATTCAACCATCACATTCGGGGACTCAGTAACTGGCTGAGCCACACTACATCTTTAACTACACCCACAGGGTAGTGTAAACAGCTCCGTCTGAGTCAGAACAAACAGCTGGAGACGCTCCGGACTCTACTTATAGAATAGCTGAAATCTAACAGCAGCTTTTAACTTTCTTTCTTGTTACTTGTTACTGAACAAATATTTACTTGTTCAGGTCCAACATGCACAGCTGTTACTCACGTGCATGTATACACATCGTACACTACCAGTCAAAAGTTTGGACACACTTTCCTATTCATTTGAATGAGAAAGTGTGTCCAAAAGTTTGACTGGTAGTGTACAGTATATACGTGCACAGATAAGGGCTGCATGTAATCTATGGCTCCACCGAAGTTATAGATGGGCACACTGTGTATTTAGAAAGTACTTATATTGAAAGCATCTGAGAAAAGACCGAATTTATTTTTACAAACCATTTTCAAAATCATAAATGGTAGAGGCAGACTAACCTTGAAGACATGATACCTAGTGGTCCAGGCAAAGTTATTGTAATGATCGACAAATTTAATGGCAGGGAAATAACAATATGAAGAATATCACAGACTGGAAAAAAACAGCATAAATTGCCGTCTGCCAAGATGATGAATGGGCCAAAAAGCAAAAAAATCCAATCAATGTGGTTGAACGAAACATCAGATCTTTCTTTGCACAGCTGAATTCAGGAGCTCCTCCTTTTTCTCTACATTAGATTACAAGTGAGCTAGAATAACGAGTTTTTTTTGTATTTCTATCTTTTTATGTGATACCACTTATTCGTTTCGCTATTTATTCAGTCCTTGTGGTAGCCAGTATAAGATAGTTGTTTGGGACTGAAGTATGTTGCTAATACAAGTGTTCCTTTGATGGTGGCAGGATAGAGTTAAATAATAGTTGAAATTTATGAAGTAATCCTTATATGATGACAATGCTACAACAAAGGTTTGTCTGGGGACTTAGAAGGGGGGGTTTGTAACTTTTTTCTACCACTGAATGTGGTTTCTTGCCTGCAGTGGGTAGAAGGGACAACTGACAAAATTACTTCAACAACTGTTGCATTTATAAGACAAGAGGTCATGATTAGACCAGAGGACAAAGTGAGCTGCTATCAAAAGGCTAACATGATAACTTTAGCATGAAAAAACGCTCTTGGCAAGAAAAAGAGTAACTTACAGGATGTTGTTCTTTTTTTTCTAGGTGCATGTCCAACTATTCCACAAATAAATTCATCAATTACAGTAAAATAAAGAGAAAATCTTAATCAAAAGCACTTTCATCATATGATATCAGTATAGATTACATTCAGCCTATAACATGCATACGATGCAGATCATAACAGTTGGAAACATGCACAGAATACATGAAACCCGATTTTTTAATTCCTTGTCATGCATTCTCTTGCACTTTTCATAACTCAATTTAAGATGAAGGTTCAACCTTGGCTAATGAATAAAACGGGGTTAGTCATGCTACCCCATGATTAGGATAATATCCTGTTATCAACCATGGAAAGACTGAAAGTTTGAAAATTGCATAAATTTGTTGTATGTAGAGATGTATAAATGTCAGGGTTATGAAGGGTTATGGGGAGGGTTACTCTCAGAGGAAGTCCGGTGATAGACATTCATGACTGACTGTTTCATTTCTGATTATAATGGCTACCCATACACTTGGTGTGGGATTTTATTTACAATATGTGTTTTGTTGTTAGGAATGCTTCCCCTGAGGCCACAGACATTGATTACTTCTGAGGCAGCCATCCCTTAGGTGTGTTCCAGGGCAGACATGGTGTGTAACCCCTACGGTAACTGTGATTTGTCTAATGAACACCAGGCATGCAATCGAGCTCCCAGCTACCAGTGAATCACATGTACTGCCTGGTACATTTAAAGAAATTCAGTTTTTAGGTGTCTTCAGGTCATTGTCTGAATTGTTACGCAAACCCCTGAGAGGAAAACATTTCTACTAGCGGTGTGCCAAAAAATCGATTCATATAAGAATTGCGATTCTGACGTCCTGCAACGAATAGTGGAATAATTTTGGTTTTTACCTAGAGCCCTAAAAAAACTGTTTTATTTTTTCCCAAATTCCATTTAAATTTTTCCTATATTCTGTCTTTCTTTTTTTCTTTCGGTTTTTAATTTTTGAGAATTCCATTTTTAGCATTTTACGCGAATTTAACCCCGTGACAGTGTTATAAGTAATGAAATATAGACAATTTCTTCAGTTATAACTGTAAACTTTAATGCTTCCACACATTTAAGCAAAAACATAACAATAAAACAATGAAACATAGGTTCCACAACTTTGGTGGAAATATCAAATCCACTGTAAACTTTTTGATTTCTTCTATCCCCATGCTCTTTGGTTTTCCACCGATTACTGACATGATAGTCAACCTCTTTGTGTTGAGCTCAATGAGTGACTTTCGTTTGACTTAGCGCTTAGCACTCAGACGGAAGGGGGGGTCCTGTGTCTCGTCTAGTCTGGTCTGATCTGGTCTAGTCTCTACTCTCTGCAATGGTCCGGTGTCTGGTCTAGTCTCTGGAGGGGTCCGTTCTACTCTTTGGGGTCGGGGTGGTCTCTGGAGGGGGGGTCCTGTGTCTCGTCTAGTCTGGTTTGATCTAGTCTCTATTCTCTGCAGGGGTCCGGTCTCTGGTCTTGTCTCTAGTCTCTGCAGGGGTCCAGTTTCTCGTGTAGTCTGATCTGGATCAGGGGTCCGGTCTCTGGTCGTCGTTCTCTGGTCTAGTCTGGTCGTCGTTCCTTGCTGTAGCCCAGTCCATCACTCATTACCAATTAACCTTCACATGTTCAGGTGCCCCCACCAGGAATTGAACCGTACCCTTCTTATTGGGGGGTGACAGCATTAACCACTACGCCACCGTGCTGCTCAGGTCACCACATACATTTACACCATTTAACCTAGACATGTTCAGCTGTCCACACGAGGAATCAAACCGCGCCCTTCTTATTGCAGGGCAACAGCATTAACCACTACAACACCGTGCTGCTCAGGTCACCACATACATTTACATCAGGTCACCAATTAACCTCGGCATGTTCAGGTGCCCCCACTGGGAATTGACCCGCGTCCACTACGCTCAAGTCACAACAGTCATTCATTCATCCATGGGTATTCATTACGTGCATTATTAGTGACACCCGCGGAGCATTTTTCCGACAGATATGTTCCTTTTTATTCCAGAAAAAAAAAAAAACGTTTATGTAAAATGACGGCCAGTTCTGTGTTATTCCGTGTTTATAATGAATGCTTCTGTGATCGCGGAAGACCGAGCTTGACATGAGCTTCACAGAGTGCAAGGTTTGCAAAATGAGGATTAAGCACTTGGGGAACCCATGTTTAACTGCACTATTTTTTTTTTTATAAAAAGACACTTTCATTTTTGTTACTTAAGCAATATGTGATATTGCTTTTATGCAACAGTTGCAACAATTCCATCTAAGCATGGATAAATATTTAAAACTTAATAAATGTGAAAAAGACACTTTAATGTCTCCATTTGTCATTTTGTCTTGCAAAGCGGACTGGAGTAGATCATGAGGATCCTTTGCACACCTACAGATTGAAGCAGAAATCATTATGAATCAAATCGTTTTGAATTGAATCGTAGCCCCAAAAATCGGAATCGAATTGAATCGTGAGAAAATAAAAGATTCCCACCCCTAATTTCTACATTGCCTACTCTCACTGATTCTCAGGAGTGAGTCACAGTTCTGCTACGAGAGGGAAATTAGTGGGGAACAACTGTTGTGGGACCCAAAGTGGAAGCTCATTTATTAGACCCGCACAGACATATTCTGTGCAAAAAAATGTGCTTCTGTCGAGTGCATTGACTGGAGTCAACAACAGAATACGTGAACTTTCAAACACAATTTATCAGCTCTTAATTTTGACTTTGCTGAATTCATAAAAGTTGCTGTGAAATCAGAGTTCTCCATGCAGTGAATGCTCAGTCAGTGTAACAAGTGATCAGACTTGTTTTTTTTGCCCCTCAAATTAATATTGTATATTTAGTTGTATAATTTCCAGTCCAATAATATAAAACCAAGGAAGTAGTGAACTAAATCAGTGGTGCGATCAACCACATGGTAAGCGGATGAACATAGATTTACATCAATAAATATACACTACATTAAACAAACCAGAAAGTCTAAATTATTAGAAGAAAAAAGGTTCTGACTACATCCCTGCTTGCAAATTATATGAATTATATGCACTGGGAGGGATGTTTTCTCTTTTGGATGTTAGATTCTGAATTTTTTCCAACCATGACTCTGGTGATTTAAGATTTGAAAGTTAACCAGACATGAAAAACTCAGTGGAGTTTCTTTTGCACATAGACAAATATCACAATTCATAGTTTTCACGTGACGTCACGCCATTGTGGGAACGCCCCCCTGGAGGGCAAAAGACACTACTTCCTCTGCCTGTCTGCTGCCCGCCAGATACTTTTTTTTTTATTATTTTTTTTTTACTAGTTTACATTTACAGTTTTTACCAAAATTCTGGAAAGTTGCTGTGCAATTGGCTGCACAAATTGACGAGGAAACAAGCCTGGGTTGTGCTTTTACGGAATCCTGTCTGAGGTGGCAGTGGCTAAATCGCACTAGTCCCTCTTTCTCCACAGTAACCTAAGCTGTCAACTGTGGGCCATTTAAACTGTAGGAATGGTTTACCTGACATTAGGGAGGGAGAAAGTTTTGATCAGATTCATGTTATTATGTTTATGTTGACCGTGTCAACCTAACCAAAATATTCATGCTGTGTCACTGCTGCCCCAGAATGCTGACTGAAGACGTAAACTGACACTAACGACCCATATCAACGTTAGCTAATGCTAGCACTCACCTTTGCTTTGACAATGAAGAATGTCTGGTCCTTCACCTCCCAAGTGGCAGCATTATTGACCCATCCATATTGAAAATCCGTATAACTGTCCGTACTTTTGTATGCTCTCATCCTGGCGGCAGTGTAAGAGGAGGGATTCTCCACCAGATAAATGGAAACATCGCCGACAGGGACTTCGCTGTTTTTAACGGCTCAAATACGGCGGCGGGTGCCGTGCATGGGTCGCAAGTGCCCAAAACTTGCAGTTTAATCTTGTGTTTTCTTCTTTAGAGAGATGCTCTAAATATTCGTGGCTTGAAACCGTTTGGAAATGGACAGGTTTGCGTTGTTGTTCTCCGGCGTTTCCAGTGTTAGCCGCCATCTTGGACCCGGTTTTCTTGCCCTCCAGGGGTCAGCGCGAGTCACGTGACTGAAAACTATGAATTCTCATTTTTCACATTAGACATTTTGACTTAGGTCATAGGTAGGTCATATATCTGAGATGAATTTGCCTGATGATAAATATGCATTCCTATTTTTTTGCATTCTGGAAACAACGTCATGCAAATCTCACCGTGAATGCTCTTATTTTTATTTATTGTAAACACGGTCAGCCAAAGACTGATGTCTGCAGCAGATAGCATTAGAAACAGATGCTATCAGTCAAAGATCAGCTCCATCTTACCAACGGTATAACAGTTATAACAAGATTTACTGCAGCTTGACGTCAGCCTTAAAATATCTTGTACCTCGAAGAGCGTTTGAGCAAGAAAATTAGGTCAAGAGACATTTGTAAGAGCAGAGAGAAATTAGATTCACTGGCATTCTGTGATTTTCTTTTAGCTGACAAAAGATTGAGAGGGGGTTGGTGTTTTCGTGGTGGTCCACAAAATCTCAGTAATTGGACAGAGTTCTTTACTGAGCTTTGATGATTTTTAACTCCCAGGAGCCAATCAGCCTCACTGGGTGAGGAGAATTTTATAGAATGTAGTTCCAATCTCTATTATGCTATATTAACATGCAAACATTGTAAAAAAAAAAAAAAAAAAAAAAAAAGCATCACAGCTCAGCTCTGCGTTGCAAAACTTTAAGTCTTGCAGGATGGCTGGTGATATATTAGTGTTACAGAAGAGATTGCCGTTTTTGAACTGCTGGTTGTTTGCTTTATGTAACTAATCCGATCCATGCATGCATTATTCATCCATTCCATTACTCAGCCAATCTTCCATCCACTTTTTGCCATCTAATCTAATTTCAGAGCTGTAATACATGGAAACAAGTTGGGGGTTTTTTTGTGCCTTTTTTGCAAAGACCTTCTGCAGTTTCTTCACTTCCACACTATTTCAGAGATGACCACATTGTAATTTAGAAACTACGCTTATTTACTCATAATATTGTCTGACAAGAAAACATCTCTGTCCAACCCTGGTTGGTTTAACATCTGAAATAAGACAAAAATTCAAAAATACTTTTTGTGTATTCACAAGGTGTTCTCTCAAGTCTATAAGAAGCTCTTATAATACATCAGAGAGTGGGACAAATTCTTTGAAGCAGGGATAAGGCATGGCCAGGGCTGTGTGGAAGTGTGTGTGTTGGCGGCACTTTTTGTCAAAAGGATGGGTACATTTAAAATTTCTGAGTGCTAGTTCTTTTTGGTGATTGTGTTCATATCCTTGGTATATGTCAATGGATTCCACAAATAACATGTTGGATTATTGTTAATTCTTATGCCTTTCACTGTGTCCGCCTACCTTTTGATAATCCCATAATTCAGTTATGAAACAGATATTGAGGCAATACGTGATTGGATGAATAATAATAAATGGGACAGAAGGTTGGCTTTTACTTTTAGAGCAGAGATGTTCCTGGACTGTGGTGAATGTGAAAATGTCAAATTTATAGTTTTTCCTCCAATAAAAGACATTCCCATGAGAGGCACAGAATGGGATAGTTAAGTGTGTAGCCTACCTGATAATTTGAAAACTTAACTTTCACATCAGTATAAATAGAGAATATGAAACAGAAGGTAACTTCACACTTTGACATTTCCTCCTATTTCAATTTATTCTTAATGCACAAACATTCAATTAACCCCAGGTTTTGAAAATACCTATATTTCCCAAAATGATTTATTGTCTCATCATATGTGCTACTTGTCACAGCAACAGTACTCCACTACTGTAATTGGATTGTCTGTAAATATCAGCATAATGAGAGTCAATATAATTAATATATAACCTATAAAAAAATTCAAAACACAAAGAACCAAACAGCATATGAGTCCATGCATGTGTGAATGTGTTTCTTTTACACAGACACTGCTACTAGACAGTTTGAACACAGTACTGTAAATGTGAGTAATATGTCAGAGCTGCAGTGTGTTTTATCGCTCTTTGAGTTACATCAGTCTACATGCTGTTTACTGCATGATGCAAGGCATCAAAAATATAAGATGATGAAATAGTGTATAGCTCATGAAGACCAAAGGCCAAAATGTGACGGTTCAGGTATAACATCATACAGCTGCTGTGTAGCCTTTTATTATTACCATCATCATCTCTAATTAGATTGGTGCAGGTCAAATAAAATAAAACGTTGACTGTCACTTTAGGGAGTAGAGGGCAAAACACACAATGCAAACATCCTCTCTGATGTCCAAGCTATCTTATGTCAAATGCTGTCCTGTTGAATACGTGCGTCTCCTCTCTCATCCTCCATCCTGAGACCCAACGGCAACAGGAAGACTGCTTCTAATTTCCTGTATTTACAGACTCCCATCAGCTCCAAAGAGGACGGTGCTTTGTTTAACTTGCATAACGCTGAGTGATGTTTATGTTGCATCATGTAGGACAAATGCAGGGAATGTCAATATCTCCATTATTATTCCACTTATTAATAGTCTTGGACCATAGACAATTATATAGTGTATTGTATTCCCTGATGGCTGTCTATTGACGTGCGGATGTTATTTTACATTATTATCATATCAGGTTTTGCATATTCCTATCACAGGAAACGAAAAGTCTCAGGGCAGCTCCTCGGTCTAAACTCATTAAGGTCTTCACATTTGGCTGCCATTGGTGGGTTCTCCCTCCTTCCTTTGTAAATTCCAAGGGGACCTTCAGATTGGATACACCTCATCAATATCTGCGGGCCTATAAGAAACAATTAGTGTGTAATTAGTCGCTGATGCTTGCCACAAAGCCACTAAACACTGTTGTGAGCAACATTCACAAAGCAAAGTCCACCTCTGCCCATGTAATCAAGTATGCTCAAGTATCGGTTTAATTTTGCCTCTTCCATTAAGCCCTTAACAGTGACCAAACTGTTTCTTGTGAATTGGAAACAGCACAGTACTATCAGCAGCTGTATTTTTTTCTGTCAGCAGTGTTGTGAATGACAGTGGTCTGTTTTATGTGTTTGAATTTCAAACAGGCAGATCGTCTCCCTGTATTGTCTCCCTGTAGTTTCAATGTTGCTTTCCTCCCCTCCCTCCTGTGATAAAACCTGAACACACACAGCACATACACTCTGCTGCTAAACAAGCAGAAAAGAAAAAAAGAAAAAGTGAGAGGATGTGCCAGAAACTTGGCTTAAAAACTATTACGATGGGCTGTTACGTAAGGATTTCAGAAGCTTTGAATTAGTAAAATATTTAAACAGGCTGACATCCAACTCTTCTCACAAGAGGAGAAAAAATGATATTAGTAGCATCACTTACACGAGAAGTTCAATAAGTCATTGATGCTAAATTAAAACTCTGAGGGGTGAATGAGTGATTTGTTGCGTCAGATGCTTATTATTTTTTTTATTCCTACAGTTTCTGTAACAACTGCAAAGCTCCCAGCAGGACTGAGAAATGTCTGTTCTCTGAAGATTAGCCTACATGAGATCAGCAGCATGCAGGGCAGTGGGAAGAAGAAAAACGAAAACATGGCTGATCGGAGCCAAGCTCATCTCAGCACAGCTCGGTTCAGCGGTTTGGCTCGGCTCACTGTCCACTTTTTGCCTTTTCTGAAAAACACAACAAGCCTACGCATGGTTTATAAATGGTATGACATATATGGCACTGTTTTGTTAAAAAAAATTATAATTCTTTGTGTCCAAAGGAAATGAAGTCTGCCTCTTAATGGAAGAGATCAGTCCAAGTTTCTCTCATGTTTCCTTTTCTGCTACATACTACTGACATCTGTTGGTGAGGGAAGAGCCGCACAGCTGAACCTCTTGGTTAAAGATCTGACATTTTTGAACACACTGAACACTTTTTTTTTCCTCTTTTGGCTTTCTCCCTATGTGGGGTTGCCACAACAAGCCAGCTCTGTGATTTGCATTGTTGATTTGGTCAAATTTTTTCCGTCAGATGTCCTTCCTGTCACAACCCTCCACATTTATCCAGGTTTGGGCCCGGCACAAGCCTACCACTGGTTTGCCTTGAGGCTGGGGTTTGAACCTGGGGCCTCTGCATGCACTCTACCACTGAGTTACGTCCCTGGGCATCTGACACCTAACACTGGGAAACAAATTTTCTAATGTCATTAAATAATATATATCTGTACTGTACTATAGGATTATTTGAACTAGAACACCAAAGACACAGCCAACTACTCTTTGCTTTCTGTCAGGACTGCTGAATGCCTTTATTGGGACAATCAACTATCACAAAATAACATATGGCCTTTCCATAGCTCACATACACACACACACAGACTGTAGTCTGAATAAAAGGTGGAATATTGGATGCTGACTATTGGCGGGCTTTCTGAGGATTAGTCAGATGAGCACTTTATCCCACCAAAAAGCTGAAATAGAAATGAGGGTTTAATCCGAGGTGGAAGAGCCACTGGCACACACTGAAAAACAGATGGGAATATACAATTTGGTTTTGTTCTTCCATTTTTATAATCCAACAATACAGTAGTACTGGAATTGAGTGTGCTATAGACTCTATAGCACACTCAGTTCCTGTGCTCTATAGTACAGAGCATAGGGAAAAGTAGGCAACCCTCTGGCTGACCCACAATCATTTAATCCAAACAGGGTGACATGGTAGATGGCCCACAAAAGGATGAATGGAAACTACTATGGCTTCACTTTTCAGTGTTTGACACATCACCATAGAAACTTGAGACTCACTGATTCGCTCCAGAATGTCGGTGGTGCGTGAGTAACATCTGAGATTAAATACTGAAATGTGAGTGTGTATCAACATGATGCACACTACAAACTGACTTCAGTTGGTCTCAGTCAGCAGTTTCATAACATAATCGAACAAAATGAAAAGAAAAGAAAAACTTGATCATTTTAAATTATGGGATGTTTAAACAATCACAGCCAGTTGATTGTGTGTAATCTGGTTCCTCTGCTGATGTGAACATATTCTGACTTCAGGAAAAACTGGAGTCAATAAAGTCAGACGGTATTTCTTTTTAATCTTCATGAATATGCTGTCCACATTTTTTATGGCTTATTTTGATGCTCCTGGAGTGTGCCCAGAAATCACTGCATTTAATATGCCGACTATGCCATCTTGTGGTTTTAGGCAGAATAACACATTGTCACTGTTGCTGCATAAATTAGCGTATATTTACAGTAAGAGATATGTCGTAAATATTATATGACATTGTAACGGACACAGTGTGTAAAAGGTGCAAAACTTATGTTTGAAGTATTTAGCCATGAAGATCCTCATATGACCAGTTTCCTGTGCCCAGTTTCTGCAGAGTCTCTGAAAACAGCTGTAGTATTGTTGTCAGCTTTACTTCAGCCTGGGATGGAGAGATAAGTTCTAAATTTTACAAAATACTGCAAACTGAGAACTGAGATTGAAAAGATGCGGACAATAACTGAGGAACAAAGAAATCCTGGAATCATTGTGCAAAGTCCGACACACACAGCTGTTGGACCTTGATAAAAGTGTGAAAGGCAGAATAGATACGATTCGACTTCTGAGACAGCTTCTTTCTTTCTGATCCTGAGATGTTGTTTTAAGCACCGACATTTCATCTAATGCACTCATGCAACAAATAATGTCACGTCATACAAGAACACAACATAGGAACAGATTATATGTCTGTATTTATTTTCATCAGAACACAATTTTAATCATTGTAGCAGTAGTTTTCTTACTTTTCGAAAAGATCATGACTTGTGAGACTGTTTTATAAATCATTTCATCAAAGTTGTTTGTAAAAAAATTAAAGAAGTTACTTGAACTAAAGCATCTATAATATTACAATATACTGGTAGTATAATAGTAATCATAATAATCATAATCGCAATGATATTTCTATATGCCTTTGAACCTTTTTCATTTCTATAATAAATCTTTCGCGTTCACACACACAAAGCCACAACCTTTCACAATAAGGTTGTGAAGCTGAGGACAAGTCTATTGGTTAATTCTCATCACATTCTCTTTTAACATCAATGATTTGAGACGCTCAAAATATAAAAAGAATTAGATAAGAAGAAGAAAGTAACAGCATGACATCAAATCAAAATACACAAGGAAACCTGGACAAAAAGACATACATTGTTCAGCATACTAGGGAACATATTTACAACCAAAAAAAGGAATGGGCTTCTGCATAGATCCACAGGATAGAGAACGAAACTACTGTTAAAACAGAGAGAGGCTGAGAGGGAGTGAAGAGGGAAATATTTGTGTACATACCATTTGGTGGTGGGTGCACAGGTGTTTAGGGGCAAGAGGCATACACAGTCTATGTGTGCAGGGGTTAAAACACAAAACGTTGTAGGTTGGTGTGTTATGTGATGTGGTAGGCCATACCCGATGATTGCTACAGACCATTATCAGGGATCTAGATGGAATTTATTTTATATGAGCTGATACAATTTCTTCTCAGTAAAATGCAGTAAAAAAAAAAAAAAAAAAAAAAAAAAAAATCGACAAACCAAAACACGGACACAAAAAAGTTATCACAGCAGAGTAACTGTTGTGTGCATGCCTGCATTACCAGTGGAAGTCAAATTAGAGATTTACATTAACTCAAATCCAATTCTATTACTGTTTGGAAAAAATCTTGCACACAAATATGTCCATCCTTGGTGCAAGCATGTCTGAAGGGGAATGAAGGACAACACACATGCACAGCATTTGCACACATGTAACATACAGTAGGGATGCATTAAAGCAGAGGTGGCCAGGCATGATTTTCTGAATGCAGGGTTACTGTATGACAGTGACAGGCAGAAGGAAAACGCATGTAAGTCTTCAAAAGATCCCTTACATGGCTCTCACGGTGAGGGTTGAATGGCACATATTTATGACTGACAGACCTGGTTTTCCTCCTGTTGCCCATAGAAAAGCAGCGTGTCATATCAGAGACTAATAAGGTCTATTTTACTCAATACATGGTGTGCTTTGGCACCAGTTTCACACCATTGTCACTTTCATCCACCCTGGCCTTCTCTGACACTGGATTTTCCTCGTTCCAGACATGGGTTGGGGAAATATTCTGTGAGACAGTTTAGGGAAAACATAGATTTAATTTAGTCTGCTTGAGACTTTGGGCGGTGACACAGTGATTACACATTGTACAGTGCAATGGCTTCATACTACAGTCCATGCAGTTTCAGGGCTGCAGTGAATAATGGGACAACTACTTCCAAGATACTGGAAGTTTACCACACCTGTCCAGCAGGCACCAAGGTCATGGCAGCATGGATGAGCTCTCCAGAGAACACAGCAATTAGCAACAGACAGAAACACACATCTCTGCATATGCCCATACACCGATGTATACACATAGAGTATAACGGCACATTTTACCCACAAATCCATCACTTTTTCTTTCTGAGCTCAGCCTTCCTGATTCTTGTTTATATGACAGTCAATGAGTGGTATGTCCTCAACAGCAGAAGCAATAGAAACAAATGAAGAGATCTCCATCTACTGGTGGCCAATAGTATAGCAGCATTTTTTTTTTCTGTCACTGAATGCGGTCATCCAAGATAGGCATGGGTGTGCTGTGCTGAATGTCAATGAGCAGCTATGTGTTTCATGCAAATAGGAATGTTAAAGTGGAGAGAAGGGCAGGGTCTAAACAGCATTATGTCAAAAAAAGCCAATATACTGGGTATACAGAAATGGGTTGAATAATGATGAAATCCTCATATAAGCTGTATAATAAAAGTCTTGACATCAGATATTGGATTGGACATCTCATTGAAGTAATCAACATACTCGGAGTGGAAAAAAAATGCATTCAGCAATGTTTTTTTTTTTTGCCTTCAAATACCTGATCTCACAGCCTTGTTCATCAAAGAGACACAAAATAAACACTAGAAACTAAAGAAGAAGTCAGCCCTTAAGGTCACACCATTCCCTTCTGTTCACTCGCTGGTCAACATTTAAAAGCTAACGTAAGTATGACTTCGATGACTATCAGGTTTTGCCAGTAATGTGTCCCCGAAGCGACTTTCTCCTCTCTCTGGATTTCTTTCTGTCTGTGTTCTCCCTCTCTGTGCTGCAGGAATGTGAGCCATGTCCTGACCCACTGTCTACTAACAATTTGGGGTTTTGGAGTGTATCTGATTGTGTTGATGGCAATGTACTGTATATCTTAACAAGCCCTTATACTTAATGAAACATTAGTTGGATGTTTTGAGGAGAAAAGTACAAGACAGTGGGCATGCTACAGCAGCTGATTCAGGATCAGGTGCGGTGCTTATATGGGGGGAGTAGGGCAGTCAACAAAAAGATGCTGCCATAACCTTGCAGAGAGCCTCTACATGCAGTTAATGAGAATAGGTTACATATTTTGATTCAACAAAAACAAAGCAAAGATTTTAAACAAACCATCTTTGTCTGTTGAATGTCAGTCTATACATTTTGTGTAGCCCGGGGGTGGGACAGAAAAAATTTCCGATTGATTGGTCAGGGGGTTTTCCTTAACGCTACAGCAGGTACTATGCTACCTTTGTTAGTGACACTTTGACATTTTATGGTCATCTCTTCATTGCTTGGGAAGTACAGTTTACTAGTTGTGAAAAGTCCTTAAAGGTAACATCCAGTATGTATGTTTGTTGGGAATAATAAGCCTAAAGTTGGAGTTACACAACTGGATTACTTTTGGTTCGGGGGAACGCTTCAAATTGATTTGTTGTTTTCAAGTAGTGGGAATGAGATGTGGTCATTTATTACTCTTCTGCTGTCACATGAGATTTTCAATCCACAGCAGGAAAAGAGCCAAAGCTCTTGAGGCAGAGGGAACAGAGGAAACCCTCTATGTTAAAGAAATTAGTTGGGCTGGATGGTACCTTTAAAATCTAAAATAACAAAAGCATCCAGGTCTGGAGCAAGAGGGACAAGTCAAGTGACCAAAATCTGAATGGGATTTATGACTGAAATAATATCTTTGGTTAAAACAAGCTAAAGACTGCCATATTTTGTTCTGTGAGATAAAATCATCCCATCTGTTTTTTGTTTTGTTTGTTTTTTTACCTTCATGTGACAAATAGTAGATGAAGGTTATTCCCAGTATAATATATTACCAGCTCTAACAGTTAACCAAACATTTATCAACACCAATGTAAAAATTCTCTGATGCTCTTGTAAGTCCGCTCATGTCAGTATTTTTATTAAAAGACATCTAATCAGATTTCATTCTTGTCTTCTATCTCTCTATCCAGATGGCAGCTAAAAAAGTTTTTGTTTTTTGTTTTGATTTTAAAGATGTATTTTTAGTAAGTGATTATCAGGGTAAAATGATTTAGATCTTACAGCTCTGCCCTCTCTGAGTATTATTTTAAAGCCTAAAGGAACGTTTTTCTGGTCTTCTCTGCTAGTTAGTTGACTCAATATTTGTTGAGATCTGTGAAAATTTATACACAAACTCAGGTTTCATTTTATCCTCCCAGTATGTTTGGCTGTCCTGGGATTTGTATTAATCATTCCCAAGTCAGTCTTCATTGAATCCTTGATAATAAATCTTGCGCTATGAAAGGAATTATAGGTGAAAACCAAACGATAGCCTAATTTGCAATTAGATGGAGATCATCTTTTAAACTTTGAGTAATGGTAACATTGGAAAAATGCTTATTTTTGTTTACAAATGGTTTTCAGATTTTACCCAGGTATTATTTTTAGGAAAATCGTGGTAACAGGTGATTTTTATCTCACAAAACAAACTGAGGGAAATCCATGTGGTATTAAGTGGTATTAAAACCTGAACCAAACTGAAAACCCAGTTCAGCTTCAAAGGGGATTGTGGCCAACAAACCAGCATGGCAGAGCTGTGTGTGTGTGTGTGTGTGGGGGGGGGGGGGGGTGGCTTGTAAAAATTTCGTTGCACCAGCCTGATAGACTCTTAAGGTATTTGTCAGCAACACACATTCCTCCTCTCAAACACACACATACATGTGTAATGACAAACAGCTACACACACACCAACTTGCAGCTAATTATCTTTTTTTTTTTTTTTTTTTTTTTTTTTTACACATTATCTTTCTTATGTAGAGAACACATTTTCTTCCTGTATGAGAGACCGAGAAACAAACACAAAGGATGAATATAGAAAGAGAATATGATTGTGTTATCCCATAGTCAGCCAGTGCAACAGAAACCAATAATTGGAACACAGTGTAAAAAAGCGTAGTGAGAGAAACTCAGCCATGAGGAAGCCGACCTTCCCACTCAACAAAGGCTGTGGCATTGTCCCCCTTTCCTTGCTAAGGGACAGGTTGAACCCCTTAGTGTGTCCATTTGTTTACTTATTTATTTATTTTGATTGATTTGTGTGTCTTTTGTCTCAAAGCGTCCCACATTTTCCATTTGCCGGAGAGCGTTGCAGGATGTCCACAGGCACACCGTTCCCGTGCCTGTATTTTTCCACATTGGTTGCCATGGTGAGGGAATCCCCCACCCCAACAACCTCACCTCCTCCTGGCAGCTCTATCCCTCCTCATTGGCAGGGCTCTCCTCCAGAGGCGTGATGGTGGGGAGGCCCAGTCCTGTTGCATTGTGGGATGCAGTGAGGCTGGCAACAGTGTGTAGGAGGACGAGGACCAGCAGGCAGAGTTTGAGCCGGCTATTACACAGTCTGCAGGCTGCTGAGGAGCTGAGGGAGGTACGATGCTGGCATGATGGGTGAGTTCTTTTCAGGGTCCCCCGAGATCGGTTGTCCACTTTCAAGTCCCACCGCACATCACAGCACTCTGCATTTGGATTCACACCCGATGAATAATCCTCCAGCAGCCCTGGGGGGGTTTGGATTTGGGGAAGCGGGTGGGATATAAAGAGTTAGCTCACAGTTCACACAATATCTCCAAGAAATAACAGAGCTCATTGCAAAGAAGGTAAAGAAACACACTGAAAATTTTGATAACAGGCACAGCATAAAGACACACCACAAGTCATCAATTAATGGGGAAACTAAAAATGGATATGTCAGTAATTAGGGAAAAGGCTAATACTACAATGGTTTTATTTAGCTTTGGCTATTCCTGTTGTAGCTGTGCAATTTCTTTATTTGTTTACTTTCTATCTATTTACGACGCAACTATTTTACTAGTTCTTTAATAAACTGTCAGACATGCGTTCAACAATTTTCATCATCAATAAATAGTTAAAGCAATTTTGAAAGAAAATATGTATTTACAGTGTTAATTTCTGTTTATGTCCATTTGCACATCTTTTTATAAACTGCAGTATGATGAGTTGTTCTGGCCACTGTTATGATGAATGTGGGAATTAATGATTCTGAAATGCTACATGATGCATCACCTAACATCTATATTTTAATCCTCTAAATATCAAAGCTGAATAACTAATTAATGACACAACAAGTACACAACACAGAATGTGCCACACACAAAGCACATATTAAAGCAACACAAACTTCATGAGCCGAAATGTACAGCAGCGACACAAAACCTGAAGACGGCAGACTGGCACTTCCCACTGACAGCACTAGGGAGCAAAGTTTTAAGATGTATGAGCCTACTCAGCACTATACCGCAACAGGGTAACTGGGACAAGAAGGAATTTATTCACAAAATGCACATTGGCCGACAACATACAATACTGTATATAGAGGTGATAGATTCAACCTTCAGAATTGAATTAGCTTCTGTCATCTGTTTGATTGAATCAGTATAAGTTCAATTAGCAAACTGAGAATTTAAACCTACATAGCAAATGTCTAAAAATATAAAAAACAAGAAAAATTAAAATGGAAAAAAAACAAACAAACAGGATACCTTTTCAATGACTTTGAGATATTTCAAACATTTTTTTTACATAGAACAAGAAAAGACCAAAATCCATTAATCAATCATCGCAACAATTATTCCAAAGGCTGAAATATTTTATTTCTCTCTGCAGAGTTCCATTGTCCCAAAACTATTAAAATTTGATTGCACTGTGTGACAAAACCCTTCATTACAACACCAAGGGCTCTGTTCTCAGTCATAAATATGCTTTTCTTTACTGCTGTGATCAGGGAAGTCTGATGTACTATTTATCCCTCTGTGAGGAACATTACCCAAGTGTTACTAAAACTGTAGAGTCCACCGGTTTTAGTAAAGTCTTTATTTCATTACTCTTTTAAAAATTATAGTTCATATCCATGACCCATATCTTAAAGATTGCTTTTAAACAAATGTGCTTGTGGCTGACAACCACAGACAGACTGAGGAAATAAGTATCTGTTGAGAGGCTCCAAAGCACATTGTTCGTTTTGGCCTTTTCATGTGACTTGTCACGTTTTAGTATTGTTTTGTTCTTCAATTCCAGCTAGAAAGGTAAGCAACCTACACAATTATCTATTGTGTCATGCTGTGTGAAGTTTATACTCATATGGCCATCAGGGGGCAGCATCAACATGTGATGTGAAACCAGCCTTTGTTTTAGTCTTGTTCTAGGGACAAAAATCTGCCCATGCATCATATCAACTTCCATACAAATGGAAATAAAATTCTGCTTCTAACAAGACTCACTATTTATTTTAAATGTATTGTGCATCCTGGGATGGTAATAGGCACAAACGTTGTGTAGCAGTAAATTCACTAATGGTGGTGTTCTATACTGTTCAGGACAGACAGAGCAAACAGATATACTGTCATTGTGCTTCATTGTTCAGCTGGTTGTTGGTTGCTGTGAGTAACTGTCAACTGTAAGTCCTGATGGGGTTTCCTCATCCTGTTAGACATCCTGTAACAGCAAAATTCAAAGTGTTTGCTGTGTGTCAATCAGCAGGTGAGTGCCCTACTGAAGTATCACTACACTCCCTACATGCCCATTAGGGTTTTGCTCATTGTACGATAAATTAATCAGTACAGGATCATTTTCTGTAGTACACAGGGTGGGCAGAGGCAGGAGAGGTTGGACAAGGTTATTGCTCACAGCTCTGAATCCCAGGATTTGGGGCAGTAAGACTCTTTTATCCCTCAAATAGTCAACAAAGCACTTTTGCCTGACTCCTTAGAGCCTTCTGGCTGAGTACTAAAGTTCTGTGACAAAAGCACTAAGGCAGGTACTTGTGCTGCTTGTACTGCCGCTAATCCGAAAAAAACAAACACACGTTGTTAAACAATGTTGTTGTACCTGTGCATATAAAACTGGGGCTGCCTCCGTGGATGAGATCATCATTGTCAGGCAGGATGAAGGGGCACCGCTGCTGCACCTCCAGGCAGTACTGGCCACAGGGGATTCGCTTGCTGCAGTGCATCTGGGTGGTCTGGAAGTACTGAGAGCACAGCCAGGGTTTATAAACCCTCTAGATGGGAGACAGAAAGGTGAAGGGTAAGGTGTGTGTGTGGGGGGGGGGGGGGGGGGGGGGGGTGTCAGAGAGAGGACATTGAGGAGTTAAGGAGAGTTTGGCTGATACTGATACATGCATGCACACTCTTACATGTACGTGCATCATCTATGACCTCTACAGCTATTGATTCACAAAACACTGAGCAGCTATCCTGCTGAGGCTTGTATTTATTTTTTAATGAAGGTGGCTGGTCAGTCAGCAGCTCAGCATTACTGTTAACTGTGGCTGCACTTCTATTATTACTTTTGTATGCAAAGATCCTGAACTGGTGGAGCTGTGGACATTTCACTCATTACCATCACACAAAATATAAGTAACGTTTAAAAGATCCAAGGAGCTGCCACTTTTCTTTACAATCACAATTTACAACAATACAGTAATCCTCATACAGACAATCAGTGACATCAACACAAGACGTCCACAAACCTGGCATTATCACATTTCCCATCTGGAAAACAACTTAATTTAAGTTAGAGCACTGATGATTTATAGATATTCTAATAATTTCTGCGTGCTATATTTTGATGAGTAATATTTGGCAACAAGAGTGAAATGCTACAACAGTACAATATATATTATAAACCAGAGAGTCAAGCAATAGTTGTGACACATTTTTTAAGTCGCTATCAGGAAAACAACATAAATGACAAAATATATTGTGATTTTGTGGCAGAAACACACACACACACACACACACACACACACACACAAAAAAATCATGTGTCTACACACCCATAAACTCTACTAAACCGTAAAAATGAACAGTGTTGGCATACACACATTTTATGTCAAGTAACCTGCCTGACATCATGTGTACCAAACAGGCAGCAAAGTCCATACATTTCTTGTGTGATCGTATGCAATTATAAAAAATTGCAAGGGCAAGGTCGGCAGTTTCCATTGCCATACGCAATGAAAACTGCTGTAAAAAGGGCAATTTCCATGAATGGCAACAACTACCAGATCGATAAATAGTTCCAAATCAACAGTAGATGCAGCTTTCTTTGCTTCAGTAACTATCATCCAGTCAAAATGGTTTCTGGGCATACGTTACATAATCTTCATGTTTTTCTGCAGTAATTTCTTGGGGTTGCACAAGTGCACAAGTGGGGACAAGTGATTTAGTTAGCACCTTATGTTTCTTTTCTCATGTGATAAAGGTGCTGCCTCATTGTGTGGCACTATCACCTGCAACAATTAGCTTCCATTTCCTGTGAACCACTAGCTGTCGTGTTAGCACCTGCTCTGATTTAATCATCATACCTGAAAGCAGGGCAGCAAACCATAGACCATATCACCTCTCCATGTACATGTAGACACTGACACATTGTGTTGTGTGTGTGCGTGTCTGTTTTAGAGAGTGAGTGTGTTATACAATAGTAATTTAGAGGATTGTCTGAATGACAAACATCATCCATCTTCTACCGGGTCGCGGGGGTGCTGGAGCCAATCCCAGCCAACTTTCTGGGCAAGAGGCAGGGTACACCCATGACAGTTCATCACAGGACCAACATACAGAGACAAACAACCACTCACGCTCACATTCAGACCTACAGACAATTTAGAGTCACCAATTAACCCAAACAAGATGTCTTTGGACAGTGAGAGGAAACCAGAGTACCCGGAGGAAACCCACGCAGGCACGGGGAGAACATCCAAACTCCGCACAGAAAGGACCCAGGCCGGGAACTGAACCCGCGACCTTCTTATTGTGGGGCGACAGCACTAACCACTACGCCGCCGTGCTGCCTGACAAAAATCAATACCAATAAAATCCACGAAAACATCAAAGGCAGAAATACAAATATATAAAAGATAGACATAATGAAGAAATGTAATCTAAGATTTAACTTACATATCACAGACAAGGAGTAAATACAATTCTGAAAGAACGGCAGACACTGTAGGTAATGTTTATTAGTAGTATTATTTTTAGTAGTAGTAGTAATATATTATTGGATGACTTAATAATAAATATAAATATAATAAATATAAATATAAATATAAATCTACCTAATAAAATAATAACTTGGATATTGTAGACTGAAAATACATAATATATGCACGATTTAACATGAATATCAATGTGCACACATTCATATATGCACAGTAAATCAGTGTGTGCTTATAATTAGATGTCAGGGTGAAGATAAGGCCCCCCCGCTATCTATCACCACATAAATGTCACAGATGAAAATGACCCTCTGTCACATCTTGTGCACATTAGAGGTGATATTTCTAAATTACTAACAAACTGTGTGAGCGTGTGTGTGTGAGAGGACACTGTTGTATTTTCCAGTTTTGTTGTGCAACACATTTTCCGTTTCATGTCTGGCTGCTCTCGGTGTTTAGCCAACTGCTCATCCTGTAGCTGTCAGTATGGGGAGATAAAGACAAACTGGGCAAAACACTTTTTCCCCCCCTTATCACATTACACCAACAACATGAACAACACCTGTCAAATAGTGTCTGTCTTTGTATTTATCAGACATTTCTCCAGCACAGCAGAATCACAGAGAAGGTGTTGTACCAAGGCTGAGACAAAAAGGAAAAAAAAAAAATTCAAAAGCTGAATAATCAGGAACACCAACTGAAGACATTATCTTTAAACACTACCAGTGACAACAACCTGGCTTTTACCGCCGTCTTGGAGATCAGGTCTCATTCTTCCATCGGCTTCATATGTCATCCGTGTGATACTGTTTACCTACAAGGACAAAGAACTCCAGTAACTTCACTCGATGTGTGCATACAAACAAAAAGGCAAAGTGTGCCCCATGAGCCTGGCAGTCAGCATTAACATCTGTCTGAGGTGCAACAGATGTGGTGTAAAACCACAGCTCTCCTTGGCCCTTTGCCACACAGTTGTGCCCTCCTGCACTCAGCTGCAGTTAGTAACGCCTACCGCTGCTGCATCAGAGCTCTCTGGTCTGCCAACCATCAGTCTACTGTAGACCCATGACTAGCAATTCATCATCCTGCTCTCAAATCTCAGGGAGGGAGAACAAGGCAGCAAGAGAAGAGAGAGAGCGAGAGAGGGGGAGAGAGAGAGAGAGAGAGAGAGAGAGAGAGAGAGAGGAGTGCCATGACAGAGATGGTGCTGGGATGTGCTTTCTCCTATTTATATAACTTTTTATGTTCTTGCAGCTACTCAAGGAGGGAGTAAAACACTGCCTACTCCTCAATCACAGATTCAGTGAGTTAGAGGTCAGCCAGCTGGCTCTGAAATTTCTGTTCTTCTTTATTTGTCGCTTTTCACTTCCTTTTACATCTCTCATTTGCTTTTTGCAATTTTACTGGAAGTGCAATCATTGTGTTCTCTCAAGTGTTTCCCCTAGGATTTTTTTCTGGTTCTTTCATATGTGCTCACAGAGCATGCTCTGCTGAGAGGATTATATATCAGTCAGCTCCAGAAAGTCTCCTGTGACCCAAGTACATGCTACACATTTTACACATACCAGCAGGGGAGAAGTCTGTCTTGCTTGTACATGAGGTGTCTCAAACTTTAGGAAAATACAGTTTTATTGAACATAGTAAAACGTATATCATTTACAGCAATTATTGGTATTTATTGAACCAGAAGAATATTAGCTGATATCAACTTAATACCTCTGTCCTCAGGTTGTCCCTCAAATATATTAAAACCCGCCTTCTCCAGGAATAAGAAATCTTTGTTACGGTTTTACAGGTGTGAATTTCTATTAAATCAGTATGTTTGCTATAATCTTACTGCGCCATGCTCGCGTGCAATTTCCTCTGGTGAATCATTATCCTGAATACACAATCAGTATTGTTTGCTTCATTGTCGAAATCTATGTGTTATCTCGCTGTGCTGCGCCATCAGCAGGTAACTGCAAATTTTCCTGTTCATATTATTATTGACATGGATATGAAGCATCCATAGTGGGAAATAACGTAATGGTAGTTTCCAAAGAGATAAGATGGAACAAACAGTGGAACCTGAATAACACTAACACTTTACTGTACTTTGGGTATTTATTAATCTGAGATATAATCCGATAATCAAAAGTGTGTGTCAAAAGCAGTGTGACGTAAATGTGCCAGAAGGGGCGACGCTGGTCGGACTTGCTAATTAGTTAAGAGTCATTTCTATTTTTCAGTTTTCTATTCACAGCTACTGCTTGTCTACAGTTCATACAGGTGTTTCAGATTAAAAGTCTACCAGTAGAGGGAAGCCATTTGTATGAAATATCAATGATTATAAACATGTTGAATAAATAAATATTATCTTAAATAAAAACATTGAAGGACAGCACGGCAGGGCATAGCGGTTAGCGCTGTTGCCTCACAACAAGAAAGTCGCTCAATGTGAGCTGGGATTGGCTCCAGCACCCCCCACAACGGATAAGAGGTAGAAGATGAATGAATGAATGACTGAATGGAAACATGGCAAGTTAGTAGTAAGTGAGAACAAAATCTGTGTTTAAAAGAGAAACTCAGATCATTACAGTGGTGTAGTGATGAAATCAGAAGAATGTGTGAATTCAAATGGTTTTGAGTTTATACTAAGAACAGAACACATCAGAAAAAAAGCCAACATTTCACAAAAGTATATATATAAAATTCCACAAGTAAACTTTTGCTTTCTTTTGTTTGACCATTTATTATCTTTAGTCGAAGGATTTCATGTTAAATAATAGTTAATCATGTTAATATTAGAAGGTCAGTAGTTTCCTGACTTTGCCTCTTGAGAAAGAGATTCTGAAGTTGCCTAACATGTCTGTGCACGGGGGAAAAAAACGGGAAAAACACATGCAAATGAGTGGATGTAACATGAAACGAAAATCATTTACGACAAATTTGCCAGCTTGGTTGAACTATGATGAACATGTACCTCGGATGGCCAAATCAAAAGCCTCATTATGGTTATAATTTTCAAAGCAACAACATGCTCTGAGGTGAAATGAATGTAAACAAAGGCAATGGAGATATGGCAGCGTTAAGAGGAATTTAGGTGTCTGCTGAAATTGAAAATGACAACAAACAGAAGAATAATTTGCCTGCGGTGCATAACTGTATGAAAATACAGAGACCATGTATTGTATAAACAGATATCAACAGAGAGGAGAAAGTCTTTAGGAAAATAAAATAAGTGAAACTTCTAATTACTCTGGATATTAGTCTGTGTGCTCTTAGGTATCACACAAAACAAAAATAAATCAGTAGGAGAAGTTCATTGTTTATTACCATAAGACTGGAAAAAACAAAACTAAATTAACATTTGTTTCTGAAATATAAAAATCGAATCGAAAAGATTCAGCTGATATTACAATCCCTTGTTCAGCCCTACAATGAGTACCATATTTAAAAATCACAAAACATAATGCCATAATATTGTGTTAAGACCTGGTCCCATCCTGCATGCCTGCTGGTGATCTACAGAGTTGAGACTCAGCCTTCTCCGGGGTTAGATTATTTCATTACAATTAGCCTATTATAGTAGTAATTGATGGAAGGCCTTACTCTGCCCTGCGGTATTGGTTTTAAGTGGCCCCGGATGGCCCTGCCTTGTCAGAGCCTCGTCTTTATTGCTTTATCTGGACTTGTGGCTGCGGTTAAACTGCTGACAGAGACACAACACATTACTGAAACTTTTCCCTCTTCAACAAGCAGCGCAATACACCACATCAGTGCTACACAAAGACACAAACACACACAAAAAAAACACTTGCATGTGTCTCATGAGCCGCCATGTCAATTAACAGTTGCTCCACTGCGTTAAGGCTATCCTCTTTTCTGCTCTGTTTATTTCAATGATCCTTGGCTTAAATAGTGAGCCAGGACAAGTGTACCTACACAAAAGTCTGCTAATAGCATACCATCAAGTTGTATCACTCTGAGGAATGGGATTAAAATAACAGAAGGCAACGATGACAACCAATGAACCTGGGCTCTAGATTTTCAGGCTTTTACAAATTTTCTTGGGAAAATGCACAGATTTTTTGGAGGGTGTCTGACTTTTAATCTGATTTGAGTTGATTATCTTACAGAATTTTATCTTCATTTAAAAGTCAATGTCTTCCAGAGGGACATTCTGTATGGAAGTATTACAGTTCAAGTACTAAACCTATCAAAGTAGTGCAGGAGTTCATATAAGACACGTAGAACAAGCGAATTGTAAGTACTACTTAGACATGTTTTAGCAGAGGATCTCTTTCCTTCTATTATGCTATTTATCTATATAGAGTCATCCCAGCTGACAATGGGCAGATACCCTCACCAGTCCATCACTGGGGCAACATATAAAGGACAACAATCACTTAATGTCACACTCATGTTGATGTGCAATTAAGGATCACAAATTAACCTCAACAAACACATCTTTGCCCTGTGGGAGGAAGCCGGAGTACCTGGAAGGAACCCTGGCAGGCACAGGAAAAATGTGTAAACTCTACAGGAGAGGGTATGGTCCTCAATGATATTTTATAAACTTTGGTAGGAGATGTCCTTGCTGGGATTTGGGATTACATTACACCATCCGAGAACCCCTGAGACCAGCCTGAATTGGGACTGCCTTGTTTGTAGTAATGCTACTGTAATGGCAACTGGAAGAACAAAGTGGTTGAGAAGGTGCAGACAGCTTTAGGGCTGAGTTCAGGCAGACAGAGAAGTCACTCTGGAGGTGTTGGTGACTTGAACTTGATTTAGGACCCCACAGATCTGATGATGCCCATGTAGGAGAGTAGATGCTGCGGTTCACTGAATCAAAGGATTCTGAGATTTCCAGCAAGATAAGAACCGAGGACTGACCTGCAGTTCTGGCTGCCTTTGGGGATTCAGTCACAGACAACGAGGCCATTTCAGCGGAGTGGCTGCTCTTAAAGCCTCACTGATTTGAATCAAGGGGGATTTCTCTGTGATAAGAATTCTGCTTAAAAACCACCCCTTGTATACTCTTAGATAGCTTTACCATTTTCTCATCCTTCCTCTTCCTTGGACAACTTTTGGCGGGCACTGCAGACTGGGAACATCCTACAGAGCCTGTAGTATTGCTAAAAGCCGTCATATTCTGGCCTTTTCTCAAAGTCAGTCACATTCTTGTCCATGATTTCAGTTTCCAACACATCAGCTTCGAGGGACAAAATGTTCACTTGCCATGTAATATATTCAGCCCACTGTCAGGTGCCATTTTATCGAGATAATCAGTGATTCACTTTACCTGTCAGTGGTCACAATGTAATGGCTGATTTGTCATTTGTGATTATTTATTTATTTGTTTTTGTGTCTCCCTTTATTTAATTTTTTTCTGGCATTTGTTAAATTTTTTTTACAAAAAAAAAAAAAGACGCATACTAAGACCCTTTTTCTACATTGATTACATTACATACATATACACTGTCTGCTTAAGAATAATTTTCTACACACACACGAACACAATTATCATTCTGCATGTTCTACACAGTGTTGGAGAAAAGGAGCAGTCCACTGAAACAGTGATAAAGACAGCACAAGATGTAAGGGGTCAAATAGAGTAGCCAGCATGCATCTATTACTTAATCCATGCAGCAGCAGCAGCATCAGCATCAGCAGCATCAGCAGCATCTGCAGCGGCAGCAGCAGCATCTGCAGCATCTGCAGTGGCAGCACCAGCATCAGCAGCATCTGCAGCAGCACCAGCATCAGCAGCATCTGCAGCAGCACCAGCATCAGCATCTGCAGCAGCACCAGCATCAGCAGCATCTGCAGCAACAGCACCAGCAGCAGTAGCATTAGCAGCAGCAGCAGTAGCATTAGCAGCAGCAGCAGCAGCAGCAGCAGCAGCAGCAGCAGCAGTAGCATTAGCAGCAGCAGCAGCAGCAGCAGCAGCAGCAGCAGCAGCAGCAGTAGCATTAGCAGCAGCAGCAGCAGCAGCAGCAGCAGCAGCAGCAGTAGCATTAGCAGCAGCAGCAGCAGCAGCAGCAGCAGTAGCATTAGCAGCAGCAGCATTAGCAGCAGCACCAGCACCAGCAGCAGCACCAGCACCAGCAGCAGCACCAGCACCACCAGCACCACCAGCAGCAGCAGCAGCACCAGCAGCATCAGCAGCATTAGCAACAGTAGCCTTAGCAGCAGTAGCAGCACCAGCATCAGCAGCAGCAGCAGCAGCAGCATCAGCATCAGCAGCAGCAGCGTCCACAATAACAATGGGTTAAAGCAAAGTAAAGATTGTACTAAATATAATCAGAAAAGCAACACCAGTCTTTCACATATGCAAACAAACAAGTGTGCACAGCTTAACCTGTTGGTAAGTCAATTAAAACAACACCAGTCTCTGTGACGAAGGTGAATGTATATTTAATTGAGTACCTTCACTACCAACTTAAGCAGACAACATTTAACTGGTTATTATGTATGTATGTGTAATCTTTGCGTGTTGTACAGAATATGAATGCACGAGTATTTAATTAGTAGTATGCAAACCCTACCAGCAGTAATTTAACAGGAAAAAATATAACGCAACTAATGAACAACAAGACAGACATGAAATAAACAGGCAGGTGTAGCCAACACGGGAAGAGGAGATGATGAAAGTGTAATAGTAAAACAAAAGAACGGGCGATCCTTCTTGTAGACAACACAACAAATTGATTGGAACTGAAGTGAAGCAGAAAGAACTCATGCAACTCCCAGAGAAGCCCCTATTTAATTACATTCATGTTACATTTGAACGATCGCACGGACACATAAGGACTCTACCAGCTGTTTGTGGCACGTACACATGACAGACACCCAAATACCACCTTGTATCTTTTATTATGAGCTGCTACAATAATTTGACAAACAAAAGCCACACAAACACAATTACAACACACCAAGGAGACACAGCGTTATATTCAGTGGGGTAATTAAGGGAAAATAACACAGAAACAAGCAAAGAGAGGGGGAATGAGGGGATGTGTGTGGAGAACAGAACATCCTTAGACCACAGACAGCACAAAGCTTGCCATGTTGCCATACGGACATGTTTGACAAGCCACATTTGAATGAGCTGTGCATCTCAGTGAAAAAGAAAAAAACCACAAGCATTATGAATCGCAAAATAGCAGCAGTACAGGGTCACATGAAAAATGTATGAATGAACGACATGGTCATGGCAGTGTGTGAATTAATAATGAAAGACTGAATTTCCTCCATGCTGGAGGTGTTCACTGGCTCCATGAGTGTGTCAGATAGTGCTCTTCGCTGCCCTATGAGCCTGCTAGACCAACCGTTTCACATCCTCCAGTCAGGGCAACTCGATAACACTATCTCAAAGCTTCTATCACAAATTCATAAACGTTTTAAACATGCTTATAAACAGCTTTTTAAACCATGAAAAGGAGTGTAACTTTTTCCCAGAGCATAGAAAAGTGATTTTAGAGTGGTTAAGTCTATGGGGGCCAGTGAAGGAACAGGACAACAGATGCTAAAGGATATCTCATCATACAGTTCATGTCCTATGAGGAGTGAACAGTAGACGGTCTAGGCTAGCAGTAAAGCGTGAAAAAAAGTGTGAACAAGACTAAGAGTCTAGAGTCTAGAGCCAAGATGTGCTACACACTGTTTTGTGCTTTCAACTGAAACCATTGTTAATGTACTATCATGCTGATATTATACAGGTATAACGTTTACCAATTTACTTTAGGAAGCTTCTTCTGGGTCACCATAACTCTCTGGGTCTCTGGGTCTCTGCATTTAAGATATCACCATAGTATGAAGAGCCACGCTGCTAACACATGGCAAAAACATGAATGGATTAAAACACACATGGATGCTGCACTGGTCTATCATCCACCGCTCACAGTTCTACCTGTACAGGGAGACAAGTTTGATTTTTCAGACTGAGTAGTTATAATTACAAAAATAATTCCTCTGTAGGAACACAGAGAGCAGAGTGACAGAGAGAGGGCTGGAAGGAGACAATGAGAAATGATGTATGTGAGGATGGAGTTCAAAGGGGGGAGGACACTTTCAACGGGGAGCACATCCATACACAGAAACCGTGTGGCCCAAAACTCATTTTGTTGATTAATCAAGGTTATATGGATGTAATTCATTGACACTGTCATGCTGACACTTACACTGATAATTAATTTGGCAAAGATCATTATCAGCAAGATAGTCCGACTGTGAGCGAGAGCAATGAATCAACAGCCACTGCAGTTGCCATGCAGTTAGCTCTACCAGGCCATGCTTGTATGCATGTGTATGCACCTGCAGCTCAATTATCAACTCTCTCTCTCCCTGTGGAGGTCTGAGTCCTCCATCTCCAACCATGCCAGCCTTTTAAATAATCTAATACCTTCGACAGACAACTGTTCACCACTATGCAGCAGCTCAGCAAAATCCCCTTCTCTTCCCAGCAATGTCTCTCCTGCTGCTATCCATGCATCCCTCCCCATCTCATCCCACCTCACCCCCCTCTCGTCATCTCCCTCTGCAGTGTGTACTGCAGCAGTTGGATGGAAAAATTGTCTGGGAGCAGGAGCTGGCGCAAGGTTACCAGCAGAGACATAACATATATACACACTCACCTTCAGACACACGGTGCTTACTCTCTTTCCAGGTCCCCTGTGCTATTTTTCTAACCTGCTCTCTTTCTGTCTCTGTCACAGCTGAAGCGAGCACATGTACACACTGCAGTGCACACGGGCATGTGGAGCAGGAGAGAATGAGAGAAAGAGTTGACGACAGACAAGGAGGCACGGCGAGGCTTTACAGTATTAATAACTTACAGTTGACAGTAGCGTTATCAGAGGGTTTTCCTCCCATGGGTGCCACTGACCCAGCCAGGCCAGCCATGTCAGACCTTGTGGAGCCTCTTAAAGGGGAATACTAGAAACTGAGCCTGTCCTGCACTGGCCTCTTAGCTTCTCAGTTAGATAGCTTTTTGTTTTAATCCCATTGTTTCTCAAAAGGAATGTGAAATCTACATTTTACTTAATTGATCTAAAAATGGTATAGTTTACAGAACATTTGACTAATATGCATACATGCATACAGCACATATACTTTCCCATCTTCATAGAAAGAATATCATTCCATCCCCGTAAATCTGGTACAGACGTGGAAGATAAACTCAAAGAGGAAAGAGGGAGGATTTTCCAAAGAATGCCACTGAAACGTATCACTTCCTTGGGGTTGGTGGTAAATTAAAGCTTTTACCAAAAAAACAAAACAAAACAAAAAACAATAAAAACAGCAACAAAAAAAAAATAGGAGGAAATTATAGCTTTTAATTATGAGTTAAGGTATAAGCATAAGAGGAAAGATCCCTGGAAAGCAGACAGGAGAAGGGAAACAACAAGGCTAATCAAATATCGACAAGATTGAGAGACAATTCTGACTATTCCTCCAGCAATGCAGTAAATGATATGTGCTAAGTATAGATTGTGGGAAAATAAAAACCTTATTACCTTATCTAAAAATGAACATACCCTGCTCCTGCTGTTAAATATGCCCATTAAATCACACGGCTCCCATTGGACCTACAGAGTCACACAGACTGAAGAGAGAAGAAGCTGAGAGAGGCAAACATTTCACCTGCTCTGCCAACCCCATCACTCAGAAACTAGGTTTTTGTGCAACAACAAAGAGCGAAGCAACTGAAATGTCTTCTCTTAACATAGTAGGGGAACGTTGTGAATTTACATATCCAACATAATACAAACATGTTGAACTTTTCAATAAGATGTTTACATGAAACATATTTTTGCTGTCCAAATATCTGATCTTGTTGTAAAATGTCTACTTGCAGGGACTCCAACAAATTCAGCTTTTGGTTGTGTGCAGGCACTCATTCACTAAAAATCAGATTGGTAATAATCCTGTCAGCTAAGTATGTTAGCCACCGCAGGGCAACTGCAAAGTGCACAGGAGACCATTGTCCATTCGGAGAGTGTTACAGTAAACACATCCAGCAGTTGTAAAGTAATATTATCATTCAATCTGAGTCACATTGTGAATAGACATCCAGCAATCAACATCCTTTCATGCTACCAACTTCTGAGGAAAATATCAGAGTGTTTAGATGCTTCATACTCCACTTTGCTCATGCAGTTCATTGCCAGCTTAATTTTCTGACTGTCTGTCTGTCATTTAGCAGTGCTGACTAGGTTTTTAAAGTGTTGTTGCTGTAAACTATAATAGCCCTGAGAGCTCAGTGCACTGAAACTTAACAAAAAAGGGCAAACATTCACAGTTTTCAGCAAAAAAAACGCTGCAAAGTAAGAAAACACACAGGTGAAAGCAACACAAGCCACTATATGCAACAGCCAATGTGTGTTGATCTTGAGTCATAAAAAATCAACATAAAGCAAATCACACTGTTAATTATTGGCTAAAAGTAAAATTAAGGTAACATGAAGTCTGTGAATTGTTAAATACTGTACAAAAACACATAGTAATGAGTGAAAATTCTTATTGCATATACAATTAAACACAAACATAAAAACATGCAGACACATGTAGATAACAGTCTCTCAGCACACAGCAGAAAACCAGCACAACCCACTTTAATTATCAGACGAAGAACCATCAGAGCCGGGGCCACACTGATAATGGATCTCTTGTCTGGGCTGGTCCAGTGTGAGCCCACTACACGCTGCTACATTACACGCACGCACACACACACACTGTCCTGAGGCCAATCCACTGACATGAGCTTTGACTGGGCCTCTGTGACAACCCAAACTGTTGACTCTTAATTACCAATCTATCAGGTTATTCTGTAGACTCAAATGCAATCCTATAATTTTTTTCTATATAGCTCATAATGTTCAGTGGCAGAGGGGTGTCTGCAGTCTTATTTCAGGTTGTGAGTGATGGTGGTACCATTGTTTTAATTATATGTTTACATATGTACATATTTTTAAATGTTATGGTAAAAACACAGCAGCCGTAGTAATACTGTACAAATTTTGAAATATTTTTCAGCTTTATCTCCCCAGTCTTGGTTGGAGACCAAAAGTGATAAATTTGAGACAGAGTCAGTAAAAAAACGTGCATATTAAATGTTGAATTAAAAAAATGTTAGTTCAGATTAAATGTAATTAAATTAAAATAGTCAAGTGTTAGAACCAATTAGCCAAATTAGCTTCATTTTATGATTATATTTGATCAGCATGACATTTATTTATCAACGAGAAATTTAAAGTAGGTAATTCAGTACAAGTTAACCACGGATTCTTTAAACTAATTGCTGCACTTTGCAATTTGATGTGGCTCTTAGCAACATCTCACATGATGCAATATTAGTTCACCTTTGCAATCAAGTGGCATATCACCGTCCATACATTTTGCTGTTCAAAATATTATGGCAGTGCTTTATCAGGTTTTCATGCCCCCATGCATGAGGCAGAGATGGTGATGGTCTCTAATAGGGAGAACAGAAGAGGTGGAAAGTGTCAGTCATCTTTGTTGCCAGACTCATGGCCAACCCTGTCGTCAAACATATTAAGTATAATTAAGCAATAGCTCAAGACAGGCCATGAAGCGGACTCATTATATCATGGATAACAACCCCCTTATGTGATATAATGAGTGCTTTTAACGGACTGAAATGAGCTATCGCTTTAAAAAACTGTTACAACACATGGCAAAAAAGTCAAAGCAAGAGAGATTTTTTTTCAATACATACATTATCTAATGAATACAAAAAGTAGATCCTCCTGGCCGCTTTCACGTGCTGCAGGGCGGTTGCTATGTAACAGACAAACAAGCTACATTTCATCACTTTGTTTTTTCCCATTTTTTCTTATGTTTCTTTTTTTTTCAATTTAGGTTTCTATTGATGTGAAATAACCCATTTGTTTTTCTATGTTCCGGAGTGATATGGGTCTGTGATAAGTAATTTGACATCATAGCTTTAGATTGTACTCTTTATGCAACACCTATCAGCCAATGAGATCGCTTGATTTAAGCTACCTGTTTTATAAAGCGTATTATGCTTCATATGTTTGAAGACAGACTTGGTAATGAATCTGAATTGAATACTAATTAGGTAGAGTACTGCATTGGTTTTGTTGTGGCTAAGAATTACCACATCGCTCCATCTGAAGTACTCATTTGGCAGGACAGGTGTTGAGGTGGTTTAATAACGTGAATTTAAAAGCAGCTTGTATGGAGCACAGCAGCTGTGTTTAATGTCTGAGACTGAAACTGATATTTTGATGCTGTCAAGACAAAATCAAGGTGATCCCAACCAGGCCCATCAAACCAGTGAAAATAGATGTGTGTGTGTGTGTTTATGTTTGAGTGCAAAAATAGCATCTGCATGAATACCATTCATCACTATGATATGGTAAACAGAGCAGAGGTTTTGTGAGTTGTGTGTGTGCATGTTTCTAATGTTGCTCATGCACTGACATATATAGGCTTGTGTTGTAAATACATGTGACCCACTAGTCCTCTTCCAATACACACATGGGGTGGTTTCTGGCTTTAGTCAGTTGTGGCTTTCTAGACAAAAACAATGAATACGTCTGTATGGTAGTTAGGGGGAAACATCCCTTGATCAAAGGTAACGTGTGGATCTGCTATGACACAGCTCAGGTCAGCGAATCTGCTCATCTAACCAAGATTTCACTATATTTTTTTTTATATTTTCAGAAAAAGATATTCCACGGGTGTAATGAGAGCTTTTTTCAAATGGACTATAAAGAACAAGTCGAGATAGCTTTCTGTCATTTCATGTTTTCTCTGATGTTATGTCTTTATCACATGTATGGACGGCAAAATAGGCCAAGATTGGCCGATGTTTGAAATTCAGGACCAAATTAGAAAGGAATGGCGGAACCTGATGGGGTCAAACCGTCTGGGCCAAACCTGAGACACAGCTTCTTTGCTGCTCCCAATTAGACTAAAAACTATAGCAAGAAAGTCAGACTCATATATATTCAACCAGGCCACATTCCGCCCCATGTACTTCTAACTGTCAGAGACAGAAAAGGAAGTGGGAGAGAGGATGAGAGAAACGGGGAGATGCAAACATTAGAAGAGGAGGAAAGAGAGACTGAAGATAAATTGGTCAGCCCTCCCCACCACCTCTCTCCCTCCCCCTGCCTCTCTCTCTCAGGACTGCTGTGCAAGACTGCAGATAGATTCTGATGTTCTCATTTATGTCTTAATGATTGGGTTAGTATGCGGCTTGTGCTCTGCAATGTTGAGCTTCGACATCAAGCAAGATCACAGAGGCACGCAAGCATACGTGGACGCTCATACACACATACACAGCAAGATGAAAGGCTTAATGCCCTGATCTAATGTAAGCAGTGGCATATGTATGTTTCAGTAAAAAGATGGGATTATACTATATTTGGCAAAAACACACTTTGACTTCATTTGATCAGAATTAAGCCGTGAATCAGCTGATATGTTTTAGTTCATCATTTGAAAATGTACCACGGCTGAAGGGAAAGTGAATGTATGTTACACAGTTTGCCTGGCAGCTAAGGCAAGACGGACGGGGGGGGGTTGTACTTGTAATGACATGTCATATCATCATGGGTGATTAATGCTTGAAATTCCAGGATGGGTATCCTTTTAGTAAACAGGCGTACCATTTGAATATTTCATTGAGGCCAATTACTAGCTTGTTTACTTATTAATCTGATTGCCGCTTCCAGAATAAGCTACAGCTCTGTATTCATGGAGAGAATGAGAGTTTGTGCAAGCAGTGGAGTGCAGAACAGAGCAGCCCCCACACTGCTGCTGGCCTACTGCAGGGAAAAGCATCAAGTTTACACTGAATTATAACGATAGCTCCGAGAATATTACCATGACTGAGCTCGGTATTCAAGGTCCTGGAAGATATGCACCTAAATGCAAATCCTCACAAACCATAAATGTGTCTGCCTTGGTAAATAATTATACCCAACGGCAATGAATTAAAAGCTAAAATTTTATATGACACAAATAGCTGATTTTTATCCAAAATCCCTCCCAGACAGCGATTGTCCAATCATAGCTTAGAAACATCAAGAGCCTTTTGTACCACAGAGCTGTGTTTACGGAACAAGATACATGTGCCCTTTTCAGAGTTGAGTGTTGCTTTGTTTTTGAATCTCTGGCAGCCATTTGTATTATATTCGATTTCTTGGCGCAGTTATTTCTTTATTAGGTAGGTATGTTTGAAATAATCAATTTTTTCCATCCTACTCTGCACCCTGGGCCGGAGTCACCTAACTTCATCAGCTGGGGGTTCACTGGGGGTGACTTGGTTGTTTTTGCCAGTTCAGTGACAAAAATACTTTGTATACACCACGTGTAGTTTCTTTGCTTGTCCATAAAATGCCAGGTTTAGAGTTGGATCAATACGTCTTGCTTCCCTTATCCAGCTTTTCAGTTGTGACAATCACCATTCCAACAACTTTATACAATATAGAACCGATATAGATTGCGAGAATTTGTGCTTATTGGCTCTAATGTGCTAATCTCCTCACATTCACTAACAACAGTGAGCATCTCATTGGCTAACAGCATTACTCTGTGGGGTCACGTGTAGTCAGTGTAAAAGTGTTAGCACTAAGCAACCAAACTTTTGTGTTGTTGTCCAAACAACTTTACACTTCTGTAATATTTGCATCAACATACTGTGAATTTTGTTACTGTTGTAGCTGAATCCAAATAAGCAGTACTCTGCAGAAAACAATAATACCACAGTTACATCCTCTGAATTCAGTATCAACTCCAAAGGATACCGACTGTTTCCTGGGACCAGATAACCAGTGGGCCTACATAGCACTAAGTTAACATTGCATGCATGTAGCCGTCAAAAGGAGATTAAGACATTCTCTCTATCACTACAAACTGCGTGCATACAGGGCTGGATTGCAAAGCGTAGAAGACATAGCAACAGTTACTGCAGGGTGAGAGACTGAATGGGCAAAGAAGTAACAAGTAGGACAAGATTTTCTTTAAGAAAAACTTTGTCAGAGTGAAACAAGATATTAAGTGCTGTTTAATTGTTCAACTCATTATCTGGTTCACTGGAAAACAGATCTGAAGTGTATAAGGAGTAAAATTCAATATAGTACTTTTCCTCTATTTGGAACATATGTTTAGACCAGCGCATTCACAGGTCCATTAACTGAAGCTATGCATCCCATTACAACAGGCTGTGTGGGTTAGGGGGTTAGGGTTACTTTCCCTCCCCTGCTGGCTTATTACAAATCAAGGGCCCACTCAAGCCGCTGTGCCTGTCATCTTGCCTCATCAGTCTACACCGTCGTATAGCATATAACAGAATCCATATATATCATGCACTCACATTAAAGCCTTGCAACAAAAAAACAAAGAGTGAGGGTTTCAGAGAATTGTGAGCTATCAGGGCTTCCTATAGCTCAAATCCAATATTTATCCTAACAGGAACATGGCTGTAATACCATTGGCTATAATGACAAAATGGACCATCTAATAGCACCATCAGGTGAAGGAGAGCTAGCCTCAGGGCCCGGCTCGCCACTGCTCAGGGGAGTTGATGTATGAGAGGATGAAAGCAGAGCAGTTTAGGGGCAGCAGCAGCAGTTTCCCATAATAGTAACACTGCAATACCTGCAAAACCCATGATCATTTTGTCGTGCATTTGGCACAGGTGCACATGGGAAGCAGAGTTTTACATAAAGCATACATTAAGGGTGGAGCATGTTTGCAGCGATGTGTGCATGTCTGCGTGCATCTGCGTGTGTGTGTGTGTGAGCGTCTGTGCATGATGTCCCTCGGTCAGGCTCTTCATAATCCAACGATTTTCCACTCTGTTGCCTCCATTGTGAGGAGGAGAGAACACAGGAACCCCTGGTGCACTCTGCTTCACTTCCAAACACATGCGCCACGTAATAAAGGCTAATACTGCACTTCAGCCTCATCATGTATATGTGTCCTCTTCAGCACTAATCACTGTCACCCACTCATACTGGACCTGTTTAATGAGGGTGATTCTCACCAACTGTCTGCTGCGATGAAAGTACAGCACTTATTTTCTGTGCACTATAATAACGGATAACCCGTATCTCACCTCAATAATTGATAGCCTATATCTTCCTGGAGTTCAGGGTCTGCTCAGCTGCTCAGCTATTACTCTGCCCTGTCTTCCCAATTTTAGGTCAATTTCTTCCACCATTGTTGTCTCCTCAATTTCCTCATGTGTTCCCTTAGTTAATTCACTCCTGTAATTTTATGCTCTATTCAGTTCAACAGATAAAAGCGGGTGCAAGCATGATAGATTCTGTGCAACAGTAAAGTGTGTGAGTTAGGAGACATGGTTCGCAGAGCCACGGCAATAAGTGCGTTTACATGCACAGTTAAGTCGAGCTATGGTTATAGCGCAATAAAGCCATCTCATCCGACTTCTGTCCTTGTCCCAGTGTACATGCTCTGGAGTGAAATCGATTTATTTGTTGAAATCGTGTCGCCTCCGCTACGATAGGTGGCGATATGCACTCTTTCGGCTTGTGGGTAATGGGCCACTACCAATTGACCTATGACGTCACAGACCACAACAGAGGTGGAAAGAAAAAAAAAAAAACCCGGTGAGCTAGCAAATTAGCCTCTGTATCTGTCCAAAAATGAGCTTTTGCTGCAGACTTTGCCATGTTCGACGTGTAGCAGTTAGCCGGCTTCTTTTGACTGACCTCCTACGTTTACGTTTTAAATGCCATTCGACTTCCGGGTCATAGCTCAATGCGAAACAAGATATCCCATGATGCATTGCGCTCGCGGCAAAAATGGAAAATCCCACGGAGAGAGGAGAAAAAAACATGTCCAAAAAAAACACAAAAGTGGCCAGGCAAGTTCATTCCATAGTTTATTTTATAGCACATTTCGAAAACAAAGCAATTAAACGCACTGTTTACATGAATGTAAAGAGCATTAACATCGTGCAAAACACAGACATTCAAGTAACGTTAGTTTACAATTAAAAACTGTAAACTGTAAAGAACAAATACGAGAATAAAAGTTACAGTACAGTGCAAGATTATCAAAAGCCTTTAACAAAATGCAGTGATAAACAGAAACGTTTTTTTTCTGTCTTTAGCCGTGAGTTGGGTATGCTTTAATTGCGCGACAGCGATGACGCAATTAACGGCGCCAAAAGTAGTGTCCGAAAGCGATTGTTCATTTTGTGAATGAGTTCACTACATAGTCCACTACATTCATCTCCCTATATAGGGAGTAGGGAGTGAGGGGGTGGTTTCGGACACAGCCTGAGTCTGTTCCTATTCCACTATGTAAATGAGTCTGTAAGGGTTACTCCTGAGGATTTATGAAAGCAGGGCAAACACTTATAAAGACTTTACATGTGCTGCATCCTCCACAAGACCAACAGCAGTGGCTGGACCTGTAGCTTACAGAGTTACCATGACATTATAACTGGACATTAACCATGTCATAAAAATGGGACAAAGGTGCATGTGTTGTTCTTGGCACAAAGACTGCACTGACCTTCTTCAGGTCATTCCCCAGGAGTTGCAATGATCTCACTAGGTATTGGCTCTAGATTATATTACAGACAGCAGCCAATCATGGATAACATAATCAGGCCTCTAAATATCCCTATACTGTACACAGATAATGCAGCCCAATTTATTTTCCTCTCCTGGTGTCTATGCCCACTTGTAGGAGCTCACATTCCCAACATTTGCATTTAAATCGAAAACACAGTAAGTAATTCCTTAATTCCCTGAGTATCCACAGTCCCAGATGACCCCACTCCACAGCGTCCTCCCACACACATCTACAAGAACAGAACAATCTTTTCCTGGATACCACTGTGTGCTTGACACCTCCTCTTCCTCCCCCACATACTATGCACAAAAGGGTACACATGCATGAACAGAAACAGACCGAACACAATGAAATACACACACACACAAAACCATGTCAGCGCCAGAGGAGGACATGTGAGGATTTGTATTTTCATTAGCGGGAACACAACGACTACACTGCTGTGAGCTCTCTGTATTCTTAGTGATGACTCTATTTAGTGGTCAGAGGCTCCGCTCTGAGGATACCATTATTCTACTGCATTCCATAAGCAAAGGGCTATGATGCTCTCGAAAGACACAATTAACTTGTGAGTTGTAAGAAGGTCCTTTCCTGCCACATCGACATCCTTTTGAATAGATACAATCACTGCAGAGTTAATATTCAGAAGCTCCTACTTCTGACAATCTGCTGAAACACATAAATGCATCACTCTGCCAAAACTCACAACAGCACAAACAGCTTGCCCAGATGTGTGCCATGACACCAATTTAACAATTGTTGATCCATGCAAGGGTTAGACAAGAAACAACTGATTTGAATTAATGAAACATACCCAAAGGACCACTGGAGGCAATACTTTTTTTTTGAATGTGCACTGCAGGAAAGAGCTTTGAAGAGTCAGCAGTGCTTTTACCTGCCTTTCAACCAGGGACCATCGTGCTGAATAATTTCCCAATTGGTTAAAGAGAAATTTTAATTTAGACCAGTCGACTAATAGAGAACATGCAGTAAACTGATCACAATGTGTGTGCTGGTTAACAATAAATTGGTTTGCCTACTGAGACTAATAATATCAACACTGACACCTGCAGCATTCTTAGTTACCAGGAACTGACATTTCCATGTTGGCTTCATTTCTCAGCCGTTATTGTTGCCACTTAGTCATGTATTACTTTGAGCGGTTATATAATGACATGGTTTCTATAGAGCCTTACTTTTATTTTGGAAAAAAATACTGTCAAACTGCCCTTGTTTACTGAGATTGGGAGGTGTTAGTCCCACCTTTGTTCTTTGGGCATTAGAGCAGGCAAAGGGGAGCTGCATAACATCTTATGGGTAAGTGGTGACGTATATTAATAATAGTTTTATATTCATAATTAGTAACCCTAATTAGGAATTCCGGTGCGAACTGGCAAGGCTAGTGTTGTTTAGTTTCAATTTGTGGATAACATAACGGTTGTATCTGCTGAGTTTGGAATACACCTGACAACTATATATATATATATATACTGCTCAAAAAAATAAAGGGAACACTTAAACAACACAATGTAACTCCAAGTCAGTCACACTTCTGTGAAATTGAACTGTCCACTTAGGAAGCAACACTGATTGACAATCAATTTCACATGCTGTTGTGCAAATGGAATAGACAACAGGTGGAAATTATAGTCAATTAGCAAGACACCCCCAATAAAGGAGTGGTTCTGCAGGTGGTGACCACAGACCACTTCTCAGTTCCTATGCTTTCTGCCTGATGTTTTGGTCACTTTTGAATGCTGGCGGTGCTTTCACTCTAGTGGTAGCATGAGACGGAGTCTACAACCCACACAAGTGGTTCAGGTAGTGCAGCTCATCCAGGATGGCACATCATTGCGAGCTGTGGCAAGAAGGTTTGCTGTGTCTGTCAGCGTAGTGTCCAGAGCATGGAGGCGCTACCAGGAGACAGGCCAGTACATCAGGAGACGTGGAGGAGGCCGTAGGAGGGCAACAACCCAGCAGCAGGACCGCTACCTCTGCCTTTGTGCAAGGAGGAACAGGAGGAGCACTGCCAGAGCCCTGCAAAATGACCTCCAGCAGGCCACAAATGTGCATGTGTCTGCTCAAACAGTCAGAAACAGACTCCATGAGGGTGGTATGAGGGCCCGACGTCCACAGGTGGGGGTTGTGCTTACAGCCCAACACCATGCAGGACGTTTGGCATTTGCCAGAGAACACCAAGATTGGCAAATTCACCACTGGTACCCTGTGCTCATCACAGATGAAAGCAGGTTCACACTGAGCACATGTGACAGACGTGACAGAGTCTGGAGACGCCGTGGAGAACGTTCTGCTGCCTGCAACATCCTCCAGCATGACCAGTTTGGCAGTGGGTCAGTTATGGTGCGGGGTGGCATTTCTTTGGGGGGCCGCACAGCCCTCCATGTGCTCGCCAGAGGTAGCCTGACTGCCATTAGGTACCGAGATGAGATCCTCAAACCCATTGTGAGACCATATGCTGGTGCGGTTCGCCCTGGGTTCCTCCTAATGTAAGACAATACTAGACCTCATGTGGCTGGAGTGTGTCAGCAGTTCCTGCAAGACGAAGGCATTGATGCTATGGACTGGCCCGCCCGTTCCCCAGACCTGAATTGAGCACATCTGGGACATCATGTCTCGCTCCATCCACCAACGCCACGTTGCACCACAGACTGTCCAGGAGTTGGCGGATGCTATAGTCCAGGTCTGGGAGGAGATCCCTCAGGAGACCATCTGCCACCTCATCAGGAGCATGCCCAGGCGTTGTAGGGAGGTCATACGGGCACGTGGAGGCCACACACACTACTGAGCCTCATTTTGACTTGTTTTAAGGACATTACATCAAAGTTGGATCAGCCTGTAGTGTGTTTTTCCACTTTAATTTTGAGTGTGACTCCAAATCCAGACCTCCATGGGTTAATAAATTTGATTTCCATTGATAATTTTTGTGTGATTTTGTTGTCAGCTCATTCAACTATGTAAAGAACAAAGTATTTAATAAGAATATTTCATTCATTCAGATCTAGGATGTGTTATTTTAGTGTTCCCTTTATTTTTTTGAGCAGTGTATATATATATATAACATTTATAGAGAAGCCAGCCATCGCTAAAATAAAAAATGTAAATGCAAATGTGTATAGCATCAGAGTGAAATTAAGACTTGGACAGTTCTGTTGCCCATGTTGAAAAAGCAGCAGGGAGTGAGGATCAGTGATAGTAACTTTTCCCTCTCGAGGAAAAGAAGACTCAGAGCCCACTGGTTAGAGGAGATAGACACAGAAGGCCGTACTACATGTGACATGTGATAAACATTTAGGGTGCTTTAAAAAAATGCGGATCCACCACCTCAGGTGCACCATGGTCTTAGATGTTCCACAATGTGCAACCGGTTACATGACACAGAAATGCAAATGGATGCGTATTGCCTCAGCAGACAGTTTCATCTGTATGTGACTGCTGATTGCCTGCCTGCTGGACAGAGTGCCAGGCTTCACTTTTCTTATCATTTAACGCTACAATTACACCACAATCACAGCGATTTTCAAAGTTTTAAGTGAAGTGCAACTAAAATTTCACTTAAAATGCATTAAAGCTTTCTCCAATCTATGTTCAGTCTGACAGAACACACAAAGAAGTATCTTATGTAATACATGCAGAGTGTAAAGGCCCTCTATCAGCTCAAAAACTATACACAGCAGGCACTGGTATGGAATTATTTTCTGCTTTACAGGGTTTCTTAGTGAGAGCGTCTCTGTGAAAGATGAAAGATGTAGTTTTGGCAAATTCGTATGATAACAAACACAAACAAGCAAGTCTCAAGAGAGCCACTCTACTTCTCCACAATATTCAGTTCAATAGAGGGACTCCAGCCTACTAGCTTACAACCATGTCTTAATGTCTCCATCATTTAAATAAGGTCCCCTGACTCCCTGCTCAGCTAAATGTCATCAGTATGCGAGTGCGGTAGCCACAAACCTCCCATAAGTGGCTTCTGCCTCTAAGCCTTGCAGGAAAAGGTTCCTGCCTTAATATGCTAAGTAAAGATGAGCGCCCCAGTGCTCTCCTGGCCTGTATCACTTATTATTAAAACAGCTAAGAGGGCCACACTCTGGGGTTCTGATCAATGCTGAATCGCTTAATGCAGTTTAGAAGTTGTGTGTGTGTGTTCATTCTAGCTTGAAAATATAAATGCGTACTTATGTGCTTCACATTTGTTTACATTTTACATGAGCTTCATAGGTGAGTGCTTGACTTAAGAGTGAGAAGGTGACTTGCTAAATGAGGTGCGGCTTATATATTTACACACTGTACACAGTAATTAATCTATGCACCATGCAAACAGTATAGGTCTTTTAATTTGAAGAATAGTCACAAATAATGTGACATACGATCGACAGATAAACATTTTCATGTTACTTTGTAGTTTCAGGCATGAAACACATTCTAAAGCCTCTACTACCACTGCAAATCCTAAAGTCAGGTCATCTGCATTTTGCTAATACTCTGGAAGTCGTATCAGCCTGGGGCTGCTTATGTTCTTCCATTTTTTAAAAATGTATATTGGATTGATTGAGTCAAATATTTCAATGACTCCAACTGTGACTACTTTAATTACTCTATTTGACTTAAGAACTTTAGAAATGGTAAATGACGAAAAAAATTTTGAAGTGATGCTTGAAACTCGTTTTCGCTGACCCCCAGTGAGTTAACCTCTCACCTAACGGCGGTGATGTACGCATGTACTCCAGGACATGTGGGAGAAATCAGTGGGTGGGGTTTCAGGTGGAATAGGACACCTCACTGTACCTGGGTTCAGGCCAGGGAGGATGGTGAAGCACAGATCACCACAGTTTAGGTGTCTGGTCACACATTTCTGAGTTTCAAGGTATACTTGGGATGAACTTAGGACCTTGGTGTTTCTGAAATTATGGCCAAAACATTTCTACCATGATTCCAAAATCAGCAACATCAATTATTACATCATATCACCACGTTTGCTCTGCTTATATGTCACCATGGTGTCAAATAAAACTGAAAGCACCACAGCCATTATGGTTAAAGAGCTCTAACTCAATGAATTCTCTGGTTTTGCTCTTTTGTTTTAAGAATTGCCCTTTGGCTGCCCTGTGCAATACTTGGTCTTATGTGATAGGAAAGTGAACTAAAAGACGGGGTGAGAATAATTAGGCTTCAACCCATTTCCAGAGACTAAATTTAATTTGATACTGAACAGATGGAGATGTGATTTCTCAGGGAGCACTTCTGCAGTATAAGCACAAAGGACCCTGTTTTATACCCTTTATACTAAAATTATGTGTCCTTTGTGTTTGTGTACATATATATTAACAGAGACTTATCTCATGACTTGGCCATGGGCAGCTATAGTTTATCCATCTTCTTCTAAGACTTTTAAAATATTTTTCTTTCTGGTTTACTGACGTTAGATATTTTGTGCCTTCCAATTTTCCTGCATTGCAATTAAGAACTCTGTCTTTAACATTCATTCACTCATCTACTACCGCTTATCAGTTTCAGAGTCGCGGGGATGCTTGAGCAAATCCCAGCTTACATTGGGCAAGGGTAAGGTACGCCCTGGATGGTTCGTCAGTCCATCGCAGGGCCAACATGTCTCTAACATCCGCTGAATTATTTTGAATCTTTTAAGTCCTGTTCGTCTCTTTTGACCTTGAAGCAAGTCGATGAAAAAACTGATATTTGGGAATCAAATACTAAAATGCCTTAAAAAGTTGACCACACTTGAAAGAAAATGAATTTCTTTATTAAAGGAACTAAGTGGAAATAGCAGTTGCTCTCACTCAAGTTTGGATTTATACCACACAGCGCCAGCCAAGTGAGTGTGCATCTAACAAAAGATGGACATCCTGAAGTGATTTAAAATCAACAGTAGTATGATGTAAATTAGAAGAGGGTAAAGATGCAGCATGGTTGGGTAAATAAGATGACAAAGAGACAAACTGTGTTGTACACTTACTCAGTTCTGCCCATTCATTTTCTCAGCGCAAGCTGCCACCATAGCTGTTGTTGCTGTTGTTAGCTACAGTAGCAGGTTATCGCTCCCTCGGCACACGTAAACAAACCAAGATCAGAAGCCAATGTGATAGGAGTAAGATACATTCCTTACAGCTCCTGAAGGTTGGCAGATGTGTGTTTATGTGAGTGTGCTTGAACCAGGACTGTTTGTACGATTACATGTGTGTAATATTTTGTATATTGTAGCTCATAATTTCACAGTTTTTACATATTTTTCAGTGTTGTTTCTCCTCATTACCACAGCTGATTATCTTCTGGGTGCTAATTACATAATAAAGGAATTGCTGTAAGTTACCCTTTCCTGTGTTGTAAGAGGTTTACCTGGACGTCTTCCTTTACAGAAGGAAACAGTGAGATAAACTGGCAACACATGAGCTATTGCTTGTCTGAGATGATGACATGCAGACGGCTCTAATTTGTGGACTGTTGTTGAATCAAGCATATCTTTGCATTGTTTCGTTTTTTTCATTGACAAAGAAAAAGCGTTTACTTCACCAGCTCTGCCAGGTCTGATTGAATTTTTTCTTTCAGTGCATAACAACCTATTATGCTTGCTTTGGTGTATTGCTTGGCTCTTCCACATAATCACTTTTAATCAATGCATCAATGGAATAACAGGTATGGGTTGTTCTACCTACACTGCAGCCAATATACAAATATTGTATAATTTCTTGTTAAAGTTTTATGCTCCGTTTGGAGAAGAAATGGCTGGTGTCCCTCTTTGAATTGCTCATAACCATTTCACAAAGACGACTACAGGATAACTACACTATATGACCTAATTTCAAGATCTCTACACCAGACCAGACCAAATGCAGAACAGTTTGTAAAATCTTTGAGATGTGGAGGGACACAAGAAAATGTAAAAAGTGTGAGATGATAATGTTGCCAGTTGGTAGGAAAACTATGTTGTTTTTTTGATAAAGTTTGTTTTGTACATCTTTTTAATATATATAGTTCTGAATAGTTAATTAAATTGGCCATTTCCTGTTTTATATCTAGCAAATGGGTTTTGCTTTAGCTTGCCCTGAGATAGGCAGCTTTGAGTTTTGATTTGATTTAAATTGATTTATACACTGCAGTGGTTCTGTCTTTTTTGTAGCACCTCCATTAGCTCTTCTTTAGTTAACATGGAACATTGAGCAAATCTATTGAAATTAACCCCAGCTTTAGCTGTAGACTCTTTGTCTTCTTCAGCATTCAGTCGTTACTCAAGTGTATTATCACTGAGTCCTCACTTCAGTTTTTTTGAAAGAGATGCAGATATCATGAACGAGAGTGATGAAGTCAAGAAATGGGTCAGTTAAATAGGGCCTAGAAATCTTTCAAATATTGCGTGTGAACAGTTATCACTGTTTGTGGATGTGTGTGTTTCCACATGTTTCTAAGTCTTTTTTTATATATGCAAAGCTGAGAGCAAGTGAGGATAAGTCAGATGCTTTGAAAAATGAGAGAAAGGCAGAGAGAGAGAGATGTGGTAGGGCTGTGGGGGGGGTCGGTTAGCGCTCACAGAATACACAATGGACCAAGCAATGAGACAGGAATGTCAATATCCCCCATAAGGGAAGCCTGAAATAAGGAAAAGTGCTGCCAAGCAGAGACACAGTAGGACAGTCTCAGCCTTGAGGTGGTGTGTGCGTTTGTTGCAGTAGTGTACCCACTCAGTGTGTATGTCAGCGGTTAACAGCACTGAAGGCACTTCCCAGACACACAAAAATCAACTGCACACACACATATGCAAAGGCACAAGCCAGACTGACATCTGAGAGTCTCCTAGTACCTTACAAGGTCAACTCACAATTACCTTGTCCACAAAAACATAATGGATTCAAACTGTACAACGGCAGCAAGACAAACAATCACAGTTTATATTGATAAACACACGCCACAACAGCATTGTGCAGCATTTGTGTAATGACTGAGTGAGGTAGACAGATGGTGACTCATACCCCACTTTAGATTGCCAGCACTACATTTCCCATGAGGCCACTCGTAACGCCTGCTGTCAGAGGCAATGTTCTTCCTGTTTTTCTGTGATTGGAGTGCGGCCTCATGGGAGAAGGTCAGATGCAAGACAGCAAGACAGGGTGACCAGAAGCAACATGTCACAAAGAAAGATTACCAATAGCATCAATTAGTTATTTTTAGTGGAGTCCAGACTATTTTCAAATGAAGACATGTAATTTTATATTTTGTTGTGTCTGTCTCTCAGGCTTCTCCTGCTGCTCTTTCATTCCTTAAGTTCCCAGAGGGATTTTTGAGTAACCTCAATAGAGAATTTTCATTATGAATTAATCTATCCATCCCCATCGTTTTCTACAGCCCATGGTGGCAGCTTCAAAGACTCAACATTATTTACAATAAATAAATATGTATTAAATTGTATACAATACTGTATGTATAAATAATGGATAAAATAGACTTGGGGTTATTTTCAGAAATTGAAACAAATTCAGAAAAGACATTCCACCAATTGATGTATAGACTCATTGTTTCACAGAATTATCAATACCTGTAAGCAAAAAAGCCAAAAGACTGCTAAAATAATAAATAGGTAGATAAAATAAATGTGCTTTTTATTTGAGAGGGTTTCACTTGAAATCTTGAAATTTAGGGGGTTTTTTTGTTTGTTTTTTTATTTTTTGAATGTCTTTATTGTTCAGTTTTGCACTAAAGGCTTACCAATCGAAGGTAATATCATTTGCCATGACTAGTTTGCTGAATAGCTGTACAGAAGACACCAGATGGGATACACAGACACAAATCGTCAGGGGTCATGGTGAAATGCCCAATATATGTGTGTGTGTGTGTGTGTGTGTGTGTGTGTGTGTATATATATATAAACAACATCAGACACAAATGGACATGATTCTTCCTAAAAAAGAGTCATCCCAAAACTAACACCTCTAAAGCGTTTAAAAAATGCTGTTGTAGTATTCATTGTACTAAACAATGTGTCCCCACATTGTTGTGCTTATTTTAAAAGTGTCTTTCACCTCACCAATATACTTTGTCATGTTGCAACATTGCATTGTGTTGTTTTGCATGAGAGCCCAGCAAAAAGCAGGACAGCAGATCCCAGGTCTTCTTGGCAAGAGGGCGGTTTGTCTGTGACAGTTTTACAATCCTGGAGATCAATTGATCCTTTTTACATAATTTATGTTCTCATATGTAAGCTGCTGGAGTCACACTAGCATGTTTACTATAGAGGAGCTGAAGGTCTTTCAGTCCACCATGTAATGTAAAAGAGTTCTAAGGCTAATCACTGAAAGGCCTGTAGGTTTGATGCACCGGGAGCATGTGGACGGATCGTCATCCTTAGTATTTTACAGAATCCTGAGGCCAGTCTGTGCCTCTCACATTTAACTTAGCTGAGTGCCAAGTGACTCTGCTAAATACATGATTCAAAGTCTGAAGTTTAGAAACTTGTCCTATATATCTTGATCCTTGTGACTCAGAAAGTTCAGTGTCCATCAGTGTTATGTCAACATATCCCAGCTAGTATACTCACATTTTTCATAAACTCTATTATTGGGAACAGAGCATGGTGTTAACATTTGCTAAATTAAATAAAGAACATTTCAATACCCAGAACATAAATCTATGTGAAAACAATCAATGGGAAGGATTGGTCAAGGAGAGGTTGGTTCAATCCAAAATGCTAACAGATTTACAGAATACAGAAATGATTCTGAATTATATATTGTCTTTTTGCTGTAAATTAAAAATAGCCTGCAATGTGAAAACTTTCCCAGATAATTAAGATCCTTACACAAGAATTTGATGATCTCAATGTCATTATTTTAGAGTCTGTTCAGAGTATACATGTATGGTTAGAGCTTCGTTAGCTTAGCAGTCACACAGAACCAGACCCCAACAACTGCAGATACAGACAGTCTAAATAGCTGAAATCAATTTAGTATCACCAAGACACTAAAGGTCAGAATCATAGAATATCTAAAAGGCATGTATACAGCTAATGTCCAAAGAAATATAGAGCTTTGGGCTACATGCTAGTCATAGTTTTAGCTGAAGGCCGAATTCATAGGTGGACCAAACAAGAGAAGCCTCAGGACTGAGGAGAGACAAGTGAAAAATGACCAAACACCCAGTGTGACGCTTAATGAAACCATGACTATCAATGGGCATCAATATGATGTCGCTCTTTGAGGTTTTATGGAAAATAGAATGAATTCACTACATTTGCAAAGCCAAAAAGATAGACTGACAGTTCTTTGATCTACATTAAAGTAAAGCTGGTTTAGGAGAAAACTCCAGAGAATAACAATGGGACAACTTATAACACCCCCCACAGAAGAGAAATGTCAAGGTGATAATTAAGATGCTTTTTGACTTTTAAAGAGTAGCTGAAAAAAATAGTTTGGTGGATTTTACAAAACATAAACACTGTATATGCTGATCAACCATAACATTATGACCCCCGACAGGTGAAGTGAATAACATTTACATCGATCAGTGGGTGGGATATATCAGGCAAGAAGTTAACACTTAGTACTTGAAGCTGATGTATTGGAAACAGGAAATTAGAGTGAATAATAAGTGAAATGATGTGTGTGACAATGACAAAGACCAAATTGTGATGGCTAAACCAAGGCCAGAGCATCTCCAACCTGCAGCTCTTATGGGATGTGCCCAGTTTGTTCTTGTAGGGCCTATCGTCTGTGTGCCAGATATCATTGCTCATCTTAAGAGGTCGAGTTGAGTTCTCAATAGGACCGCACTGTTTGGCAACAAGCGGGACCTACACAACATTAGGTAGGTAGTATGTGGTTGTGTGTGTGTGTGTGTATGTGTGTGTGTATATATATAGGACTGTCTGTACTAAACTGTTATGAAGTTTAATCAATTCATCCATCCTATATTTACTTAAAAAAAGGTAACACTGTTGCCCCACAACAAGAAGGTTGCGGGTTCAGTTCCCGGCCTGGGGCCTTTGTGTGTGGAGTTTGCATGTTCTCCCTGTGCCTGCGTGGGTTTCCTCCCACCATCCAAAGACATCATGTTTAGGTTAACTGGTGACTCTAAACTGTTCGCAGGTCTGAGTGTGAGTGTGAGCGGTTGTTTGTCTCTGTGTGTCTCTGTGTGTTGGCCCTGCCATGGACTGGTGACCTGTCCAGGGTGTACCCCGCCCTCGCCCAATGTGACTTGGGATTGGCTCCAGCACCCCCGCGACCCGGAAACAGATAAGCGGTTGAAGATGAATGAATGAATGAATAAATAAAAAAGCTAATGTTAAACACATATCCACATCCTGTCACTTATCTTTCTGTTTCAACAATATACAGAGAAAATTTGAATTTATTAATCAGATGAATCCACAGCTTCCCTGTGATTAATCAGATTAGAAATGTAATCGTTTGACCTTCCTAATAGTATACGGTATATACATATACTTCTTGCAATATGCTTTTTTTCACGTGATTCAATGAACATACAACTCTTCTAAAAGAATGAATCAGCTGCCTGTTTTGATGGGGACATGTATCTGTCGCTGTCACTGAAAAACAAGCTGAGGGATATTTGTGAAGATGCGATCAATCAGCTTATTAAGCTTATCTGATAACATCGTTCCTCTGAAACAGAAGTAGACATGCAGATATAGAAACATTACACTGGTCATGATGTTGCCAGCAATCTCCTCTCATATCAGTCTTGATTTCTTGTACAGCACTCTCATTTCATATCAGTTAGCAAATTAAACCAAAAAAACAAATTTACTAAGACATGATCTAATTCCCCCTGGTGTGTGTTTGTGACTTCAGGAGAAACAGAGACAGTGATGGTGAAAGAGGAAAATATATGTGTGTTTTGTTTTAATGCAAAACTATTTCTTCATACTGTGTTTCTATGGATTGTTTATGCAGCATACCCATGTTCAAGTTGGGGTTTTTTAGGGTTTTTTCCCCAAAAGCTGCATGAGAAAACATAACTAATACTGCTATTTGACTGATGTGCACTCATGCCTTTATTCAAAATTTATGCCGCTAAGATGTTGCAAAATTCATGCTAGGCTTAATTATTCATGTAAATACTTTGTTTTAGAGTCACTTAATAGAATTTTTGCTCTGTTGGAGAGAGGACCTTACTGAAGGAACAGAAACAAGGAAGAAAAGGAGTGAGAGAAGACAAGGCCACTACCAAACTGATAATATACCAGTGAACACATTTAGACTATTCAGACACAAGGGAAACTCATATACACTACACCACCAGTCAAAAGTTTTCACACACTTGCCTGTTCACGTACATGAGAAAGTGTGTCCAAACTTTAGACTCTTACTGTTGATACTTAATACGCAAGCTTGTTTTGTTCTGTCACAGAGATGCAGAAATGCACAGATTCAATGCGGGATACTTCTGTGATACAAATTACTGTCTTTGTGTTAAATCTGGCCTGTGTTCAAATTTACAGGTGTGAAACATAGTTTTAATTCTTCTCGATCAAAACAAGATTTCATTCCGTCCACGACAATACTGCCTCTAGTGCCATTTAGAAATGAGATACTGTACCCACCAGTAGTGTTAAGGGTTCAATATGAACAAGTATTTATGGGTTGCATATGTATGATATCCCATAATAACAGCATAATATATCCCGACCCTCAGTTGTATAGTCATATAAAGGGTAAAGCTTTCACATGCTTTATTTCTCACTTCTCGCTCACACACACACGCCCACACTAGCTTTGAGCTGCCATTGTGTTTGCCTTTATGTTGTTTTTATTAAGAGAATAACCTCTTCCTCACAGACAAGGTGATGAAAAGAGTCACAAACTATCCTCAAAATAAGCCCAGGCCTCATTAAGTGTAGACAAGACAAGACACATAATCTGCCCTTGACCTTTTTATATCAGTCCTTATTAAGAAGATCATGAGCACCCTGAAGTACAACCAGTGTTGTCCATTCACGGTTGAAGATAAATTGATACATGATATATTGACACTAGCTAGAGTACACAACTAGTAATTTGGATAATTGTAGTGTGTCAAGTAATTCCAGGGAAAGGTTGTTGTCTATAAAAAAAAAACAAAAACAAGTACCTCCATTTACTTGGGAAATTATGGATCAAGATCCGGGCAAACTAATCTAACTGGATATAAAACCTGGTCTCTGGTTTCACACTTGTGTGATTTATACTCATGCGAACCCGTCCATCTCCTGGTGACCCTGCTGTGGTTAATAAACCGAACACTTCCTTCATTCTTGTCTCTGAGCGTAATTCAACACTGCCAACTCAAGCTCATATTTTAAAATGATTTCGTTGTTTAAGAATGTAATTTACAGACATAAATAGAGATCAAGTTGGCACAAACACTGATGAGCCTAAAAAACAAACAGTTATGATGTCCATTCATTTCAATGGTTTAATTATCATACTGTATGTCATACTTGGTGGGAGACATCTGCTCAGAGTCAAGCAGTCAAAGCACCAAACACAGAGCCATTACGATTAGAGTAATATTTTTCCAATAAAAAACGGCTGAGGTGTGCTCTATGGCAACAAACCAGAAAATTATCACTTGGCTCCGTGGTTCCCCTCCGCTCCTATATTTATAGGATATTTTGACTCATTGCTTACTTAAAACTTTGAAACTGGCTCACTCTATCTACGCTCACCTCACCTTTTGGCTTAGCTGCTAAAACATAGTCCAGCTAAAGTCAGTGTAAACCAAAACCAGAGCAATAACAATATAATGAATATTAGAAATATTAGTCTGCTGGATGTAAAAAAGTACAGAAAAAAATGGCCATGTCATGCCATGCATGAGCAGCACTTTCAGATTAATTTAAGGTAATTCATTAAATGTTTATATGAAATAAAGGCTTAATTGAACTTTTTTTTTTTAAGTGAGCAATAAAAACACTGCTGGAAGATTTATACTTTCTTAAAACGTACACAAGGAAAGCTTTATTGAATTCCCAAGGAAATGGCGACAAACTACACATGGACAAACACATAGGACCCAAAGTGCACACAGGTACTCTAACGTGTAGCTGATTGAATTTACGGCAGCCTAAGCCTGGTGAGCGGAGCCTAGAGATCATCCATGTCGTGTGTTTAGAGGTCTCCCAGGACTATTAAATCAGCCAAGAGTGGATCAGGAAGTCATTGCCATAGCGACGGTGAGAAGAAGGGGTGTGATTTACAGTGGCCCCACCACACGCTGTTAACATATCCCGCAACCATGATCAATCACACACCCACATCTGAGTCTTCCTTCTTTTCCTCCAGCTAGCCCTTTTATCTTGTAGTAGTTGATGGTGTAAATCCTGGTCCTAGTCCCCTTGACAAAGGTCTTGAACAGTCAGGAGCCCATCATTGTTGGCTGGGGGCCAGTTAAACAAACAAACAAAAAAAAAAGGTTGTAGCACCGGTGTGATGGTGTGATGTGGGGACTTATCAACCTGTTACTTGACATGTGCTCAACTAGTTAAAGACAGTGATTTACAAAAGATTTCCAGTAGTGACCTACTTAATAAAAGAGCCATTATCCATTATATTTTCTTACTCAAGAATACGAATGCACATTTAATTGTAAAATTTGGCAATCATTATACAGCGAAAAGTAATATCAAAATCGCATGGACTGCACTTTTTTTTGTTGCGGTAAAATATGTTGGAATGAACATAAATCCAAAAAACTGTGGTGCTAAAGATGTTCCAGTCTACTAATAATATTAGTAGGAACAACTTTGTTGGGTAAAAACCCCAACAGATCATTATTTTAAGAGTTTTTTCAGTGAAAATTAAATGCTGTTCATCTAAACTGGAGCTGTAATTCCCTACCAAAAAAACAAAAAAAAAAAAAAAAAACCATTCATCTCTATTAAACAAGCTGAACAGGAGCAGCTATGGTTCAGTTTGATCCACTCTCAGTCTGTCAGTGTTCAACTGGAGGCAGTACTTCAGCTGTAATTTGATAATATTTGTTTTTGTTTGGCATATAACTGTGTGTAAAAAAAAAAAAAAAACAGCATTTTGTTGTTTGACAATTTAACTGATCAACCAGACAGCACAAAAAGGCAACATATTGCAGGAAGTAGTTCATGGATCATAGATGAAGAGGTGGTTGAGAGTGAACTCTGACTGACTGTACAGTATGAATTTGTTTGGCTGAAATGTAAACAATAGTTGCTCTTCTATGCTTTTTTCTGAACTTCAGTTGTTTGTGGTGCAATAAATCTTTACTTGCTCTTACAAACAATAACCCTAAATGTTGCCATTCAAACCATGACTGAAAATAGAGGATTTTAATTTCATCTAAAGTGTCCTGCTTCAATCCAAACCCTTACAAGTCCTTAAATTTAGTTTGTTTTATGGTTATTTCAATCATGTTGCATCTATGCAGAATCATTAAGAAGAGAATGAAGCTTTCATTTGTCAGCCCACACCTGAGCACATGCGAATGAAACCCTGCAGTGTTCACCGAGAGGGATGTAAGGACATAGGGAGGGAGCTGGGAGGGCTCCGGTGCAATGAATCTATAGGATAGGAGGAGATGTTAAGTTGGAGGTGAGAAATAACTGGTGCAATGCAGGTAAGTGAAGAAGAGGTTCAGCAGGGGGGTAAACGTGAGCGAGTTGGGCCTCTGCAGTGCTTTGCTGTAGGATAACATCAATCCAGAGCCCACTTTGCTGCCATTAGTGCCCTCAGACTCCAATGAGACCCCACAGTCAGAGAAGAGGAAGGACAGGACCAGCCCTGCAGCGCTGCACACCACTAACTACACAGGTCACAGCATTATTCACTCCTATTATTGACCCTGTGTGTGCATTGCAGTAAATACAATTATCCTGTATTCAGTCCCTTAATAACGCTTTAGTTTTATTAAAGCACTATTAAATCTACTGTGCTGTGACAAGGGTAAAAACAATAAATAGCTTTCTGTCACCATGTTACCATCCTTGCAATTTTTAAATCATCGTGTTAATTGGTTTTGTTCTTGAGGACATTTTGTTTATTCTGTTTTTAATGACCCTCCAAAACCTGCCCTTTTTCTTGCGAGCCAACTGAAGCATTTATAATCGCTATACAACTAACACAGCATCTTTTCACTGAAGCAAAAATGCTGAAATGTGACACAAGAAGCCCAGCACCGAATGTCTATAACGGCATCCCCAATCATTATGACTAGTAATGCGCCGATGTATAAAACACAGGTCCAGGATTAATTTCTATCTGTATGGTTTATGCGTATCCCAGCCCCCTTGGCTGTGTTGTTTGGTTTGCCTCCCATTAGAGTGTTGACAGACAGTGGATGCTCCATGCTGTGGAGATGCAGAGAGCGTGGGTGTTGATGGCCAGGATTATGCCACACAGCACAGTAGATGCCTGCTTTATAACATTTCACCGTTATCAGCAATTCATCTCATAGAAATCGTGTAAGGCATAACGTGATTTCTACCAATGCTGTATTTATTGTAGGTAACTTAATTTGCATTTCCTATTAACAGGAGGCTATATGAAAAAAAGATCAGCTCATTGATTTAACCTAAAGGTGTTCTTTTTTATTTTACATTTCAAATCCAATGTTTAATATCCCAGCATTGTGTGTTCTGTCTTGAATTCAACCTACAGTATAATACAGAGCAAAATGTTTTGTGACATTAAAGTGTGTCAATTCTTTATTTTCATACACCAACAGTAAAACCTCCAATTATCTTCATCTCCCAAACTGCTGATTAAACTTAATCTATCCATCCTATTCACTATTGCGCCCTCTAAATGTATTTTCTTTTCTGATCTGATTCCAAAAATATTCAGCATCACACTGTTGATAAATCAAACACTTCTTAATTATTGGCTGTTCAACCAAAAATAGATGGCCTTCAGTTGCTCTCAAAAAAAAAATAACCATTTTCAGAAATGGAGATATATCTTTGAACTTCTTGCGTAAATGTTCTGTACTGGATGAATTCAACTGTGACAGGAAAATTATGGTTAGCCCTAAAAAGCCCATGCAATATTTGGCATGTGGTCAGTGAGCAGCTAGAGAAGGGCAGTGAGTCAAAAAGTATTTTTAATCAAGGAAGAACATTTTAATTTCTTCTAAATTTGTAGAAGTTTAATGATTCTTTATCTCATTGACTTAAAGGTTCCCTGCAGAGTTTTTGATCACCAGTGGTACTAGAAGCAACATGGACCTGGGTCTCTATAAATGGCTCTAATGGTTTCCTTGTCTTGGGAACTTAGAACTCACATTAAGAGGTAGCTGATGTCCGAGGAACATAATAGTGTACCAGGAACATCAGTGAAGAAAAGACTGGTTTTGTGAGGAACGACGTGCATTTAACACGTTTCTTAGCTCTAATGGATGTATAATGACATTTTGGTGACTAACACTGAATTGTCTTTGTTATCAGGAAAACTCCACAGGGGACCTTTAATTAGACTCACACCAGCTGTGAGTGCAGGTGACACAAATAGTCTATGCTCACTGGGCCTGTAAAAAACAGAAGCCTATAAGTCATCTGTGCAGCACTTTATTATAATCCACAGTTACATTGTCATACGTGAAATCCAGCAGCCATAGCATTTTTGAAAAGAGACAAATAAGAAGTTTGCTGACAAATTTCAACATTCAGTTCCCAAATTCCTGCCAATTCACGTGTCTTTGATCCAATACTTTTTGAGTGTCTTAACCACATTGTTACCACTGTAACCATGACAACAACAACAAAAAAAATCGCCTATTCTTCTAAGACCTAACCTGAAGTCTGGTGCACCTGCCGATGTAGCAGCACAATTTCATGATCTTTTCCTCATGTTGCATATGAAGGTTAGAAACAACCTGATTGATTGCACACATCAGTGGGCACACACCTATATTTACTCAGTATATATTGGCTCTAACACTCACGAACTACAAAAAAAGTTAGAATGATAATTATTCTGTTCTTTATTAGAACAAATTGTATCAGAACAAAAAAATTTCATTGACTCATTGGAGAGTTGGTAAAAAATGGTTATGACTGTTTGTGCTTGATGTCAGATGGATTTGTTTTACATTAAACCTTCACTGTATCACATTTGACTGCTACTTAAGGAGACAGCCTTTATGGCTCCTGGGAAAAGTGATGTAAAATTGACAATAAACTCAAGGGAGCAGAGATGCAGTGATGAATTATAAAATGCTTTCCTGCCTCAGCACTACAGTAAGAAGTTGGCTTGTCTAACTGATGCTATCTTCTCCTCGTTGCCAAAACTCAAGCAGTTTTCCTTCTCCTAACTAGATTATCCCTAATCAATAGTGATTATGGGGTAGAACTGCACTGGCCTATAGCTGGGGTATGTGTGCCAGAGGTCAGGAGTCAGTAATCACTACAACCGAAGGTTGGAAAGCGCCAGAGTCTTCTCTCAGCCAAATAATACCAGAGCCAGGTCATCGCAACTACTACACAAATTCACACACACACACAGGTAAACAAAAGTCATATGAAGAAACACCAATCGCATCTGAAAAGACATTCGACAAAACACATACTGTATATTCTGTAGAGAAGTGTACATCGCAAAATACCTAATGGTACCTACAGTATACAGTAGATCACAAGACATACCCAGAAGCTAAAGACTGCTCCAAAAAAAAAAGTATGAACGTGAGTTATCACTCAGAGTTATTTTCTGATACCCCTGAGGGTTCCTTCATGCCATGAAGACAATTAGTAGTCCTGAATCATAGCTGGCTACATCCAGGAGTGTAGGAGTGAGAGCTTCTAAAAACAGCAGCAACAACACCCTGATGTGAGGGTGAAAGTGACTGTTGAATTCTAATTTTCCAATGTAAAACAAATTTTGTTCAGTAAAGCAATGCAGGTAGGGAGTGCGAACTTGCCAGCCTTTATCTGAGCGGTATCAAATTTTAAGTGCAAAAGAAGCTAAAATTCATGCAGGTGCTGCAGTTTGAAAGGTTGAGGGTGTGATGCATATGAAAGTGCTACCTTGGATGCTGTAACAGTATGGCGGCTTGGTTACATAATGCCCTGGAATCTCATCCAGCAATGGTTCCATGCATTTTCTTCAACTGCAGCTACTCTTTAGGCTCCATGCTGTCACAGTAAATGCTGTTATATGTAATAAACATGACGTTTATATATCTTTAACTACTTTATTCAAGTTCCGTACAGGACAAATCTGTTTCCGCCATTTCCACTCAACACCTCGACCTCACAGACACACACACACTGCGCATGTGTACATGTGTTCTCAGGGTCAAAGGGGAAACACAAAGAGGGGAAATACAAGTTAACAAATGCATGTGGAAACACATAACAAACAGGCTCAAGGCCGGTGAAACGTTCATTACACACAAATTAAAGAGATGTAAGATTGTGTGAAGTCATTTTGCAGAGGGAAACTTTGAAAATAATTAAATCCTTATTATCATTTAAAAAAAAAAATGGTTTCAGTGTTGTTTAAACTGGAGAGAGAAAGGGAATAAAATGTGTTTAACCCTTTTCTGCAGTGGCTGTTTTGAGATCATTTCACATTCTTCTATTTAATGCTTAATAACTTCCCATGAGAACATTACAGAAGGATAGTTAATGGCTTATATCAAAGAAGACACAATTGTACAATTTGACATAAAATGGGAAAATGACTTAACGTTCCTCTCTGGACACTTTTTAAAGTCTGTAATGCTACCCCTGATTACTCACATGTCCATGGTAGTGGTGAACAAACGGATCTCTTTGACACAGCTTCTGGGATAGTCCATGGCATAAAAGACAATTTATTGCTCTAAAAAGAAATTTCTTAAAGGCAAGAATTTCGGAAACTTCGAGCTTTGCAAATGTGAATAGGACTGGACATTTATTCTGTTTGCTGTTTGCTGACACACAAACATCTCTCTTGGAGCTATGAGGTATAATTAAATACTCTGAAGGCATATACTGAATACTGTGATTTTTATGCTGTGATAGTGACTGACTTTTTAATGGTTGAAGAAAATGTTATATAAACTCTCTTTTTTCCAACAGCTTGTCATTCAAGATCGTTGCCCCATGATGCAATGCAAAATAAAAACAGGAAGAGGGCTGAACTAATGAGCAGCAGTTATGTGAAAGTAAGAGCTCATAAAATAAATGAAGTAAGAAGTCAGTCAAAAGATATTTTACAAGTTATTTATGTTGTGGAAGAGCACTCTGACATCGAAAATCCATGTTATATTAGTGCTACTATTAATATTAGTACGAAAAAACAAAGAAAGAAAGAAAAATAAGGATGGAAAGATTACCAACAATAACATGTGGACCCTTTAACAATGATACCTACTATTGTGTGTGAGTAAATGGTTTACTTTGGCTTCAAACCTCTAATTGTTGTAGGGTTAATGCTAATTAATGAGACAGACACACCCACAATGCACTCAGGTTTATCTTATACATTTGTAATTACCATGAAGGCCCTGGTCCCTGGTCTCTTTGCTTTTTTCCTCTGGTCTTGCAGCGAGAGGACAAGAGCTGGAGAATTAGGTTTAGTGTTCCCTACTGAGATGATGAGTTCAATAAAGCATCAATCACAGCTCATGTGCATCAGTCTCTGCTCCGCTCTCTGAGGGAAACTCTCTTCATGGATCAGTAAGACATTTTTGCACATAACACACAAAAGAACACAAAGCTTTTCATGTGTATTACTGTGTGTGTGTGGATATGGACATGTATGTGTTGCTGTTAATTTGTAATTTTTTTGTTGCCAAGTCTACAGACCAAAACATGTAGAGGGACCTGACGAAGATTGCTTGCCTTTATCTACCTGCTACCTAAAGTAGGAGCTATTTATTCCAGCCAGCTACACTCACCATCTCTATTGTGACATCTATGACTCATTATTGAGACGTCTGTATCTTTTTTGGACCCGCTGCCATATTCTCACATAATGTCATGCTTGCTAAAATAGAAAGCACATTCTCACATCTGTCTCAACATCTATTCCTGAAATTACACCAATTTAAAAACTGGGAAATACTCAGCAGACAAAATATGTTTTTCATTTTTAGCAACAGTGTGTACATCTTTTCCCCAAATGTCTTCTTTGTCAGTCTTCTCCCTCTTATTGCTCTTCTCTAGGAGCCTGGGGTAACTGGCATTTCTATAGTTTCTCTCCAAGGAAACCAACACCTCCCACTGCTTTCCTCAATCCTGCCCTTCTGTCCTTGATTATTCTTACATCATGTCCTTCCTTTTTCCCTCCTCAGGTCTGTAGGCCCTATTTCTGTAGGAAAGCTGGTGCTTAAAGGTTGTATATCCCCTTACCTTTGCTTTTTTTTTTTTTTTTTTTTTTTTGAAACTATGCTTTGAAGTGGGATAACAGTAGGGTGCATCATCAGCAGTCCACTGAGGCACTGTTCTTTGCATTATGTGCATCCCCTGCTCAGACCAGACAAACATGGCACTGCTTGGAGCCCAAAACTGTTTTTTTATGTTAAGGTGAAGAAAAACAAGTATAAACTGCATGGACACTATGTCATGCATTTTATTTTTACTTTACTATAATTCAGTAAACACACTCAGACATACAGCAAAGTGAATCCAGTTATGCCAGCAGTGTAAATTTAAGATAAAGAGAAGTAAGACAGAGAGAGATGAACAACCACTCACACCTACAGAGTCACCAATTAACCTAAACATACCCACAGGAAACCCACGCAGGCACGAGAACATGCAAACGCTACACAGAAAGGCCCCAGGCCGGGAACTGAACCCACACCCTTCTTATTGTGGGGCAACAGTGCTAACACTTTTTTTTTTTTTTTATTAATAACCTTTTTTAAAATTTTACTATAGTAGTTATTCAAAGTTATTCAAATTATATGTAACTCATATTTTCCCCGTGTGCAATTAAATAACTATTTCAAAATGCAGTCACACCTCATTCCACACAATAAACTAAAATATATACAGCAATATACTGTATGTATTTAAAATATGAATATGACCTAAAAGTTGGTGGATCCATCAATCCAGTTCCTATGAACTCTCCATCTGGCAATCTGATCCCTGCACATCCTGTTGAACGATATAGTTTGAGGCCGACTTTAACTACAATTAAATGTTTTGCTGCATCATAGTAGGAAAATGCTTGTTTTAAAGCAGCATTGTGTTGATATGCTGCTAATTCCAGACTGTGGCTAACCTCTAGCTGTGTTTAATAATATACTACTTCATTTTTCACACTCTTTCTAAGTTTACCTGCTTACACCACACACCTCTACACCACTAAGATACCAAAACTCCTCCTTACTTCACAATTATCTGGCTCTTTCATGCTTTCTGCATCCACTCTTTCCTGGTTTGTATGACTGAAAAAGAACTGTTCTTTTCCTTTTACTGTATTTGTTGTAGAGTGGAGGCCATCGGAAATAGGCTGGTACAGTAAGTGATGACTGTGCTGGCCGCAATGACACCCATGAGCCTAGAGCTACAGCACACTCACTCAGTATGTAGCACTGGCTCTAATTAACTAATGAAATATTAACCACCTCTTCATTCTCTTTCTATTACGTCTGCCTCCTTCTACACTTTTTCTCTGCGGTTCTTATTACCCATCCTCTTACTTCCCATTTCTCATAAGTGTTTCATATTCTTATATGAGGTCAAACTCTGGTAAAATGGGAATTAGAGATACAAGATGTGTATTCCCTGCTCTTGTTTTTGTGGTTATTGATTTAACACCAGAACGTCATTATTCAGATGGAATACACAATGACATTTAAAAATGAGTCGCAGCAGTATAGAGAAAAATGGAGGGAGAACAGGTGAAGCAAATTTAATGATATACACGCTCTATCAACCCCACAGGCTCAAGTTGCACTACCTGTGCAACTTGGTGTAAATATGCAAGTGTGGCTGTTTGTCCATGTTCAAAAGCAATTTTTTTACATGCCCATAAAGGATGTTTTGGCAAAGAGGTAGGAAAACAAATGTAAAAAAAGCTGAAGGAACAATACAAATACACCTATACAGTACTCAAAGGAGCCATACACACACACACACACACACAAGCACACTAAAGGACAGCCACTAGGTCCATGTGCTGCTGTGATATTGGCAGCCCAGCTCAATGCCTATCAATAAAGCTCTGGAACAGGCCAAGGGTCTAGGACCCCAAGCTGCACTCCCAGGTGCCTGATCTATATTAAGGTGGGTTTCCAGACCAACTGAGCCAGCAGGGGCTGCAGAGCAAGGTGAGATGGGGCAGCCTGAATAGTAGTTTGCTACCTCCTGCAAAGACTCTCTCAAAGGAGGGGACTTACCAGTCACATAGACACAAAAGGGCAAGCGGGGTAACACAAACAGTCAGAGAACAGTTTGGTGAAGCAATGAAGGGTCAGCAAAGGAAAGTATCACAAAAAATTACTGTCATTTCATATGCATATTGATTTTTGATAAATAGCCAACTTGACCACATTATTTTTAATGTTTAAATGTATGGTATTAACGTAAGTATTTGTTAAGACCAGAATACTTTAAAGGGTTGATACTAATCACTGATTTTATGTTCTTGTAATTGATCATATCCTGCTGTTAAATAAAAGCTCCCATTTGATGTCTGTTTTTCACACTGAGCTTAAAACTTTCGGTAAAATATTCTTTTGTACCACCAGCATTTCTCTCCCTCTTTTATCCTCAGAAAACTGTCATGTTTGTGTGTCCCCTCAACAACCCTGTTGCATCAACATGTGATGCTGAGGACTACCAGAGAACTAATACTCTCATTCTCTGCTGCCTTTCAGGACACTGGGTTTCTATCAGGTGACACAGCTCCTGCTTCCCTTCTCTTTCACTAAAAGAAACAAGTGCTTCATTTGAAACAGGTTTATATTAGAGACAGGCTTATTGCTAATGCTTTTTATGCCTCCATGCCGGAGACAGCTGTGGCCGGAGGCATTATGTCTTCAGTGTGTCCATCCATCCGGCCCATTCTTACTAAGGCTATTTGTCAGGAACACCCAGCTGGAATATTATTATATCTGGCACAAATGTCCACTTGGCTCAGAGAGGAATTTATTACAATTTGGTGTTCATAGTTCAAAGGTCAAGTTCGTCTGCTACTAAAGTCTCATCATGGACCATATATTACTTTTTTCCTGTTTTTTGAATATTTATAAAGGTGTCTAAAATAGAGAGTTGAAGCCAATTGTTGGTAAATGTTCAATTTCGAGAATTATAGCTCTAAAATATTCAGTTGGGCATTTGAACCTTTTATACACCCTGTGTCTTTAGAGGTCACACAGAATGAGAGTTTGAGTTTGTTGTTCCTTGGCCTCAACACCACACACATATCCAGCACGCTGGAGAAGAAACACAGCAATAAGCAGGCTTTCTAAGGATAAATATGAAAAATGAAGATGTGACAGAGGATAAATCATTTGAGGACAAGAGGAGGAAATACTTTATGCTTCTGGGTTGTGCTGTTTTTATGTGATTAATCGAGTGCAAGAGCCATTAACAATGCTAATGTAATTCGGTGCGATTTTTAAAACATTAACTCGTTGATAACAGCTTCAACATTTACTGTTGGATCTCCGGAGCTGTATCCAGTATATCTGCTGACACAAACCGAACATTTCTTCTGCTGCTCTTTAAAAACGCTTGAAAAACACAGGTTGGTATTTAATGTGAGTCAGTAACACTGTGCATTTGTCACAGATTTCCTGATATTATACCTTATTTTCACAGTTTATTTATCCTGCTGTCTCATCGGTTTATTGCTCACTACTCTTTCACACCATGACCATTCACATTAAATAATACTTATGGTATGAGCCACACTGTGCAGACTCTTTTGCCAGTTTTAATGTTCTCATTACACACAAAAAAAAAATTGAAATAAGTTGCAGCACACATAATTTAATAGCTAGAGTGCTGCCAAGTTAATTAATTTACTTTTAGATTGTATTGTGCCATATGGAGGGATTTATTTATGTATTTATTTATTTATTTTTGTCCAATTTCTATATAATTGAGAGTAAATTTTATCCACCAAATGTTTACAGAATATATTTAGAACCAGTTTCCAAGCCATGTTGGTGTTGAGATGCAAAAAGCACAAAAAGCAACTGGAGCCACAGGATAATTTCCAACTTAAAAATATATAAAACTTTGCAGAGAATAAAATTAAGAGTCTCCTCGGCAGACAGGGACAGGCTGCCTGTGTTAATGAATTGTGCTGCATTTAATGCATTCAGTACAGCAAGGAAACACATTCCTCTGACAATAAAAGAAAAAGAAAAAAGACCTTTGCTTAAGTAGAGATCAGCACTTCAGTTTTGTTTCTTACGATCAGTGCAGCTGATTTCCACAACATGGAGTCATTTTCAGTTCTACAAGTACGTTTAGTAAAAAGGCAAATAGTAAGATGTAGGGCTGTAACAGTCCCACCACACTGGTATATTCAAGTGACTGAAAGAATGAACGGTCTCCTCCTGACCAACAATTCCTGTTTTAAGCTACTGTTACAGCTCTTAATGAAAGAGGAAAAGAGTTAATAATAATAATATAATACCCCCCAAGCAGCAAGCTGGATATAGTTCTGTGTGAGAGTATAAAAAAATGCTAAGTCCAAAGGGAGCTACGACCTTCGACTAAACATGAACCGAAAGTTTAAATAGTTTCTAAGCCAGTAGTATGTTCGGCAGACTAATGCTCTCTTTCATATCCTCCTCCTCTCCGTCCCTCCCTCCCTCCCTCCGTTCACTACGAACACCTGGAAAGTACAAAATGCACCTTTCATCACAGAGGTTGATAACATTAGGCTTCAGAGAGGCCACACTGACACAGGACAAAACGCACAGGTGTGAAGCTGACACCGACTCTGTCTACCTCTCTCTAGGTTTGTAAAAGTGCAAAGCAACAAAAACATGCACACACAAATGCCCGCCCGCACCCGTGCACGCACACACAAAGCTAAGGGGGAAACCTGACAGCTGCAGGTGTGATGTGTACGCCTGCCTCTAACATTGTCCCTTCACAGAACAGAAATCTCTGTTCATACTGTGGAATCATATCCCCTTAAATGCAACAATAATGGCTGCATTATTGGTGCAGTTTTTCTGAACTGTTGCCACAGCTTTACACATTAAAGGCTCATTTGAGCTACACACAATGCTTTGTAAATTGGTAAGGCTATTGTTTTATCTCGACCATGTATCTTGGCAATACCATATCAATATGCACCATTCTCGCTGTATCTTTGCTCACTGAAGCACTATCTGCCAGTTTGATTTCAATTTTCCTTTGTGAAAAAAGAATCATGTTTCTCTTTTTGTCAGCACAGCTGTCAAATCCTGCTGGTTTTAGAGTATCACCTACATCTAAACTGTATGACCATTCACACCCTCTCAATTTTCAAATTGAGTTATTTTGCATTGTAAGGCTGTTTATTCTGCATGAAAAGTAACATTGAAACATTCATCTGATATCTTCATTTTTTTCCCCACTTGAGCAACTGATCAATCAACTAATCATTTCAGATCAATTTATTTTTCCCAAAAGGCCCCTGTGACATTCATCCATCCAATGTACTAATTTATGTAAAGAGCACAGAGGCAAGCTTCTGCTCACCGTGTCCCTGTGATATATTAAATACAGTGATGGGAAATGATTACATCAAAACTCACAGCGACAGGTAGTCCCATTGTGAAGTATTTGCTATAATTCTTGTGGTAGTTAGATCAGATAGGATATTGCCTTGGCAATTTGAAAATAGGTAATGTAATGAACTGTTTTAGATTTCAACGCTAATACCAAAAGTACGAAGGAGGTAGAACTGTCGCTGGAGAAAAATAAATTAAATGATTAAAATTTATTAACAAAACAGGCACTTAAGTCAAACAATCATATTTATATTTGATTTTCCTTCAACTGGAAAGTTGGTCTTGTTACTAAAATTGATTTAACACACTTCCATGTCCCTTTTTTAGAAGAAGCACAGGTGGAGCTTTGACACCGGTGACAGCGGTGAACCAAAGTGTCATTCACCACCATTACAATACAAAAACAACACTTGTTCTGTATTTTGAATACCCTTCAGTGTCAGAGTCGTTGGTTGGCTGATGTTGTTGACTAATAACAAAATGAAAGCCATTGTTATGAGGAAATGACAATTATCTTCCCTCTTGAACAGCCCACTTTAACAGCCCACAGAGCACGGCACATTCATTTGTTGTGCTAATTAGGCACATATGAATGGTCTCTAAGGTGATCACTATTCCAGAAATATTGTGAAAGTGTTGTGGATATTTTGCTTATCACGGATGTTTGCATAACCCTAAAATTCTGGGTACTACGGTCAAGCTGCAAACTTCATGGTCTGAAAAATGTAGCCAACAAAAAGTGCCAAAAACTGCAATTCTTCAAACGGCTGATTGAGTCCGACTCTAATAATGAGAAAGTCCCCACTGACTGTTGCTATGTCCAACTTTACAGCAGAAATAAACATGTTGACAGCCAAGTTTTGGTCTGTACAGCTAATTTACTCTTTGATGAAAAGTGTAAGGGAACGGGGGTGATTTATACATAACTCACTTGTTTGGAATTTGAAAGTTATGCATAAGTGACAGCATAACAGCTTTGAGTATGGGTAAGCATATGCCTGCCATAAAAAGGATCCAGTGATGTTTCAGCTCTACACAACCTGCTCCTAGAGAGAGCAACATGTACATTTTTTTTTTTTTTACTGGAATGCTGTTGTGTTTAAAACATTGGCCACATGCTCTCTATGTGCATGCATGTACAGTACTAGGAAAGTATTAGCAGCATGAACCAGAAAAAAACCCTTTTTATCTCAAGGAAGGATTGATTTGATAAAGACCCAGAAATACCATTTAAATTGTAACTTCATTTTGCATATTAAATATTGACAAAAGTGATATCAAACATAGTGCAAGTGAATGTTCGGTCCAATGCCCTTGTATTGCAGGATTAAGTGTTCTGTCTTGAATACATTAACCTTTATTAATTTAGAAAAAGTTTTCTGTGGTCCATTTATAGAACCATCTGACTTAAATATGGCTGGTTGAAATTTTAAAAAGGCAGCGGGAAAGCATACATTTAATAAACTCTTTGCGCACTTTCTTCTTTAATTTGACGAAAAGTGGAGGAGTTAGAATTTAGTAATAGGTACCCATTCACAAAATTTTTTTTTTTTTTTTTTTTTACCCATATCTATGGGAAGCCAACCAGAGGATCCTCCTCTGCGTGGGCTCCTCACTGTTACAGGTTCTGGCCCATCAATCAGTCCTCCATTCCAAATCTATAATACCTCACACCAACACACGCAAACACGACTACTTCCACAACCAAGTCATTTGTATATTGGTTTGTTATTGTTTGTGAAAGTTGGTTGAAGCAGGTTAAATAAGGGTGAAAACAGACAAACAGTGCTGTTTCTTTACTAATAATAATCTTTAACTAATATTTGCAGTATAGCACCTGATTTAAGTGCACAGTGCTAGGAGACCCCATGTCATGTTAAATGGGAAGTAGTTGAAGGACGAAAACATGTCTGACAGACATAGATACAAGTGAGAATAGAATTTATGTATATAAAAAAGGGATCCATCATGTTAGGTTCATGTGAATGAACAGGGAATAGTAAAAGGAAATGCCTCATGCCTAGAAAATTGGTGGCAAGCAGTCATTAAAATATATTCAGAATTTAATGATGCATATTTTCATCAACCATGGCACATTTTTCACCCTAACATGTCATGGCACTAGCAGCTTTATTAATAAAAATGATCAATATCAGAATTGGCCCTGGTCATTACTTGGCCATATATCAAACCAAATCATGTGGTATGCTCAGCACTGTAGTAAATGTTTTCCTTTATTAATATAGGAAATTTATGCTTAATTCGTTTGGATATTCCTGGAAAAACAAGTAGGGGAAACAGCTGGCAGTAAAAGTGGAGTGTCTGCATGTTTAAGTCGAACTATAAAGTTGAAGTGGTAGAATTATACTGTACAAGTGCACCAGTTACAGAGTGAACGCTGTAGTCAAACACTGTGGTTGTCATCAAGCTAACTCTGCATGACTAAGTGAACCTGCCTGCTCCTTTGTTTACCTCCACAACAGGGGAACACTATTACCTCATATCATTAAACTGACTGCTGGAAGTATCCGAAACTTTATCAGCTTGCTTCAGCTTCAAAACTCAATACCCGATTCCAAAAATGCAACCATGGGATTTTACTACCCTGCTCGCTCACACACACACACACACACACACACAACTGACAGCAGAAACAAAGTGGACTCAGCCCACAGGCCAAATAACATATCTATTCAACACAAAGCTCAGCCACTGAATATAAAGCTGATTTGCAGTCAAGCTTGAACTGCATCCCGAATGTTATTTAATGCAAATTATAGATCCCATTTCCTCCAGAAAAAAATAAACTACTGTAACGGAGAACTTCCACTGCAGGTGCCGACTCCTCTTTCGCTGAGCTTTACTTCTGAGCCCTGACCCCAAAAATGTTTTTTGTTTTTTTTTTCCTGTCTTTCTTTCTCTACCTCTCTCTGTTTGTCCTACTACAGAAAAACTGTAGATCTGCATCACCAAGGACACCAGAGACAAGTATGATGGATCTGCTATCACTCTTTGCACACACTCACTTTTTCACTAAACCTTTCGGTTTTCTCAGAATAAAAAAGTATTTAGATAAACGTACAGTGAAACACGAAATCCATTCCAGTTCAGATTTACTTCACACTTCTGCGGAAACCAAGCTTGCAAATTAGCATGCTAACACTAGATGCAGAAGAATCAGTGTCCCAGTGTGACCTTCTTACACAGAAGCGAGACCGTTCTGGATCTGCTTGATGGCCCTAAAGCATAATGATGATGTTAGCATGGTAGCATCACAAGCCCACCCTCACAGTACTTCAAGTGCAGCCAGTTTGTACATTGCATGATAGGAAAAGTTTCAGTGGCCTATTCAAACCCCAATACATATGTTCCTTTTGTTTCACTTCACTCACTCGCTGTGGTTCCTTTACTTAATATGCTTGATGCAAACAACTCAGCACTCACAGCCATGCTTATTCAAACAGCATTCAGAGGTGGGTCAACGCATGTGGGCATAGAAACAGGAAGAAATAGGATGCCAACCAGTATCCACCTTCTCTTCTCACCAGGCGATGGAAAACAGCAGCAGAGGCAGCTTCTCTGGTTACAATAGCAGCAGTAGACCTTGTACTGTACAGCAGCTCACTTACTGTGGTTTCCACTCAGTAAAACAGTCTACAGCACATCTTTCACTCATTTCCAAACCGTTACCATAGCAACCTCTCTCCCTCCTTCCCAACTAGTCCACCTCTTTTTTTTTCTCCTTCTTCCCGCCTTTCAGCAAGAGCTTCATCATATAGCATGTCTATAAACACAACTGTTAAGTTTTTTAATGGTAATGTGGTGCAGCACAACATTAGTTATTATTCCTCAGATTTTTAATAGTGCATGCTGTTAAGTAAGGAACACATGAAGCCTCCTGTTTTCTCTAATTTGCCCATATGAGCAATGAAATTGACAGTGCGTTATTAATGACGAAGAAAAAGTTAAATAAGTGCAAGAAATCATTTGTACTGTTAAGAAGCTTTTACCCTCTCTCTCTCTCTCTCTCTCTCACACACACACACACACACACACACACACACACACACACAGACCACAGATATGGTGGGTAGATTTTGCTGCAGTGGCTGTGTCGTTGGTGTCTTCACAGTGACATTGGTGCTGAGTTACAGTGCTAATGAGAACTTTAATGTCACCCACACACAGACTCCTAGCAGACAGATTAGAGCTGTGATTACACCGAGCCCAAAACACACACAGGAACACAATGATACACAAACACACGCACTGCACACCACATGCGTGATGAGATCACAGTCACATCTAAACATAAATGGACTTCACTGGCAAAGACTCATAAAAGCACCACATGCTCCACCTGCAATCTTCTTTCTTTGCTGCTGTTGCTGCTGCACTGTGCTACTGTATGCAGCTTCAAGAATAAGAGAGCACAAAGCTGAGCTTGGGAGAGCCAGGCAGGCAGTGAGAAAGCCTGTGCACCAAGTGAAAGATTTGGATACAATTTCAACACACACATATTGGCCAAATTAAGCAAATCAGCTAACACCTAGATGTCTGAATTCACATTAAAATACACATAAGTGAGGCTACTGCTGAAATCAGGGGTGGTGACGATGATGTTAGGAGTTAGCTGGTCCTATATTCAAGCATTTCTAGCTCTAATTTTGGTCCCTACAAACTCCTGAATGTTCTGTTTTGGGGCAGCCTGGCAGCATAGTTGTTTGCGCTGTTGCCCCGCAACAAGAAGGTTAGGGGTTCGGTTCCCGGGTTTTCATGTTTTCCCTATGTCTGCATGGGTTTCCTACAGGTACTCCGGTTTCCTCCCACCGTCCAAAGACATATATTGGCCCTTCCATGGACTGGTGACCTGTCCAGGGTGTATCCTGCTCTCACCAAATGTGAGCTGGGATTGGCTCCAGCATCCCCGCGACCCGGAAACGGATAAGTGGTAGAAGACGAATGAATGTCCTCTTTGTTCACTATGTAGTTGTGGTTATGGCTTCTGTCTGTTGTTGGTGTAGAATGAGCTTTGTGCATTGAGAACAAACATTTTTAGAAAAAACAACCCCTGCAAAGTCGTGACTTGTAGGTTAATCAGTTTAAGAATAAGTCCAAAGTCACCGTAAAGCTCTGTAAAGCCAGAGGGAGGTGCAGAAATCGAAAGAGTGCTGGTGTCAGGTGGCTCCCAGATACTTAAAGCTGGGCGTCATCATCAAGGAGAGACGGAAAGTCAGATCAAACCAACCCCGGAGGAGAGACAGAAAGGGAAACCAAGTTGATAGTATGGAGAGTTTAGGGAGGTGAATTGGGGACTGATAGACAGAGGGTGAGATGAAAGAAAGAGTGTTTCAGCCCGGCTGTCTTCTGTAGCATATGACTGTCCTCCTTCCTCTCATCAGTCACAATCGTTTTCGATGACATGGATGAGCTACCAGCATCCAGAGTGGCATGATTCTAAGTATCAGTCTAAGGTTAAGTGCCCATATTTTCCACCACCACCATCCTCCCCATCATTTGCTCACGTGTGTCCAGCTTGCTACATTTTAAATCATCATAATTTTTATTCTGTTGTCAAACCTCCGACCCGGCCCGTTCTCTTATTGTCTTTTCTTTCCAGCTTGTTTCTTCTTTACTCTCAACGTCTCCACCTCCCAATCTCTCCTGTCCGCAACTTCACCCCTGCTCTCAAATGGTTAATCAATAAGTCAGTTTGTGAAAGTCATCTTCGTTCTCTCACTTTCTATTTTCATTTACTCTCTCACTCAGTTACACACACACGCACACGCACACACACGGTAGCATATGCAGGGGTATGTCTTCCGCCTCAGTCCACCATCACTGCTATTAACTCATAGCAAAGAATACATGTTGGAAATGTTGAAATTCAGACATATTTACATCTCCTTTTCATCCTGTCCAACCGGAAGACACTGCACTGTGGGAATGAAATAGCACACACAATGGATTATACTGGAGGAATTTTGCACAAATGCTGCAATGCATACCACAACTAACTGACATCAAGGGCAAGAGGACACTGGGAAAATTAACAATCCAGACAATTATTTTTCCAATTGAAAGTGAGGACAATGGCTGATGAAGACAAATTGAGAAGCCCCTACCCATGTTTGCTTTACATGACAAAAGGCTTCACTTCCTCAACTTTCTTAGAGGGAAACACAGTGTGCTAGAGAGATTCCTAACAGGGATAAAGGAAGCCCCCATGTTCTGTCCAAACAAATTGCTCTTCAGACAAGTACAATCTGTTCAAAGGCATTTTCACTTGACGGGCTGTTTAAAAGATAATGGTTCATATATGTGCCAAAAGGACAGTGAAGAATGAAAATGTCTTGCTTTTCAAAAATCTTTTTATTTTGAATGCAATATGTTTTGCATGAAAATGTTGTCATCTTTTACACTGTATTTAAATTGTGGTTAGTTATATAAACCTTCAGGGATGTCCTACTACTGTGCTACCAAGTTTTCTGTTCTCCAAAGAGCTTGGCCCTGTAACAACCTAAAACTACCATAAGAGTGCTAATAGGGGGATATGTAAGGGTACTGCTGTAAATCCTGTCATAAAGAAAAAGAGTTGAAGACAGCTTTATCCAGCTAAGAGCCTGCAGAGGAGAATTAAGACTTCAGGAAACAAGCTATTGGGGGGGGGGGGGGGGGGGTTGAACGGGGGCAGCAGTTATGTGGTGGGTAACTGCCTTGATAAAATGAAAAGAGGGATGGATGAAAAAAGAAATGGGTCAGTGAGAAGATAGTGTGGAGAAAATATGGAGGTCAGAGTCTTTAATACTGTAGGAGATACAATACAAATGCACACTCTGTATACACCCTTTATTTTCTGAGGTGCAAAACTTAGGAGTGCATAATTTTAGCATCATGTATATGAGCCACCCGTCCTTTTGATAGCTGCACCAGTAATAGTAATAAAATAAAAAAAAAAAAACACACACACATTAGCCGACCACTGGCAGGGAAGTTTAGTTGTAACTGCAGGACACATCAATGGGCCTCTTTCATCAAATGGCTCCATGATGAGGAAGTCTCTGGAGCTAAGATTTGATTTCAGTTTGTTTACATTTCCATGGCATCTCTAGATCAATAATGAAAGAAAGTTTAAACAGCATCAGTCTAGCTCAAGCTGCATGCTAAGTGATGTGAGTCATGTGTTTCTTGTGTTTATTTTCTGTGCCCATGATGTTTGTTGAAACAGACTAAATAGCAAATGCACAGAGATGGAGGTTTAAATAGCACAAAAGGTAAAGACGCCTGTTTTCAAAAAAATAAAGAAAAAATAAAGAAAAACTCAGTAAGAGTAGCAGTACACAGATGCCTCCAGATCTTATTCTGTGTTTTTGAAAAGTTAAAGAGAGATGAATAAATTTGAGAATTAGTCAGGATCGTTTTAGATACTGTGAAGCAAAAGCACCACAAAAGAATAAAAGCAGGACAGGGCAAAAGTATCATCCCAGTCGTGCAGGTTGTTTCCTGGTAGGTTAAACATGGAATGAAGAAAATAAAGAAAGAGGAGTGAAAGTTAACAACAACAAAGATGGAGTAAAGGACAAAGAAAGAGTGGCACAGCTGCAGTTGACAAATGGCAGATGGGACTGAGGACAAATGGACAAAAAGATTTTAGACAAAGAGTGAAATTTCAGCAGGTGAGAAATCCCACTAACCCTTCCACCATCCATCCACTTCACCACAAACACACACACACAAACAGCAGACAAAAACCATTACTAAGAGGTGCCGATAAGACCCTCATCATCAGGTCAAGCTCCCCCCAATTCCTCTTCTGTCCTGCTTTGTTCCTTTTCTACGTTCTATCTGTACCCATCAATATCCTCCCTGGCTTTCTCTGCCCCTCACTCCTCCGTCCACAATCACATTACTGTGTCAGACTGAAAGAGGTTTGGGTGGTGAGCATACTGTTCATGTAGTATTCACCAAGTCACAAAATCCTAATTTGGATGGAAACCACCAAGTGTAAAGGGCTGACATACCAAACATTCAAGCCCTCCATCACACACCAAAGAATGATCCTCAGCGGTGAGGCGGTTGCTAGGTGCCACTGGAGTAATGATGTGAATAATCAGCCTCTTTGGCTTCATAATGAGGGATGTGAGGAGGACAACACAAACTCATTTGCATCAGTTTGAATGGAGGCGTTTAGTTTAATATGCTCTAAATGCTATTTTGGAGGTTTTTCCATCCCACATGGAAAAAGGCTTTTTATGAGAAACACGGGCAATCACACAGACCTGCATATGTAAATTACAAAAAAGAATTTAAAAAAAATAAAATAATAATAATCAACTCATGAGTGGTTGCTAGCCTGTGTGCAACTTTCCATCATGCAGCCCTGGAAACAGCTATGAAACAACACAAGACTGTTGTCTTTATTTCTACATTTACCAAACAAGCTTTAAAGAAAAAAAAAAAAAGTCCATCATCACTGTAAAAAAAACAAACAAAAAAAACAAAGCATAATCCAATTTTTTCCACACTTGGAAAAAACATTTCCAACTGCACAACAACCTGTGCTTTTATGTCGATATGTTACAAATGGTCAAATGAAAACCAGGCTATTGCAGGCACAGCTGAAACAATTTGAAAAAGTTTGGTTATTTTAATGATTAGTCAGTGGGGAGAAAGGTAATTAGTCGCTTTTTGGATAACTGATTTGTCTTTTGATTTTGGAAATGATAATGGCCATTTTCCACTATTCCCTGAACAAAATAAGTAATTAATTAACCAACAAACGAATGGCTGATTAACTGAGAGTGAAAATATGGAAACACATTTCTGCAAACTTTCAATTTTATTTCCCATGTCATTCCAACTTTTTTTTTTTTTTTTTTAATCTGAAGCTAAATTTATGACAAAGAAGGAGGGAAACAATACAACACAGTATCCCACCTTTCCGTCATGCCAAAATGCACTCATGCGTGCACACATGCTCAACAAATACATGCACACGCATCCATTGAGAGAAACGCTATCCTCATTAAAATGGAAAGGATTAGGTAGGACCAGGTGCTCATATGAATTGTTTGTATAAAACTGAGGGAAAATACAGTATGTCAGGGAAACTGACACACATCATGCTGCACACACAACTGAGTATTTCCTCTGATCTAACCATTCATTTGGCAACACCTGATCTCTTCCAGCCTCTCTCCTGTGCATGTGTTTGTTGGTTATGCTTTTGCACATCTCTGCTAATGCCATTTAAGTACAGTACATTATGTATACGTTTAGAGACAATACATGCATGTCTTCTCTCACTGTTCTGCTTTCTCTGAATCAAGACATGCTGAGCAGCTGATGATGATGACTCAGTAATGTGAGAATGTCGCTCGAGTCTGGGAACTGTGACTGGTTTCTGTCTCTCTGCCAGTAATGCTCTTACTTTGTGTGCTTTTCTCAGCACACCTTCACTATTGCTGCTGTTTCTTTATTTGTTCTTATCTTCCCGTCTCGGACCCCATTTCAAGTGTCTCAAATGGAGATAAAAGCCAGAAGCAACATAATACACTTTGGGTATAACCAGATCAAAATCTCCGAGCGATGTTTAACAAGCTGCAAGCTGCTTTCAATCCAGAGCACAACATTGCCATATCTAAGGAAAAGGTTTTGCTCACCGTTACAGGGTTTCATTCAGGCTGCTTCCTCACTGACCAAACATCTGTGCCACAGCAGCTGATTATTGTTTGTGTATATGTGCCATATATGTCCATTATCTCACAGGATAGGCCCTGTACGTCACTACGTCCACAGACAATTTTAATACAAGCAGGTCCGGACACTTGGGCGCACAACAGATTATATATCCATCTTGGAAAGATGGAGACACAACTTTCTGTCATCTCTAATCATTAGTTGTTTCATTTGCATTTAGATTGAGCTTTTGTAATACTGTAGCTAACCAATCTGTCTAAGACACATTCATTCATTCATTCATTCATCCATTCATCCATCCATCCATCCATCTTCTACCGTTTATCTGTTTCTGGGTTGCAGGGGGTGCTGGAGCCAATCACAGCTCACATTGGACAAGGGCGGGGTACACCCTGGAGAGATCTCTAAGACACATGAAGTGGTTAAAAGCCCTTTTCTTCTGTATGGCAACAGTTCAACTCAACTTGACCGGATTGTAGATAAAAGCGGGTACCTGGCACCAAGGTCCAAAGCGGAGGGACAAGATGCCAAGTTTTAATTTGAAAATAAAGCATACTACTGATTGGCCAGAGATTTTGCCATCACTGTGTCATTATTGTGCAAAGTAGGACATTCTCAGCCCAGCAAATATGCTACACTCACTGTAGCCTATGTTAGTTATGGCACTTTATTTTTAGCAGAGTAGAGAATAAAAAAAATTTAAAAAAAAATCACGTTGTGGTCAATTGAGAGGGTGAAAACAATCCTTACCCTTCATTATTTTGTGTCTCATGTTTCAGATGGAGTTAAAATTGCTTAAACAACAGTGTGTCACAGTTTCTGCAGTTACTGCCACCAAGAGTAGTCAGGCAGAGTGAAGTTCAGTGGGCCCTATAGGGTGCAGAAATCCATAATTGCCCAATTTTTATAAAAATTAATAAATCTTGTTAACAACAAAGCCTCATAAGCTCAGATGCTTAAAGTTATGGTTAAGATGTTTGGCGTTTAGCGTTCATTCTGAAACAACCCCAGGATTTGTAAACACACTGTTAGGAAGTGATGCCTCGAAAGTCAAGCCGGGGAACAAACCAAGCACTGCTATATAAAGACAGGAACAGCTTGGATATTTAATAAAATGGGTTTAAGATAAATCTCCTCCTGCAAGGGGAAAAAAAAAAGGAAAACTGGATGAGAGCCAGTGGGTGTAGCTGAGGGGGGTGACAAAAAGCTGTAGTCCCCTTGTACAATACACAGCATGAGCAGTAGATGCACTCAGTCACACGGATATTCATCAGAACCAGTTATTTATCAGCTTAATCTATCAGTCATAACTGAGATGCCTTTACCTGGAGGAGACATTGTAAATGAGGTGTGATGTGCTGCTCCATTCCATTTCTCATCCAATATTTACAACACCATTAAACAGCTTACTGACATCACTCTAAAAATAGTGTCTCAAGAGCACACACTTGCACTTTACACCCTATAAATGGCTTCCACAGAGCTGCCTCAATGAAGTTCTGATTAAATTACATCCATTTTTGTCAATGACTCAATTCACAGAAAAGCCCCTTTCGCTGCTTTCCAAATAAACAATGGACTCCACAGATTAATGTCAGGCTTACATAGAGTTGAATTTATCCTTGCATTTAAAACAAAGTAGAACTTGAGACCAGAAATTTGAAACAAAGCCAGGCTGTTCATGGCATGCTTTTGAAGTCCGTCTCCTAAAACTATTGATTTTTATATTGCAGTTGTCATCTTTTTGCATGCAGTCAAGTACAAAATCCTCTGCAAAGATGCGTACTTGTTATTGCCCTGCTATGCAGAGAGAGATTATACTTTATACAGATGTGGTCTGTTATCATAAGTCTAAATAAATGGTTGTTCACCAATTTTATGTCCCTAGCTTTTAATGCATTTTGAATGGAGTCAGTAATCGATTGCAGCCATTTCTGCTCTCTCGAGCCCCTTTTCGCTCTATTCACTTCGTCACAGAAAATCAAACATAACACATCACCCACTCAACAAATCATTCATGTAAGCACAACAGTGAGAAAGAGGGGGAGAGACCAACAGCAAACAGTCATAATATCTTCATGTCATGGATCCGACTGAATCTTATACATTTAAAAAACTCATTGCAACTTTGGGAGCTGAGCAGCTCTGAGGCCATCAGTAAAATATCGGATGCATTCAGTTTGATCTTTCACACTTGCAAAAAAGTGTATATTGGACATGCAGATGCTATAGTCTGACTTTTTTAGCAGACCTAACCAGGGCCTACGCAGCTGACAAACGGGACATCACTCCTACATATATTAACCGTGTGAGGACAAGCATTTTTTTTTTTTTTTTTTTGAGATGTGGCCTACAGAAGAAAGAGATGGATGGCAGAAGTGTTGATAAGAGCTGAGGCCCATGACAGTGAAGGTGGGAGCTGTATAGTCTCATTTTGCTGCGTAGATGGGAAATAGAGGACGACGAGGAGGCGTTTCCATGGGAGTGCTGCTGTGCTCTTCTCGAACAGACGCATTCCCTTATCTCCTGCCTGGGGAGAAACAAACACTGGCAGCTCATATGAAGGGGAGTTTCCCTGGATCTATTTGAGCTGCGTAGAGAAGCAACAGAGCCCTAATTGAATTTGAGAGGGAGAAAAGTGCAGAACTTGCAGTGGGGCCATGCTGTCTGTGCTGATAGCAGAACAATATGAACATTATGTACTGTGTTTAAGCCCTCTTTGATCATTTAATTTAAATTAAAAAAAAAATGATTAAAGTAATGCACAGTATAGCACATTACGCATTTGTATTAAAACAAAATATTGTATGTTTCATCTTATTATTTGTTATCACTTGTGAATGTCCCAAACTTATTACACATAAGTAACACAAAAATGCTACTCATTTTGTACATGTCAGTTTTGTCAATTTTATCTGAAATATCAGTACATGCAGAAGCTTTTGGCATGGGCTAGGGTTGTGTGCAGCAATTTGTAATGTTATTTCTAGCTATTTATTTTCAGTCACATTGTTATGGGGTCATTTGGTTGATTTGTTGTCTAACTTTAATCCAATATTTCCACAGTTTCAGATGATGAAAACACCAACAACTGCTTTTGTTCACATGATCTTCCTCAAATGATGAGGAATTATTTTCTACTTTTATATCAAAACCAAAAAAAAAGGAAACTTTAACAGCCACAATTCAATTACAACTATTAAGCACAAAAGATCACCAAAGGACAAAGATTATGCTGTACAATCAAAAGCCCCAGAAAAGCCTTTCATTGCCATTCTGATGAGATTGTTTCCAGATCAGTGTTCAAGCTAAACTACTGGATGTGAAATTTTTACAAATCTTAAGTAAACTGCAGTTGCTTTGATGTGCCCTCGTCAGGTCAAAATTTCAACTTACTCCGTTTTTTTGATTATGAGCCAATGCCTGAAAAACTAATTCCTCTGCTGCACATTGTGTTTAGTGCTACTGTAACACAGAAGCCTAAACAGCTAAATTAAATGAGGTCTCAACTGAATACTCTGTAGAAACAGAGTGATAGAGGAGAGGTGATTTAATAAACAGAAGGGTAGAGAGGCCGGGTGAGAGAGCACACAGTGGGATCTGTGTGGACAGGACTGTAATTGAAGGGAAGGAAAGGACCTTAACCTAGATCAGTATCTATCACTCAAACCAGAAAAGAAAGCTCAACACTCATCTTTCCAGAGAGAGAGAGAGAGAGAGAGAGAGAGAGAGAGAGAGAGAGAGAGAGAGAACCAAGGCCCCCCAATGGTAAGTGAGTTGGTAAGGATAGAGCGATGAGTGCAGGTGATAGAGACAGATATTGGACACAAGTGTACATGAGACGTTGTTCTCTCAGAGCTCTGACACTGATGACACAAAGACAAAGAGGGAGAGGATGTGAAAGTAAGCCAGAAACAATGACAAGTCGAGGGAGAAAGGACATCAACATGTTGAGACAGAGCCCTGGAGACACAGCCACCAGAGGAGCAGAGAATTATGGGAGTGCAAATTAAATTACACCGGAAGGGACAGTCAGGTCTGGACCTGCAGGAAACACTGCATATGGGGCTCTTTGTGTGTGATTGTTCGATTGTGTGTGTGTGTGTGTGTGTGTGTGTGTAAACATATCCAGAGATCAAAAGACATAAATAACACAAGGGGCAGACAGAGGAAACAAAATACGAGGAACAAAAGAGTTACAACATACACGACTGAGATTTTGAAAACAACTAAATTTGTACATTACACAGAAGAAACCATTTTTCTACCAGAGCCAGGCTGAAACTAATATTTGAAAATTCTTGAACCTTTACCAGGATTTACTGATCTTTGTCAATAAAACTGATGGATGCGAACTCTCTATAATACAACCTGCCTGCATGGCTACAGTTATAAGAATATGATAAATATGGTTTGTTTTCTTTGTTGTGTTGATATTTTTAATGTTCTGACATGAGTTTATGAGGACATACTTTGGCACCAGGCAACTGCATCCAACAATGTACACCACTTCCATTTTGCAGCAAATTTTGACTCACCACAGGAAGAGGCAGTATTACGAAAATGTTTAACAAGGCTCTTCTATATTGTATATACATAGTGTGTCACAGTTAAAGTCCTCTGGCTTAATAAGACTTATAACCTAAGTGTTATTAAGCCAGAGGACTTTAACTGTGACTAACAACTTATAGGTTGTTAGTCCCTTCCTGCTAATGCAACACAAGATCATAGTTAGGTAGGTTTAAGTAAACCTTATTATTTCAATGTAGTTACTTCAATCAGGTCAGAGGGCCTTGATCATCAAACCAAAGGTTTAAGTTTGTCCAACATTTATGATCATTTTAAAAACAAACAATATTGATCTATTATAAACTTAGAGTAATTTCATTCTCAAAGTGGTGGCTGGACTAGAACTGCTGATTTAGCAAAGCATGTAGGATTCTGACACATACTATTGGAAAATGGAACCTCAGAGCCACAAGTCAGGCTGAGAGGAAGCCACAGCAAGCAGCTGTATTCATTAATTTTCATTCATTCATCTTCCACCACTTATCCGTTTCTGGGTCGCGAGGGGGGCTGGAGACAATCCCAGCTCACATTGGGTGAGGGCAGGGTACACCCTGGACAGGTCGCCAGTCCATCACAGGGTTGAATGAGCAGCTGTATCTGTAGGCTACATTTGATTACGTTTAGGACATGAAAAAAAAAAAACTGTTTAATTAAAACAAATACATTTTTAGGGGGACTGTTTTTAACTGTGGGTTGATAGACAGCTGGAGTAGTGATGGCTATTTACAGCAGCAAGATGGTGGATGTGAATTGACTCCAAACAAGCCAGTGTCTGCATCAATAGAGAGGAAGAAATGTGGTTCACTGATGTGCTTTGGACAACAATGGGAGCACGAGGACTGCAGCACAGAGGAATAAAATACATCAAGCTTGAGTGACTGACAATTCTTGTTGGTACAGTGTGATCAGTGGATTGCACCGTTTGGTCTTTTCATGGGATTTGTTGACTGCAGTGGAAACATAAACTGATTGTTAAAAAGAGAACCTCTATGCCAAGTTTCTCTTCATATTTACTCCACACATGATGCAGGTGTGACCACTGAACCAGATCATGGATCTGTCTCCTTTGATCATACAGGTGTCAACAGGAGCAGCCTAACTCCTTCAAATCATTGATCCTCTATACCAATTTGCATCAAGACACCACTGCTGTCCTTTTAAATGTCCATATTGCTCAGGGTAAAGAAACCAAACATTTTTAAGTGTTATGTTTGTTTCATTTCCTGCAATGTTTGCTTCATTTGCACCATCAAAACATATACACATTTACATTTTTTGCTTGTCTTGTAAAATATTTTTATTTATTTTATTGTTCTAGTTTAGCTGACAAGAAATTTTAAGTGACACGTTGCTCTTGCTCTCAGACAGTAAACAGGACAGACAATGTCACACTTCCAAATCACTTCAGTTTACAAACAAACCTTAAGCATTTGTTTTCAGTAGAGAGACCTAAGATTAGATAAATCGGAGAGCTAGGAATTAAAAGTAAATAATTATTGTTTCAAGCTGTCTAGCATGATTTTACTGTCCAAAAGAGTGGTCTTCAAAGGGGAGGGGTTTGTGATGCAGGCCTGGGGTGCTGCGCTTTCACAAAGGTCACACGAACACTGAAGCAGATTAGCAATTCAGATTGGGCTAAAGGGGCTAAAAGGCTGCTGTAGTCCTGACTGAGTCTTATTACATTAGCAAAGAGTAGGAGTGCAAATGCACACAACTGATTAGATTGCGTAAAAAGAAAGCAGCTATAAGATTTTACAGGATATAGATTCATGCCTAAACATAAGCCCATGCTGTATATGAATGCATATACACGCTCGCTTACAAACAAGCATAATAAGGTACGACTCAGAATCTGTGCTGTTCATATGATCTCCAACTCTAATGTGAAGGTTTGTCCATAATATGTCCTGACAGTAACTCTCCGTTTTTTCTCTCTCTCACTCACACACACACACACACACACACACACACACACACACACAGAGTTTATCAGCACTCAGTCTGGTTCCCTAACCATCTCGCCTTGTACTACAGCTTTCTTGTAGATATGACTTTGGGTTGCAGGATCATTATCTGAGAAGTTTTGTGGAAAGATTCTCGGGTTGAAAGTAAGCATCCCCTGACCTGACCATGGTGATGATGCAGCTCTCTGAGCCTTACATGTATATGATAGAAACACTCTCTCATTAAAATGTTGATGGTCAAGATGAGAAGCTTGGTCATGGTATGGTGAATCTTTTAAAACCACAGTGCAGCAAGGGTGAAAAGTTGAATCGGCCAACCACAGATAAAATTTAGATATATAGTATATGCAGCATAATAATGTGTGCACTGTATGTATACCAGATTCAGTATAAACTAGGTTCATTATAAATCTGTGCTATACTTGTAAGACATATACTCCCTTCTTCTATCATCAATAATATCTCATGCTCTCCTCACAGATTCCCAAGAACAATGTCCATACTCACGGTTTATCTATTTTAACCTATCTAACTCATCCAACCCATGATCACCAATTTTAACTATGCAATATTCAAACGTATGGTCACAGTTCTATTGTGTTTGTCATTAATTATTATAATGTGTGTTTATGCTGATTAGCACAAGTGGGGCAGAGCTTCTATTTTTGTTGTATATTTGATACAGTAACAAAAAAAATCTATCCATCTATCTGTTGTAGGTGCTGTTCATCTCTCTGATTATTTACTCAAAGAGGAACCGATGAACACACCTGACTTAGCAAATCAGGTGGGAGAAGATGAGCCTTTGCAGCAGTCCAGCACAAAACGAATGAAACAGTTTGAAGTGTAATTTAACCAACGTATCGCTGCTGTTTCTGTTCACAGATGGGTTATCATTGTTCAGCACAGCAGAGCAGAGCTGGCCTGGGTGCCTCAACTAACCCAAGACAATCTGTGTTTAGATGATGTAGTCCCAGGTATGCACCACTGTTGACAGGGGCGTGTACTCCAGAGCCTGATCCAGAAAGATATGTGGTCTAAGGCTGACATAATAATGGAACAACAAGCATTCTGGGGCCAATACAAAGCCTGGATTAGGCGCAGAAATCGCTCCCATGCTATTAACAATATTGAAGTGAGCACCACTCAGCAGTCCTCACTGCCTTCATCACACAGAGCTGCAGTGCAACCTGGAACTTACTCCAAAAACCAAATGTCACTTCAGAAGTCTCAGCTCACAAGACTTAGACAGCCCGAGAAGGAGAAACAAGGAAACTGGGGAGAGAAATGTGTGAATGGCTGCAGGCTCATCAGGTGAGCTCTCCTTCAGTCCCTCTGTGCTGTCTCATCAAGTGCATTCCTGAATATTGTGCGAACCCTTACAGGCCAAATGTTGCAGTAGAAAGCACAGCCAGCCTAAACAAATAAATAAATAATCCAAAATAAAGTATAACTGACAGATATGCCCAATGGTTGCCATGACGACTGTGAACCCAACCCACCCCTTTTTAAATGCACTACCTTATATGCGCGTGCGTGACCTAGCCCTGTCGGTCCTACCTTGCATTCCTCCATGCACGTCCTAACCGAGTACACATCCGTCTCGTATTTCTGAACCAGCAGCTCAAACTCCCGGTAGTTCTCCTCCGCCTCCAGGTCCAGACGCTGATAAGCCCGGACACACCGGCTGCATCCCGGCTGATCCGCCCCCGTGGCCGTATCCAGGGTGCAATTCAAATCGACCGGACTTGTAAACCCGTTAAACAAATCCAAAAGTGAGTAGGTATTACAAAAAGAAAGGTACAAATCGCTCGGATTCACGTACGCCAGCTGTGCCCCCCTTTCCCCTCCGCCGGAGAGGCCCAGGCACACGGTCTCCGCGTCCGTGAAAGTAAAGCAGTCTGCGGACAGGCTGTCGGGGTGACAGGCGTCCATCCGCCACAGAGATTTAGTAGAATTCCCTAGAAAAATAGCATCTTGCTCGCTTGCGAGCCGGTGGGGGTCGGGTGATGTTGGGGTACGGTGTCGGAGGGAGTTGGGGTTCTCGCCCATGTCCGTGATTGCGAGCCCCTCGTCTGACCGCTTGTCTCGGGTCCGCGTCAGCTTCGCCTCGGCGCAGAACCACAAGTAATCAGAGAGCAGGACTGTGATGAAGAGCAGAGAGGCCAGCGACAGTCGCCATCTCTGGGCCCGCTCCGACTCGGTGAATGGCTTCTCGTTCTCTCGGGGTGCAGACCAGTATTTTAAACCTTCATCGTGGTGCCGACGCATCCAAGCACCCCTGGTCATATTTTAGAAAAGTGCTGCCCTGGCCGACTCCACCGTGGGGGCTGCTCTGCCACAATACTCATTGACTTGGGGAGCAGGGGTGGGGGGGGTGGAGTCCGGTTGGTTCTCCTGTAACGGTGGGGTGCCGTGCCTCCGCCGGTCCAGGGCGCTCCTGTATCGCGCCCGCAGCAAATCGGTGCTATTCCGATCCAATTAGCGCGCCCGCACACATTAAGCTCCGTGCTGCCGCATCCCGGTTCTCCATGGCTCTCCGGGGGGAAACGGCGTCCTCTTTGACCGCATGGCCCCCCTTTCCTTGCCCGTCCCTCCCCGGGTTGCTGCTCTCGTCGGCGGTGCAGGGAGACCAGCTGTTGCGAGCCTCTCGGTTCTAAAGCTGCGCGTCCGCCGCCGCTCGCTCTGCGGATGGACTTAAAGGAGAGCGACGAGCCCGTGTGATGCACGCAGGCTGGTTTCTCTGTCCCGTACCTGCGCGGAAAGCCTCGAATACGTTCTCCTGGTGGCCATTGTCATCTTGGACCGCGGTTAAGTTGCCGCCATGTTCGTCTTGAAACACTTTTTTGGAGAGCTGGGTCTGTTTGCGTCATCTCCATCGTTGCGATAGCTCCATCGTTGCGCAGTGGCGGAGCAGCTTATTGCCTATATGCGCACAGGCGCGCGCGCGCGCACACACACACACACAGAGTGGGGGGAGGGGGGGCACATAAAGGTTGTTAGAGGTGTTTTGGCTTTCCTCTCGGCTCTCCATGTGTAGCAGGGTTATTGTCGCCAAATGTTGTGTTTCCATGGAGAAAACACTTTTGGCGACATCTTGTTTTTGGTGCAGGAGAGACACGAATATATTCACATGAACAAAAATGCAGTCAAGTCCTCACGTTTCCATACAGTCATTAAAATGCAATGATCTAGTCAGTTACACACAATGTAGGCAGCAGTGCTGTAACGTGAACAAACACTGTTTTAAATGTTTTCATTTGATGCTGCTGTATTCTTTGGTTCCACTTCATTTCAGTGAAAACTATTGCACTTTTAACACCACTACATTAATTTGACAATTTTATCCCCTAGTTTTAAGATGAACCTTTCTCACAGTTAATATTATAACAAATTCTTAAAATGCAATACATTGTTAAAAATCTAACCAATAATTTCCTTTGTGGCTTCTGACATTTTACAAGAAGCGATGTGTGCTTGGGCTCACATATCAGATACCCATTAAATGTTAACAGCACAGCTGCATAGTGATTTTATTTCTTCTAAACTTCTCCCCTGGTCATTTCAATAAAAGGTTTAAATGGCTCAACATCTCACCAGAAATCAAGGACGCGAAATGAACAACTTATGTATATTACCTTTCCTCTCCCATTAATAATCTCTCTAATATTGTCTGGGGTCCTTCTGCATAAAACTGCATTCAGTACTATCGCCGCCTCCAGCAGATATAGGATTATTTGTCGGTGGAATCATATTATTCTGCTGTACAACTGTAAGATGTCATAAGAAATAACAGTCAAAAACCAGTACTTTTACTTTTCAAGCAGGACTTTGGCTTGTAATTGAGTACTTCATTGTATCAGTATGTTTGCTTAATGTAAGGGACTTCATTTAACCTAAAATATAGGCTGTACAAACCACAAATCTCAAACACTATTGCTTTTTTCATAAAGTGGTGAAATTAGGCTGTTAATAAAACCTTTGACAGCCCCAGTAAAATCTAGTCAGGTTTGAGCCTGTGAACAACTGGAAAGCAGCTGAACAAGCATGAGGTTTGTGCCTGTAGGTTTAACAATATCATGTACCTGTTTCCTGTAAGTGGGCCCCATCTTATCAGTTTTGTTGTGTTTGGTCAGTGGGTCTAAAATAAACATCGGACTTACAGTATGGCCCTATAGGCAATGTGCTCGTGTGTTTGTGACAGACTGAGAAAGAGATAGAAAGAAACATAGGTTGTAGTTGCTCTTGGGGTGCTGGAAGTAAACTCCAACATTTATCCATGTCCTTAAAGCTACCAATGATTGTCAGTTTGTATGGCATGGATTGCCACCAGATAAGAAAATGTAGTTTAATTTTAATGGGCCGTATACTGGGGATAAGACAAGAGATGATTGCCTGATTAATTAGTGCTTAGGGCTGGGAGGGTCAAAGCTCATACTATAAATTTGTTAAATAAGTGGAAAATGTGCTCATCTACAACCAATTCACTTAGTTTTAATGCAGAGAAGGTCCATCTAGCCCGCCCCCCCCAAAAAAAGTAAAATAAAACAAATCATGCAACTGCATATTGAACATCCCCACCAAATTTAAGCAACAAGCAGTGAGCAGCAATATTGTCTAAGAACTTTCAGCACCATGGACAACTCCCCACCACAAAGTGCTGGACTGTATGGAAGCTACAGTTGAACGGCTCTCCTATGGCAGAGATTTACTTTTCGAAACTGCTTCCAAACACAAACACAAACACAACAAAGAGGGTTTAATTCTTTCATGTTGTGATGTTAATGGAATTGCACCCTCCTCCAAGTGTTTTTGTTTAACCTACAAAAAAAATAAATAAATAAATAAAAATCAAGAGTTGAAAAATTGTGTCCAAAGAGCCTTTTAGCAAATGTTCACTAAAGGAAGTCTGGATTTCAGTAGGAACATTAAGTGAAATTGAAACTGGAGATGGCCTACGGCAAACACCTGTTGTGTCGTTGCTAGGAGTGCTTCATCACTTATTGGGCTCACATCTTACGTCACTGGAAAGATGCTGTGATCATGCTTTGGGATAGTTGCCCTACTTCGTAATGGAATGTTTAGTTTGCCTTTAACTGTAGTTCCTCAATATCATAATCTTTCAACCTACACATGCATGTTCCTGCTTCTCTTTGTTTTTTTTAGGAGACACTGGATGGTTATATAGTAGCATGACCACAATTCTCACAAATCTTTTTCCTGATCAGCAAGAGTGGTTGGACCAGAACAGCTGACTTAGTTCAGGACCTAAGAGATGGCCAGTCAAACAACATATGGAGTGTGTGTTTCACACCACTGCCAATACTTTCTCACGTGTGTGTTTGTGTGTGGTGGAGTGAAGGAGACAGAACTAGTGTGAGGACAAGAGTTAGACAGGGTAGAGAGACAGAGACGGGGGGGGTAGAGAGAGAATGTCTGTGAGATGAATGCAGATTACAGGCCCTTAAATCTGGAGCCATCACAATAACAGTAAAGGCTGGCAGACATGACTCATCCACTAGCCACACTGTGTGTGTGTGTCACGTCTGATACAACTGTACGTACATGTGTATTGATTGTATTATCTCGCTGCACTGATAGTGTTTTGCGAAATCAAAGATGATTTGCACAGCTGATGCCTCTGCTTTTTTCTGTTGAAGTCTCTAGGAATTCAAGGGCAAATAATAAATGACTCATTCAGTATCAAAATGCTTTTAAATCTATTTTAAATCATTGTCTTGTGGAACTTTCGAAAAGGCGCTTGGAGATATTTTTGAATCCTTCATATTACGTTTAAAGTGTATAAAAGTTGGTTTAAGTCTTTTATAAAAAACTCAAAAATAACCAAGGGGAAAGTTCAGTGCCTTTCCTATGATTGTCTTTGATGCTTTTTAAGTCATTCTGATTCTGACTGACTTCAGTATAGACAGTAACCACAGTATGAGTTGTTTCCATGAGTCATACAAAAAGCTTAAACTGATACTGACAATGTTGTTCTTCTAAAACATATTTGTAATGAGGATTTAAAACTTTTTGTCAAAACCATTCTTGGACTCTGATGTTCACTGTCTCAACCTTTCAACATCTCTTCACACCTGTCAGCTCTCCTGATGAAGGGAGACAGGAAGGAGGAGGAGGAGATTTCACTGAGAGGAAAGAAACAGGTGACATCATCCAACTGTGCACATGGCCATTTGCCAATTGGTGTCAAATCCACAACCTTCACACCTACGCACCGTGTCAGCACAGGAAAAAAAAGCCTCTTTAAGTGATCTTGTCACTATATCTATTTCATCTCCTGTTCACTTTTTACAGCTAGCTTTAAGATGTACACTCCTCAAGATCTTTTGCTCTTATAAATATGAACTTTTTTGCTTATTTTCAATAATCTGCATCTATTTTCTCATTTCCACTGCCACATCTCTCTCTCTCCCTCCGTCTCCTTCCCTCACCCACTCAGCTGACCCCGTGCAACTCCTCTGATATGACTCTTCCTTAAGCTCTCGCTCACCAACAGTCCTTCCTCTCAATCTCTCGCTCTTGCTCACTTTCATCAGCCTGACGTCAGAGAGGGTAAAGAGACAGAGTAAACCTCTCCAATTGGTTGGAGCGGACAACACCCTCAGCTTAGTCTTACTGTCCTTTGTGAATGTTTATTAATTGACAGGGGAAGTGTGATTTAAGTTCAGCCGAAGAACAGGTAAAGTGTATGCAACTGCAGAGATATTTTTGATATGTGTGTGTGCATACAGGTGGATATACACATATTAATTCATATTAGCATGTTCTTTGTGTTAACCTGATCATTGTGAGCTACCAAAAGGCATTAATCACTGTTGAAGGCTGTTTGATAAAATAATATTAGCTCAAAGTTCACTGCATGTACTCTATAGCCATTATTATTATTTGTAGCTGTTGTTGTCTCTCAGAAAATTTGTTTATATTTGTGTACTTATTGAAGTCCAGCTGCCGACTTTGTAGTTTTAGGCAGATCTCTGTACAGCAATATCTTTTCCTAAACCTACCCAGGGAGTCTTTGTGCCAAAACAAAGCCAAGCAATGACTGAATGAAAGCTAGGTATGCTTACAGTACAGACTCATCACCAATTGACAACCAAAGTATGGTAAGACTTTCAATCTTAGAGAAATTAATAGAAATTATAGGCAGCTTTGAAGGTTAAAAAAAAAAAAAAAATCTATTCAAGAATTTGAAATATGGGAAACTCTGGTTAAGTAACTATGATATGCTGTCATTGTGACCGAGTATGTAGAATTGCTGCTCCATGCATGAAGGTGAGGGGGTGACTGGTGACGCGAATGTTAATTTTCCAGAGTGGTCAATTGGTCTGTGGAATTCAGGAGGATTAGAGAGATGATGGAGATACCATCATTCAGTTGAACCTCTCAACCCACCCATCACCACCTCATCCGCCTAAGGGTTTTACTCTCCTGATCGATTGCCTCACCACATTTCCATTCCAGGAATCCGTCAGCAGCTTAATCAACACAGCTTACTTTCCCAAGGACACAGCCTATTCCCATATCCATGATCCTGGATTCCTAGCCTACATTCCCATCATGCAATCTGGATCTTTACGTTCACCAAGCCTGCAGCTTCAAAGGAAATGTGCCTGTAGGGAAGGCGGCTTTTATTCTGACAAGGAAACTTTCAGAATACAAATACATGAGAGCTACAGGCCTGTTTGAACTGGGATACAATCTACTGATGCCAGGTCCCTTCTATTAGTCTGTCTCCTTCGGCACAGTGCACAAAATGAATGATTTGAAACCTGGGAAATACTGATGTTGTGATGGCGCTGCAAAATGTTCTCCACAACAGTTACATACAGTAAAAGCATTGAGTATGTGCATGAAAAATATATTTGCGTCAGTTAGAGTGAGTTTTTGTTGTCACTCTCTCTTACCCTGATGTTGCATCACGGATGGTCTGATGCTCTCACAGTCTCAACACAATCTCTTGCATGGGGAGTGATTGTTCTCTCTGGGTGAAGACCAGAAGGCTGTGGAGATGGTAATCATACAGTGAGTCTAACGCCACTTATTCTAGTATTATATAGTTAAAGATTTTGCCTTTGTGAAAAGTGTGATGTTTCTTTGTTAAAAATTTGTCTTTTGAAGTTTTCTAAAATCTAAAACAAAATTTTCACCGTGCTAGCAGCATGACTCCGTGCATGATTGTGTTGGTCAATCAGTCCATCATTTATCCAGACCAAATTTTCACAAAAACTACATATTTTATGGATTGTAATGAAACTTTGTTCAGATATTTTCAATCCTCCCTTCAGCATGATAGCATTGCCACTGTAACCATAGATAAAGGACATCAAAAATCTATACATTGTGGTTGTAAGAAAAAGGATTTAGAAAGATTTTGATCAAACATGGTGTCGACATGTTCCATCAAATCAAAGCTTAAATGCAAGCAGTAGCTAGCTCAGCACCAAACCCATTGGCATGTTTCCTCCAGATGGAAGGAGTGGACTCCTGTAACATCAACGTCAGGCCTAGTGTAAACAGCAGAAGGCAGGATTTACAGGAACTCCAGGACAGAGACCAAGGCGCCACACTCCAGCAGAGAGAGCTGAGGCCCAGCCCAAACAGTTTCTGTCATCAAGAATCCCTGCTGTCAATACCAGTAAAAGCTTCCTTGAGCTGAGCTGTTCTTTCCTTGTTTCCCTAACCTTCCCCAGCCCTTAACTACATACGCCAAATTAAAATATATTGCCTGAAAAATAGAGATTAACCCAATCTTATAGATCTCTGGATCTTTACAGAGCTGTGTAAGTAGTGTTGGAAAGAAATTCAGTGACAAGACACCAGTCCCCTATTTAACCTCTGCACAAGGTTTTATGCCTTAGTACATTTCTCCAAATCTCTCTCACTCTCACACACACACACACACACACACACACACGTCTATGTATTAATTAAACATTGACTCTGCCACTACAGTATCATGTGAATTGAATACTCTTTTTCACTTTCATTTCAGTTCAGATAGATATATACATGTGGGACAACATATAGAAGACCTTGAATCAACCATTTATAAACGCAAAACATGTAGAGGCTCAGTGGGTGAGCAAAGAAAATGAGCTTAGCGCTTCTAAATGCACTTGCTTCTTGCTAAACTGTGCTGTCAGAGAAAAGCACCTCCTGATGAAAGGGATATGTCTGCCCCTGGATCCAATGAGAAAGTGGGAATAAATGTGTTTTACAGCCTTTAAAGAATTTGGACTGAAGTGAAATCCTTGTTAATATGGAATCTGTGCTGCGTCTGGGGCCGAGGTTCAGTCACCTCTATTCTTGGGGGTTCACATGAACCAGTATACAGCTACTGCCCAGACTGTGTCTGAGATGGGGCTGGAGGAAGGCCAGGGGAACTCTGCTCCAGTCCCCCACCTCTCCTTCCCTTTCCTGCGTACACACTCTTACTACACTCAGCCAGAACAGGTAGATACTACTGTCACTGTGTTTATAAAAAAAAAAAAAAAAAGCGCTCACAGGGCTAATCACACTGACTGAAGAAGTGTTAACAGATTTTTAATCCATATTAAAAAAAAGTAAATGAATAGTGTCAGTTTGTTTTCAGACTGAAATCTCTATATCTGCTTAATGAGTTGCACTTAGATTTGTATATATATTTAAAAAAAACAAAAAACGCACAGCCTCATACAGATGTTATACGGCTCTAAATTCTTCACCATGTGGATCAACCGTTTACACTCTGTATAGTTGTGTTGTTTGAACATAAAGCAAAGGTTTAATCTATCTAATCAAGTATTCAAAGTGTTTCAGTGTGTGAGTCCGGGCAGAAGTGGCACTGTGCTGTACTTGGCCTAAGCCCTTACTCTGCATCGTCTGCCTCATCACACACAGACTGGCCGACCTCAGATGACTTTGCAGACACACTCTGCAGTCTACTAGTCACGTGCAAATCTCTCCCTTTGTCCCTGTGGTTGCTTGCTCTACTTCTGATCACAGCACACATCTGTGTGTCTGCTGGAGATCTAAAATCCATGTTAGACAATCAGAGCTGGAGTGCCCTTTACTAGCAAGTGTTTAGAAGTTGCTTTTTGAATGTACCATTGTAAATTCAGTTAACCTGGGGTCACATTAAATATAGACTGCGTCACTCTAAATCGTGTTATTTGGCCATTTACAGGTCTCTGCTTCCTAAGAGCTGCTCTGATATTAGGCAGGCAGCAAGTCACCGACATCACACTCATGACCTCCTTCCTTTCTAAACAACCCTGCTCCTCTCTCTCCCCAGCAGTCAGGCTCCTCTCTACAAGGCTCTGTAAATATCTGCAACAGACAGAGTAAAGTTCAGGAAAAGTCAAAAGTGATCAATTCTGCACTGGTTTGGTCCACTGTCTCTCAGTGCAAAATCAAAGTTCGACAAAGAGCCTATCGTTCCAACTCAGCGCATCATGCTTTCATCAAGTGAGATTACACTATTGCTGAAGATTAACTTTTTTTAATCCACATTCATGCATTCATCTGTCATTCTAGACCTTTTTATGGATCTATGGAAACTGTTACTGTAAACATTAAACAGACAATCTCAGCAAAGCTTCCTGGAAAAACATCAATCCTTCTTGCTGTAGTCCTCCAGGCTCTCTGGAGTTGTGATGCATTGCACCACTGAGATACTTGATTCAGAGGAAGGAGACCGGAGGAATATAAGTTATATGCTGAATTATGGCGGTAGTTAAATCCATCAGCTCAAGAAGATCAGCATCATCTAATTTAGTGAGTTGCAGTCATGCATTGGGGTTAATTTATGGGGTCACAGTGGGGTCAGGGGTGCATCTGCCGGCCTACACTATAATCAAGCTGGAGACCGGAGAGTTGAGATCCTGGGAGACTAAGTCAAACACCTGAACTGTGGTAAAACAGCACACACAACACAGGAAAATTAAACTAAATAAGATAGACTACAGCCAGGTATCGCGCACTGTGATCAGGATGCTCACGTTCACACACAGATACAGAGCACCCTGCTCTCTGCTAATTCCTCCCATTAACAGTGACATTTAAAGATATCTCCCCAGTGCACAGCCGCCAGTGTAAAGTAGCTTTTCATTAAGATGTTATTGTGTGAGCCTCGGGGTGTCGATGGGAGGTGCCTTGGAGAGTGTGTCTGTGTGTGAGAAAGAAAGAGAAAATAGCTTGAAACAGACAACAACTAACAGTAAAGTGTGGCGATAAATCAGGGAAAGCAGGGAGGGGAGGCAGTGATAGATTGTCTGGATTCACAGGTTGAAACGTCTCTGGAAATCACATGGCTTCCTGAGCTGTTGCTCTTGCACTGACTTACTATAGGGTCACATGACTGGAAAGCAAGTGAAACAAGATGTCATATGCATATAATCACAAAACTGATTTGTATGTAGGCTCATTCTCTCAGTGATTCTTGTCCCCTCGTTCAATTTCCTACTGTACATTTGTAGAAATGTCCCATTCTGTTGTTTACTGGGATTTTCATAGCAGCCACTTTATGAACTTGTTGGTTGCATCAACTGAAGCATTTGCAGTTGTTGTGCCGGTAGGTCTTAATTCCTCTCCTCTAAAGAGAGGTAAACGATGGAATGATCATTTACAAGAACCCCAGTGCACTTTAAGGACTGCAACATTTCTGGAGCACTTATAAGCTTAATTGTACGCTTATATGAAAATCAAGTCCTTAACCTTGGTAACATGTCGATGCGATGTTTTACACAAGACATGTCGTGAGTGAAATAAGCAGTTAGGACCATGGCAGCACATTTTTACCTTTCAACTTCAGTGACAGTAATATAAACAGATTCAGACAACTTAATTTAGGAAAAATAACCTGTCAACGTTCAGGGACGAGAGGGGGGAACAAGGAACCGCAAAGCTTGTCAGTAGTTGGAGCTACCGTTCGAATTAGTATAACTATTAATACTGGGTCAGTGGCAAGCTAACAAACAGCATAAACAAATAAATTAAGCTTAGTAGCCAACTGGTGGGATATGTCTGCTGGTTGCCTTTGCCAAAACCTCATCCACTAAGGTTCACATTAGCACAGTCATTAGCAGCTAAACGCTAACAAATAAGATCACCAATTAACGTACCGCTCTGATTCACCTGACTGCGGCTCAGAAGCTCCCACTGTGCTGTTTCACCTATTGGTGGATGGAAATTAATTATGATATTATTTATAATATGACACTGGAGCCCCTGTGCAGACACACACAGACACAGGCAGGCAAGTTTAACTGCGAGCCAACAAGCAGGACAATCAACGTAATGTTCATCAGGTGTGCAGCCACGCCCACTCAGACACACACAAGTTCAGGTGATAACTGGGGACATACACTAAGTGGGGAGGGGAAAACACGGAGGGGTTTTTTCACTCTCAGTTTTTGGGCGTGGGAAATCCACACCCAAATGTCTATCATGTCAGAACATTCATACATATCAGAGATGAACTTTTGTATATTATCTTAATTTGTGAAATTGGGCATCTGCAGCATCTGTGATAGAAAACCCCACTGATCAGTATAAATTGTCAGGTTTATCCATCAAATCTGAATTCTGGAAAATGCTGTTTATATCTCGTTTCATTCACATCACCTGCCCGTACCCATAAAGTGCCACTCTCATATGCACAAACACACATAATGAAATATGGCCTTTCTGTCCCCACAGGATAAAACAGTAACCTTTAATCTGGACCACAACCCTGTGTTTTGTGTCATCTGGTATCAGGTCTGTCAGGAATAATCTCCCAAAACAACTCATACAATCACTTATTACTGGTTTCACTGACCTTCACAGAGTGACTTGGCTTTCTCTAAATTGACTGAATTTGCTCTTTAAGTAGACGGCAGTTAGCACTCACATACCTGCAGTTTACTCCACCTTTAAAAACCTCAACTTCACTCACACAACGTGGCTGTATTTTTCAAGGACAGTGGGTTATATTCCTCTGCAGAGACTGAACCCTCCACAGGCCAAATTGAGCACATTGTAATTACAGCATGCCCTTGATATTGCACTTTTTCAAACAGGGCTTGCTTCTGACATTGTCTCATGGTTGTAATTTGTTCCAAAAGAAAATCTCTGCGATGAGCTCTGGACATGAGGTAGCAATTAAAATATTACTGTAATTGGCAGTAATAACAGTAAACTAAAGGCAGGCAGCTAAAGTGGTTATTGCCTCGGGGGATTATCTTGACATTTCATGACAAATGGTTATTCCCTTTCTTGCTAAGCGGTAGAGAGGAGGATCAATACCTTTCTCTTACCTGTTGCTGGAAACAGCAGGCTTTGCATAAAGAGATGAGGGACAAAAGGTTAGTTCAAAGTAAAAAATAATATATTCATACCTATTAACGTAATGTATTTGTTTTGGTTTTTCGTAATGCTATCTCTTCCCAAACAGGCTGGGTGCATTGCTTTGCTGGAATCTGGAGACTCCAGGAAGTTGTTGCATCTGACCGTGGTTCTCAACCAAAAAGTTATAACAGCATGTAATTCTTCCTCGATTAAAGACTTGTGACACAGGATGTTGATATGTGAGCTTTAGATGTTCTGCTAGGAGCTCTGCTAATAATAAGAAAAGGTAATCATCATGTCACCTAAAATTTTTTGATGGCATCAACAAAAACAAGGATTCTGAAAGACAAAAACTGGCATGCTCACTTAATTTGTGAAATTGGAGGGGTCCTTGTATTAAATGCATGAAGAAACCAGTTGTAGACTGCTTTATTTAATAGTGTTGGCAAATGATGTGACCACTGTGGAAGCTGTTCAAGTGTCTGGAGAGCCAAAGGAAGCGTTCTGAAAGTCATCGTTTGATCTTTATTTTTGGAACAATGGCTAAATGTGCTAATTATTTGTCTCTACCATCACAGGAGGTTGGGCAAAGACAGTGGAATTAATGATGGTTTAGATAAAAACATTTCCACTCTAAAGACACTAAGGCACTAAGAATAATAATAAGTGCATTCAAGGGGAAGTGGTGACTTTTCTTCTGAATGCCTTACATACTGTATCATGATGTGTATACTAAAGTATATGATAAGTATAAACAGAAAGCGCTCCTGGATGGAGGAGATGCAACCTGTATTAAATATCTGGCTTTTCACTACAGGAGTCCTCTAATTGCTGCCTGAGACATCAATTTACACCCAATTTATTCCTGGCAGTATACTGTATAGTGTTTACAGGGTGCGCTTGTTGCTTTCTGTGGGTAGCTATTTCTCCAGAGCTGCAGAGTCTGGATGTCAGGGTCAGTCAGTCTTAGTTTTGTTTTGTTAGGGTCAGTTTAGTTTTTGTCACTTCCTGTCTTATTTTGAAGTCTTTGTCTTATCCCTGTCGTCCTGTCAAGTTTCCCACCTGTGTGATTGCCTTCCTAGCCCTAATGTGTTTCACCTGTGTCATTAGTTCAGTTTGTATTTAAGTCTTGGTTTCTGTCCTGTCCTTGTCGGATCCTTGTCTGTTCTCTTGTTCTTGTTTGTTCTCTTGTCCTCTCCTCCTCTCCTGTTCTCTGTGTGTATCCTTGTTCTCCATAGTTCTCGTTTGTTCTCCATTGTTCTCTCTTGTTCTCCCTTTGTTCAGTGCCAGAGTGTCTTTGTCCTGCGTGCACCCCAGCCCTCGTCCACAGTTCTTCACAGCTTTGTTTTTTACTATTGCCTGTTACCTTTTTTGCCTCACAGTCTGAGAGTTTTTTGTTTCCCTCCTCTGGAGTGGTTTTTTGTTCTCCCTTGTTATCCTTTGTTCTCCTGTTCTCCTGCATTTCATTAAAATATTCACCTGCACCCTCACCCTACTGCCTCTGGCTCCTGCATTTGGGTCCTCCTTCTAGCCCAGTCCCTGACACTGGATGCATGATTAAAAGACACTCCACAATCCCGCTCAACACCTACCTGTATCGCTATTATTATTATTCATATTAATATTGTTATTAAGTGTATTATTATTACTACACATCCCTGCGTGGGCTTTGCATTGTGCTGTATGCTCCTTTGTCCAGTTATATCACCCTCTCTCTTTGTTCCTCTCTCTCTTTCTGCTCTGTACGAAAGGTTCCCCTGAGATTATTTCTGTTATCATTTGGCACTAGATAAATAAACTTGACTTGATGGAACTCTTTGCCATATACCCACAATGACAGACATGCTTACTCTCTCACTTAGTTGATAAGGAAATTGCAGTACAACATACAGTTTCATTAAACCTGGCTGACTGACACTTACACAGAGCCATTGGCTGCAACAGCTTCCACTGATGCTATTGTGCAGCTGTCCTCTCTGACTCTGCTGTCTCTGTGACAACACATTTACATTGTAGCCATGGACAACGCATCACCCTGTGCATGGCATTTAGTTACTTGCAAGTAAAAGAGATATCATCCATGCTTACATCAACAAGCTGAAGAATGAATTTCAGAAAATCCAGCAAAAAAAATGCAATAATAGCAACTCTAACACGTGCAGAGATAAAGTCACAGCACCATCCATAAAAGATGCTGACTGAAAGGAAAATCAATACGTAAAATACGTAAAAGTTAAGCGCAATTTCATATTTTATCTGTGGAAATTATGGGTGCCTTGTAGAGTTATACTGTGTTTCTCTAGTGTCCATAGGAAGCCATTGGGTGCATTGCATGAGGTGAATGATAAGCATGTCCCTTGGCCTGATGATATGATGTGCCCAGCCAGCCAGGTCATCAAAGTCACTCCTCATCCTATAGCAGCTCTGAGTTTGTATTATTGAGCTTGGACCCTCCAGCTGTTTGGAGTGCTATATTTCAAGTAATTGGGTTGTGGGATATGGGAGTGGAGCAATAGAGAGTGTTTGTATGAAAGCTTGTTTGTGTGTGTGTGTGTGTGTGTGTGCATACACCTGTCAGTGTGTATGAATCTTTGTGTGTGTATGTGTGCAAGAGATGTTTTGACTGACATGTCAAAGGTAATTGAGTTGTAGGTGAAAGAGAGCAAACTTGCCAGCTGTCAGTCTTATAAACTGAATCCATCAGAATCCAGCACTCCCTATAACATAAAGAGACAGGTGTGTGTGTGTGTTTGTATGTATGTGTGTGTGTGTGTGTATGCATGTGTATGCATTTTATCTAAAGAAAAAAGCTAAATCTTAAAGTCAATTTTTTCCAATATTCACACATGCTCATTGTTGACTCTAAATTATTTGAACCCTAGCAGTGTTACTGTTGTGTCACAGAATCCAGTTCAAGTCAAAATCACCGTAGAGGTGTTTGAGTATGCTGTAAGTCCAGTCTGAATCAATGTTCCAATACTGGCTCTTGTCAAAGAGCTGGCATAAAAAAGAATAGGTCTATATTATGCAAATGACACAGCTGTCACCATTTATTTAATAAAGGTGGAAGGAAGCTGCTTTGCTGTTTGTGAAACAATCGCCAAATGCACTCACAAGACTGTGTGGACACAAACAGTCCTCATATTCACCTTCCAAATCTCAGTGCAGTCAGTAATTAAATCAAAGTCAAATCAGTGAAAAATTAGCACTCATATCAAAGCTCCTTGTTCTGAAATCAGATGGATCTTTGAAAATGCAACAGCCCAGAAAGGTTTTCATCAGTGTCAGAACCACACAAACCTGACACCTGACTGGTAGATTATCAGCAGGCCAACCAAAGTATATTATTATCATCATCTTTCTGTTATGATAGCCATTTATTTCAACCATCTCCTCCAAACCTCATCACAAGAGCATCTCTGCATTATCCTAAAGGCTCAGTACTGCAGTGTCAGCATTTCTGACTCAGCCATAATTAATCCACATTAACCATATGCTTTCAAGTGTACACAAACTAAATTTTGGTTGCCTGCAAGTTTTATATAACTATTGATAACTGAATAAAACACCATACTCCATCTAGGGATTTGATACTGATTTAGGCCCCACAGAATCAAATCAACGAACCTCAAGGGGAGAGCTGAATGGTCAACAGCTGTGCTAGCCTAGTCTGTCTTCTCCAAGGTCAACCTGAGTGTGAGCAAGATGTTAACTACAGAAATTCCGATGGGCAATTTAAGAAAAAGGGAAAGCATCACTGCACAATATTGAATATTAAAAATTGTGTTTAGCAAATCTTTTCTCATATTTTCATGTCATGTGCTTATTTTCATCATTAATTTGTTGCTAGTCCTACTACATGCAGTCAGACCAATTCAGATACATTCTAATCTAACCACTGATTATTTGGTTGACCTCATCCTGAACAAGCAACTGTGGGAGCCTAGGTTGAGTCATTGCCCCAGCAGGTACTGAGATGAACGTTGTATGCAGGTTGCCATGTTTTCTGACTTTCTGTCCCCACTGTTCTTTCATCAAGGGACATTTCATTCAAGGACAGCTCACTCATCACCCTACCTGCCAGCAGTCAAGAGTGTTACATCTCTGTCACATGTATAATTTGACCCACTTTTGTAGGCTGTGAGATGTCAACTGTCACTCTGCCAAGACTAAAAAACAAGGGGGGGGGGGGGGGGGGGGGGTTGTCTGCTTTAAGATCATAGCAGAAAACCACTATAAGATATAGAATCATGCTTTGTATTAGGATGATAGAGATGAATGGATTATCTTTGAGATCACCTTCCCACAAACATAGTTTAATTGTCCTTCAGTAGGCCTAGGATTAAAATTCAACCAGAAAACATCATCATGGGTTCATGTCTGCTTTGTGTTATGCGTACTTACTTGTGCACTCTGTACACAACACTGGTCATTTTTCATGAAGCACGTCTAAACCGACCACTTTAATTTGGGGAGTTTTCTTGTAAACTTTTAAATTAACACTCACTATCTTCTTCTTTCTAAGAGCAACATCTGGTGGACAACACTGGACTGGCATGTGGCTCAAATTTAAACCAGCTCCATGTTGACCCCGTGTGCTGTATTGTGTATTTTATTTACATTATAAGTTTTAATGTGGGTACATTAGCAGTGGTTGGTGTTGGTCCCTCTCTTGCGGTGTTTTTAGTGGATGTGTGTAAAACCAAATTTTCCGCGGAACATTTTTTTTCGTGCTGAGTTCAACACGGAACTCATCAGAGCTACACCGGTGATGCTATCCAGTTGTTTCGCTAGCTTTGCCGGCTGCAGCTGTCAGTTACTCACCTTGCATTTTGCATTTTAAACTCTATTTGTAATCTAGTTAACTGGCACAGAGATTCATGACAGTGAGTGCGCTGTCCGCATCTTTGTATTTTGGAGGAGAAAAATCATGCATCTGAAGCGCTAAAAATGAGAGAAGGGTGAGTATGTGGCTTTTCTAGGAGGCTACTGCTAGCAGCATGCTAGCAGTAGCCATAGAGCAGCAAGTGTTCGCTTCACAGTTAGTATGCATTTTATTGAGCTAACTTGCTGCTAGCTAACGTCATCTGAAATAGGGCTTCTTTTGCCAAGTAATTTCACAATTGGTGTGTGATTTCTCAACTGTTTTGTCAGTCCATGAATAGATTTCTGACTGATTGGTGACATTAATGATACACGGTCGCTGACGTTAGCTCGCTAATGCTAGCTGTTAAGTCTCTCCTCCCCTTCGTCGTTAGATTCTCGGGCTGCACCCATCAACAGCTCTTTATTATGGGTGGGGTCAAGAGCATTTGTAGTTCTGGCATGTCTGTGTATTATTTTCATTCAAAGCATCGCCATCGTTAATGGAAGGTAATCCTTTCAGCGGTGCTCCGTGCTGGCGCTGGGAGTGTATTATAGCCACATCTGTCCACACCTCATATGCTGATGTAGTCAGATGGGGTTTACACAAACATCCTGGTCTTATCTGGCCTGACCTGATCCCGGTGGTCCCCCTGATGAGGTGCCGGTCCAGCAGGGAAAGGTAGAAAAGTACAGGGCAACCCCCCCCTCCACACACACACACACACACACACACACACACTGCAGTCAGCTCTGCTATTTGTTTTCTGCCTTGATGGGACAGATGGACAGACTAGATGGGGCTCCAACGATCGAGATTGTGCCAGTCACCTAATCGCACAATATTCTAAATTGTGGTAGAGGCCTGAACAATCAATCGAAATGTTTTATGAATTACAGTATGGCTAAGTGCAGTATCCAAATCGCTAATAAGGATTTTAATACCAATAATAATAAAATGCTACATTTAATAAACCTAAGTGCATCCTTTAAATAGATGAACCTTAATAATGAGTTGTCAGTCGCATAAAACTCCATGATTTCTCAATTAAGAACTTCTTCTTCCTCTGTTTTGTCCACTTACACATTTAATGATGGTTAGTGTTTTTGTATTAAGTAGTCAGATTATCAATACTCTAACTCATAATGAACAAGACATACATTACTATGTTACAATGCTGGATTGATTTATTTTCTTTTACTATCTTGTGTTTAATTTTTATATTTCTTTCTTTTATGGATTTACTGAAGCATCCCCCTTTCTCTCTCCCATACTCTGTCTTTGGTTCTTTCTGTGTTTGCAGAGTGTGAGTGGCGTGACTCAGCTTGTGTCTAGCCATGGAGAAACCGTGGAGGCTGTGGGGGGCAATAGAGCGTTGCACCCTGACTCTGGTGTCCTGGTCTTGGGGTGCCTGTAGAGTTTCCCTTTTGGCCCTCATTCTCACCTTCCACCTGTATGGAGGATTTTTTCTTCTCGCACTCATCCTCGTCTCTGTGGCAGGCATCCTCTACAAATTTCAGGATGTGCTGCTCTACTTCCCAGATCAGCCTTCTTCCTCTCGACTTTATGTGCCCATGCCTACAGGAATCCCCCATGAAAATGTGTACATCCGCACCAAAGATGGTGTGAAGCTCAACCTCATCCTGCTTCGATATACAGGTGGGGACACCCCCCCTGGTATCACCCCCGGCAATCAAAGCAGCCCCACTGCCTCTGCTCCACCCACTATCCTTTATTTCCATGGTAATGCTGGTAATATTGGCCACAGGGTGCCCAACGCCCTGCTAATGCTGGTAAATCTGAAAGCCAATGTAGTGCTGGTGGATTATCGTGGCTATGGGAAGAGTGAAGGTGAACCCAGTGAGGATGGGCTGTACCTGGATGCAGAAGCAACACTGGACTATGTCATGACCCGTCCTGATCTGGACAAGACAAAGATAGTACTCTTTGGCCGTTCACTGGGAGGCGCTGTAGCTGTTCGATTGGCTTCAGTCAACCCTCATCGCGTAGCAGCCATTATTGTTGAAAACACCTTCCTCAGCATCCCTCACATGGCAGCAACACTCTTCTCTTTTTTGCCCATGCGCTTGCTGCCCTTGTGGTGCTACAGGAATCAGTTCCTATCATACCGACAGGTGGCTCTGTGCCGCATGCCCTCACTATTTGTGTCTGGTCTGTCAGACCAGCTCATCCCACCAGTTATGATGAAACAACTGTATGAGCTTTCTCCTGCACGGACTAAACGCTTGGCTATCTTTCCAGAGGGAACACACAATGACACATGGCAGTGTCAGGGCTACTTTGCTGCTTTGGAGCAGTTCATGAAAGACCTGCTGAAGAGCCATGCCCATGAGGAGAGTGCTCAGGCCTCAGCTAGTGTCACCATTATCTGAAAAGATGACTGACTACCGGTTATGTTCAGGATCAAGTGAAGGCTGTCATGGATTTTGAGTGGAGGGACTTCATTCATTTTTGGGAAGAATGTAAATTTTCTAGGCTTTTTCTGGGTTTTTATTTTATTCTTTCTGTAAACATATTTGTCTACATGATTTGATTAAGGTTCAAAACAAACCCTTATGGGATCAGTTGTTTCAGCTATGAATGCATGTATTTATGGCCTTTAATAAGCCAGAGCATACATGCCCACACTACAAGACATGTCACAACCATGGAAGATTTAGCTTTAATGGGTCTGTTGAAATCAATTAAGATTAAACAGTTACACATCATAAAATGTATGTATAAGGGCCATGTTTCAGTTCAAATTGATTACTACAATTAAAGTGACACTTCTTTAATAGTCAAAAAAAGACAGTGATAGTATGTTGTACTATACTGATACATCCTTTTTGCACTTTTTTGTTCAGATTTAAGTGTTAACTTGGCAACATCTTATGAGCAATACCCCCCCCCCACCTTTTGGGTGAGGAACATTTAATATTGAGAACTTGCAGCTGCTTGGCATGTCATGGCATTGTAGTGGTTAATGTTTATATATTCCGTTGAAGAATTTGTCTGGCACAGTAGCATAAAAAAACTGAGTAACTGTCACAAAAAACGTTGATGGCGTGGACACAAGATAAGATGACTTATCTTGACTTATTTGACTTCTGGGTTTCCAAACAAGTTCAAGGAATCTTATTTCCTGCCTCTGTTTCAGCGCGATTGGGATAAGCTGCAGGATAATATCTGTGTTACTGTGTCCTATTAAAACACCAGAGGCACAGAGGAAAGCAATGAGTTGCTATTTAGCAACTTTTGCTCTTCTAGTTTGGAAAAGTGCATTATCTCTGCATGTAGTTTATTAAAGGATGGGTTCAGATTCAAGTTCAAGTCTATCTTTGTACAGCACTGTAAATACATGTCTTTATGAGCTTAAAGAATTGATGGTTGAAGTTTTTGACTGACCTTAACCCAGTTATTTTATGCACAAAACACAAATAATCCAAAGTTGAGCAGGCCCTAACTTGACTCTCCAACAGACAGAGGGAAACAAATTAATTGGGGATTTTCCAAGGTAAAATTTGAGCCCAAAATTCCATCAGGTTTCATTTTCCCCAGCATGAAAACAGTCTTATAAATTCCCAAAGGGGAGTTTTGTATTAAAAAAAAGAAACTTTCGTGTTTACCTCGTTCTTTATTTATCTAACTCGGACTGCTGGAGCCTCATATAAACTTCGGCTGAACTTCGTAACTAATTTCTACGTTGAAGGAGCACTGTGGATTTTGTCTCACATCTTTTATGTTCTAGTCTCACTCAGAACAAATTCTTAACAGCCAATACAGACAGGAAGAACTATCATGGTGATGAGTTGCTCTTTAATCATGCATACATATTGTCATTTAAAGTGTTGTATTAAGGTAGTCTTGAAAAAGTCTGAGCCTAACTGAAGAACTCAAAATAAAACATGAGCTTTTAAAATCAAATGTTGTAATTATTTGTTAGCTACTGTCATCTCACCCCATGCTCATGGGGCGAAATGGCTGACCTCACTTGGTGGGCTTTTGATAAGTTAATTAACCTTTCCTGCATGTCTTCCAGGGGGTGGAGCAGAGCTTGATGATTAAAACACTGTTTTCTGCTCTTGCTTTCCAAATGCAGCACGCTGCTCTGCAGTCGTAACAAAGCCATTTGAATACACTCACCAGATCTCTTTAGCCATATTTGATACTGTTTGTGAACAGTATGCAAAACAAAATTGAACTGCATCAAAAGGCCAAAATTTGTTTGTGTCTGTGTGACAACAGCTTGAGAAATGGTCAAAAGGCTACCAAGAATATAAAATATGGTCATAAATTAACAAGCGTGCTTTCTAAGAAATAATTTATATACTGTCTTTTCTTCCTTGTGTTTGACATTTTTCCACCAGTGGCACTGAACAGTTTCAGATATTTTTGTAATATATTAAATCCATGAGCTGGGTTTGATACATTCAGCTTCATTATTTTTATCCCATCATATGTTGGGAGAGCCTGCTGTGCACTCTGAATTTAACCATGTGAATATACCCATTTTTTTCACACCCTTTCCTCTGCACACTTCTCCTGTTAGTTTGCATTGTGCCATTTCTTCATTCAGGAAAAGATGTGGGAACTTTTCGTTTGTTTGTTTCATTGGTCTGGGAACTGGCCTAAAGCAAATTTAATAATTAATAGAATGAGTTTGTATCCTAGACAAGTGTATTATCCAACACCCTGTTGATAGAAAAAAAATTGACTCAAACTGAATGTCTTATTTTTTTTTATAAATAAAATTTGTAGGAACTGTTTGAATGCACTATAGGACATCTTGAATGCCTTCGAAAGACATAATTTGGAATTGACAAATTTTATTTGCAAACTAGCATGTAATTCCAAGAAGCTATAGGAACTTTCTGTGATGAACCGACACAGATGTGAATTGTGTACCTACCATAAATCCAGCAACTCCACACTGAAGAAATGTTGGTGGGATATGTGAACAGTTTAATATGTGAATGATTCATCTTTATCTTCAGTATGAAGCAGTCAGTTTGAGTGATTTTCCATTTTAGAGTTGTGTTTCTTTTCTATTTCAGAAACAATGTTGACAACTTCTTTTGTAAACACACATTTTCACTTTCTATTTTCTGTACTGTAACATGCAATAAATTGATGCATTTAAGTTGCTTGTCTTCTATGATTTTATTATTTCTTCAGCGGAATTCCAGTGAAATTAATAAATATGTGTCCACAAGTTCACTTTTTATAATCTGAGAACTGAAGTTTGATTGTTTTTCTGTTATGTTGCCATTCACAGAAGTAAATTTTGCACTTCCTTTTTTCAGAGCTTTAACTTCTCTGGCTGCCATAAACAAACAAAATTCCTTGTTTTCCTTTTGAGTCTGAAAGCACTCCTCTTCTTTCCCTACTAGGCAGCCTGTCTTTCAGTGCCCACTCTTTGACAGTCGCAGGCCTCATTCGAATGAGGAGTAGCCACCATGACATTTTGAAGGAACAAGATGAAGCGAAATGTAAGAAAAACTTGTCATGACTGCTGGTCAGGCAGGAAGTTGAGTGCGGTTAGTTGAGAGGAACAACAGAGGGGAAGCTGTTTTTCTTTTTTTTTACTGTATTTTTTCTGCGTAGTCCCTCTGACGAAAGTAAAGCCGGCCGCACGAGGATAAAAGTGAGAGTTAGGAGAGTCAGTGGAGTCTACAGAGGAGGATCTAGGCAAAACTTCATGACAGAAGCACATTTCCACCATTCCAAGGTTAAGTCTTTTAAAAGAGAGGCTTCGTAGTTCAGGCGTGAGACAAGTCATGCTGCCGGCGTGAGCTCTGGGGAGATTGGGTCCTGCGATGGCACCTTTGGCAGGTGTGAAGCCTGAGACTGGACATCGTGCAGGTGAAAGGAGGCTGTCCTGGCCGGTTTTCCTGCTGATACTAGCTGCTGTCACCTGCTCCTCTCTTTCAGCTTACTCTTTGTACCAACTCGTGGCTCTCCGAGCTGAGGTTGAGGGACTCAAATTAGAGGTCTGTCGCAGGAGAGAGGAGGGACAAGAGGCCAAGCATGGAGGCCAGGTGAAAGCCAACTATCCTCAGGTACATAACAAAAATCTCGCCTTCATGAGGGTGAGAAAATATGCCTGACATCACCTTTATCCTGCTTTTAGTGTGTTTTTAAGGCCTGTATTGTGTTTTAACAGACTGAAAATGTCAGTAGCAGGCAAAGCAGCCAAGAGCCTCTCACCCAAGCTGACTCTCAACATGTTCTCCCGGTGGTAAGAACAAGGAGACAGGCAGTTGGAACGGAGATATCAGGTAACACACTCACACTCACACTCGAGATGAACAGTTTACTGCCAGACAGATGCAATTCTTAGTAGCAAAAGTAGTTATACATATATGGGGATTATTTGCAAAAAGACAATATGTGACCAATTCCATTTCTCATGTTTAAGATGGTGGCCAAGGTCATTATCATGTCAAGTCAAATTTATTTATAAAGCTCAAAATTACAAATGTCTTCAGATAGCTTGACATTGTGTACACACTTCTACCTTTTTTGAAAAGAAACTGTTATGTTCCCCAAAAACAGCTCGGGGCCCTGTCAAGCAGACTAACCGCCGAGGGTGATGAATGACTCATCACCTTTAGCAATATCCATTTTTATCGTATGAAATATGATGTCCTTGTGGACGTTTCTCACCCTCTACTTACTGGGGTTTCCAGGACACCAGTGTTTATACTACTGCTCTGTGCTCTCAGTGGACTCTCACCCTGAAGGAGAATTGGAAAGCACAGAAGGAAAAAGAGAGACAACCATGAAGAAGCTGCATTTAAACTGCGAGGAAACAGATTACAAGTTTTAACATTTCTAATTTTTTTTTCATTTTGTCTCAGTTTCTCACCCTTGCCTGCAGCTGTTGGCAGACAAGAAGAGACAAACCTTCAGCAAAGGTACAGTATGACAGGTTTTATTGGAAACGTAGTATTTTAGTATTTATTCTCATTTCATTATTTGATTTTGGTTGTTTGGACTTTACAAGTTAACACTGAAAATGGTATAAACCTAAATGAATCAACCCCGAGCAACAGCTAACTTACAAACAGGTGGACTGATGGGATGGATATTTAGCTTTAGATACTTGGACTTGTTGTCTAATATATTCTTATTTGTTTTGATCAGAATTGGACTCGACTCTCCACACAGGTATCCCCTGGCAGGTTGGACTTAGGAGGGGTTCTGCCCTGGAGCCAAGGGGAGACCGCATATTAGTGAGAGAGGAAGGCTTCTTCTTCGTCTACAGTCAGGTTGGTCTGTTTGACGTCATTTCATAGATTTACCACAGGGAGGTGCTGCTGCTCTGCCTGTCAATCACCAGATTTTACATGGGGGGGGGGGGTGTGGTACATCTCTCCACATTATGTATAGAAAGGGTGTGCTCAATCTAAGCATGCAGTTGGTTAACAGACCTTGAAGAAACAATGCAAATGATGCATGGTTAATAAATGACATTGGAAATGCTATGCCACCCGCCTGACTGACTGGATGTTGGAACAGAGTATCCTACATCCTGCATTTAACCTACTATTTCTGACTCACACAGGTCTTCTACATGGACAGCACCTTTGCTATGGGGCACGTGGTGGTCCGATGGAAGAGTAATGTGGTGGGAAATGATGATCCCCATGCAATCTTGTTCCGCTGCATCCAGAGCATGAACCCTGCCTCCCCTTTCAACACCTGCTACACAGGAGGTGAGCCTACGATCACCCAGCAGCTGTTAGGGAAGCTCAAACAGTGCATTTTCCTCTTCAGTCAAGCTCAAGCATTTTTGTGGGCCTATAAAATGGCTACAATGCGTGACAGTTGATTGGTGTATCTGATAAATGTCTGTGGCAGTTTAATGTGGCACAGACATCACAAACATGGTAAATTTCTATCCCTCAGGTATTGTGAAGTTGGAGGCCGGAGACCACTTGGAGCTTCTGATCCCCCGTCCCACAGCCAACGTGTCCCTGGACGGAGATGTCACCTTTCTGGGTGCTCTCAAACTAGCTTAATGCAGTCACCTTGCTTTGGACCTGAGGGATGCTGTTGTCATGGGAAACACGTGTGAGGCAATGAAGCATAATTCTGCTGACCTTGCCTGACCTTGGGTGTTTGGGAGAAGAATGCACAAGAATACTGAAGGAAGGAAGCAGCCATTTTTGTTCTGGCTGAGAGACTCCTTACGAGTGAGCAGACAGGGATTGATTGCATAGTCTTAGATGTACATTATAGCTCTATTGTGTTAAATTCTACCACATACAAAATCTAAAAAAAAATTGCCAAGATCACATACTTTATCTTCAAATATTGACAGACACATGGCATGGTCTGACTTACTGGAGATGTGTTACTTGTGTGAAATCTTTCTTATACTCTTACATACTCATACGTACATCATTAACCTTTCCAACTGAGGCAGCATCATTATCGTTCCACTGAGATCATTTTTCTCGTCTTGCTTCATTTATTTGGTGTTTGCTTTATATATTTTTTACAAGGGCCTAGTTGTCATCTATTTGATATAAGTTAGCCTGTATATGTCTAAATGATCTGAAACTTCAGATACAGTTCTTGCTCAGGGGAGTGGAGACGGGGGTTGCGGTACCAATATTGGCCACTAGAAGGAAAACAACATCCTCCAGGCAGCAGCGACACAAATCAAATCAAATCAAACCATGGCTGAGCAGAAACAGTAAAACAAAGAGCAGACTTTTAGCTTGAGGCCAAACTTAAGACAACTGCTCGATGATTTGTAGTGCCTGAGAACACTGGAGGGAACTTCTAAATCTTCGGTTCTTCAAATCTACCTAATATCTGTTGTGCATTATACAGTCGATTGGGGAATGAATCATTGTAATCTTATGCTGATCATAAAATTACATTGTGATGGTTACACTTGATGTCAACATGATGTCCAAGGCTCAAATATCAGCGTATTTATATAATTATGCTTAGCAAATTATTGAATTGAAGCAAATTCTGATTAAAAATTGGATTATAAAGTAATTTTGTTTTGTCTTTGATAATAGTGAAACAGAATCTATATGGTTATTACACAAGTTAGCATCCGTTATTAGGCTACACCATGTATTGATCCTGGAAAATTATGAATATTATGATAATAATCTCAACCACATCGCCCATAATCAAAACATATGTTTTGACTGAAACAACGAGCTGCTTTCTGGATATCAGGGAATGAAACACCAAGTGCCACTTTTCTTGGGTTTGATTGTGAGAAAGGCAGATTCTTGCTATTGTGTGAGAGACAATGAATTAGTACAATGCAAAATTTTAGATGCATTTTACTGAAGGTTTAAAAGAAAAAAAAAATAATTATCCATATCAGTCACCAGATGCTGCCTGATGGTTTTGGGCAAAATGCCCCTGGGAAATCAACGCCCTCCTCCCCATTTCTGTTGATATCTAAAATGAATAAAAGACACTAATACCCTGATCTCTGAAAAATAAAATACATAAAATTAGTTAATTCTCCTGAAATTGAAACTCCTAGTCTTACTATGTCTTACATAACAATAATCAAGAACAAACCATAATTCCCAATAGACCTCTTTAAAATGTAAAAGTGGCGATATAATTTAAAATTATTTTTTTTTTAACTTAACAAAGACCTATTTTTTCCTGATACTTTAACTTATTCATTTTAAAGAAATATAAAATGTTGTTGCTTTGGTGCTCTGTACTACCTGCCACACTTCGTCCTGTCTGTTTCTCCTTCTCTCTCACACACACACACAGATCTTGTGTCTGCTGGGGCAAAGAGTTAGACAAAGCCCAGTGGGTGGTCACTTCTTCACTAGGCATTTTGCCCTCAGAGTCATGGCTCCATTTGACAAGTAGAGCAACCAGAAGAGGGGGAGGGAGAAAGAAAGTCTGAAATAGAAGTCCTGAAAAAAAAAATTCTAATGGTTTTAATGGGTAGCAGTAGCCATTAATGGAAGAGCAGGCGGAAGAGAGGAGAAAGACTATGAGGCTAAAACACATATGGAGAGTAGGCCAGAACCGGGGTATGACTGCCAGAGAAGTCAGAGAGATTCTTTGATAATCTGGTAAACAGACCAGGCGGCTGTACAAATACAAATCAAGCAAAAGAAGAAAAAGGAGGAGGAGGAGGAGTGTATAAGGGAAGAGGGTGAGTAGAGCACAGACCTCTCCTATAAATGTGTCAAGCAATGACCCCCCCCCTTCCTGAGAAATGTCTTTGAGTGGTGCCATAGTGACCGCTGGTGTGTTGGCGGAAGCTGATGTCATTGTGGGCTAGTCGCTCAAAAGAGAAACCAGCATCTGACTGGAGAATCAGGAAATGAGACCTGCTGTGTACACATGCTGGCATGCTGTGTATCGTTCACACACTCACACATAGCTACTACACAAAGACATTTTATCATTTGAAAAGTTGAGTAGTATCCCACACTTTCGTCCAACGTCCAATCTTGACACCCCTCACTGCAATGGAATTATTGTTCATAATTCCAGTCGTCTAGCCACTACAGTTTGGCCCTTTTCAAAGCCCCTCACATCCTGACATCTGCTCATTTTAACTGCTTCCATCACATCAACATTTACTTGCTGTCTAATACTTCCCACCCACTGAGAAGTTTCCCTTGCAACAAGATAATCAATTTGATTCTTTTCACCTGTCAGTGGCCATAATGTTGTAACTGATCAGTGTATACTTTATTCATTTGTCTTCTACAGCTTATCTGTTTCCAGGTCGTGGGCGGTTCTGGAGCCAATCCCAGCTCACTCTGGGTGAGGGCGGGGTACACCCTCGACAGGTCGCCAGTCCATCACAGGGCCAACAGACAGAGACAGAAAGAGACCAACAACCACTCACACTCAGACCTATGAGGAATTTAGAGTCACCATTAACCTAAACATGATGTCTTTGGACGGTGGGAGGAAACTGGAGTACCCAGAGGAAACCCACGCAGGCACAGGGAGAACATGCAAACTCTGCACAGAAAGGACCCAGGCCCGGGAACCAAACCCCGAACCTTCTTGTTGTGGGGCAACAGTACTAACCACTGTGCCGCCGTGCTCCTGTGTATACTTTAGTCAAATCATATTTACTATAATCACCCCACTTCCTATATAAGTTTTCCTCTGACTCCAAGTTCTCCTGTTTGGGAAACATTCTCCTAAACTCCATCTGCCTTTGTCTCTTATTTTTAAGGTGCATCACTTGTCCCCCTCTGTCCTTTCATCCCCTCCATTCTTTTCCTGCAGGTCTGACTGATGGCAGGAGGTAAAGGTGAACTTTGAATCTTGATTAAAAAAAACCAACAGGCTCTGTTTCTGCTGCAAACCACCACAAACATACTCCTACACGTACCACTGCCTTTGCAGACAGGCATTTATTACCACATACACAAGACACAGACATGCACCTTTATGTATACTAAACACTAACAAAATGTACGGCACCCACATGGTCTTCCTGTGCTGCGGTATACTACACAGTTGCTCTATATACTTCTCTAGTATTTAGGGATTACTTTGATCTGCTGCAGTCAGCCCAAAGTAATCAGGATGATCCAGAGCCTGGAAGCTGAACTGGCAGCAGTGCTACATGGATTTTTCATTTAAGTGAGGATTTAGTTTATCAACAAACTGGATTGTAGCATCCATTACTCTAAATTCTAAAAGACTATGTTCTCTGCTTGCTGTGCTGTAGATTTTTAATCTAATTGTTCCTGATCTGAAAAACATGACTGATGCAGCAAAACTAGAGGTTTGTGGTTGTTGTTTCTGTTTTTTTTTTTTTAAATCTGTTTTATATTTTGGCAGGTTTAGATTTCCCTCGCCTGTCTATGTTGGATCTGATGGAATGTAAGATGATCTATAATTCATATAGTCCTTCCTCTGCCTGGAATCAAACCACGTTGATGTGCCAGGCATGCAATCTGCATGTGTAAGAAAAGTAAGAGCAGATTTAAAAGTTGAATCTGATGAATCTTGCTTTTTTCTCAAGGACATCAGTCTTTTACAGAAGAGCGCAAAAACATCAAATGGATCTGAGGAGAAAAAGATTTCGCTTTGCCACGACTCTGCAGCCCCCCCCTCCCCAGATATCCACTCTCCTCTCAGCTTAATGGCTCTTTTTGGCATGCATCATTCACAGCAGCAGCAGCAACATTTGTCTAGGTTTGTTTTTGTGTCCTGTTAAAGCATATTCTGAGTTTTTTATTTGTACATTATGTATATTTCAAATGGTTATTGATCTGCAGCAAGGAATACTGTCTACTCCCACACTAGCAGCTATGTGAGGTAAAATCAGGACAAGTTTATAGTGACAATTTGAACAAGATATATCTACAAAGCAAAAATGAAAACATATTAACCATTTTAGTTTAGCACGTTGTTGTCCTAACATTTCTGATGAGCACTACCCAAAAAGTACAGCTGTGATACATGCATCTATTATCTATTCAGCTTATCTGTCAGGGCGGCTAAGGGGGGCTGGAGCTGACAATTGGCAAAGGGGTGGGGAGCACCAGGTCAGTCTTTTACAGGGCCAACATATGGAGACAAGCACACACACAGACTCATGCCAATGTGCAATTTTGAGTCACCAATTAACCAAAAGTGGCATGTCTTTGGACTGTGGAAGGAAGCTGGCAGAAGCCTACACAGGAGCAAATCCATGGTATTTAATCCAGCAGCTTTGTCAACTGGAAACCACCAATGACAAAATGATGTGCCAATGCATCATTTAAACATACAGACATTTCACTGTACGAGCTAGTGATGTATGTGGATGAGAATTCTAGGGAATACCTAAAATCTATCACTTTCATCTTCTGGGAACCAAGAATCTCTGTGCAATCCAATCCAAATGTTCAATTCATAATGTCCAAACATGTTGCCCTCTTGGTGGCACTGAAGGAAAGGCCAAAGGGTAGAAGATATTGACTATGATATATGTGACCATAATATCACACATCTCCCTCTGTCTGCCAGTATCTCTCCCTCTCTCTCTCTCTCTCTGTTTACACACCAGCTAGCCTTTGTCAAGAGTTAAAGAGCACCAGAAAAGGAGGATAAACAGTCATGGAGGGTGGGGTAGGGGAGGTAAAAGGGATAAGACAAAAGGAGAGAGAAAGCATGTTGCTGGTAGGAGCTGTTCGGCACATCTGCTGGGTATTGCTTTTTTTGTCCTCTGCTTTCACTCCAATTTTGCTTTTAGTCCATTGTTTGAGTGTTTGGTTCTCCTCCCCCTAACTCTAATGTACCGCTTACACAGACATACACACATACAAGCACAACGGAGTGTGTGTAGAGTCCTCTGTCAATCATTCCCACCAGCTGCTTATGGGCTTGTGATAAGCAGTTGTAATTAGAGATTTGAACTAGCGTCTCACTTTTCTTCTACAAACATGCACCCTTACTCACTGACAAACTCCTAATTCTCTCTCTCTCCTTTCTCCCTCACTGACTCATGCTCACACTCCCTTTCAACTACTCCCCCTTTCATTCGGCCAAATTGGCACACTCCCCTCTCTCTCTCTTTCTCCCCCACTGTCTGATGGGATGTCAGTGGTGGATTTTAGCCCTTGGGTGTAGATGTAGTGGAAGTAGATTCCTCTATTGCATTCTCTGTAAGTATTTTAGACCTTTGCAGCTGAAGCTGAGATTGTCCCTGGATTGTATTTCTTAGCTGAGAAGAGCAACACACATGACGGGGGAAATGTTACAGTGAGTTCTGGTGCCATTTGTCTCCCATTTGTCCATGTGTTTTCTCTGTTACTCCCTGTAGCTGTGTGTGAGTTAATGTAATCTGTCAGCTCTGGTCTCAGAAGGCCTGATGACACACTGAGCCACCTTTAGTTTGTTCTCACTGTGATTTTTTTAATGCTTTATCCTTTGGCAGAAATTATCTCTGTCTGATCTGTCTCAAAAATTCACAAGTCTCTATCTGCTGCATTCACTCAGGTTTATATATTTTCCAAGCACTCTATTTATTTGTAAATGGAAGGATCTTTTGTTCACTGTCTGTAGACTACCCTTTGTTTCTTCCCCTTTTTTTCCTTCTTGCATGCTGTTGTTTGCCCTGAGATGTTGCATGTGTGCCGGCTGGCAGCGCAAAAAAAGGGGGAACAGGTTTGTTGGCTTGTTCACTGCACACACAAACATGCACCCATTCAAAAAGCCCTCGGGCTACTGGATGTCAGCTGGGAATCATCCCATTTTAAGACTACTTTGGGCAACTTTCACCCAAACACTGTGAGACTTTGTGATGTGTACATGGACTATCTGAATTTCATTGTTTAAAAAAAGTGAGGCAGAAGAAGAGTCAAAAATCAAGAGGTAGACACAAAAGAAGTATGGCAGTGAATTAAAAACATTAAACAGAGCGTAATGGTGGGCAGAGAGAAAAGAGCAGAGACGAGTCAGAGTTTTACAGACTGATGTGACAGAATGTAGAACATAGCTCTGGATGTGTCACCCCACAGGGCTCTGCTTTTGTTTCACGGGGGCTCACAGATGGGGTCTTTCTCTTTCAGACAGCATAGAGTCTACACACTTCACTGTGGGGGGGGGGGGGGGGGGGGGGGGGGGGTGTATGAGTGAGTTCATGAGGGTTGAAGTTGTTGGTGCTAAACCCTTCAGGTGATATAATTCAAAGCTGTTAATACTAGTGTGTAAAAAATCCCTCATGATAAACAGATGTAAAAAGAGGACCCACCAATTCAGCTACCCCTCCTCTTGTATGCATGTCTCTGTGTGTGTGCGAGCAACACCCATCTGTCCTCTTGCTCATCCAGATTGTGGACCTCTGTCTGGCAGCATGGAGATATCACTTTATCTCCATGTTACCACATTTCTCCAGCAGTTGCATTGCGGTCTCTTTTCTTTCTAGTTTCTTTATGCTTTATACTTGACTCTGGCCTTTGAGTGGAGCTGAAATCTGTGGTCTGTTGGTCTGTGTGTCTGTGGACACAGCCTAGTCCCCTGTGCTGTGGTCAGCTGTTGAGCCACATGGTCTCAAGACTTAGTCACCGCTCTCCCTTAAAATTATGGGTTGATTTATGAGGAGGAGAGGATGATGACGAAGAGCAGGATGAGGTGGAGGGGGTTGGGGGGACGTCCCCTCTAAGAATGTTCTTTGATGGATCTCTCGCATTCAGAACTCCAGAGGTGTCCAAAGAATATACGCCACCCCACCCCAACTGTTTGACTCATGTAAAGTAGCCCACCAACTGGGCTGTGATCTTGATGTCCTGTGGCTTTAGCAAGATATAAATGACACCATTTCTGCATTATTAAAGAGGGGACTACGTCTTTGCAGAGGTCTGTAAGGACATGCTTTGTGGTCTTGAAAGTCATGGCTGCATAAAAATGAAAGGTAAAACTATAAAACACTGTCACCATCTGTTTCCTTTAAAATTTCTATCTGCTTTCTGCTCAGTCAAGCAAAGCTGGAGTTACATTCTCACTTGTTAATGTCTCTAACTGTGGGCCTACTATTGCTCACAAGCTTTTGTCAGATTTCTTTTTTCTCCAACCCTCTCGCTCTTGACCTGTCGATGTATTCTTAGACAGGACTAGCTGGTTACCACTCTTAGTGGATTTTTAGAGCCTCAGACAAACTACCCCCACCCACCTGTATAATGGCCATATAAACACAGACACAGAGTATATAGATGCATTTCTTGACATCAGAAGGCAGACAGCTGATAAGGGAGAGAGAAGTGGGGGTGGGATGTTCATCCGAGGAAGGTATAGGTTCATTAAATCTGATCAGTTCAAACTCTTGTCCACTATATTTTGGGCTAATTATAATCTGTAAAATATATGCAAGACTTGTGCAGAAGTGTGCATTCGTGTAATGTACATAAAAAAAATATATACAGTAAATTCTATAGATTCTGCTTCTTTGACAAAACCTGGCACATACATGACCCAAAATGCAACCCAGTTGCTGACAGTTTAGTTGGCACTTGTGTCTTTTGCTGCTGGCAGCTAATGTAGCTACCAGCCTCATGCAGAGATGTGGACATCATTAAAAAGAACTGGTAGCTTAGTTCTTTCTAATTCCCCACCCCAAAGCTTTTCATTTCCGTACTTGTAGTCTTCAGCCTCAACTACTATAGTCTGCGTGTCAAGATGACATCACTTGTGCCAACCTATGAATTTTCACACAGCTACATCCAAAACAACAAAAAGCTTCATATATCTTTTTCAAATTGTCACAGTGAACTTGATGAGTTGATTTTAACTGTTGAAATGATTAAATAAGTAACTAAGACAAAATAGTCTACAGTTTATTTGTCTACGGGAGTTTTTAAATGTTACATTGAACTGATTATGCACATTGCTGGAAGTACAGGCTTCTTAGGATGATTAAGATCCTGAAAATAAAAAAAAGAAAGAAAATAAGCAGAAAGAGAAATCCACGCACACTGTATCATTACATTTATTTTTTATACACATCTCAGCTGTCAGCATGAGTAAAATAGTGATTTTGAGATGAGAATGAAATCCCAGACTATTCTTATAAGGGAGACCCATGGGAGTGGACAGTTGGTCTACTCAAACAGCAGCTAAAGCTAATGACAGGTGGTGGGAAGCACTGCTGGCACCAGCAGCAACAACATGTTATTTTGGAGTGGAACACTTCCAGCAGGGTAAGATTAAATTCAAAACCTTTGGTTTGAGATTTCCCTCATCTGATGAAACAATATCATCAAAGCAGAGCCGTCCGCATGGGTTCGCCACTAAACAGGTGCATACAAAGGTTAACCAAGCCTGTCTTATAGTCTTTGGGAGAGGCAGGGGAATGCTGTTTCCCATTTGACCCCGTCTTTCTATAGAAGACTTCCTCATACTAATGCAGGCTCGCTGCCACTGGCATGTGACTGAGGGTCTTGCAGACTTTGTTTCCCTTCCAGGGCTATCATTGGAAACCATGTCAGGAAGGGACATCGGGGTCAGGGTCAGTGTCTGGGCTTGCCAGGACTTGATTCTGCTACATTTGTGTCTGTGAACATGTATTGCCTCTCAGCTTTTTGTAATCCTGAACTAAAATGGTAAAGCAGTATTTGAGTAATGAAAAAAATCCTATTATTTATAAAATCCTGGTATTTACACTGAGGAGAGAAAAAATCTCTCCATATTAATGGCTCTTGATTGTTATGAAGGTAATTTGGTTTGTCAGAGTCAATGCTGAAATGATCAGATTGTGTGACATGGCATGGTAGTGACAGGGAAAGATTGTAGAGGCTGTCTTCATCAAGAAAAAAAGGGGTGACAGAGCACAGAAGATAGAAAAGAGGGGCAGAGAGGGAAGCTCAGGAAGCAGCTGGCTCTTTCCTCTTGCTGGAATGTATATGAGGGCAGGTGGATGAAATGTAACCGCTTCACTGCTCCCACCTCTATCAAATATCGTGCACAGAGATACACACACACATGGACGCACAGATCTTCCTACCTCCCACTTGCGCACAAGCACTTGTCCACCTAACAGGTTGTCTTGCTTGGAGCTAGACAATGTAACATATATTAGAGTACTGAGTAGGAGTATAGCTGCAGAGCTGTGTTAATGATTTCAACCGGATTGGTTAAGTATTCCCTTTAAAAGCGCTGCTTTGATCTAACCAAGATGCCGTGGGGGCAAATTACACTGAGATGAAAGATAGTGTCTGGCTGTGATGTTTGTGCACTTGATTTCAAACATGTCATCCCTCACATTAAACTTATAATCAAATTAGGTCAATACTTAATGGGGCATGATGCCTCCCTCTGAAAATGCTATGATACTGTCCTGCTTACAGCCATGCTTATATTCTGCAAATCCCTGTCAAACTGTTATTTACATCAGTGGGCATTGGAGAGAGTTACAGGCTATATTGATGGTGGTACACGGGAAAGAGAGAGGATTTAAGGTGAAGGATAATGCAAATAGTGAAGACAAAGAGAGCAAGTGTAGGAGGCGGCAATAAATGACTGTTGTATTCACTTTTCTCTTCTTTAAGAACGGATATGAGGAGAAGGATAAAGCTGCATGTCTGACCCTACTGTGAATGGAATTGCTTTAGTTTTGGATTAAAGGTTCCTCACTTGGGAGAGTGTGTGTGTGTGTGTGTGTGTGTGCATTTTATATAAGTGCGAATATGTCATTCCCTCAATGGACCTCAGTTCCAAGGTTTAATGCGCTCTCACCCCTGTCCCTTGTCCTTCTATTAACCTCTTTACTTCGTTCCACATTCATTCATCCTTCTTAAATTTGCCAGTTGACCTTATACCAGAGTACAGGGTGTTATCTTTAACTGGGACCGTGACCACAGGTTTACCTTTGTGACCAGGAGATGAGAAAAAGATGAGTTGTTGTAATAAAGTAGCCGTGTTGTACCAGTGCAGTGCTAATTAAAGAGCACCATGATGCTGTATGAATGAGTATTAGCAATCCCACATAGTGATAAGGGTCACATTTTGCTGCCAAATGTGTTGATGACTAATCCATTATCAAACTTATTAGGAGTAATTATTACATAAATAAGTTAAATAAGTACAGTCTGCTTCAACATTTTTTTCATTTACCTCAAAAATGTACAAAGTGGATTACAACTCCCTGAAGACAGTATCATGGGTGTGTAACAACCTTAACTGTGCCTTAAACTGTGAAACTGTCAGAAACATGTTCATATGTTTGGTCAAAGCACAGTGTGGGTAGAAGGAAAGAGTGCTATGTGGATGTGGCTTACATTGTAAAGCACTTTATAAATGCAGTGTGTTTCAGTAGCAGTACATTGCCAAAGAAGTCTTGTCTCAGACGGTCACCCAGCTGCCCTGACTAGATCCCGGCTGCTCGGGAGCTGCTGTAGGTCGGCCCACACCGGCTACAGGGGGGCGGCTAGCTACACTGGCATAAGATGGGCTAGCTAAAGTGCGGAGCTGCGACTCTAACTCACTAATTCTCACCTCCATTTCTGCCATCATTCTGCATCTATGACAAGAAGTACTATTATAAAAGGAGGCAGAGGAGGAACTAGACATGTAGCACACAGGACAGGACAGGAGAGGAGAGGAGAAGGAGGAAGACAGAGAGCTAGAGGACATTGCTAATCGTTTAGTTAGATTAGCGGAGCAACAGAATCATATGAACAGTTTAGGGAAAGAGGAAAGAGGTTAAATTCTTAGCTTAGTATAAGTTTGATAACAGTTTACTGTCTAATAATCAAAGTGAATAGCAGAGACAGCAACACGAGGTAACACACAGCACAACCACCAGAGACCGGACCCCCCCCCCACAGACACATTGTGTCCATATAATGTATGTTTTGTGACTGATTCCTGCTGGATAGGAAGCAAAAAAGCAGAAATTCAAACTCCAGTTTTCTGCCTCTTTCCTGATCCCCTAAAGTGGAGCTGTGTGGATATTTAACCAGGTGTTTTAGCACAATATCTCATGTGCCACAAGCAGGGCTTAATTTGTGCCGGATCCTGCCGGAACAAGATCCGGTACCTATTTGATTGGATCTGGCCCCCCCTCTGTCAATCAACATATGAAAATAGCCTGTGTGTAATATATAATTTTATCCATATTCTCTCTGTGTTTTATTTCTTATTGAAATTACTCATAGATCACCTGTTTGTCTATTTCGGATGTATTTTAATCAGAAAAAAGAGAAGAGGGGAAAAAGCGAGTGACAAAAGTAAATAATCAGATGAAGTAATGACAATTTGTTTGGGCGACCCCCTGCACTAGGATACAGGACCTTTTCTCTCCTTCTGACCCTCCCGGAACGGTATTTTTCGATGTTCCGGGACCTCTTCATGGCCACAAGTATCAACATACATTTCAATATAATTCCCCGTTTCTGAGCCTATTTTGTGTTTGTAAACCTACAAAAACGAGCTGTTCGTCTGTCATGTTGGGAAGTAAAGCACATTGCAATGTAAAGGTGAGGCAGCATGTCTCTGTATGTCGTATTGTTGTGTGAATGATGCATGTAAGTGAATTTCCCTCAGGATAAATAAAGTATATATATATCATATTTATAATATTGAAATAATATAATATTGCACCTGTATATGAACTGGGATATAAATGAAAAAATACAGATGGAGGTCGCTGATCTACCAGTTTTGTTCTGTGTGCCTTGAGCAGCACAATGGCGTAGTGGTTAATGTTGTCACCCCACAATAAGAAGGTAGCGGGGTTGATTCCCAGTCTGGGCTGGGGAGATGTTAATTGGTGACTTGATGTAAATATATGTGGTGACTGTGGTGGCCGAGTGATTAGCACGCCACCCACAATAAGAGACAGTCCCCTAGAGACTAGATACTAGACCGGACTCCCCCTCCACAGAGACCGGACCGGACCCCCCCGACCCCCTCAGAGACTAGAGACTAGACCAGACCGCTCCACAGAGACCGGACCCCACCCACCCCCAGAGAATGGACCCCTCCACAGAGACCGGACCGGACCCCCCCTCCCCCGCCCCAGAGACTGGATCCCTCCACAGACCAGACCCCGCCCCCTCCCCCGCCCCAGAGACTGGATTCCTCCACAGACCAGACCCTCCGAACCACCCACTGAGATAACTTGTTACTCCCGAGTCATACAAAAGATTAGTTCAAAATGAACGAATCGTTCACGAACGATACATCACTATACAGGTGTCTGTTACAGCAGCATGCTAACAGCAGGTACCGGTAGGAAGGAAAATTAGGAAAAAAACTTTTTAATATTCACGTGTATGAATGTAAGTTATACCTACACCGCAACTTTTAGATAACTATAAAGCGAAGTAGGAAGGTTTAACCGTGGCTGAGGTAAAGTAAACTTTTATTCAAACACCGACTGCGCCACCAAGAAGCTAGCTAGGTGCCGGTTGGTGCTAGTTAGCCAAACTATCGGTCCATAACGAGAAGGACAGAAGACATTGAACAATAATAAGGTCGGACTAATGATAAAGTTCAAAATGATTGCATTGGCTTGTCTTTTAACTTTAATCGAGAGAAAGTGTAAGATTTTTAAGATGGAACATGGTATGAATTTTATTGTATGAATACATTAATAATCGGGAATAAAACCGGCTCTCCTGCCAACAGACAGACACCATGAGGTAGTACTCCTAAATGCCCTTCACATGTGGATTAATTGCCTAGCTTTCCAAAATGTTTTTTGTTTTAAATAACTTTCTAAAGCTTCAATAATGCCGTTTTTCGACAGATAAAGAACAAATGCCAAATTTTGCCCATTTCCTTGGTTCCCTTTGGCGGCAGAGGAAGACTAGTTGGCAGACCTGTCTCAGGGTAAAACATTAATTATGTGAGAAGCAACTGAGAGCTTAAGCGAAGTCTAGCAGGGATTGATGCCGACAGATGGGGAGATTTTCCAGGAGAAAACCATGGGAAGCTAATTAAAAACCAGATGATGCAGGAAGAGATAGGACAGAAAGGGGATCCCTCTGTCTTCAGAGATACCCTCCTCTCTTTATTTACTCGGTCACTGCTTAATTACTTTTTGTACTTCTGCTTCTGTGTCTTTTGTTTCCCTGCTAACCACAGCCTCTTTAGAGACTGTCCAACTAGAATATATATATTTATTTTTTTACATGCTGTGTATCTTTCTTTTTTACATCCAGGATTCATTCCTCTTTGTGTGTAGTTGATGTAAATAATGAAGAATTAAATATATGAAAAAAAACAAACAAACCCAGCAACATCTTAACTCTGTAGAGCTTTTGAGTGCTGGATCAGAGCAATTTTGTATGGAGGGAGACGGCAGCTCATGGTTGAATGAAACCGGCAGCTTCAGAAAGGGTGATGGTGTATGTGTTTGTGTGAGTGTATGTTAATCTTTGTTTGAGTTGCCTCTCAGTGGCCAGGTTTTCCTCCCCATTTTCCAAGGTCACCATGGGGATTATTAGCAGTGGGGCAGCTTAATAATGATGCCACTGGTCATTAACAATTCATCACCTTACACAGCACTGCAGGGTTGATTCTATGGTTTTATGTGTGTGTGCATTAAGGAGTTACAAACACATCTGGGGATCAGTGTTTAGGCTTCGTTATACATAGTGTTTTTCTGTGTGCAAATAAGACAGCTGGCTTGTGTCTAAACTGGAGATATCCAGGGAAACCTATATAGGCTTTTGTGTCTCCCTTTTAGCTCTATTTGCCAATTCTGTCCTTATTGGTTGTCTTGAATAAAGTATGTGGAAGCACAAACTCTTAAGGGCGTGTACGCAACATGAGGTGAATCCACATTGCGTCCCCTTTTTGTGTTTTGTACCCTCCTACTTTTTTCCACCAGCCTGATAATGTGATTGTGTAAAAGAAAGGGGGTGGATTCCAGTCAGGCTCAGGGTGTTACTGTACCCCTCAGATGGAATAAGTGGGCTGGCTTCACATGGTCTGGAGAGGGGGAGGGACATTGAGCGAAAGAGAAAGGCAGACCTAGAAGAATGAACAGGTCCAAGCGGCAGAGTCGCCATGGCTACGGAGAAATGGATGAATGAGTGACATCACAGTGGCGGGGAGGTGAGAGAGTGTGAAATTGATTTGGTGGCGGAGCACAGGGAGGCGGCTCTTGTTGGGTTTTTCGTCTGGCAGACACATTTCTCTCTCCTCCGTACCCTGGTATCTCCTGTGGTTGGGCTCTCACTGGTAAGGCTCCGCTTTTCCCCTGTTCCCTCCATTCTCATCAGAGTGAAAGCTGATATTTGAAGATGATGGCGAGTGTGTATGTGTGATTTATTTATTTTTTGCTCTGTCAACTGTCTTCAGGTCTTCACATGAATATGCGAGTTGAACATAGAGAGAGGACATGTGGTAATCTTTGTAGATCAGTCGTGTCCTGCTCGCAGCGTGCCACAGAGAATGAAAGGAAAGGCAGATGTGCTGTACAGTTGTCATTGGTCTAAATATATCACAGAGATGCTTAGTGTGGAAGAATGCATGTGTTTCTTGCTGTGAATGAACAGCTGATTGCAAAAGAATGTGCTGTGAGAAATCTGGCATACACATATAGGTTGTCAGACTAAATGTACTTGAGCTTGATCCTATTGTGAGTATATTTTTGTGGCAGAGACACATCCTGTGTTGTTTGGTGGTGTAATTGTTCGACAATACTCTATACACTTTGGAAATTGTCTGATCACTTGTTCCTCTCTACAGTAAGATCACAGCATAGACAGGTACTGAACAGCAAACTTAGAGTTGATAAAGTCTTGCTAAAACTCTTCTGTAGAGCAACTGTGGTGTAAACATGACTCCTCTGATTTGAGGTTGTCCTCCTTTCTTTGCAGTACACCACCCTGTTGTATGTTCATTGGCTCAACTCATGCCATTCATCTGCATGAATGATTAATGATGACGCTGACCTGCATTGACCCTTGAGGGACAAACAGCCAGACCTGAAGGGAAGGGGCTAGAGATCACAGCAAAGCCAATCAGAATCCTTAGCTCACTGTTTCTTCTCTTTGGCCAGAATCCTGAATGGAGTAACAGATTACTTCAGGGATCAAAGCCTCAACATTTCGTCTAGATTTGGAACGTATAATCCATTACCAGGACTCAGTTGTAATACATATCTGTTGTAATGCATTGTGTCCCACATTGTTGAGGTGAATTTGAGGTGATGGTGGCTTGTTTCACATCTTTTTAGTGGTTATCATCAAGGCCACATTGTTGCTGAGCAGTGTATTCAAGTTCGAAGACCAACGTGATGCATCAAACTCATGTTTTGGCCTCCTGCGGCTGTCATATGTGAGCCGTACCGTCTTTTTGTATCCAGGGAGAATATGCTAAGAGATACATTTACATTTGAATTAACATCTACTCATCTTGCTGCCACAGCTAACTAGATCATCCTTATTTATTTAAAAATCACCAATTAGCAAACAAGTCTGTTTAGGAGGGTTGAAGAATTTTATACAGACACATATAAACCATTTACCTGCACTCATTCAAGACAGAGTTCAGAAGTAAAGGCAGAATGTTGAGGTGCAAACGGAACAGGACAGAAATTATTGTCTGAGATAGAGTTAAGTGGAGTCTTTGAGAGGGACTGCTATAACTCAGTCTGTCCTACCTCAGTTCTGTTGGTAGGCTCAGAGCATTAATTATGAATGAAAGGGGATGAATACACTGTAGACTATTTCAAATAATTTAGTGTGGTGTTATACAGTTATACGATGTGGGTTGAGATTGCTGTGAAATTTTTCTGGTTGCATCACAAGAATTTGAACTAACCCTCTTCCAAAACAGTACTAGTAGTCTATAATGCAAACCTTAATATCTTGTTGCACAAAGTAGCTAGCAGTCAACCAAATTATGTGCACTTCACATTGTTCTGTAGTCCTTCTGTGGACGTACTTTGTTGGCACATTAGCAAGCAAGTCCCTTATGTATAATGCATATTTGTTGTTGCTGTATTGTAACATAACTGCTTCTTAAAAAGTCAACAAACTTCCATCTGTAGTTTAGGACCAAAAATACTGCTACACACTAACTCTCAGATGCTTTGTTGCTGCTAAGGATGAGTTGGTTTATTACTGTCCTCCATTACTAGCTAAGTTTACTGACAGGTCATAGGGCATACCATAGGTCAATCTGAATTTGACCTGTGGCCTGATATGGAGCACCCTCTGCTGGATCATAAGGCAAATGTCGTCTAATGTTAATTTGTGGCAGATCATAGTAGTAAAAATATGAACTTTTTGGCTCACAATTGAATCATTGTTCAAATTTAGAGTGAGAAGTGACAGTTCTATGAAGTGTCATCCCCTGTATGTCCTTGTGTTGTATATTATATTTATGGTAAAGAGACATCTTGGTGGATGTTAAAGGGCTCTTGCACTAACAGTGCTAGCAAATGTTTTAAGTCAGTTTAAAAGCTTGACTGAGTGAATGACTGAGACCCAGAGTTTTGTATGTTATGGTTGGCGGCACAAGTGGGTCAGTAGCTCTCTCTTATCTTCCTGTCTCTCCACTTTGAGGACAGAACTGCCTTGTAGCAACAGCTCAACATAGTTTTTCCTCCCCCAATATTCTAGCAAGTTGTAAGTAAATAATCAGAATTTGGCTCTAAGCCGTTTTACTCATTTAACTTTCTGCTGTTTAATTCTTTCTCATGTGATTTAGTTAAACTTTGAGTCTAGTTTTATTTTTCATCTCTTACTTCACTGTGGGCCTCGCTTCTCCGTTGTCCATGACTACTGGGAAGGAGGCATTTCAGCAGGGTTGCTTAGTGACATGATGATGTGTTTCCACCCTGCTGAAGTCAGCTTGTGTGTGGTTTGTTAGTGTGTGTCCTTGTGGTGTCAGCTACTTGGCAAGGCTGCGGTCAGATATGGTGACTGGACCTGTACCAGCTTACACATGCCCAAATACACAAAGAATCGGGTTCAGTTTTAGAGTTGTACCTAATGAGTTATTATTTGTTAAAACTGGTTTTCGTCAGTAGCTATCCTTTTACATAGGGCCCTTTTCACAGCACTTTAGGCTTTTAGGAATGCCTATTTAGAAGATTAAAAGTGTATGGACTCCCAGGTGTATTGAGCATGGCTTTTCTTTGTGCCTTTGTATTCACATGTAGGGGATGACATGAATCTAACTGGCTGCAGCTAACAGGCTCAGTTGCATTGGTTTCATATCATTACTTTTCATGCTGAAATGATAGTGAATAGTTAAAGCTCATGAAAATATGTTTTGAACTAAATATCAAGAAAAATATACTCCCAATACTCTCGTGTGCACCAAATGTTATAGACTTCCATCTGTGTCATTGTAATATAACCTCAGGTGAGCACAGTAAAACTGGTCATTCGCACCAATATAATCACTCAAGATAGCAAAGAACAAGAGCGAAAGGAATAAACCAGTATATTTTGCATTGTGTTTTTGTCCATCCATCATCTGTAGGACAATGAAGAAATTAGAGATAAAAAATTACCAGAATTATCTACTGTTCTGTGCAATTCACTACCATAAATAAAGTTTATGGCAGTGAACTGCCTTTTTTTTTTTGGGAAACAGGAAGATGTGATTTAAAACATTCAACCCTAGCATAAAAGCAGAATATGTACAGTGGATATTTGGTGTAAAGTATCTGATCTTGTGACTCTCTGCAGGGCTTCACAAAATTTAGCACAGCAGCCTGGGGATTGATTCTTGTCTCAGAGGAATATGGATCTACAAGAAGTTGAGATCCAGGTGGAGAGATGAGTTGTAGCAAGAGAGAAACTTGAAAGAGCCGAAACCAGTTGTTTCAGTGAAGTGATGTATAGCAGAACAATAACACAAAAGCACTCAGCAGATTTATAGTATCAGCCTTTTTGTCTTTTTGGTTTCCTTTCTTCCCTTTGCGCAGCACCTCTTTATCCGTTAGAACATGATGTAATGATACAACAATTGGGAAGAATCATTGATGATTTTGATGTTGTCCATAGCTTAATAAAAATTTTAAGTTAGTTACTACAACTGCTACTTACATCTAGCTAGAAACCAAACTACATGTTACAGATAGTGCTATATAAGCCTCTTCAAACCATTGCAATCAAACTTAACTTTATTTATACTGACTATTAGGTTGTTAAGTCTCTCTCTTTCAAGCCAGCCAATTAAATAGTGGGTTGAGTATAATTTAGAATGACTGGAATGTGTGGAAAGTACAATATAAATGTATGCTAGGTATCTTAGGAAATATTGGTACTTCAGTTTCAGCAGCTGTGAGCTTAGCATAAGAAAATAAGCAGGGCGTTGTGCGTTGGTTGTTGGAGCCCACTGTGCATGAGTCCTTGAGCTCAGTATGAGTCACTAATACAGTGTGAGTCAGGCAGTGGTCATGGTTTTCACTCTCAGTCAGCTGGGAGCATAATAAGTAAGATGAGGATGCCATTTTTGTTTGGAGCTCCACACATTCAAGTTGGTGCTTTTGTAAATAGTATGGTTACTGATTGTCTCTTATTGAAAGTTGCACGCATCCTTTTCATTACCAGATTGTCCATTGTGCTTTGGTTGAGTCTAAAGATAGAAAAAGGCAGAGAGAGATGGACCTAATAGGAAGAAAAGGAAATATAATTATTGTCAAAAAGTGAGCTATTCGTCTTGGGAAAGTGCTAGAAGAGAGAAACTGTGAGATAATTAACTGACTTTTATAATTCTCCTAATTTTCTCACTGCCTTTGTTATATACTCGTTCACTTTGTTTGTTCATTCTGTTATGTTCACCTGAAAGACCCCTCTCTCCTGATTCCATCTTGTCCTTTTTACTGTACTTTTTCACCCTTGCCTACAATGATAATTAACTCAATCCACCCACCAGTCTTGAGGAATCTACCAACTGAATAATTCGACAGATGTCATCTCTCTATCCTTCACTTACACACCTCTGAATTTCGGCTTTTAACTCCTTAACTGTGAAATTTCAAGGATGCAAATTGAATTAAAATTCAGGTTTACCAACTTGCCTAAAAGTCCGGCCAGTCTATGTCACAGTGTAGGAAAAATTTATAAAAAATTTAAATATAAAAATGTATTTATAATCATACCCTTAGAGAGCTTTTTACAATATTTTGGTGAATACTGAGAGCTGATTTGCAATGTGTCTACTTGTGGCACTCAACCTTTGAGTTTCATGTATGTTTTATGCTAGTTGGTCACTGATATAATCTCTGTTGAGTTGGAAGGTGACAGTCTTTCAGAAGTGTTTCAGTGCCAAACCCAGTGTAAGCTGTTGAAAGCAGCATTTGGCTTGAAAAAAGCTATACACCATTAAGTCACACAATGATACCCCCTCTGTACAATTGGAAAGTGTGACTGATTTTTACATGGATGGATACTTTAACCTGTCTGTCATTATCCATCATTTGTTGTTCACTCAAGTCTTCAGTGCTTTTATATATTTAATTTATTGCACTGATTTACTGCTGTCAGAGGACTGTATTACTAAGACTATATGTCCTTCAAAAAAAATTACATTAACTGATGTTTCCAGATAATTTTTAAAAGTGAGAACAATGAGATCATGGAAAAATGGATGAGGTTGCTAGAAAACTATCCTTTCTTCACAAATATTATATGAAACAATTTCATTGTTATTAAATTTAATACTGCTGATTCCGATCAGCTAAGCATTCTGCAGTTTTTAGGCTTTAATCGGTAATTTGACTTAACTTGATCTGTCAAACAATGAAAAAATGCAGGAAAAAGAGGACTCTAATGGGATAAATGCTGTTGCATTTCTTTATTAAACTGATAAACAGGGAGTTGTTTATCCTCCATAAGAACTGTCACTGTGTCAAGGCTTATAAGTTATTGAATACTTCTAAATTTTATAATGCAGCATTAATTACCTTCTATTTGGATTTCATCAAGGCACATAATACTTGATCTAGTCAGTGCTATTTTTTAGTTCTCTGTAGCATCATGCAGAAAAGCATTGAAATCCCCTTGCAGGCAACAATCCACCTTGGAATTGACTGATATTGTTGCTAGGCTAATACATAATATTATGAATATTAGTTAGTAATGCCTGCTGTCGAGTTCAAACCTGAACTGAGCTGCTGATTTGGAGGAAAACTGGTTGTTATACAATATAATTCAGCCCACAGGGTGATGTTCAGATTAAAAGAGATTTCACACATACAAACAAGGGTCTGTGGGCAGAAAGCTGTTTCTGTTCATGATGTTTTTTTTAAAGCAATTCATCAATTATTAATTCATTTCATCAAAAAACCCTTAACACACATCCAACAGAATTTCAGCTTTACAAATTCCTTCATGCTGCCGTCAAGAATAGAAAAGAGCTAGAAAAGTCAAAAGTCTTTTAAGTCTTGCACTTCTTATCCGGAGAATTCATACTGTTTTTTTTTCAACACTCAATTTAGATTTATGTTTTGTTTGTGAGTAATGTTGTTAAATCCTGTTTTGCCATTGTGAATCCTACAGACTTGTAATGGTGCTTATTGCCTTGTGTCTGTAGCTCACTTGGATAACCTTTAATTTGTCTATGCTGAAAATCCAAAAGTTTATTCTTTGATGGGAAATCACACTGTGTAAGAACAGGAAGGGAAGCACACTAAATTTACATCATTGCATATTCCCATTTCCAAAGGATATGTTCAGTCTTTTAGATGACCACTTCTCAGTTGCATTTAGCCATAAATATTTCATTCTTACATTTAGCTCTTGCACATTTTGTTCTCTCTCACCCTTGGCAGCTATGAAATGTCTACCAGGCTAGAGCTGGCACACCCTTGGTGATGCATGATATACACTGTAAAACCCAGTTATTACATATTCGTACATATGTTTTAACTAATCCTCCAAAACTACAATCCTGTGGCTAAAAAGAAGTACATTTTTGTGTGTATAAAGGTAGGCTCATATGACAGTTACAGTTAATATTCTGTTTTATACAAAGCCTTATGTTGGTGCAATGATTCAGTGCATTGCACTGAATCATTGCACCAACATATATCTTACAGTTCCATTTGCAATCAGATAAAGTCCAATATAGTAAATCTCACGCAGAGAAATACTGATTGAATAAACGGCAGACAATTTGTGGATTGTCCGTTACATAATTAATAAAAACAGTAGTTTCAGGAAATGTAACAATACAACCTAATGTAGAGACAAAAACACAAGATGACATCTCAGCTTGAAAATCTCAGCATGTGTATAGCAGCAGACTTTAAGCAATGCATGTAGAAAAATATAAAAATCACTGCATTTTTAATGGGGCACCTTCTCTGGAAAAGCATTTTGCAATAATATACACTATTGTTTTGTGCTCAAGGACAATCAAAGACCATTTTGGGTCAGAAGAGGGGTTAATATAAAGACTGAATAAGGCAAAGGAGATAACACAATCCAGTGAATAGAGATGCACTGGATTAACCTTAATTGTAGTTTGTGTCACAGGGTCTGTGTGAGTGAGTGCAAGTCTTCGTGTGTTTGGTTGTATGTGTACGTGCATTTGTGTGTGAATGAGAGAGAGAGGGAGAAAATGTGTTTTTCATTAGGTGTGGATTGTGATCATATACAATCTGTCAAGTGGTCTTTTGGGACGGGAGAGGTCATTGTTTGTGGTAAATGCCTGCAACGCTTCCTTTCCCAAAAAGCTTTGAATGGTGTTTCATGTGCATATGTGCGGACAATGTACAAAACATAAAGCATTATGCAACCTGTAACACGTGCAAAAAGAATTAAACGTTTTTAATTTTGCTAATAAAATAAATAAATATTTATTTCTGTAAATCAGATATCATGAATAATTAATCCAAGGAGATCTCTTTTCATATATAATCACACCCAAACTCACCAAGTGTCTTTGGCTTTTCCATAATTTCTTGCATCAGACATTCCATATTATTAATAACATTTAATAAGATTATAGCATGTTTATGAAGACACTGGAAGGTGTTAGCTGGATGTATTTACACAGTCACAGTATTGATTGACACCTGAGGTTGTTGATGGAATAAGAAGAAAATTGTGTCAAAGAGAAATTTGTCATCTCCTGTCAGACAAAAACTGCTACAATGAGAGTTTGTCACCACCTTTTGGAAACAGCTACAGAATGAGTTACAATTCATAATATTAGTCCTGATTCTTTAGAAACATAGACTGATATTGATGCAAACCTGAAGGTAAATTGTGAGTGAGCACAGTGGAAATTGGCACATTGGTACTAAATTGGCACTTCTTTTATTCTCTACTAGTGTTTTAAATAAACCTACATCACCAGTAACTGTGTTTAACACAGAAAATGTCAGTCCTGTATTTGTATTTCCTCTGACATATTTGCACTCTCTGACTGGCTCACTATTTAGAGATGCTTGACCTGATTGTAGCTGCAGAGAAGTAGACATTATAAGAACATGACTCCAACCCGTTGTCTTGTTACTATCACACCCGAGATTAGTTGTCTTGCCCTCTAGCAGGATGTCTCAATTTGAAAACTTGGGTTACCTTTTTTCCCCCCAGTGTTCCAGCACATCACTGCTCCCTGATACAGCTAGTACAAGCCTATTGTTACAGGCACAGATAGTGAGATTTTGTTCAAGCCGCTAATGCCTACTGACATTTGGAATGAAAAACATGACATTTTCTTGTCAGATCTACTGTGAAATCTGTGTTGTTGCGGTGGAGTGTTAATGGGTTAGTCAATGTGATATCCTTGACCAAAAATATGACACTATCTGACTGGCAAGGGCAGCCGAGGTGTGAATTTGTGTGTCTGTGCGTGCATATGCATGCGTGAATAGTGTGAAGCAATGTAATTTATTTAGTATTCACTGTACAGTAATCTATGCAAACACATGGACGTGGGATTATACATAACACACAAACTTGCCATATTGTTTCATTCAGGCAGAGGTTAGACTCGTTGCAGTTGTAGTGTTTTTGGAGATGCAGTGAGTTGCCTCTGTGACCTGATTTCCCGTGACAGGAGTTACTTGAGCATAGAGTCTGGCATGCATACACACACATCCATCTACCAGTCTGTGTCTTCTTGCTTTCTCTTCCTTGCTTGCTCTGCTCCTCCTAGTTGTTCACAAAATGAACCTCACCTGCTTCTCACACTCTTTTATGCCTTCTCAACATGCCCGTTTACTGTTGTACACAGGCATGTTGAGTGGGACATTGAAAATGCAGCATATAACCTGCAGATATGCGAGAACAATGTGACACAGATTTTCAAAATGCTTGTCACAGTCCTCCTTTAGTCACACACTACACACCCTTTTAAAATGTTTTATGCTTAACCATACTTGATGTGTGTGTGGAGTCCTTCTTGTTTCTCTATTCCGTTTCTTTACCCTTGCTTTCTCTTCTCTCCTTGGTCACCCACCACATGTGCAAATCCTGATTTTTAATAGAAGAAAATATAAATATACATGCAAATCAGCCCCAGAAGTAGAAAGTCATAGTGATTGCCTACAAGACACTCACACTGTGTGTGTATGTGTGTGTGTTGAAAGGTGATAGATGCAAGTCCAACTGTATTAGTAAACTATACTTATCTTTCGTTAATTTGTGGCCAGTTTAAGTCCATTGATGAGCACTTAACCTGTCACCGCAGCAAAAACCGCACTGCAGCAGCTTCTCTCTCTCAAACTGCCTTGCTATCCAATTTAACACCCCCCTACTCCATTTATTGCTTATTTCTCTCTCTCTTGCTCCCCCTGCTGTATCTACATTTCCTCTTTTTTTCACTCGTCTATATTCTTATGTTTTTCCAGGGACAGCCCTCGCTCTTTTCACTGTCTGTTTCATCTCCCCTCACCTTTTTTTTCTCTTCCTTTTTTTCCTGCATGAAATTTTCAAAAGAACTGTGCATCTGTATGAGTCACTGTCTTTGTGTGTGTGTATTTGTGGTGGAAAGCGAGTGAGAGGATGGTGTGTAAGGAGGTGAAAAGCATTGCGTCATTGGGGGTGTGTTGAGCAGTAGGTGGGCTGAGTCGGCTGTCAGTCAGTGACGCGAATGGAGCACGTGCGTTGGTCGTGGCTAGGAGGACATTGTGCGGCTGTTATCTGGCTGTAGGTGAAGAGTGGGAGAAACAGCAGCAGCTCCCCTTACCAACGGGTGGATTACGGGAGCGTATGTCTGTGTGTGTGCGTGCGTGCGTGTGTATGTACGTACGTGTGCATGTGTAAGGCTGAGCCCATGTAGATGCTGGCTGGGCTGCAACTGGAGCTGCTGCTGATGCTTTTGAATAATGCAGTCAGAGGCACAGAGTTTGGATAGCATGCAGGGAGCCAGATTAATAATGCATCCTGCCGGGTTACAGGCTCTGCATTAGTTAGTTTTGCTGGAACCTGTAGCTGCCGACTGTCTGACTCTGTAACTTACTGACTCCTTGCCAACCTTTTTACCTGACGGGCGGACTGTCTGACTTTGCTCAGAAAATGTCTCACTACCATTTCATCAAATGCTGTAAGTAGTTCTTGAGTGTCCCTTTATCTGTGCGTGCAAGTGTGTGTGCAGGTGCATGGCTCGGACCTGGGTGTGAATCTGTGTTATTAGTACTTTCTAATATATAAATATAATGTTCGTGTGTGTGTGTGTGTGTGTGTGTGTGTGTGTGTGTGTGTGTGTGTGTGTGTGTGTGTGTGTGTGTGTGTGTGTGTGTGTGTGTGCAGCAAGTGGGTGTGTTAGCTTGCTGCAGAGAGCTGCTGCAGATGTGTGAAGTTGACCGGTGAATGCGGCAGGTAGCGATAGAGGGAGGGAAAGATTAAATAGAGCGACAAAGATGCAGATCCCATGAGCGTCTGGCATATTCATAACACACTGACAGACTGACAGAGAGAGAAAGTAATTTCAGAGAATGAAGGACAGATGGAGAAACGCTGAGGGTGATTTAGTGGAGTTTTGGAGAGAGGGAGGGTATGTTAAAACTGGGAAATGGAAAAGGAGGTGAGGATGGTATGAGTGATATATGAAGACTGCAGCCAAGTAGTGCAGAGAGTGATGAGCAGACTTAGGGAGGGATAAGGGAAAGTGATGTTGATATCGGAGAGGTGATGGCTAAGAAGGACTTAGAGAGGACAAATGATGAAGAGGGATTCGAAGGGGGATAGATAAGTAAATTCTACAAAAGATGTAGGATGTCATAAAGTCTCTTCTTGAAACCGAGAAGCTGACCTGTCTCATCCTCAAAAGCCTGCCTGCTACATACTTTGATCTGCATTCTCCATATTCACGTTGTCTGCAGTTTGCAGCCTGTGTGTGTTTATGCATCTACACATATATGCTATTGTCTAATTTAGAATCCTTTTGTGTGCTGTCAGTGTAATTAGCAACAGCTTGCATAAGATGGTCTACATTCAATCAATAACTGATAGCCTGGAGATGGAATGGCAGGAAAGTGCTATCTGTTTCTCCACTCGCTCCTTCTCTCCTCAGATCCATTCAGCCATTAGACTCAGTCCAACTGTCCTTTCCCTTTTTCATTTACATTCCATCTATCTGTTCGGAGCCATTCACCACACATAGCAGCAAATGCCAATATCATTTTTTTTGACTGTTCAAAGAATAAAGACAATATTTCAACATGCCCTTCTGTAATTTTACTACCAAGTCACAAGTAGATTTTGTGTAAACATATAAAAATATTTAGTAGAATAAAGTAGCAATCAATCACAGTAAGCACATGCAGCAAGAAACAGCAGGTTATGACAAATCATGAGGAACAGCTTTTGTTTGCCACACTATATCACAGCATCTGAAGCCACATGTAATTTGAAATACAGTTAAGTGAATCTTGTAGTCCTCTGAGAATTCATCATTTGTTTAGCCAAACACATTTGTATCACTTTATCGAAACATCTCTACAAACTTAATATAATTTTACTTTAATGTCTTCAGTCATTCTTGATAAACTATTTTGTACTCTAATGCATAATAATGCACTATAGCTTAATGTCTTTTGTGTATGTGATGTGTGTCATGTCCAGCGAGTTATGGGTTGATGAGCCTGTAGCCTTGGATGTGTGTTTGCTTTATACATGTATGAGGGTGACAGAAAATGTGAAGGGTATACAGTTGGCCATTAAAAAGTGAAGCATCCAGCACAGAACTGGCAGCATAGGACCCTTTTCTTCTGTCAAGATGGGAATATGGCTTTAGTTAGACACAACTAACAGTATGAAGATGTTATGCTTCAGGTCAATTCCATCATTTTCCACAATTTAGCATTTTTTCATCTTTAATGATCACTGAGGACAAGAAAAGGAGAAGGAAGGAAATGAGAGTAGAAAAAAGGAGGCAATAACAGGGTAGTAAGAAGGTTGGACTGTAGAGAGATGGAGTGGCATGATATTGTCAGAGGCAGTCGGTATCTTTGTGTATATGGATGTGTGTTTCTGCTCAAAGTACAGCCAACTTCCTAAAATAAAATACAGTTGAAGCAGACACCTGGCATGAACAGTATAATAACGACCCCCCCCCCGTCTGGAACCTGAACACAAAAGAACCTTCTTTACATGTCTAACCAGAGCAGATGGTGTTAGTGTATTTTGTGTGTGTGCGTGTGTGTGACAAAGAAGGGTGGAGGGGACAGGTGTTTGAATGAATGTGGAGATATATATCAAACAGGAAAAAAAGCACATACAGACACAGCAACTCTATTTGTCTACAAGGATGACTTTGTTTCTGTTAGACAAAGATCTAGTCCAAACACACCTCAGTCCCTACTGTGTAACGTAGACACAAATGAACAACAAACCATTCATGTTGGTTGGAGGTCTGTTGAGGACATCTTTTATTATTGCGCTATTTTTCACTCCTGTTCAAAGACTTTTGCATATCACTCTGTGGAAATACACAGATATGAAGAGGGCTGATAAAGTGGTGAGGAAAGAGACAGAGCGGGATGGTGAACCATGGGGACAGGATGTAGTACTTCAAAGGTGTCCCACAAACAATACTTCCCACCTAAAGAACGGAGTGATGTGTGCTCAGTCACCCTGACGGAGGAAGAGAGCGATGAAATCGAGAGACAAAGAGAGCCACATTCAAACAGATCACTGGAGACACAAACGCTCTGAGAATGGGAGAATTAAAACAAAATGGGCACAAGAAGGAGAGCAACAGAGGAAAACAGACATTGGGTTTGATAAAAGATGGTATGACATATAGAGACAAGAGGGAGCAAAGAGGGATGAGTGCTCAAGTCAAAAAGACGCAAACGCAAAATGTAAAATTTTTTGCAAGGGCATCATTTTGTTTGTTATCCGGGCCAGCAGTTGCCTGAATTTATCAAATTACCTATACTTTCATGCAAGATTACAAGAACAAATTCCCTGTTAATGTTTGAATATTGACCTCAAAATAAAGTTTGTGCAACTAAATGCTCAACTCACCCACTGCATACACATTAGGTTTAGCAGCTTGTGAGGAGATCTATTTGGCTAAGATCCACAGAAAGGTAGAGATTATGCAGAGTCAGGAGAATCACAACACTCTTTTGGGACAGCGTAGACAGCAAACAAAACACTATCATGCTTCTTTCAAATCACCTTGGGGCTAAACAGACAAAGAACATTATAGTAAATATGTAAAGCATTGCCCACGCACATTTGGACAGAGTGCAGTCATGCAAGCATGCATATATGCACACACAACATTCTCTCAAGAGGTGAGGCAGACAGCATTTTTGTTTTATCATCTGAGCCTTGTCTTAATATCTCAGCGTCTGACTGTTAGAATAAACACTGTGATCTACAATATTTTCACTGATTCACCATATTTTCTTCCTCACTTATTGGACGGACAGCTTATGTCTGTGCAATGGAATACTACATAAATATTATTATTCTGATCACTCAATTGATTGCAGTCTTTCTTATATAGCTGTATAATTTTTTTGACAATTTCTCTCTATATCATGATTACTTTCTCTTTCTCACCAGGTTGTTTCCAGCTATGTAATGTCTTTCGTCAGAACATGGAGATAGACCAGTGTCTGCTGGAGTCTCTACCCATCGGCCAGCGCCAGCGCCTGGTCAGGAGGATGCGCTGTGACCAAATTAGGGCTTACTATGAGAGGGAAAAGAACCTTCAGCGTCAGCAAGGTGGAGTCAAGGTTCGAGCACCGCCTGCCCGCCGCAAGAAGCACCAGGTCCGCTTCAGCCTTGCCGACGTCATACAAAATGCCATCATTTGTCATGACGACAAAGAAGGTGTGTATGTGGGTACAAGAAAGAGTCTAAGAGGGAGCCTGGTTGTTGTTGAGTGAAATGGGAGAAGTGTGAGTAATGTGAGAAATATGTAAATAGTGAACATTTGAGGGAGAGGACTGGCTAGTAGATGTATAGTAGGGACATCTTACAAACATTTTCAGAGCAGTGGACCAAAACAGGACTAATAACTTTAGGTAACACGATTTGTTTTGCTGGAAGTTGTCCATCTGGCTAATAAGATCAGATTGGAATTATATCTTATCGATCAAAAATTAAGAAATATATTGCGATATAAATTTTGGATACATTGTTCAGGTCTAACCCTGAGATAAAATAATGTAAAAGAAGATGGCTTATGACAAAGCTGCTTGTTGGTTGTTGGATCTGGCTGACACAGCTCTGAACAGGGAATAAAGAGTGCATTGGATCAGAATTTTCCCAATTAAACATGGACCCACATTTTTTTTTCACATTTGTACTGCAAACACACTGTAATGCATCAAAACAAACGTTAGCATGTTAAAATATTAGTACAGGGACAATGAGCAGTGGGCATTGCTTCAACCATTTAAACTTTTTTTCAAACAAATGGTAGCTTTCCAAAACTGGGTGTACATAAAGGATTTTTGTTTTCTATAAATAGAGATGACACTGAAGATAAAAATAGTCATGGAGCTTAGCATTTAAAAAAAATATTATAATGAGGTTTTGATTAACTTAACTCAAAACTTCAGAGAATTTGTAAACTTTCACTGTTTCTGTGTTTTTGTCAGCGTGTCTGTTTGTAGTGCACATTTTTGCATTTGGTTTAAGGAGGACTGTAATATGGCTGCCAGCACTAAAAAGAAAACAATCAAATTCTCAGGCACAGGATGGATTTTAGACTTCCAATGAATACATAAGATTCATGAGGTCTCCACAATTTACTCTAAGGGAATTGATAATTATCCAACCCTACTGTCTTTCTGTTTTGTCTATGCCAGTCATTTGCCACTCATTTACCCAGCTGTCTGGGTGTATCTGTGTCAGTCCCACCAGCAGTCTTTGCAGGTCACTGTGCTAATCTGTGCTCCCTGGCTGCCAAGGAGGTTCAGCTGGGGTCTGTGGGAGCAGCTGGTGTGCCATTGCAACAGCTAGACTAAGACCAGGGTTTCTTGGCTTTACATTAATCAGATCTGGTACCTCTTTGCTTAATGCCCATATACCACCCAAGTGCCACCATGGCCCCAAAACTGGTGCTAGTCCACTGATTGCTTGGCTTATGGGAATGCCCTTTTGGTGATGTTCAAGGCAAGGATTGGATCGAGACTGAATAAACCCCTACTTGAGAGACAGATGTCATTTTTCCAGTCTTCTTCAGTCAAGGGACCACTAGAAAACTCTGTGGCTCTCCTCCGCTGGGGGGCCTTCCTGGGGTCCGGCTGGCCCCTGTGGGCGGGCTTGGGCCTGGTGCCCCAGGGTCGACTCTTTGGCGTCATTACCTGTTTGCCGCCAATGGCTGTGGGGCAAAGGGGGCCAATCCTCCCCCACCCTCCTCCTGGGTGGGGGGGCTGGCGGTGCCCTTTGACTGCTGGCTTGTGTTGTCTCCTGGTGGCTGCCAGGGTGTCTGTCATGGTGTGGGGCCCTGCTCCGGCATGTGCTTGCTTGGGCGGTCTGGCGGTGCTCACCTTCGCCCGCCCATGAACACTGGGGGCTGTGGCATGCCAATGTGGCTGTGGTGGCTCCCTGGGCCTGGTACCTCACGTGCTCTGGCACACAGGGTGGTGGGCATGGGGAGCTAGGGCCCCTGACCCGACTCTGGACCCTGGTGATGGTCTCACTCATATTTAGGGAATGCCCACATGCATGTGTGGTGTCACTTGCCAGCTCGTGTTGGGTCACATCATGAAGAACTGATGAATCCTGCCTAAAATGGGCCTAACTGTTCTTTCATTCCATCACTATGTACCCTATCTTTGACTCGGCTACTCTTTTGGGACACCTTCACTCACCTGGACTCTCATTTCTCCAGAGACCTACACAGAAACCCTCTGGACTCTCTTGATCCTGAGTGAGATGACAGGAAAAGAACAGGATCCTTCACTCCACCAGTTCCTACCAGCACTACTTGCTTCCTTTCCGCTGTCCATCCTTTTGCATCTTGTCTGTCCTTTGTTCCCCCATATATTCACTGAGGTGTAGCACTGCCCTCCCTGCCACACAAAGGTCATTTCACTCAATAAAGATCGACAAACTAGCTTCCAGGGAGGGCTGGTGATGGTCACACACACACACAGAAATAATAAAATATTTAGTTGCAAGACTTATGACTGTTCAGGTCATAATCGCCTGTGTTGTTCTTGACTTAATTTCTCCGTGTGTCTTTATAAGGTCCAATTGGTCTGTCCAAACCACTCTGATCAGTTATTATGATAGTTGTTACTTATGATTAGTTGTTAACATTACTCAGTGATGCTGGCGCTCTTAATGATCAGTCATTCTCACTAATGTGGCTTGAGTTGTGTTTTTCCTTTGCACAGAGTGATAAGATTTGCCTATGGCTATTTATCCCCCCCAGAGTAACGTGGGAACGTTTTTGGATAATATCCCCTTACTAGAGAAACAGTTTAAGAGACAAGGGAATGCTTATCAACACATGTTACTATGAGAGTTTATGGGTTACTCTGGAAAATGGGAATAAAAGAAAATTTGTAGTCGTAACCAACTATCAATGCTATAATAACCAATTCTTTTGCCTAGAAAGTATACTACAACACAAACATTAAAAGAATATGTGATTAGTAATTTATTTTTCTTGACACAAGTGATTTTTTCATGTCTATATCAAATATTTCAATATTTTTCAGCACTCTCAGCATTATTGTAAGACCTTCATCTTGTGGAGTCCTTCATGTGTAAAGTACGAAATGAGGCTGATAGACTGCTCATAAGATAATTAGATCTGTTACATTAATGTTATCTTGAATGAAGGGCACGTGTCTCAGTTTAATTAGTTTTCAGCTTTCAGCATTGTGTCCTCCAGATGGTCTTGATTTCTACAAAAAAATGGATGAAAAGATGTTTCGGTGACTCATCATTGTTTTTGAGAACTTCTTATTGTGCAAGAAAGAAAGACAAATTAGCCAAATAACACTGACAGAAGAAAATGGCAAAAGAAAGAAAGAGGTTGGGCACGAAACAGAATGAGAGAGAGAGTGAGATTGAAGGGGACACATGTTATGTCCTAATTAAAGCTTGTTTGAGCTTGTTCTGGATTAGAGTCATACATAAAACAAAAACTTTGCCTGCTGACAATGCAGCCAGGTAATTAGTGATATCAGTCACATACACAAAATCACAAATGATACATTTTCTTTCTTGGTTGTCTTATACAGGAAGTAAGATGAAGGTGAACAAGAGAAAAAGAGGCAGGATAGATAAAGCTAGAGCATAGTTGCTGAGGAAAGAGTAAAAAATTGAAAGGCAGCAGGAAAGTGGGAACAGGTTAGTATAGATATTGTAGGGTTAAGGTGAAAAAATAAAAATAGTGCAGTAGTTTGATAGGAACACAATATACCTCATCTCACTTCCCCATTGCTATCTGTCATATGCAAACATCTGGCTAACTTGTGTTTTGACATCCGGTGAAATTGCTTTTCCCAAACCAATATCCTAACATCATCAAAGCGAGATACTAGTGGGAGGGCAGCAGCTGTTGTCCTTGCAGCCATGCAACCTGGAGTCAACTTTTATTATTCCTTTTAACACAAAAATGACATTAAATATGACATTTCAGCATCTGTTGTGCTTACTTAGATCATGACGTCTGGCAAAAAACAATTGCTGTTACAAATTACGAAGTAAATATTTTGAGCAGCAATTAAATACACTAAAACTTAGATCTAGGTAATAGAAATTTCTTCACAACAATTGAAAGGATAGCCAGAAAAGTCACACGCTCACTAGAGAATGATTCCTCCTGTCTCTGCTGTTCTGTGATTTTATTTTTTATTTTTTATTTTTTTTATCTAGTACAGCCCTTATGTCAAAACTCCACTGGTGCAAAATATCAGTCACCTTACCTTTACTTTAAATTCTGTTCAGTGGGAACGCCAAACTGAACCAGAAACATTGCTGGTGAGGATTGTGCACAGATTGCATTCATAAATGAGTGCTCTTCCCCTGTGCTTTTGTGTGTGTGCATGTGTGTTAAATGTGATTGCTTATTCATCAAGAGGTTGAAATATTCTGCCACTTGATGAAAGTATAATTACTGTGGATGTAGTGTATACATTAAACGTGGAGTCTGCATACCTACCTTCCATTATTGATCAGTGTGTATAGATCCATCCTGCAGGAACAGCACAGTGGCTCACAGACTCATACAGAGGAAGTGAAACAAGCAAGCAACAGTAATAGCTTTCATTCTTGTGTGGTGTTCTGGAGCATTGCTTAAGACATAATACATAAAATTGAATCATGCCATGGCTAAAATAAGAATGCTATGTGCACCGCAGCCAGTGTTATACACTGTTCACCCATTTGTGCTGATGCAGCCCCCGCCTCCAGATTAGTGCAGCGAGGCTTAACAAATAGAGCTGCCAACTTTCTGGGACTTTAAGCAGGCCTTTGTCCGTTGTCCCCAGCTTATAAATACCTCTCAAACCAGATGAATTTGATGACAGCATGGAACTACTGATCTTAGTTTGCCTTAATCCTCGGTATTGAACACAGTTCAAGTAAATGTACTCATCTCAATCTCATGTTAAGAGGTATTCGTGCAGTCAAAACTGTATCTTTCTATTTTCTTTTTTTATGAATTGATATTTTCAAAGGACAATATATTCTCCAGAAACCTGTTTTAATTGCAGTGACTGTGCTGGACAGCACTGTAGCAGAAGTTGAAAATCAATGTACCACTGAGTAGAAGTGATGTCGTGGGAATCTTCAGCCATTTAACTGTCTTTTATTTATCAGTGAGGCTGCGATCACCACCACCTCACATCGATCCAACACTCAGATGTCCTGTTCAGTGGACAAAACATGCCACTTTTGACAAACATGTCATGAAAATGTTCATTGACTGTGGTGTTGTTCTGAGTGTCCAATATTAAACCATTGGTTCGTTTGATAACTCATCATTCTTGCTTCAGGGGTTCAGCTATACGGGTTAGTATGACAGGGAACAAAGGCTGTCAGAGTATGACATATACAAGTAATTTGTGAATTTATCTTCCCACAAAGGTCGACAATGCACAGTTTAAACTTCACATTAAATTCAATTTAGTTAGTTCCCTTCTATTTGAGTATTTAAATTAAGAAAAATATGACTGTATTATGACATTCATATATGACGTTCATTCCCACAGCCAGCCTAATAACTGAAAAAAATCTGTCATTAACTCACTACTTGTTTTTCCTTATAATGGAGGCTATATACACCATGTTGTGATTAAATATTAATAATCTGACCACTGCAGATTAGCCATTTGAAATAGCCATTTGTGTGCTGCTGTTAAAGATAACCTGTAATCCTTGAAATCATCCTGTTTCAATAGGACTGTAGAAGCCTCTCTCCAAACTCATCATAAGAAAAATCTGCATTTAGAGTTAAGCATTATTGGAAACCTTTACAATATCTTTATTTTCCATCAAGATCGAAACGCAAGAAACATGTCTGAGCTCATTTCAGAATCATGGGGCAGTGAAGTGAGACGGTCCCTCTTGTGACTATGACTGTGTGATAAGGACAAAGGAGACAGAAGCATTTATAAAGGTGAGGAATTTGCACAGAATCTTATAAGGGGCTGCCCAGGAATACACTGAATATGGGGAAAATATGTGTGGTTGCTGGATGAAGAAAATTGGCAATTCTGCTGTAAGTGGCATATTATGGATGTTGCATTACAAGGATATTATTAGATGCATCGAGTATTACAGTCCAGTAAGATAAGGAAGAGCTGAAGAATTGAAAAGGAGCTAAAAAAAAAGTTTATCATCACAAATTTAATCATGAACTGTATCTATAAAACATGTTTTTTCCAATTGTATAGAACTACTTCAAGAAGATATTCATGTTCAACAAAGGACATCATTATCATTATAACTTCCCCAGCTTGCTGCAGAAGTTAGTGATATTGTTTCTCACCACAGGAACAAAGTATATTTATGTCCTCTTTTGGGAAATCAATAGGTGCTCATGTATTTTCTTGTTATTGTTTGTCTGAAATCCTGTGTGGGTAAAAGATCCATAATTATACTTGAAGTTATAGGCTGTATGTAATATTTTACTGTGGTGTCTCTCAATAATAAAGCTATAAGTGGTTAGCTTGTTTCACTGGCCTTTTAGTCATCAACATTATACAGGTTAGTTGTGGCTGTAGCCAACACCAGGACAACAAACCCGTCTTTACAGTGTTATCCCTCTCCGACTAATACTTATTTCCTTTAGTAGCAGTAGAATCTACTTTCCTCCCTCACTCTGTAAATCACAAGTACACTACCTCAGAAAAATCACTGTTACAGGCTTCTGGATACTGGCAAGCTTCACGCCTCTGAATTTGTCACACGTTCACTGACAACCTGAAAGCACAGTAAGAGTAATAAACAAGCTGAATGTAACAGTTTTAACATAGTGACACTACAACATAGCAGTTAACTTAGTCATTACAGCAAAGCTATTGGGTTGTTTCACTCTATCTTTTTCATAATTAATGAAAACGGTATGGTAATGATGTCTTAAAGGCCTTGGACATCTTTAAAATCTTGACACATATGTAGTCTAGGGCATCCCGTTAAAAAATTCCTGATGTAATCTCCAATATATTAGTCCCTACCTTATTTAAATTCTCTCTTTCTCTCATTTCTCTGCTCTTTCCACTATCTGGTTGCCATGGAAACTACACATATTTCTTGAACAGCTGTTTTGCAATTTTCCACAAAATGACGACCGACTTTGCCTCATGCCCACTCTCCATTTCCCTATCATCAGCCTCCCGATGGGAGAACACTAACAAACAAACACACTGGTGCTTGCACACACGCACCAAAGATTGAGATCAGCATATAATCAAACATAAAGTGACATGAAGATTTAACATAAAGAGGAATTGACTGTGGTTGCTGTGGGACAAACATATATCTTTCATACTGTACCTGTGTAAATCATCCAGTGGCTATAAATCTCTATGGTGACCAGGGTTCCTTTTCCCTTTTAGCTGTTACAACTGATGATCACATGGTCATTATTCACCGTGTAAACCTTCAACACAACCTATATACATTTAATATTCTTTTCTATATACTGTTCATCGATGCTTTTGAGTCTTAGTTTTTCTAGTTCAACGCTGAATAAAATGGAATTTGCCTTTTGACCACGACTGAATTCAAGATAACCATTGGTACTGACTCTCTGTGGTTAAAGCCTCATTAGCTAATACAGCAGTTGGAATGACTGAGAATGGGTTACAGCCAAACCTATGAAACAACTTTGACAAATATTAAGAGAAAGGGTTTTGATCTTAATTGCCGCTGCTCTTACCACTCATGTATATAGTGGCTAATTGTCAATCATGATGACTCTGCCAATGGTACAAAAGTAATATTGATTATTGTCTATACTGCCAGACAAACACTGTACCTTGTTTTTTACTGCTGAACTGTCAATATGTAGCTCTTAACCTCTGACCTCTCTTTAGACACATTCATTAATTTGCCATAAAATGCTGGTAAGTCAAAAGTTTAACGGATAAACAGAATAGAATAGAATATTTGAATAGACTGTCCTGATCACTGGCAATCACCAAACTTCCAATGATAATGATTGTTAGCAGTCCTGTGTGATAATGTTGAAAGAAGGCAAGAGCAATCTGTATTTCCCACTAACGCTTGTACTTTATCCCTATATAAGCCGTAATTGGAGGTTTACTGGCCTGAGCGTCTACAGTGTGTTGCGGAGTCAGGAGATAATTGTACAGATTGACTCTAATGGTGGTCAGTTTATTTCTCTTAAACTTTTAAAGCCCATTAAGCACTGAAGGCCATTAGACAACTGGAAAAATGTGTGTGTACAGTATGTGTTGGGCCTGTTTGATATGTGTGCATGTGCAAAACTTAAGAAATTACACCTCAAAATGTTGACTGAGGTGTCCACGTTCTTGTGTGGGTTTCCTCTGGGTACTCCGGTTTCCTCCCACCGACATGACATGCATGTTCAGGTTAATCTGTGACTCTAAATCGCCCGTAGGTCTGAGTGTGAGTGGTTGTTTGTCTCCGACTGGCGACCTGTCCAGGGTGTACCCCGCCCATGTGAGCTAGGATTTGTTCCAGCACCCCCTGCGACCCGGAAACGGATAAGCGGTAGAAGACGAATGAATGAATGATCACAACAGAAATTGGAATCGATTGGTAAATTGGATAGAAGTTGGTATTTGACCTGCTGTTAATTGGTTAAATCATAAATAGAACAGTTCATGCCCATTTATAGACAACATGTCAAAGGGATGATGATTTCTTAGTGGAGGCCATTTGGTGACTTTCTTGTATTGAATTACATATTAATGAATGGTTCAGGTATATTAAGTATGGAACTACTGTTTTAAGACATTTCTGTGTCTGCGCGTGTGTGAGAGTGTGGCATTGAAGAGTTATTTAAGCACATCTGTCTCGATAATGACCCTTTTAGTGAAAGAACTCATGGGGGTCATCAGGGGTTCATTAGTTGGAATTACTTCCATGGTATTATCATGGTTACTGTCTTCAGAGTCATTGGCTTTGTTTAAAGTCTCCAGTGTCTATTTATCCAGGGTAAGTTTGCATGACACTGGTGGTTATTCTGTTTTCCAGGGCTTAGTCAGTAACTATCCAGTCCTGACAGTGTCAGTGAAATCACATACGTCCAAGTCATAGCACCCCACCCCCTTCTATCCTCACTCTCCTCTGTTTGTCCATGTCACTCTATTTATCTGTCACAGACTCCAGTCTGCTTAGCCTTCCCTCTTTCACTGTCTCCTGCTGTGTTGGATTTTATTTTTCTGTACCTCTTTGAAAAAAATGTTAGTGGCAGGGTGTAATCACTGTGATCTCGTATAGCCTGCCACTCTCAGCACATCTGTTTGTCTTTCCATCAGTGGATCTGTGTCAGTGTGTGACTGGGTTGTCTGCTTCACTGGAGCTCACAATGTGAGATGTTAATGTGTGTAACCAGAGGCTTTGTGACTTGCTGCTGGAGCGAGAAGCAGGAAACAACACACACACACACATGCGCGCACACAGCCTTTATGCTGATCCAAAGTGACATGTCAAGGACAGTCAGAGGACACTCAACACATATTGGTTTTGATAGTGAGTGGCAAAGACCGGTGCAGGTATTGTGCCTGCTTCTGTCTGCTTTATACAGTACACTATAAGCACCGTGCCCGTCTTCGCATACAGCAGGTGTTAATGTAAACCTTTCTTTTGTCCTGCAGTGTTGCGTCTCCTGAAGGATGGAGCAGACCCTAACAGTCCCATTGCTTCAGGTGGATCCTTACTACACCTAGTAAGTTAAAACTGATCACATGGTGATTACTTAATTCAAGAAATTTCAAAGACTGTGTCTTAGTTTGTATGTGTTGTCAAGAGGAAATGTTCAGTATTTTGCACATAGAGAGTGATAGAGTCATATTATACTACAAATTGCTGATAAATTCAGCAAGGAAGAGGTTGGCATAGCAGCCTATACCAGTATTTTCCAAATTATTATCCTGTAAAATTCGTTTGCACTGTTTGTTGTGAGCCACCTATCAGGAAATGTCCATATGTACAAACTAACAGTAAGGAATTTCCTGTCCTTGCACTCTGCAGTGTGCTCGCCATGACAATGTGTTTGCAGCAGAGATTCTGATTGAGCGAGGCCTGAATGTCAACCTGCAGGACGAAGACCTGTGGACAGCTCTTCATGTAGCGTGTGTGTGTGACCACGCAGACGTAGTCCTGCTACTGCTGCTGGTGAGAAATACACATCGACAAGACACGCAGACAAGCAGTTTGTTGTGAGGGTGGCCATTTTTTATGTACATATACATGAATACATTTTTAGATGCAATCATTTGTATAATTTATTGTTGATTATTGTGTGAGTGGAAGCCTGTAACTTGCAGATTAGATCATGTTTAGGAATGGCTTTGCATAAAAGCTTTAGTGGCTCTATTCACATCAGTCATCCTGAGATTTTTGTCCAAGTGGAACATCTTCCTGTGATTAGTGGTTTTGGAATACCAGCGGTCTGAAATGCGACTTTGCTTCCTTCGACAAACGCAGCTGAATCACTGCGAATTAGAACATTCAGAAACTTGGCATTAGCATGATACCAAAGAGGGAGCATGTTCTGTGGAGGATGTGTTAACAAGAACTGTGGTTGTACTGATTAGGTCCATAACGGAAGCAGGCCCAGCTGCAGGGGGAGGGCATGCACATCCAGCCCAGTCACTCAGACTCAGTGGGCTGGGTCTGTTCTGCTGATGTTGATTAGTCCTAGAGAGCCTTTACTGCAGTCTGGAGCTGGTAAAATCCTATGCAGCCGGGTTTAGCTTATTGGGTCCTGAGTGATTGCTGGCTGCTTGTCTATGGGGCAGGAGAGAGACGTTCCTGAGAGGAATGGATATGTTTGAAGAGCTGCCAGGCAGAGGGTGTGCACAGTGGAACTGTCAGCCTGTACTGACTGTATGACTGTTGGGTTCATGTATGCGTGGGGTGTTTTGTATTTGCATGTATTTAATTTTCCTCCAAGCAAGATTCATGCAGGCTGTCTTTGCACAGCAGGGTGTGATATGGATATGTTGAATGCAATTTATGCAGGGAGTTACGCTTTGATGAAAGGCAATACCGTGTGAGAGAGAGCTTTAATACTACTACTCCCAGTGGGCCAGTAGCTAAACATTTCCCATTCTTTCATTCAGAACTTGTCCCTAGTAAATGAGGTTATATTTACACAAAACCAGCTCTACTTGGGGAGGGGGTTAGGAATTCAATCAGATTCAACACACTTGGAACAATTTTTCCAGCTTACTATTACTCATTCCATACTTAATATTTACATGGCTACATGTACGTCTCTGCATCAAATTGTGAACTTGAAATTGTGCTTGCTTGCGTGACTGTGAGAGTTTTGGGTACTGAGGAGACTACCCAAGTAAGATAGCTGAAAGAACTGTTTTAATTTTGAAAAGAGTGATTTCTTTTCTTTATGGACCATAAACACTCGTGTTTCTTTTTTGGCTTTAATCAGCAGGGAAGTTGGTATCTGAATGGGGAGCCCTAGGGTCTTCCTGTCAACCAGGGTAAAAATTGTTTCATTCAAGCCATATTTCCGATAGAGCAATATTCCTTTTGTTCCATTCATCTATTTTGACACCCATCTCCTCCACCACATACCCTGCCAATGGCTAGTCATTCTTCTGTGTTCTCATACTGCTCCCTTATCAGAGCAGTTAATGAGAGATTCTGCTCTAAATATACGGTAACAGGTTTACACTGTAATGAGAATTTGAACAGTTTTCTCTCTGGTGCAGCTTGAGTGGCAGCCTTATCTTGGAAGGGCATACGAAAAATGGAGCTAATATGTACAAATCTATTATGTCCTACTCCACCATCTTTTTCTCCACCCCCCTCTCCTTATCCTCTGCTTTTCTGTCCTTCATTTCCTGTCTTCAGTTTTTACACAGAGAAGCATAGAAGTTTTTGCTGACGGATATGTTACCAAATTTGTCATATGGGGAAAGTAGGGAGGTTGATAAGAAATCTGGGCACATTGTTTCTCTGTGTGTGGATTGGCCGTCTTGTTAATTCTCTTATCTCCTGCCTCCAAACAAGCCATTTCTGAAGTCTCTCATTCCAAAACCTACTCGTAGCTCTAGCGATGCTAAATGTTCATCATTGGGATCATGGTAGGATTAGTTGGAGGTAGATTGTCACTTAACAAATTAGAACACGACAGGGTGTGTAGTCTTCATGATAAATTCCACAAAAATATAACACTAGTGGTGTCATACAGTATTTAATGGTGAAAATTACGATTATAATTAAGTGATTATCAAACAAAACCAGACTGAGCTCCTTACCTTAACTTCCTTATTTCCATGCCCATCACTCATCTAGACTTGGCTCATGTACGACATGCATGATGGCTCATGAAACTGGCTCAACAAAATGTCTGATCTCCATCTGTTACATCTTAGCTAACCCTTTATTCAAAAACACAGCCCAAATGATACATATCGAATCTTATTTTTCCTACAGTATGGCTCAGTTATTTCTTCCTAATTAATTTCTCATGAAACCCAGATAAATTGCTGGTAAATGATTAGGCTTAGTTGCAGACTTGTCCCAATTCTGCATCACTAGCTGGCTGGCTAGAGTAAGAGTTTCTACTTTTTGACACAGAGTTGAGTATATGAACTTTTCTATCATATTATAGTTCTCGGCGTTGAGACAATAGATTTTAGTCACTAAAAGACAGCCACGTGATCAACTGGAGAGGTCTTATTCCAAAGTGTGATTTCTCATTTTACAATTCAAAGCCCAGCAGGGTTATAGTTACAGGATTTTACCCACTTCCTGTGCTTGTAAATGATAAGTTTAAAACTTCTGACTTCTGAGTCCTTTGAAGTCATACGATAAGCTCCCTGCCCTTGGCTGCACTGAACTCCACTTCACACCAGTTGATTTTTTTGGGGGGGGAAGAGGGGGTTATCTGCTGATAGTGTAAACATGACAGTGGACCATCCAGACAATGTTTTTTTTTCCTCGTGGATCATGCTGTGCATGAATTGCAATAATTAACTTTCAGGGTTCATTGAGACAGGACTACATTTCTTGGGAGAAAACAAAGAAAAAAATTATAGATTATACACACATATGGAACAGTTTGCATTTCCGTGGTCTGATGTCAGTGTGCAGATCAGCAGGTACAGCTTTTAGCGCATGTGTTGGAGTTGCTATTGATTCTGTGGCAGTCGCTGGATGTAACACTTGTCATTTAGAACCGTAGGCAGCTTGGTATTAACTGATTTCCATCTCTGAGGTGGATCCATCATTTAGTCAGGGGGTGGAGGGGGTCATGGTCAGAAGTCAACTTGTTAACCCCTTATAGCTTGCAAGCTGCCAGCCAGCACTGACTCGTTTATATCTGTCAGCACTTATCATGTGGGCTCAGACATGGCATGATTTATGTTTCTGGATCAATGGCCTACACATCATGTTTACTTCACCATCATATGTGTCTGTTGGTCGTGGAGCTTTGTGCAGCAAAAAGGATCTCTATATTGTGATGTCTTGGATAATAACCCTTGTCTCCGAGGTAGGTATATCACAGTGTAGAATATAAAATTTGACTATATTTATAGTTCACATATAACAAAACAATTCTCAAGATCCCACATACAATTTAAGGGTGGCTGTCAGTGGTGAGAACAGCCTTCTGACAGACAAAGCAAGATAAATCTGTCAGCCACCTGATAACTTTATCCAGCTGGACCAATATTGACTTTTAGTGGACCCTGAAGTGAATTGTCGGGTTTAGCATACTGCTTAAAGGGGTAATGGGGCAGCACCGTGTGGGAGGCACCACAAGAGTAGCTGTCAGGTTTATGAAGAAGTTGATTACTATTTCAGAATAAAACACAAATCAAAAGTATATCACTGGCACAGTCCAAATGTGACCTTACAAGGTCAGGTGCCATTGAGGGTTGGGTTGTGTTTTTTTATTTGTGTGGTCAGGGGGATGCACAGAGAGGGGATTACATTCTGCTCATACCTTCCTCCTATTCATCAGGCTATACACATTCACATTGTGGATAAGGTTTCATGTTTTGTCATAAATATCCCAATGCAGCAGCTGATAGTTGTTAATGTTAATTAATTCTCCTTGTTAATCCCTAATAAAACCTCTTAAATGAACGGAAACAGCTCCCATTAGAAAACACAGATGGGTGCACAATGAAACTGCCAACCGCACCAGAACAGATTCCCCCGTGACTGAAATCCACAGCATTGTGCTACCTTTTACTGCGTTTTCATTGTGTCTCTTGGATGATAAAAATCCTCAATATCTTCAAAGCTTACAATCACAATGGAAAAACAAATTCCTGTTGGCTTATTTTTAAATCAATTAACCTGTGCAAGGAAGTACTGAGGTTTAGAAGCTCCTTGTGGTCTTGTCACTTGGTTTTTCGATCACAAAGATTAACAGCTCTCATGATGCTCTGTCAGCTGGCTCCCTCCTTGCAATTTTAGTCCTCTTTTTACGCTTTCCCTAACCCTTTCCTTTCTGTCGGCCACAGGTCCAGGTTGTAAATCTCTTTGCCACATTTCAACTGGGTCATTAGAACTCTATTAGCTATAAATATTCAATAAGGATCCTCACTTAGGGTCCTCTGTCCATGTCATCAGACCTGTTCCAGCTACGATCGTCATGCTGGCTTATCTTTTATGGTTTAGTCAAACAACAGGATGGGATTTACAGTTAGATGCTGACAATTGCCACTTTAACAGATGTAGGTTACTTTTAGTATCTAACCCGAAGGAGGAAAGGGGATGAAGATTCACATAAGTAACTGGAATGCATTTTTATGGCTTACACACAATTCTGTCTTACTATTAAAGTGTTGCAACGTTTTTACAAACAATGCGATGCATTTAGTTTCCCCAAGAAGAAGCAATCTATCATAACCATACTGAGACCAACAACTTTGCCGTCGTAACAATTATTAAAGGAGCCCGAGGGAAGGTGTTCCATGTTATCTCATGTTATAGCACACTGCTTTGGCAGGGTCCTATTAGAGCAAACACACATTAATCTTGTCACACGCAACACACTCACCCTGATAATCCCAGGTAACAGCAACCAATGCCCTCCATCTACCCACCCCACAGGCAGTTATTTAATGACTTATTTAATTCAATGTATTGTCTGTTAATGTCTCCATTGTCCTGCTCAGCCACAGGCCTCTGGGAAACCAAGATATAATCCCCACTTTATCATTGATTCAAGTCTGATGAATGGACTTGGTTAAAACTCACTGTGTTCATGTTTTCTCTCCTTTTTTCTGCTCTCTGTCGGGAAGGCTGGCGTGAACATTATGCTGCAGGACGTCAACGGAAACATTCCTCTGGACTATGCCTCTGAGGGAACCGAGAGCAGTTATATCCTCCGAAAATACCTGGAGGAAAATGGTAAAGCTCGGCATTGTGTATTGACCAAGTTTACATCTCATCTTCTCTTTACAGGTCTCGGGGAGTGCTAAAGTTTACGTGGGGAAAAAAAAGTTTGATAAATACAGATGTCACTTGAGTTGGTGTCAGTTGGCTCTGAAGATTACAAGTTTCAAAATGTAAAAAAAATCCGGGAGTGAAGATTAAGAAAAAAGTGAACTAAGCTGTCACCTACCTGTCATCTTTGCTTGGTACGAGCGGTTTGAAGCTCCATTAGCTGCTGCTAGCATAGCACATACAAACCTAAACCAGAAGTGGTCTAGTTAGATTGTGGATAATGTGCCAGATTTTGAAAATAAAAAAGATAGAATCGAATAAAAAGACATTGTTTTTGGTTCTTCTATGTTAATGTTGATATACCTTCATTGTGAGTCTGACAGTTTTGTAGGAATGTAAGAAAATTAATGAAATACTTTCAAAAATTAAATGTGGTAGCTCATTTCTACACTATTGCACATATTTAAGAAAAAAAGTATAATGAGGAAAAGTAAATATTTAATTTCTTTCATTTAAAAAATACTAAAAATTGGTAATATTTCATACCTGCTGTTTAGAGGGAGATACTCTATGTATATGTGTGAAGGTGAAGTACGCCCACAGGCATAATGATGGCAGAATGCGAACAGGGAACTTGTCTCCCACAGAAAGAGGAGAGGGTCAACAGAGAAGCTGTGAATAATGGAGTTAAAGGCACAGGCTAGTTGGAGACACACAGAGACGAAAATGGAATAGGCACATAGATATAATGGCAGAAGGAGAGCAGGGAATAGTGCCAGAGAAATATAGAGAGCGACGAGAACAGAAACATAATGGAAATCATGCTGACAAAGCTAGACAGAAACAGATATAGACAATGATGGAGGGTCTTCCCTCATCAATCTGTCATTGCCAACACATGAGCCTGCACAGGGATCACATGACAAATGCAAGCTTCTAACTGCAGACAGCTAACTCATCAAAGTTCAAACCACTCTACACGCACGCACGCACACACACACACACACACACACACATGGCCACAGAGTCAGAGTCAGTTAGACTTCTCTCTGGCTCCATCTGCCAGCCCCAGTGGTGATCTTTTTCCTTCTGCCTAGCTTCAGCTCCCCTGATACCCCCCTATTGTGCTGGGCTTTGCCACCACCAAACACACTCTTACTCAAGCTCACTCAGCCTCTGTTGCCATAGCAACTTGGTTGCATGCTCTCTATCGCCATCAAGTTTGTGTGGTTGTGGGAAACACATGCTGTCCAAGTGTTCCTGTGTTTGGAATGAAGAGCATATATATTTTTTATGTATATGTAAATAATTTTTTTTTTAAATTTCAATATGCTGAGTTGTTTGTGATCATATAATATTGGACTCTTAAAAGAAGTAACACTTCAGAGAATAACTATTCCTTTCTGTTGTGGCAATTTTACTATGAGCAAGCCTCAAATAACTACAAACCTTGGGGCTGTTGTGTGTTCGCAAAGACAAATGTATTGATTAGCTTATACTACCAGTCTATTTGGAAAAGTCTCATTAGTTAGTGCCCTAGAGCTTATCCGAGTAAAATATAGATTGATTGATAATCGATTCATGCTATTCAAACAACTGAAGTCAGGTCCACTGCGTGAATGTGATAGAGGAGCAGTGCATTGATCTTCATAGCTTGTAATACCATTGTTGACCCATGTATGTCCGTGTTGGCTCAGGAGATAAACTACAGTGGCCTTGAATTATTCAGGTCAGGGACTGGGGTCATGTATGACTACAGCATAACCATCTGATTTTCATTTAAGCGTCACCAGCTTCAGGGTCGCTTTTGGCAATGCACCTGATGTGCCAGGCCTTGGTGTTAGCATGAGGGAGTTTTCTGTTTGAAATCAGTTTGTGGTTGTTCTCGCTGTTGCTGCCATACACACAGCCAGAATCCTCTTAAAGTCACATACTCAGCACTGGCACTTCACAGCCACTATAATGAAACACCACACTAAATTCACAACAAATCCTCTTAATTTCTGCCAAAACTAAGCAAAGCTGTAAATACAAAACATGTCAGAATCTGGTGCTTGAAAGCAACTAATTCCTATATATTGCAAAAGTCATTAAAGTATCTTGTTGTTCTCAACCGTTTAATCTTAGCTGTGATGTTTCAAGGGATCATTTGACATTTTGGGAATGTTTTTATATTCATGCTGCAGCACTTGATACCAGGAAGACATATCTTCCAACCAAGATGTAATGAACCAGACATAATGTGTTAATTACTGAGCTTTCAGGGTGCAAGCCATTTTTTTCTTCATCTTTAGCCAAATTAAATGTCTTCTTCTTCCAGTTTTATATGTAATGTGCTGACATGTCAGTGATATTGATATTCTGATCAAAGCCTTTACAAGATGTCAAACTAGCATGACAACATAAGTATTGTGCATACAGTGGTGTTATTAGTATGCCAGTCATATTTGTGTTTTTCAGGTGTGGATGTCTCATCTATGCATGCCATGAAGACACAAAGATCCAGCACCATGCTGTCTGATGTTAGGCAGCTTGTAGCAACAGGCGGAAACCTCAGCCAGCCCAATGATTATGGGGTCACATTGGTGAGTATTGGCTCTTTTTTTTTTTGTGAGTGGACCTTCTTTTTGTTCCCTTCTTTAAATTGTTTGTTCTATTTCTTGAATTCAGAATACAGGTAGCTTTACCTTTTAATACTTTGTTTCTCTCTCTCTCTCTCTCTCTCTCTCTTTCTGAAGCTCCACATAGCATGTGCCAGTGGTTACAGAGAGGTGGTGTCTGTGTTGCTGGAAGGTGGAGCAGACCCTCATCCTGCAGATGACAACTTTTGGACCCCTCTCCACCTGGCTGCTAAATATGGACAGGTTTAATGGATAACTGCACAACAAAATGTCACAATATTTTTGACATCAATGAAGTCATCCCATATTTTCAACTCATCTAGCTGTATTGATCCCATGTGATTGAAGTCATTAATTAAATAATGAGGAAATTATTGATAGGCTGTGCCTCAGAACAACATGCCTCCAGCTAGCCTGTACACCCCTTGATAAACTGCTCTTTTTGGGCCTATTGATCAGATGGAGTCAGACTGCAGGCACAGAGCAGCACTGCATATGCATTTGTTAACAGCATTTTAGGGAAGCAGTTTAATGGTCTGTCTTTGACGAAGGGAGATAGATTTCCAGATTGGGTGGAGGTGAGCAATTTGAAAGATGGGATCTCGTGGTTTGGGAGTGGTCCAACTATGAGCGATTCAGATCTTGCTGACCCGACTGGATATTTAATTACATTTCTGGGCTGTATAGTTGGCTGCTGAGAAAGGGAATTTGTTCATTTAGTATTTAGAATCAATTTCAACTCTTTTTATTAATCTAACCTCGTCATATTTTCTTACACCACTGAAATGGCTTTTATAGATTCTTCCTTCTTAAGAGTTGCCTGCATACCTCTCACTTTTCTTTCTTAACTCTTCCTTCGTCCTTTCCATACTTAAATGATCAGATGATCAGTAGAACAAAATGTACAAATCCTCCAGACAGCACTCTTAATACAGTAACTTCCTTGTGTGTTCTTGCTTTTCAAACTTAGTGCATATACAATTACTCTGTGTGTGTGTGTGTGTGTGTGTGTGTGTGTGTGTGTGTGTGTGTGTGTGTGTGTGTGTGTGTGTGTGGATAATATGTAAGCGCGTGTGACTAAAGAGTGGCAGTCTACAGGATTGGGGAATCGATTAGTTTTCCCATGCTGTGTTAAATCACTGAGGCCATCAGCTCTTTACTGGTGCCAGTACTTTGCCTCCTGCATACCAATTAGTCCCTGAGCCCCCTTAACACTTTTCTTCCCGCCACCTTTTGCTTATAGACAGTGGCACGAGACATTGTGGGTTCAAGATGTGGGCACATATTCAGCCAAGTAAATGCTCTCACTAAATAAAATACTTTGAAGCAGAAGCAACTAAAAAACACTGTCTGGCTAATGTAACACCAGCTGGTAAACCCAAAGACCCCTTTTGCAGGGTGGCATTCATACTGAGCCGACCCTTTAAGAACAAGTATGAACTTATTACTGCAGCTAATTAAGCTTCCCTCTCTCTGCCTTGAGATAAGTTAGACCCTGGCTTTTGGATTTCCTTGACTGAGTCGGGGGTTTTAAAATTGTGTTCTCTTAAGGATATAATTTTTAAATAGTCCTGTTTTTGATGGGGGGGGGCAGCTACAGCAACATTGCTCTAATTAATTGCGTCTGTATAATATTTAAAGCTATGTAATGTAGCAACCAGATGATTTACACCCAAGTAAACATTTCTAAGGTGCTTCACTTTTAATGTACACATCTGACAATTACAGTTATGATCTTTGGATACTTGCCTGAAAAATATTTTAAGCCACTTCAGTTTAAGTTACTTTCAGTAGGTGAGGTTACTTTCACCTCAATGATCCCCATGTAATGATGACCTTTTCTTGGTCCCACTGTAAACTTTGCCCCGATGATGAGTTCAGATCTTGTAGTGCTACTGACGTTACTTCAGTATTTATAGGGTGTGATGGCAGCTGACACAGTTTTTGGGCAGCTGTTGGAATGGGTTACAGCCAGTCTGCTGAATGTGCTAAGTCACTCATCTCCGTAATGCAGATTATGTCTTATTACTTTGCTGAAGTACAAAGACTTTTTTTTACTGACATGTCTCAGCAGCCTTTTTGATTTAATAACCTGAGAGTTTTAGGGAAAATTAGTATGTTCTCATTCAAGGATGCTTTCACGTTTGTTCGCAATTGTACCACCTAATAACTTACAGCAAAAGCATAATTATATAGTTATTTGGTGATTAATATATTGTAAACTCAAGTAACAAAAATATGTTTGGGATGTTCTGATATGTAACTTCACTAGACAATTAGTAGCAAGTATTTCCGTGTTTGTCAGTGACCATGTAAAAGTTCTTTAAACAGTTCTTTGTTGCACCAAAGCTAAATATAGCAGTCTGAAAACTGAGCAGTAGGAGGGGAAATGCCATTTCATATTCCTGGAATATATCTTTCAAATTAACTCTTCTTTATGTTTTTGTGTATAATTATCAGCCATCATCAGTCATTACATTTACATTTTGAAACGATGCCTTGATATTTGTTGATCTGCTGAGGCAATTTCTGAGTCATGTAGTCTCTCCTACATTCCCCAGAAATTAATCTATTGCCCTTAAATTGAGTCAAAAATCAGATAGAGCAACATAAAATATCCACGGATCAGTATTCACAGATCACATAATAGAATGCACCGTTTGAATTTGATGGAGCTGTTCATCTACAGAGGTGAAGTGAAGTGGTGTAAGAGTGCATGATGGGTCTTTTAATATAGGAACAAGAAGTCAGAGTGCAGCAGGTGTCAGCAGATTTTAGGGAAAACAGAGAGAACAATAGAAGACAGAGGTGACAGCCATCACATGTCACAATATGTAGAAATGACTATGGGTGACTACAAAGCTGTTCCACTGTGACACATGATGGAATATTTCTCATTATTAAAGGATCTCCCCAGTCTGGGGCAGCACTTGTATAGACCTGCCATGTGTGTCATACATTTTATATGTCATCTACTTAGGAATTAATTTCATGCCCCATGTTACATATGCCTTACATTAACATATCCATGGCACTGTAGCAGGGTTAGATGACCTTTAATTGGGTTGACTTAAAAATGTAAATCTTTTATAAAGTGCCTTTTTGTACATGTATTGAGAGAAGGTGCATTAAGTAATTCCCTGGAAATGTTAGAATAATTTTTTTGGGATCTGATAAAAAGTCAATGTTCCTCCCATCTCACAGACAAGCATCGTTAGCCAGCTCCTCAGACGTGGGGCGAACCCGACTCTGCTGAACTGCAACCAAGACAAGCCCTCAGGTAACACATTCACACAAATTTACAAAGATTACAGTCACAGTGAGAGTTTTATCAAGTAAGAGGTAATGAAGGAAAGGAGTACAGAAATGGATTTTGACTTATTCAGTTGAAGTTTTTCAGATGCATTCATAAGCACTATGATATTAAACAAGGGCTCATACACACATAGTATACACAGTCAGTTAAGCTTTCTCACAATCAGTCTCTGTTGAACATATCTGTTCATATCTGAGTGTATCTGAAAGAGAGAACATCTCACTCTTGCCTGTATACAAATTTGTGAACTCATTAAATTTGGATGCTAGCAGTAATCATAAGTGGCTGATGTGTTTATGCTGCAAGCAGGAATTGAAGTCAAGCTAAGTGTAAAACTTCCTGTCACTCCAACGTCCAAAGCTGCTCTTTGACCAGGCTGCTGCTTTAGTGGCATTGCAAACGTTAACACAGTCTCATGTATGATAGTGATGAAATGTGTCATAGACAGGGATCTGCCTCAAACATCATACAGTAGTTGCCCCTGACCATTTACTCCCATGTCAGTATCACATCACTGACTGCCTTGCCCCAGCCTCAATCAATAGCTCCTTCTAGCATGTAGGCTTAGAGAAGATGTGAGAGGCACCCTTAGAGACTGAACAAACCCTCCTCTTTTCACTGCACCCCCTCCTCTGCAGCCTCATGATGAAACAAAGACTTACTAAAAGAGATGGGAGTCAAGGGGATTGTTAGTCACATAGAAATAAAAAGGATGGAGTGATTCCCCTCTCTTGTGACCTCTTAGACCTCATTACGGATAGGGAGGATGTTAACTCCCCTTCTTTTTAAGCACATTTGAATTGATCCAACGTGGGGTTCAAAATGGGCACAATGCAGGCTCATCAACAGATTCTGAAAAAGGGCTAACAGGGTGAATGAAAGGAGAAGTGAACGGTTTATCTGGTTGTTTCACAGCACAGAGCAATATGCTCTTTGGGCAACAATATTACCAAAGTGTCCTTTCATTAGTGTCTTACTAGTTTGTGAGTGTCACAGCTTATTAATTTGAATTTTGGTCTATAAAAGTAAACTTTAAATTCAAATTTCTCATCTAATTTGTGCACTTGGTGGTTTATGTCTCGTTTGTCCAGACATTGCTGCGTCAGAGCCTATAGTTGATATGCTTCTGAGTGCAGAGGAGAGTTGGCTGCAGAGACTGAAGGACCCCTCTGCTCCTCTGCCCTCCACTGACTTGCGCTATGATGGTGGCTCACATGACGTCACCACACCTGTCAAAAACTTGTACGTTAATAGTTAATACACTTAAATGTTGTTTATTAGTCACTGCACAAATTACAAGTAAAGTTTTCTTTTCTTTTTATCTCATACATCTATTGCCCCAAACAAGTCCCATATTATTATTAAGTCCCCTTAATCTGTTCTGTTTTCCCCAACTCCCTGGTCTATATAGAAAGCCCTTCTATATTCCTATCTCTAAGCGAGACAGTCTCCTGGAGAAATTTGCCATGTTCAGAGAGGCAGGTGGTGCACTGAGTGGACAGCCCTCCCAGGACAATTGCTTAGATGGCCCCTTTAGCTCTGGAGCCAGCAAACTGGAACAGGTACCTCATCTTCTTACATTGCCTGGCACACAGTCAGATAGTACAACACAGATAATAAAAGAAAACATAAAAGGGACACCTCACATTTTACATATGTTACTGTTGGGAGGTTAAAGCACTATTTTCGTCAACTTATCATGGCATGTTCAACTTTAACTAGTGGGTTGCATTTCCTTCAGGTCAAACTGATGCCTCCAGCACCGAATGATGACTTGGCGTCCCTCAGTGAGCTGACTGACAGCAGCTTGCTCTATGAGATGCAGAAGCGCTTTGGCAATGATCAAATCTATGTAAGACTCCACCATCCTTGTGTCACTAAACAAGGAATTCTGCTCGTCATTAAAGATGCATTAGAACACTGAGTGCATACAACACTCTAGTGAGAGAAGTGCAGACACATGCTCTCTCTCTTGGGCGTATCAGGGCCAAATCTTGTCATTTACTTGTAAAAGAGTGTTGTGTTGTACTGCGTTGTGTTTTATGGTTTGGGTATGTTGGGATGCCATGGTTCAATGACATCTTGCATACCCATGAGCTCTGCCGGGGTTTTTCTTCTGGTATATGTACACGTGGTGTATATCTCACACAGTGTATCACACACATGATACATCAACTCCTAGACTCAGTGACTGGCGGTGAATAATTAATTTTTTTCGGAATGCAGACAAAGTTTTAATCCGGACACCAGGTTATATTCACGAGCTCACACACTCACACACACATGCATACCCACAGTCACCCATATACATGCATATTACTGCTGGTGAAAATTACAAAATCAATATAATTTTGATCAATTTGAAAGATAAATCTATAACTATATACAAGAGTAAAATACCTTCATCTTCAACAATTTGTCCATTTCCCATTCTTGTCATTTTTGCCTTCCTTTGAAAACTGTGGCCTGGCCCAAAGTTCTCCCCTGGTACTGAGCTCTATAAAGACTGGAACCAGATCAATGTGGCACTATCTGGTGCACTCTCTACTCTGTAAAGAGGCACTAATAGTCTGTTATTATGGGAACCCAGATGGGCGACAGACAGTAGGGTTAGCCACAGCAGGGGACATAGATAAGGGGATGACAATAAAAAGGAGTAGACTGGTGGATGAAGAAAAGAGAAATTATCTGAATTCAGCTTAATGAGGGCTAGATACTGAGTTGAAGTCTATTTAGAAGTATAAGTGGAAGAAAGAAATAAAAAAGTTGACAAAGGGCAGCTACAGTGAGTATATTGGAGCAAGCCTCTCTGACTGTATTAAATCTTCTGTTATGGATTGACATAAGACAAAGTAACACATTATAGTCCAGATGTAAAAGTGATAAAAGCCAGGTAAGCTTTTAATGCATGGGCTTTAAGTTAACGTTTGCAATTTGCTTACTATATGGATGCTTATATATCCAATGTGGTTGACCTTGAGGACATATAGTTATTGAGGACATTTCAAAAAAGAGGTGAACAGAGCAGATAGGTAGTAGAGGAAAGAAACAGTAAGTGGACAAAGGCAGTGAATCCTCCATATGTTCCCAGCAGGGAGGTCAGAAATGGGCTTTGTTGAGTGGTCTGCTGCCTTCTGCCAGTATAGATGTACCAGTGCACCACCAAATCCCAGAGAACGGGAGCAAGGAAGTGGGGGAAGGGAATGAGAGAGGATATTGATGAAAGCTGCGTTTTTGACAAGCAAGTCATTAGATTAAATGAATGAATTAGAGAGGGAAAGTGGCTCGGGATTTTCAGATTTTTGGTTTACTCAGTTAAAAATGCAAAACTGCCAGAAAGTTTTGAGGATCTCTCTCTGTCTGCAAGCAGGAAGGATTTGTTCCAAGTCCATAACCTTGAGCCAAGGCCCAAGGACAGAGCAGCATGTTACAGAACATTAGTGATTTCTGTGCTTTCCCAGAGGACAGTGTTAGCTTTCAAACAGCTTTCAGGACCCTTTGAGAGAAACCGAGTGTTAGTTGATTATTTTTATCTAAATGACTTTGGGGTGTGCACATAAACTGTGTGGGAGGGAGCTTTTTTTTTTTTTTAATTGAAGCGAGGTTACTACCGAGATTATTATGAAAGGTCCCACTTGGCCTTTTTTGACATGAAATTACCATATTCTTATGTTAATAAAGATATTCACCAACATGAATATTAATGTTAAGAAAAGAGCAGGACAACACTTGACCTGTCAGAGTCAGCTTTTGGTATTGTCTAACTCTAACTGGTTATGACCCAACAGTTTGTCAAAACTGTCCTTCCAAGCAGAACTGTATAGCATCACACCTAAAAGATCTTTAATGAGATTGAATGAACATCTTGTTTTCAGGCGAGTTATTGCATTGAAGATCACTCAGGTGTGTTTTTATGTTTTTTTGTAGACTTATATTGGGCACATCCTTCTGCTGATTAATCCAAATAAAGAGCTGCCAATCTATTCAACTTTGGTAAGCCAAAATTTTATTTACCTCTCTTTAAAGCTAAGAAATGCTTTGCTTAGGTCTCATAATGTTGAATTTGCAGGCCTTAGTATACGTTGATATCTGTGTAAAACCTGCAGCTTTACACTGGAAACACTTTGCATTTCACATGCAAAGTCAACCTAAAAGGGAGGGACGTTTGCTGTATAATATGCAGAGCATGAACAGATGAAATGGACCTTCTGGTTAATAAATAATGCAGTCTTCCTGTCAGTGATACAGAACATAAGGCTGATTCTGCATCAGTCGGGAAATACAGGGATCCAGTTCAGCAAGACACACACACACTTGCTTTCAGACTCACCTAGATGTTATTATGCTACCTCTTCAGTATAAATAATTAATTTTAAAAACACTATGACTGTAGGAGAAAATCAGCATATTGATTTATTCTAACAAAAGGGCATTGTCAGCGAATAACTGACAGGCTCTGGTTTTTCATTTGTTTAATGAATGTAAATGTAATGAGTTATTTTGAAATAGCAAAATTAATGCCAGTTTAGTATGTGAGGTTGGGTTTAGAGGGGGAGACATGACAGAATGAAGCCAGGACCCCTCTGGCTGTTCTATTCCTGCCTGTGTCTGGATTCACTCCTGCCATCTCTTCCCAACTGAGAGAAATGTGTGGTGGATCAAGAAGGAGCCAGGGTGAGAATGACATATGTCACAACATGTGTGATCTGCCGGTTGTCTATCACCCCTTCTGGTCTGGTGGTGGTCCACAGCCCATCCTCCTTGCCTTTTCACTGGCACACATCTGTTAGTCTGGTTACAGAGAGGGGTATTACAGCACAGTTATCTCACACTTAAGTAAAAAAGGCAATCAGGGCTCATTTTTGATCTTTACCCCTTATTTAAACACCTTCAGGCAAACATGATAAAACTTTCAGGATTCACGATTTCTACTTTGAAATATATCGTTTTCTAGATAAACCACAGCTGAAGAATAAAATGTTGCAAAAGCTATTCAGTTCTATAATGCATGTTGACCTATTTTTTATTGCAAGATATTATTCATTTAACTGTTGTTAAATTACTAAAAAAATTGAGGCACACTAAGTCTTTTCTGCTGCAGTAGATGTATGAGTTCAGCTGTTTGTGCAAATTACATGATTATAATTTGTGATAAAACCATCATTTGTAAGTGAGCAGAACACACACGCATATAAACCTTTTTGCAGCATTGTTTCACTGTTTTGCTGAAACTTAATTGCTTGCTTTTCTCATGCCAGGCATGCATCCATGTTACATAAGGTTGTAATCCAATGTCTTGATGTATTGTGCCTACCTCTCTCTCTATCCCTGTCAGGTGAGTCAGTTGTACCTGAGCTCCACTGGTCGCCTGTGCTCCTCTCTTCCCCCTCACATCTTCTCTTCAGCAGAGAGAGCTTACCACATGATGCTGCAGGAGAAGCGCCCACAGTGTTTCATCTTAAGGTACATGCACGTCCTTAACCACACAAACACTTAACTCTCTACTGTGGGATGCTGAGTATAAAAACTCACCAAGTTCAGATGGCCTCCTGCTTTGCCCACACCCGTCTGACAAAAACCTGTTAAACAACCCTGAGAGATTAATAGGTCTCACGCTGAGCTGAGCAGAAGACCTGTTCAGTGTTCACACAGAGATGAATGTTTGCTGGGAGCACTACAGTGTCTTGCTCTTTGTCCTTGGCTGGACGGACACAGCTCCTTGATTGCAATTAAATCTTGTTCCAGCTCTCCAGTGACATTCCCACTGAGTGGTAACCAGTCTAGCAGAGAGTTAATGTGCCCTGGCCACAGGCTATCGTACTCACACACACACACACACACACACACACAAATACAGGAAAGCAGAGACATTGCCCTGTGTGGCCACATGTACGTTGACTCATTCTTTTTCTCTACTGCACTTCATCACTTCTTTTTCTTATTTCTCTTTTCTTCAAGCTTTTTGTTTAATTCTGTCTCCCCACATTGACACAGAAGAACACACACACTCACATGCTCTTACAAGTTTACACGCAATCAGCGCCCATGATTCCCTGAGGATAGTGCTTTAACAAAATGCCCTTGAAATCTAATAAAAACTGGTAAATGAAAAGACAGTGAAAAGGCCTTTAGTCTTCACACTCATCAGGGCCATTAGTAGAAAATATAGCAGCACACATACTCACAGATGAACAGTACTTCACAGCACTCTGCAGCCATTAGTAAGGGCTTCTGACTTTCTGAAGCCATCTGCCTGGTGTTACTACATCAGTCTCAACTCTGAATGTCTTCAGTTTCAGAGCATGTACTGTAGAGGCACCTTTTGTCAACTTTAATATTCACTCAGCACCAAATTAAAAACAAGGCTCCAAAGTAAGGGTCAACAGAGCAGCATTAGTGGTGATACAAAGATGGATAGGGGTGATGTCAGGGGTTAGGGTCACTGATGTGTTGTGTGGAGACACCCTGATGACCAAAGTATCATACCTTTTCTTCCGACATACAGAGCATTGGAATGCACAAAGTAACAAATGTGTTTGCTAAGCTTTCTGCTGCTAATTTCTAGCTTTGTCAAATGTTAGTTTCATTTAGTTAGTTTCTTGTAGAAGTCTTTTATTTTTTCTAGCCCATCTTTGCCTTCATTTTGGGCATTTCAAATATATGTATCGCCATAAATCAAACTTATAGTTACCTTTTTAAAAATACTTTTATGTAATAGAAGTACAAAATCCCATCAACACAGTACAAACCAGCTTAATTTTAGTTGTGTGGCAAACAGAAGTGGAACACAACGACATTAAGACATACACAAGTGTTAATAAACATGTAAAACAATAATAACATCACCTAAAATATGTGTGACACAGAATCTACATTCATGTTCTTGTCTCTGTAGTGGTGAAAGTGGTTCTGGGAAATCAGAGGCATGTAAGCACATTGTGAGACACCTGACAGCCCGATCCAACCCTAAAGGGTTTGCACTGGATCCCAGAATGAAACACGTAAGTCTGAGCCCATCTGCCTGTAGGATACTCTCTTTTGCACTCCAGTCCTGGAGGCTTGCATTTCTAATATACTTCTGATGTAATCACAGAGTTTTGAATTCTTTGTTGCTCTCATGCTATTTTGTCTTTTCATTGACTTTGACTAAAAAGGCAAATTTCTTCAATTTAAAGTCTTAAACTTTTTTACTCTTCTTTATTTCCATGCAGAACCCAGTAAATCCTTATCAAGAAACTAAGAATAATTTTGCATTCTTCAAAGGGAGGCATGGAGTGATTTGTCTTATTGTGCTTATTGTTTCATTCCCAATGTCATCTCTTTGATGTTATAAAAAAAAAAAATCCAGTAACACACAGTGAAATTATAGTTGAAGTTGTGTGCATGCATCCTGCTGTTCTTTGTTGCTGTAGGGATTTCCCTGCCAAAGCTTGGAACCTGCTCGATGGCTCTTCATTTGTCAGAGACACCATTTGAGTATATAGACCCCATGTTTGATTGCTTTGATTGTTTGATAGAACCATTTGCAGCAGAGGAAATTGTTTGTGTGTAAGTCTTAGACTGGAGTTCATTCTCTTCTTTCTGCGTTCCCCCCTTTAGAGGGAGAATAAATAAAAGCAGAGCTAATAGTAGAATAGAAAATTATCAACAAGTACCCATCATAGCATATTTTCTGGTGAACCAGGAGATGCTGCAATTGAAAATAATTTTGTTGATAGAAATTCATGGACATATATTAATTATAAAACAATGTTATGGCAACATCAGATTTTTTCTATTTTAGAAAAAACAGCAATACATATAAAAGAAAATTATTCATTTCAATCCTAATGTGTCTATCTCCTCTTGTATTCATTGATTTCCCTGCTCCAATCTCAGTGTGTTGGTAACAAAGCAGTGTGTAGTCTGGAAGTGTGAGTGGTTTGTTCCGATGAAGTCATCGTCATGTCATTGATATCTGGGTCAACTTGCTCTTTGATCATCTTGGGGGAAAAAAAAATACCAGAGTACCAAGATAATGGATATATATTGACATCTAGTGGTAGAAAGTGGAATGGGCGTAGATCTTGTTTTGTTTATGCTCCAGAGATGTGACATGTAAATTGATTTCATTATTGGAAAAGAAGGTAGAAACGGAACGAGTTTACTCCACAGTAAGGACCAATCTAGAGGAAGAATATTGCTAAGCACTGGTAACTTTTGTTTTGATATAATGTACAGGTTTACTGTGTTCTGGAGGCTTTTGGTCATGCAAAAACTCAGAGGAACAACAATTCAAGCCGTTTTATCAAGCTGTTGACCATTCAGTACTGTGAAAAGAGGAGGACACTACTCAGAGGTAACCCACACTTCTGTCATTATAGAACTGGATGTGAGCTAGTTAGTTTCATTTTGATACAGAGTGGCTTTGGAAAGTATTCTGCACACAAATTTTCAGTGAATAAAATTGCACATTGATCCACACTCATTTACTTTCAAAAAGTGAACGTATGTTTAAGAGAAGTTGGCACAATTTTTACAAAATCAAAAACTGAAATTAGGCATTTACAGAAGAATCCACATCCTTTAAGTTTTTTGATTTGCACAACTTAAAATGAAATGCACATCACAATTAAGTGCAAATGAAGGGGTGTGAACACTTAATGATACCGTACAATTTTTTTTGTTCCACATGAAAAATTAAAAGTAGTTGATCTGCCTTACTTCTGCCAAATATCTCTATCAAAGTTTCGTTTTGCTATACCTTAAGTGTTTCTTTAGATATTTTTTATCAATTATTTGTTATAATTTAAAAATATTACTAAGATAACTGAGTAAACCTATTATTGACAACTGAGTTTACGCTAAAAATACAGAAGCCAAAAACCATGCAAGATTCTACGTACAGTAACTAAGGCACAGTACTGTGCCTGTATCTAATGTCTTATATGAGTGCATGTAAGGCATTGAAACAACAGCAGGGGGCAGTGAGAGATCATCATTCTCCTACTGTGGTGTTTTCTACTAGTGCTCCCTCTTTCTTGTGACCTTATTTTACCCCAGTTAATTTGATCAGAAAGCACTGGCTCCTGAACAGTGGACACAGATTTAATTTTCAGAACTAAATTCAACACTACATAAATTGAATTTAAACACCCAGTGTAAAAAGTATTCACTTTTTCTGTTTAAGCCCGTGTGTACACCTACATGTTGGAGAAATCTCGCCTGGTCAATCTGCCTCCTCACCAACACAACTTCAGCATCTTCTATTTAATGGCTGAAGGCATGCTGCCAGAGGAGAAGAGTGCACTTTACGTCAACAATGTCCTGGTTCATAGGTAAGTGGCTGTCAGTTGCCATGGGCTCATTATTACTTCCTAAAATCACCCGGGAAAGGAAAATGGTGATAATAACTGTTGAGCTGGCTCACAGGAACTCTTCAGTGTAATTATGTTGTAACTGTTCAGACACAAGATTTGTGCTGCTAAAGAGCTGCGGCTGTCACAAGAAATAAATGTTTTCTGTACTAATTTTCTGCATCCTGGATGAACAGCTTTATGTGGGTCTGACATGAATGTCTATTGAGTACATGGTTGCATATTTAGAATTTGTCTTTTTTTATTCACCTCTTTGCTATTGTCGTTGTCCAAAGCTTTGGTCCATGTTGATACAGTTTTCTGTCTTTACTCAGGTATCTTAGTGGAGGATATCCAGGGGAGACCCCACCGGTAGCGTCAGCCTCTGCCCAGAGCAGGGAACGCCTCACGGCAGTCAAACAAGCCTTGCGCGCCTTGGGCTTCAACAAGCAGGTATGGATTGGCAATGCATACACCTGCTTTTGATTCTGATATTATTGAGAATAGGGACATTTTAAATCTGATAGCACAGACTCTGAAATAGCAACTTATTGATGTGATTGGTGAGGTTTAACAACAGATTTTCGCTGGCAGAAACTTCTCACACCGAGGTATGTCTGAGTCCAGTAGTTAGACGTGGCCGAAAAGTCTACACATTTTAGCATTACAAGGGGAAACATTAAGGGTTAATTGCATGCACTTTCATAGCAAATTGAATCAAATATTTTGATATTAATACATAAATATGTGACGACTGCATAATGAACTGTGGGATACTGAGAGCTGCAAAGAAATCAGTGGAACAGTGTATCCTGCCGATTCAGACACAAGAAGTATTTCAAATAAGATGGCCATTGTTTGTTTACACTCATTTGACACAGATATGTGGATTTCTTGGCATCCCATTCCTTGGGACTCAACATTGGGGCTCAGCATGTGTTGTGACCAAAACACACAATATGAATGTAGTTGGCCATTGAACAGTCTGTCCTGTACTCAACCAGCTGTTTTCAGGCCATTATCAGGTTCTATTCTTATATTCCCAGACAGCACCTGTCAGCAGTGAGTGACCACTATCTCACCTTTTAATCCAGCAGCAGTCAATACATGCAGGCAAGCTAGAGACAGAAGAGCAAAGTGTTAGATAGTGTTGCTATCAGAAGGCAGTAGTGTTCACTGGATAAGAGACCAAGGGGGAGTAGGAGTGGAAGTGGTGGAACACCCATTGGTCTCTGTCTAAGCTCTCATCAGGGGACGACTCCCAGTCCAGACCCAAAGGTCAATCGTCATTAATGCTCACTATCGCTCCTTTTCTCTCCCTCGTTCCCTTTTTCTCCTCCCTAAGTGGGGGGGTTTCTCTGTGTATAGAGTGTCAGACAGAGACTAATGCTTGTGTTTATCTTCCAGATATCAGTTCCAATATCCTGCCTTGAGAGAGAGAGTGCACACGTAGACATATTCACACACAAAGACACACACACACACACACACACACATTCAAACTCAAACATCCCCCTCTCAGAGTAGTGGGTAATGGGGTATTCCATTAAGCGTCCTCTACTCAAGGGCAGAGAGGAAAATAGAGTGGGAAGTGTGTGAATGACAGGAGGAGGCTTCAAATTTTTTAAGTGGTAGTCATGCTTTTTATGTTTTTGTCTAAAATAAAATTTTATGCCACACAGAAAAATACACCTGGTTATTCTATATATCTGTTATTGATTCTGATTCAAATATCCCATGAAAATTCAAAACGAATAATGTTTTAAGTCAGTCTCTCAGTGTGGTCGGATATCCCCTCTCTGCCTGTTATCTTCTACTCCAAGCCCAATTTTTGCTGCTTAAAACATTAATGTTTGTGAATTGACAAAATAGACTTTGAAAATCTAAAACACTTATTATATGAAATATGATTGAGTAAGAGCATTTGAATTTGTTATGGACTATTTTGAGTTAGGGATTAACACAATCTCTCTCTCTCTCTCTCTCTGTTAGGAGGTTGACTCAGTGTTTATGCTGCTGTCCGCTGTGCTCCATCTTGGGGACCTACGTTTTACTGCATTGACAGATGCCAATACAGCCTTCCCATCTGACCTGCAGCTGCTGGAGAGAGGTCAGTGTCCCCCTTACAACTGGGGCCACGTTTTCACCTAGTGTGGAGGTGGTGAGAAGGAGGGGTGCATTACACAATCTCTTCTTGTTTACTTCGTCATCATGGCCCCTCCTGCTCCTGCTATATCTCTTCCTTGGAGTTCTGCCTGGCTGCTTACCAGCATTAGCTAAAGGCCATGCATTGCCCTATTTGGTGAACTGCCTTTTCTGCCAAAACATGACATCGGGGAGGATAGAGTTATTTAATACACACTTTCCCACTGTTGGGGCCAGTGATCCCAGACCTTTTTTAGTTGGTAAACAAATGACATCAGTGCCTGAACAGTAAAGAGCCAGTCAGGGTAATGTGATGTCATTGCTAGTGATTTCACTAAAGCGTTTCTTGGTTGCTGTCACCTTCTCCTGCTTGCATATAGGCTCTTCTCCGAAACTCATTGATGACTAATTGCTGCCCGATACGCTGACTGATGAGCAGGAACAGTCAATATCTGAGCTTGGCTTGTTGTGCTGTCTGTATGATATCATTGTCAGAGCTGTGAAGATCTGATGGGGTTCTGGACTGTTATCAGCATTACATCTGATGCTCAGTAAATGTTTGATGCTGTTATTTTGATGTTTATCATCTTGTCATCATGCCAGTGTCATTCACTCTACTTCTGTCACTCTTATTTGTCCATTCTGCAGTTGCTGGATTGTTGCAGGTGTCCTCCAGTGACTTAAGTGCAGCCCTTACCTCTGACATTCAATACTTTAAAGGTACAGCCTCACCAGCCTTTGTATCTTTGGCCTATCCTGCAAACACAAATTAAAGAGAGAGTTTTAAAATTGTTTAATTATATATTGCCCTTTATGTAACATTGTGACCATAAGCAAAGAAAGAGACACTTTGGAAGAGAAATTGACACTTCACTGCTCCTAGGTTAACAAAATTAAGTATGAATGCTACAACAATTATTTCTTAATTAACCCCAAAAATATCTTTGGACAAGTTTAGTTAAGATTGGACTCCTAGTCATGCAAATTAGTGAGTCGCTCTTAAGCAAGAGTTAGTTCCAGTCATATAAGGTTACAGAAACTCTGTTAACTGGAACCACAGAAATAAATCCAAATTGTGAGGTGCCAGAAATTTTTGTATCATGTCTTCTTTGTGTCAGGTGACGTCATCACTCTGCGTCACACAGTGGAAATGTCAGAGCAGTACAGAGACCAGCTTGCTAAGACCATCTATGGACGCCTTTTCAGCTACCTGGTCAACAGTATCAACGATTACCTTCAGGGACAGGACGACAGCATTGGGTATAGCTGTGTGTGTGTGTGTTTATTTGTTTGTTTGTTTGTGTGTGCTTATGTTCATTTATGGTTGTCTGGGGTGTTTTCATTGTAAACCACTAGAAAATTTCTTTGTAAATTTTATCACACACAGCACTAATAAAATATATCCATCATCACACACAAGCAGTAACTCAGTTATTAAGAGTGGAATGGCAAAAACTGATAACAAAACCTGACAGAAGGTTTAGTTTACATTGCAAGACATGCACAAATAGGCGTGTTGGCTGAAAGGGAAAATATTGCAGCACAGAAGTGTGGAGGACACACCCAAGGTTTATGTGTAGGTCTTAGACACACAAAAACCTACACAGATGCACAGACACATTTTCACACTCTGATGGAGGCCATAGGATCCTTGGTGTTGTTGATCTTCTCGTGCTCTGTTAGATAACCCAGGCTACATCTTTTGGAATGTGATTGTGCTTCGCTTCTTTCATTTGTCAACCTCACAGCTCATGGGACATTCCCTTCAGAAATGTTACTGCATACATATGCATACGCTGCAAGTAAATGTGTTACTTCTTGTCAGAGTGATGTGAGCAGGTAGATAAGGTCTCACTCTAATCCTGTTTTTATTTTTTATCAATTTATCTCTTCCAGTGATCCTGCCCTGGAAATTGGGATCTTGGACATATTTGGCTTTGAAGAATTTCAGAGGAATGGATTTGAGCAGGTGGGACACTGCTTAATACATCAGTCAACTCCTTGCACCTGAAGCTTCATGTTTAAATAGTGTTTAACTGTTTTGTTTTGTTTTTTTTTTCAAACTGAGTGACAACTACTAACTGAGTGAAATGTATTTATTGCATTCCCTGAATAATATCATTGCTGTGGAAGGTCACCCTAAGCTATAAAGCTCTCCCAGAAGAGTATGGGCTATGGTAATGTCAAACAGATCTTAATCAAATTGCTAAAATATTTGGAGCTGTTCTCTATTTTAGAGTGTTTTAGTCAGTCCTTGTAATGAATGAGCTGAGGTCTGTGGCTGACTCTGGGAGGATTTTCAGCTGTCCTCAGATGAACTGATGGCTTATACAATGTCTGTCTGTGTGCTAGATGTTATGTGTAATACACAACTTCAAGCGAGTGCGTGTGTCTGTGTGTGTGTGTGTGTGTGTGTGTTTTGTTTTTGAGATTTATTGTTGTTGGCTTCAAAATTTTTCTTTATTATTGTTGGCTCAGTTTGATATTCAGCAATCTAGCAAATAGATCCTACACTAATGCCCATTGCACAAAACTGACTGCCTGAAAATAACACGACTATAGCTTGTTCCTCTTGGACATATTTTGCATTCAAGAATGATTGAATGTTTACGTGGGTTTCCCGTCACCATACCACCCACAAAACAGATATATGCAATTGCAATATGATCTTAATTTGTGTAGCTACTGCGTTTATTTATGTACAGATATTGATTTGTGAATTGAAGGATTCGTAAACAATATGAATCTCAGTTTTGATTTTAATTTGTTTGTCAGTGGTGTTGTACCCCAATGCAAGCATGTTTGTGTACCTGTTTGTTTGGAGGGTCTTTGGGTGTATTTCAAAGTGTTGAAGAGGCTAAGTGCCTATTCCTGCTACACCAGTGTTTATGTTCCCTCCCTTTGGAGCTACTAGCAATCTCCCAGCATTTATTAAGGCCACTGTTTGTCTTTGCTTCCGCGCATATATGTGTGTGTGTGTGTGTGTGTGTGTGTGTGTGTGGGTGTGGGTGTGGGTGTTTGTGTGTGAAGCACTAAGATGTCAGTGGCCTTATTCTACTCTGGATGTTCTGTAATCTAAGTGGAACGTTGGGATTGCACAACCTTATCTTTTGAGGTCATTTGGAGTGCAAAAGCAAACACCAGAGCGTGAAGAGAAGAGAGAGGAAGGCGAACAAAAATGAGCAAAAAATGAATTACTATCTCTGATAGGTGGGGGCAATCTTTCTGTCTCTTTCCTTCATACATCTTTATCATTTTTGCAGCTGAGGTGCCTATAAATATCAGCCTGGTCAAAATACACAAATTACCCACCACCCACAAAGAGGAAAAGAGTAGGAGCAAGTGTGGGATAAACAAACATACAGGAGATGCGGCACATCAGTATCAAACAAGTCCTGACATGTTGGTAAACACATGTATCCACACATGTGCAGACATAAAGGTAGACAGGCATGCTCAACATACGCAGCATGATCAGGATCATTAGTGCTTGTTAATTAGAGCTGTGTTAGTCAGGAGTGTGTTTTACCTGCTCAGCACTTTGCTAATGAGCTAACGCAATCAGCCACCTGCTGGGACTGAGCCATTAATAGAGCAGAGTAGGCTGACGACAAGAATAGACCAACATTGACGAAAGAGGAATAGGACAATCCATTTATTTATGATTTTTCATCCCTATTAAACATTCAGTTTAGTGAGTGGATAAATTGTGGAAATATTACCCTGAAGCTAAGTGCTGCAGGACACTGAATAAAGCATATATATTTCTGAGCAATTTATTATTATCTAACAAGACTTTTTTTTTCTTTTATCACTTGTATGTCTTGTGTGGCTAGTTACAAATTCCACATTAGAAACATCATATGTTATACATATAAAATCAGAGTACAAAGAATATAAGCATGCAGTTATTGCATGAAAGCGTTAAACCTAACTCACTTGTCAGAAAATCCATTTAATTGAATCCTCCCTGTGCTGTGATTGGTTGAGGGATGGGTTAGGAAGAGCTCATGTGACTCAGCGGAGACACTTGGTCCATATTACTGTTGTGTAGCAGAAAGGCCATACAGAGGGATGCCCATTGCTGTGTGTGCCATGCAGGAGGTGGTCCTGTATGCAGTTCTCATAATTTCAGGGTCAGGTGTGTTGTATAAGTTGTCAGGTAATTCATTTATGCCCCATTGACTTCCCTGTTGGTGCCACAGCAGTTTCTGTTTGAGATTGTATTCACGCCGTTTGCCTTAAAAACAAACATTCAGCAGCAAGTCTCTGAGGAACTTCACAATGTGCACTGAAGTGTGCGCTTACAGGTTGATGTGTGTGTCTAAGTGTGTGTTTGCATTCCAGCTGTGTGTGAACATGACCAATGAACGGCTGAGGCAGTATGTCTCTGAGGTGCTGTTCCAGCAGGAGCAGTCTGAGTGTCTGCAGGAGGGCATTGCCATGGAGACCCCACGCTCCCCTTGCACCCAGCCTGCTGTTCTGGACTTCTTTCTTCAGGTACTGTGTATTTCTAGTTTGGACCGGTTCAGCCTAGTTTGGCTTCAACATTGTAAGCGAACCCAGAGCTTTGGTAAAAGATGAAAAATCACACAGTCAAATTAAAGTCACAGATAATTCCATCACTTAAGGAAGCCATTCTTTTGTGTCAGGCTTTTTTCTTTTTTCGGAAATGGTAATAGTTTAAGCAAATGTGTATTTTCTTTTTTCTTCTTTTATCCTAATTAAAATGGAATTTTAAAAATGAGACAGCTAAAAAAGACATAACATCTAGTGTAAAAATACAAAAGCAAATTGGATTATGACAAATCTAGAGGTTAAGATGCATAAGAAGGGTTTTAACAATCACCAAGTTCTATCACTGATTATTAACTTTTTGTTTATAATTTACATTATTTATTTTCTATTATTTGTTATTTGTACATATGTAAATATGTGTGTTCATGGGGGGTGGTTATATATCCAGCAGAAAAGACACCATTATTGAAGTTAACCGGGGATAATTGACTACTTAGTGGAGAAGGAGTTGGATTTAATAAGCTTATGCTTCTTCCTGTTCCTTTTTGGACATGTAGTGAACATTGTTTTGTTGTTTGGTTTAACTGATTCAATTTGCTTTGGCTTTTATCGTTTTCTACTCCCATGTTCAAAATAAGGCCTTAATTCGCTCAAATGCCTAAGCAATTTAAAATAGAATTTGAGCTATTTGATGTCAGAGGGTCAATTCTGCCCAAGGGAGGATCAATGAAAGTTCTACAAGGACATATACTGAGCATGGCTGACATAAATAACATATGAGCATTTGTTTGTTCTCCCTCCAGAAGCCTCAGGGACTGCTGTCTGTGTTGGATGAGGAGAGTCAGAGCCTGCGGCCAGCAGAGCAGAGCCTATACAAGAGGTTGTCGGCCCAGCTGGATTCCAATCCGACTCATGGATTCTCTTTCACAACTAAGGATGGCAATGGAAACCCCCCACCCAAAGACCAGGGCCCAGCCTTCATTGTCAGCCACTACGCTGGACAGGTCTGCCTGCTTTATATTTGTAGTGTAACGTGCAGTCCATATCACTACTATATGTTTCTCAATCTTTGGCCAGAATTAAAAACCAAGTCTATTTCTCTTTGCTGTAGTATATGTTTAACAGATTTTTTTTTCCTCACAATTATTAAAACGATGTTAAAATGCATGTATGTGCATGTAAAAATTAATTTACATGCATTTTTATGTTTTTGTTATCTCATTTCTTTCCAGCACCAGTTTTTCTACACACATACCACCAGCAGCAGCAACTTCTCCAACATTTTAGCTTTCTGAATTAGTGTGAACTTATGCAAACACATACTGACTGACTATGATTGAATGATTGTAATTTCCATTCCCACAGCAAACACCGCACCCATCCTGAGAGCTAAGAGCTAAAAAAATGGGATTGTGTTGATGCATCTGTGAAATTTACAAAAAACACTACAGTGCCAGGTCAATACCCTCCTTCTAGCTGATGTAATAGTGTTCCACTCAAAAATTTATATACACTACCACATCTTTTTTTTTTTTTACAAAGAAATAGGTAAATGTAAATTGTTATGCTGATAAATAATAGTAAATATAGTGTATGAATATTTAAGTGATTGTCCATCAAAATTTGTTTTTCCATTAGATTTCATATGACCTCACAGGATCACTGACAAGAAACAAAGACTTCCTTCCTCAGAATCTCTTGTTCACAATGAAATGTAAGTACCAAATCAATAACACACACAAATAAGCACATTGTGGAGGCAGTGCACACTTGATCACAAAGATGCACTTTTGTGAAACTAACAATGCACAAAACCACCCTTTGTCTGTATGTGGCTGTGTTTGTATGCGTGTGTGCTTCGTTCCATATGTGGCAGACAGCACCGTCTGTGTGTATATCGTCTATAGAAGGTGCCAGATGTGTGGTGTTGTGGTTAGTGCGACACAGGCAGTCGTTGTGTGACTGCCAGACTACCCTTTGCGTCCAACAGCCTAATTGCTACAATTTCCATGATGAGGCTAATCTTCTCAAAGCTAGCCCTTCACTCACACTTGGCTGTTATCCCTCTGCCTCACTGAGGAGATGCCTCGCTTTCATCCACACACACTGACATTTGTACAGTGTAGTTACTTCTTTAAGCCTTAACCTGAAAGCTAATAGGAGGCCAAAGGGATCTATCTAACTCATTACTCAGGTGCTGGTGATGATTGCTTTTCAGGAACAGACAATTGCCCTTGGAACTGTGCATAATTAAATCCTTAAATGAGTCTTTTTTTGTTTGTTTTCCTTTGCTTAGTATGCCTACCTGTCGTCCTTTCCTTTTCTCTCTCCTTCTCTCTTTCTTCCTCTCTCTGTCTCTTTATGTCTCTCTCTTAGCCTTTCAGAAACAAGTCACACACCCACACTCATACACATGTTGTTTGGCTTTCTGAATGAGCTCATTGTTGTTTTGGACCACTCCACGTGTTGCCGAGTGGCATAATCCAACCCCTCTTGTTGCTTCAACGATTGTTTACACGGAGTCTAACTTTATGTGTTCCCCCCACCCTCACCCTGCTCTGATCCTTCCTTCCCTCCCTCCTGGTTTACATCCTGCTCACTGTTCTTTCCTTCTTTCTTGCATCTCTTTATCCCACCTCTACTTATTCTCCTCCGCCCCCTTATTTCCACCAATGCTGTTGCTCCTTTTCACTCTTGTTTTTCCTCCCTCTTTGTCCGTATGTGCTTTATACCCAACAGCTAGTGAGAGTGTGTTACTGCAGCAGCTCTTCCAGTCCAAGCTGACTCAGACTGGTTCTCTGGTGCCAGCAACTCATGGCCGAATAGGGCTGAGGGGGCCTAAAGCTGCCCTGTTACTCCACAGGATGCCATCAGCCTCCCTTTTCACTGCCAACTCTGTCCCTCATCAGCCACGGAGATACCATGACCTTAGCAAGGTATAGTACACTGTTGACAGTGTAATGAGTTCAGTGCAACAGTATTGTGTTGCTCCATGCTTGTATCCATTACACATACCTAAGATTTGTGAAACTAGATACATGCATCCACGGATGAACATAGGAAAATAAGATATAAAATTGACGACCTTACGAAGCATGGTCAGTCTGAGAGTGAAACAGTCAGAAGATTATTGTCCCAACTGGCAACCCACTGCTCTGCTGATCAATGGGAAAAACAGGGATAGTATTTTTGGAAAACACAACAGTCTAATTTAGGATATTTCCCATCACTGTGCTATATAAAGCTGTGGGAATTGAATTTCTTTGTATGGCCCTGCAAAGGGATTGAAGCGTGTATACACATGCACACAAATGGGATAACAATAATCTTTACACAACAAATAACCTTAGTAAGTCTAACCACTCCATCTCTGTGTCCCTCCATTTTTTTATGCTGCAATGTTTTGTTAGCATATTGCTTTGATGCACATGTAGCCTTGAAAATCTTGCTGGTTGTGAGGGTTCAGCCTGCATGTTCTGTGGCTCATAAGCCATTTAGCCCAACGGGTAACGTCAGACCCTTTTCCATTTCAGATCTGCCCCTGAAACCTTATATGAGAACACAGGGCAATATTGCAAACCTGCATTGGATACAGGACTGTAAATAAGAAAGAAGATATACGATTTTGTGTGTACAGAAACATAATAAATTTATAATAAGAACAGACAGAATCTATAAATAAAATGACTGAAACTCAAAAATCACAAAAATTGACAGATGGAAGAGTGGTTCATTTGAATTTTGCAAGATCCTATACAGCATCAAGAACAAAATCTTTTATCTAGCATCTTGTTAAAGCTACGCAGCTGAGTTGAAGTGATATTTATGTTGTATAAATGTTCCAGATTCTTTAGATGCAACCTGAACTAAGATGCCAAGCCTTAATATTTTTGTCATTATTGCCTCTTTGCTTTTGCAGATCTTAAAGAAGAAAGGTTCAAGCTCCTTCTTCCAACGACTAGAGCGGTGTGGGCCCATCACAATGGCTGTCCAAATGAGGGTAAGATTAAATTTGTATTTTTCTCTTACAAGTTAAAAATTATTACAGCTCGAGCACACAATTGAACCATCTTTGCAAAATTGACTTTTCCTTGCTTTTTGTTGACGCCAAATTTTGTATTTATTTTTACTTAATATCCACTTCGTTTCTGCTGATAAAATAAGGACGCTGAAATGCTCTCCCAGTAGCAGTACCTTTAGTCTGAATGAAGTCAGTGTGTTGCACAATCAGAGTTGTGGGCTTGTGGTCGATGTGTCCCTCGGGGAATGGCAGAGAAGCGGAGTGGGCTGAAAAATGATGCTCTACCAAGCCAAACATGAAGCCCTCCACATGAATGAATGAACAATGAACAACAACCACTGTGTGCCATGCACACACAGTTGTGTGTGCTTACGCATATTTGGTGGGAATGTGAATGCTGGTGGTGACGTTAAAAGATGAGGGGTGAGGTGTTTAGCATTGTACCTAAGGGTATGCAGAGCATATACGTCAGTTTGAGGCATGGCAAAAACAAAGATGTAAGTGTTTACTTTTGTGTGGATGTGTGGGTATATGTGTGTGTCTGTGTGACCTTGGATGTGGCATCTGTGAATTCAGAACATGAAGAAAAGCTTCCTCGCACTCACACAGCAATAGAAAAAGTAAAGAGCTCTTTGTGTTTTTTTTTTTCCTCTAGAAGAGAAACACTCCCCCAAAAATCAGACCACTTTGTTTTAAACAGTGTGATCTCACTCCGGTCACTGTGGCTTGCACTTCAAGTAACGACATTAGAAATTCGGAGATCCATGCCTTTCCTTTTATAGTACTTAGTGTATAAAAACAGTCACAGGGCTCTTCCAACTAAAATGCTAAATGTCATTAATCAGAGTATGTTACTCAATATCTGTTATACAGATGTAAAATGGTAAGTGAGTATCTTCAACTCTTCTCTCCTTTTCTCTTTTCCAGAATTCACTGTCAGAGGTGACCAGTAAACTGCAGGCTTGCACTTCCCACTTTGTGGAGTGTGTGTGCCCCAACTCCAATGGTCAGCCAGACAGTTTTGACAGCTTCCATGTGTCTACCCAGCTGCAATACATTGGGGTGCTTGAGATGGTGCGTGTGATTCGTTATGGATATCCTGTCCGCCTATCCTTCCCAGGCTTCCTCAGCAGGTCAGTGTTAGATAATATTGTGTAATGCGTCATACACTGTCCTGTGAAGTTATTGTTCTCCTTATTATCTCTGTATGCTGATTCAGTCACCTCATATGTTCCTCTCTTCTCTCTTAGCTTGTTCTCTCAGGGAAATGTCTTACAGATGTTGGGTTGCACTGCATCTTCTTTTTGTCTTGCTGAGCTCAGTTGTAAAGACACATTACACTCCCAGCAGGTCACTGTGATCTCTGTCAAGTTAGATATGACAAAGCTAGCAGGTCAAGCTCCTCCAAAAGTTTGCAGCATTCTCCTTCCCTACATCTGCAAATGAATGGATGGGCATATGCAATACTTTATAACACCCTCACATGTATGCTGACACATAAGTATTAACAAGTCATT